>VZSR01000245.1:2962067-3067383 GCA_013398615.1 Brachypodius melanocephalos
CCTCCCGCCAGGAGCTGCGCTCGGGCTCCCCCGGCACTCCCCTCGGTCCCGGCAGGAGCAGGGGATCTGGCAGCCCCGCCAAGCTTGGCCCCGAGGCAGGACGGGCTCGGCGCTTCATCCGCAGTTTATTCACGACTCGCCGGCAGGGCTAGTTTTCCTCGGCCGTCTGTTACACTGTATTTTCTGCTTTCACTCACTCCATAACCAGTAGTGTGAGGGTTGTATGAGACAGAATTAGCAAGACCACGATAGTGTTTGTGTAAGGCCCATTAAACTCACAGTCCTGATCATGCTTTGCTGTGTGCTGCAAAGGAAAACTGCCCGGGGATGCAGGCCAGCCCGAGCTGCAGGCCAGAGACAGACACAGCCGAGCGGCACCGGGGGGCTCCTGACAGGCCCAGCCCTTCTGTGGGTGCCTCTGGGCAGTGCCCTGTGCTGACCCTCAGCAGGTGCCCGTGGGATCTCGGGCTGCGGAGGGGCGATTTGCCAGGCTCCCTTCAGCCGCAGCAGCACCCTGCTGTCATTGAATTCCTCCATTCTCCCTTTCAGCCTCGCTGCTGTTCCCACCTCTCTGCCCGTTTATGCTGGGCTCCAGCAGCCGGTGTTTTGCAGGAGGTGCGAGTTCGGAATGTACTTGGGGCCTCCAGCTGCGCAGGGGCTGCTGCAGATGCTGCTGTCCCCTCGGTCCCCTGCCTGCTGTCACAGGGAGGTCCCTGCACGCCCCTGCACCTCGGGCCCCACCAAAAAGGTCACAAGTGCAGAGCAAGCCCTGCATGAGCTGCAGTGTGTGGTACCCGCAGGAGCCTTGAGCTCCTCTGGGGAGAGGCAGGGCCGGGCAGGGCCGGTGCAAGTCCCAGCACGGAATTAGATTTTGGCTTACTGGGACAGTATTGAAGGCAAGAGAGAGTTCCTGCATGGCGAGTGAGCTCCAGCTGGGCTCTGGGTGAAACAAGGACAGCTGCTGGGATGTGCTGAGGAACCGGGCCCGGGGCACGCTCGGCCTTTGCCTGAGGGCCGGGAGCGGCAGGGCCGGGCAGGGGCAGCGCTGCAGCCCGGCCACCCCGCCCGGCCTCGGCACACTGGGACAAAGCCTGAGCAACAGCGAGGGAAAACACCCGCTCTACACGGTAGAATTCCAGTTTAACACGTGCTTATTAGGATAGCTTGGAACAAGAGGGTTCTGTGTCAGATACTGAAGTATTGAAGGTGTGGTGGTTTGGGTTACGCCTCCCCGCACGGGCCACCAGTTAATGGAATGGTTTTGAGTTCTCCGAATTTCGTTCACTAAATATGAGATAGGATTTTGGAAGAAAAAGGCAAAACAGGCTCAACTTATAGCTAACTTCTGATTGGTCCACTAAAAAACCAAACTGTGGCTCAAACCACAACATTTAGTAGATTGAGATTACTTATTGCTGACAATGCTTAGTTTTCAAAAAGTAGTACCCAGACAGTAAGAAGATACTTTAAGATGCTTCAAAAAACCACTTTATTGTTCACTAAGTGCAACATGCTAGTAACCACTGCATATAAAGGAAACATTCAGAATATTATTATAAATAGATATGAATAATAAATATTCTACTTGTTACATTTGAAGATTGATGAGACTTTCTCTTGTTTTGCTGTTAATTAGATCTGACTTCTGGAAATGAGAATGCCAGTGTGATTGGAGAATTACTATACTGATTCTATCCTAATAAGTAAAAACATATTTTTATGATATTAATAATCTAAATAGTTGGCATACTATACACCTCTCAGTGTGTATTATATTCAAGTGAAGGAGGTCAGGTTAATACTGAATACACAAATATCAGTCAGTGTTCATGTTCCTAAGGAAACATCTCTGGAAAAAGCAAACACTAAACAGAATAAAACTGTAGTTAGAGGATTTTAATTGCAAGGTTCTGCAAACTGTAACATTCAAGAGATACACATTGAAATTAATATCTTCGCTAAGCTCAAACAAACATCTTGCATGCCTTTTCATAATTACAGAGCAAATGCTTTTGAATAACAACATATTGTGTCATCAGTAGCTACAAGAAGTAATTTCAATTTGCACTATATAATCTCATACTTATTGTGAGGGTTTTCCCAGGTCAAAGCTCTTTCTGCTTCTCCACCGTAGCAATTTGATAAAGTTGAGGCTTGCACTGAAGATTTTGTCATGCTGAAAAACCATTTTGTAGAATATGTCAATGGGTAGATCTCCATTTGGATCTGCATACTTCAGAGTAGTCATTGGAGTATACAAAGTGTTGGTCTGATGGCGAAAAGGTGGATTTTCTGCAAGAATTATCTTTACTGTATGCTGTAGAGAAGGAGAAATAGAAATTTTAAAAAACCTTTACCAAGATAGTGAAGTAAAAACCCAATTTTCAGGTAAACTGTGGAAAAGTAGAAGAATAAAGTGCTAGAATTATGTAAAACCCTGTATCTAGTTTTATTAGAACATCATTAGAAATTCTTCTTGAAATATTTAAAGGCCATAAGAAGTATTTCTTATTTATTCTTAGTTCTGTCTCTGTTTCTCTGTGCCATGGTGATAGCACCTGACACCTTAGAATCCTGAGTAGTCTTCCTAATTATTGTGGGTTTGTAAGTCCACAGTAGGTAGATCCTCTCTTTTGCAGTTCACTGGGAAAGGATCAGGACAGTGCCTTTTGCAGCAGATTTGGGAATCTTCAGTTGACACTGAAGCTATTCCTTACCAGCAAACACCTGAAATCATCATCCCCTCCCACAACTTGCCTAAACTTGTCTTCCTGCAGGAAGCTCCAAATGCCAGAAACATCCATGTTTCTTTTATTGTGCCTTGGTGGCCTGTGGTGGCTGAGTGAACTTCCCTTAGTGAATCCTGAGGGATTATGAGTGAGATGGAAAGGACAGAGCTTTACCAGTGTTGGGAACCCTGGGTGGATGTGTGCTAACAATGCAGAATATCCAGACTTCACCAGAGGATGTAAAGGGCATCTAATATCTCAGTGGTATTTAAATTACAGTTCATAGTTGTCTTCAATGCTTCAAAGTGAAGACTTTCTTTTAGTATTTTGTAGACTTTTGTTTAAAACTCTGAAAAGCCTTTTGAATTTTTAAAAAAACCTTTAAAATTATGTATATTACATTTAATTAAATTGAATGCTTCTACCAGAAAAAGCCACCAACCAACCACTGCATTCATAAATTACAAAGAAAAATGAAAGAAATAAAAAGGAGAAGATGGTGATGAGTTACCTCTGCAACATCTTCAGCACTTTGTCCCAGGCTCTGGAAAATTTGTTTGTAATTTTTAAGGTAAATATTAGTAAACATCTCAGCTGTTTCTTCATCTGCAGCTGAAAGATCCATTTTCATGCCATCTTCAAACACTTTTCTTTCAAACTCTGTAACCACTGGGCCTGGTTCAATCAAACTTAACCTGTTTAAAAAAAAATAAAAGGTTAACTGATTGTTGACTATCCTCCATGGAAAATACACCCCTCAATCCTTCTCCAGAAGGAACACTGAAGAGTTGCACTAGCAAACAGTAGATAACAGCACCTTCTGTAAAGGCAGTCCATACTGTGTTACTGCTGTCCTGCTCCTCCTACCCATCCACACACACAGTAGTAGAAATTCCCAGTTTAATTGTCAGAGAAATGCTGTAACTTAATTCATGACATAACTAAGTGCCAGTTGTTACCTGCTGACCCCCAGCTATGGAATCAAAGGGTGATTTATTCACAAGGATTTACCAGATATGAAGAAAAATAATTAATGGATGGTAAAAAAAATCATTACTTTCTGGACCAAATCCTGAGTAGGTTTCTTTGCTTCTCATGATAATACTAGAAGTAGCTGAAAGAGATGGGGGAATTGCCCAAACATGGATTTTCTTTGTCAAGCTCTTAGTGTTACATAATTTAAGATCCCACCACTATTTTATAATAATAAAATACAATATAGAGATTTTTAGTGTGGGTGGGCAGATTCTGGCTGCTGCCAGATCTGAAAATTTTTATTTTGCCCAGTAGCATATTATAGCAAATCACTGAAATACAGTTACTGGTCAGATATTTCCTGGCTCTTTTCTCAGGCAGTAATAACTCCCAGCCACTGTGTTTATCAACACAATCTTTGGGATTGGGCCTCTTATTAGACTTGAGTTCTTCAGGGAATATTCTAAAGGCTCTTCTTTAGAACTAAATCAAGCTATTGACATTCACAGCAGAATTCCAGCTACTACTGGAATTAAAGCCTTTTCTCTTGTATCACTTCCCATTAGACCTTGATTTTTTTTCTATTATACTTCCTTTTATAACCTCCTGTTTGCTCTGTCTTATACTCTCGAAATCTCATTATGAATTCTGGTATATCCTGTGTATCATTACATTTATTTTAAATCCCTCCAAACTCTGCAGAGCAATATGCAGAATCACAGTTCTCTCTCTGAAATTCCACAACAGCAGCTGTCTTTTTCTTTTGGTTTTTTTTTTTTTCCCACAAGGCCTAAATGCTTAGACACACAGAGATGCAATAGATATTTACCAGTTATTGGAGTTTGCACAGAGAACAGTAGCAGAATTACATGGGTGTGAATATACATGTGACAAACCAAACCTGATATCCCACAGATGATGAACAGGACCAGTCTCTTAAATACTGTCTAAAATGTTAGGAACAGTACACGACACTTCTGACTCTCCTCCTACCTCCCTTCGTTACAGGTATCCCACCCTGTGTAACATTCTGATGGATTTGCACTTTCTCACTCTCTCTGATGAGCCCTTGAACCTTTTTTATCTGTGAATTTCCTAAGAAGGCCATCATCCTTTCTAAGGGGAAAGGTCACAGGTCAATGTTATAATTTTATTCCTGTGATATTGCATCTAAGAATCTCTTTCCAGAAGCATTACATGAACTGTATTTTATCCAAAGCTAAATAGCCTGTAACTGTTCAAGAGAAAGTGGTTATTTTAACATCTAGATCTTTTTATTTGCTTATATATTGTGAAGAGTGTGGGCATTCCTATGCCTTTTGTAATTTTCAAGGGCTTCTCGGTCTGTTTAGCAGCAAGCCTTAAAGATTTTTTCCCTACCTCTGAATGTATCTTTAAACTGTCTAAAATACAATTGACACCAGTGGATCAATGCCATTTACACCAGTGGATCAATGCCATTTACACCAGTGGATCAATACTTACTGCAGTTTGAACTTGAGTGCTTGTATAGCTAAACTTTCGCAGAATCCTTCCACAGCAAACTTAGATGCAGCATAAACATCGTTAAATAAGATGCCTGATGGTACAAAGAAAACATCCTGAGAATGTGATTTTATCCAACATACTAATAGTTTGATTTTAGAAACTCATGTGTTTTCCCAACATTTCTACAGTCTCGCTGGGAAAACATTAGAAAAATCCTTGTGCACACTGAATCTAAATATTAATTTTTGCCTATGTTTTCAAAATTGCTTAGTCTAGCAAAGATGCTTGGCTAATGCTTTTCCTCCCCCTAGCTGATGCTGTGGTCTCCTTGGATGATATTATTTTGTAGTCTAAGATATGAAAGTGTCTGTACATATAATACCATCTGCATTATTTATCAGCAAGACTTTAATAGGCTCTAGATGAACACAGAGGCTGAGTGCAATGCAGGAGATACAATTATACAGGAGATCCAGCTTGCATCTGAATGATTTAGGGAAAGCACTACATCAATCCATTGAGGTGGAGGGTAAGTGTTGTACTAAAAAAACACTTCTTGGAGTTTGATGGAGGATCCTTGCTCACCAGAATAATCCAGGTAAGATCAATGTCTTAGTTGTAATAAATGAAAAAAACCAAAACAGCTAGACAGGATGGGACACAAGAGTAGAAATATCATTATCTGTCACTAAAATTGACTCTTGAATGTTGTGAGATGAGAAACTTTACGAGTTGTCCAGGATTGGATTTTATTCTGTCATTATTGTGCAGACCATAGTAAGCATGTTTGTCTGTTCCCATAATTTTTTCCAAGAGGAAAAAGAAAAGTAATGCTAAGCCCCATTTTCCAGATAATAAAAATACAACAATAATTTTTTTTTTTTAAATTACAAAGTTTAAATTAAAAGCCTAAAAAAATTTACCCTTCAGGTTTTGTTGATGAAATGCTGTGAGAGTAGCTGTGTAGTAACAAACCACTTGGAAGCATAAAACCCACCAGGTGCTTTTTATAGTTGGAACTTCAGCATTACAAAGCACAAGAGTCAGATATGCCAGCTCCTGCTTTTTTTCCCCCCTGAAAAGAGGAACTTTGGATTTGGAACACTGAACTCTTAGTTCAAGCAAACAGAAAAAACAACTTTACCTTGTATTCCCATAACACTGCTTATTATAACTATATGCCCACTCTTTCTCCTCTTCATATCAGGCAAGATCTCCTTCAGGAGTCGAACCAGGCCGAAGAAGTTGGTGTCCATCACAGTTTTCATCTCCTCGATGGTCTGACATTCAATAGGTCCAATGAGCCCCATTCCAGCATTGCTCACTGCACAAAATGGGAGAGAAAAGCAAGCAAAAACCTCCATAAACATAAACTTGTAATCGTTACTGGGAAGCATTTGAAAGGAATGTGAGGATTAAGAGTTAAATACTCCTAAATAATCCTTAAAGAAAGAATTAAAAGATGTTAGTCACTAGAGCTTTCCAAGTACATTTGACATTTCCATGTGTCTTTATTTTTAATTGTGCCTTTATCAAATTTAAATTATCTGCTCTTTTGCATTTTAACTGATTTATTTCTGATTAGTCCTTTAAAAAAATATGAAGGGATTACAAGAAAATGAGTCAAGAATTACTTGTAATTTTTTGTAATTCAGTATTAAGAATTGGAAGCTACACCCAATACCCATAGGAATAAATAGAAATCTTCAAAAAGTGATGGACGAAGCCATATTTTGGTCTGTTTTTTGTTTTATTAACATTCCTATATCTTCAAGAGGAAGTAAACCCCCAACAAAATAAACAAACCAACCAAAACACACAATTTCATTGATTTTTATTTGTCTCCTGGATATTTATAAGTGGGGAATGATGACAGGACTGGCATTCTGCCCTGGAAGTAGTATGTCAAATTAGAGTATAATAATTTTTGCAGAAATAGTTGCTAAGCACTGCTTTAATAATTAATCAGAAAAAAGGCAGGTCCATCATTTTCTAGTAGGTAATATTTAATAGCTGATGGTGTAAGCATTTCCACTAAGATACTAATATTTATTTTTAGCAAAACAGTATGAACTCCCTTGTAGCTGAATGATTTGTAAAGTACAATATCAATTCTCAATACAAGATGGAAATATCCTTTTTTTGTTTGTTTGTTTTGCATTTGTTCTTTTACTTGCTAATTCCCAATGCTGTTGCTTTCTTAGTATGGACAGGTGTTCATTGTAAAAAGGGCTGTGCTCCATCAATAGGGTGGAAAGTCCTGCCCATGAAGGTGCCAGTTTAGGCAGCATTGCTCACATTTACTAAAAGAATGTATAATTTTATCCAAGACACCTCCCTGTGATCAAGTTTCTTGTTTGTAAACAGAGAAAACAAGCTTCCCTACTTCATGGAAGCAGGGTGAGAATCCACTTGTCTGCATGAAGTCTTAAGAATCTTGAATCAAATATACTGTGTAATTATTATTACATTGATAATTTAAAAAACACACTAATGGAACTTCCCCAGGGTATTTGAGACAACATTTAATATAAATCTGGTATCTGCTCATAGCACACACATCTTGTACTTGCCTAGGACATCAATCCTTCTGTCAGGGATACTATTCACACAAGTTTTGATAGACTGTTCATCACAGACATCCAGTTGTTTGATTTCCAGGGTTTTGCCCAGCCTGTGACCTGCAGCTTCCTCCAAGGGCTCTTTCTTGGCCAGGTTCCGCATCGTGGCGTACACTGCAACACACCAGAAACAAAATCTTTACTGTGGCAGTCTTACTGAGGAGTATTTAAAAACAATGCTTTTACACACAGATCTTGAATATCAGTGATAGAAATCCAATAAAAACTAAAAGTTAAAAGATTCTATTTTCAACATATGTTGCCATTAATTTCCCAGTCTGGTTCTGAAATCTTCAAGAAATTCAAAGGAAGAATTAAACATCTATGCATAATGAAGAACAGGCAGTGTGTAAAGATAATACTATCACCAAAATATTAAAAACCAGGTATCAAATTATGCCACTAGATTCCAGATTTCCCTTTTTCTTTTTTTTTTTTTAATCACCACTACAATATTTATCAGGACAACCATAATTTTATTAAAAAGTGGAAGACATTCTTCCTTAGGCTGAATAAAATATCTGGTTTTGTATGCTACTTCTCAAAATTGGAATCAGTATTATTGTAGCCTAATTGCTTAAAAAGCTCTAGATCTAAATTTGGTCTTCAAATGGCCATGGGCCTGTACAGGTACAGATTTTAGTAGCCAGAAGCAAAGCTAACCACAGCTGTCAATGTATAGCCAGAGCAGCATAATACTACAGATATGTTCAGCTATTTGTTTTATATCACTGTCTTTTTTCACTGTGTGTGTTAGTACACTATTCAGTTCCAGTAGTTGTTCCATTTCAATAAAGGTACAGGAATACCAACTGCTTGCAGAAAACAGTATATTTTCACTGTATTTTCTTGACAGTAGAAGAGGAAAATGAACCAGAAACAAGTCATCAAACTGTGTGCAATCACCTGTTAAATCACAGAGAGAAAAACAGCATCATCTCGAATAGTATGTCTTTATAAAAATAAAGAACAGATAGATTGTTACCTTTAAATCTTTTCTGTTCATCTTTTGCCATTTTTACAGCTAATGCCAGTCCAATTCCTGAGGAGCAACCTGTAATGAGGACATTTCTTCTTGCCATTCTCTTCACTGAGTTGTTCAATTCTTCAGAGAAGCAACAACACAAATGTAAGTACAGCATAATGTGACTGGCCTTTAATACTATCTTCACCTTCCCTGAGTCAGCAAATCTGAAAATGCACACCTGGACCTTGCATTATTAAGGGATAATCTCCAACTAAACAAAATAGAGTCAGATGCTCCTACATGTGCCTATAATCTGCATTATCAAAACTGATTAATACAAAATTTGATGAATCTATAAACTGAGGCACTTGTAAACTACATGGGTGGGGTTTTTTAATGGAATTACCAGCTTGCACAGTACTGGCAGGAAAAGCCTTGCCACAATCACAATTGGTGTGCAATGCTAAGTCCTCCAGTCACATGTGTGGAAAGTAAACTGCACCCAGAATGGGATCCCTCTGCTAAAGAGGGAATTCCTACAGTTCAGAATTCCTATACCTACAGCACCCTCCTGGTTCTTTTGCAACAGACTGAGGAATGGATTTCTTCCCTGATACCTTACTATTGCAAGAGTCCTAATAGGCATTACAGAAAAAAAACCCCAAATTGCAAAATGGGATGTGGATTCTGAGACAAGTTGTCAGACAACTTCCTTTTGGCAGTGTTCCCAACCAAGAACAGGGAAAGTGAGCAAGTATGCTGCAGCAAGGAGCTGAGGAAATGTTGAACAGACCAGCTTCACTGCATTCCTGCTAAGACTGAAATCTCTTTCAACACTTTTGATTCTGCAAATTGACACGTCAGAAATTTTAAAAAATAAGAACTGGCCTGGTGTCTAGGTGGTGGAGAAAATATTTTGCATATAAACTGTGGATTAAAGAAGGGGGGCATTTGGGGTGGCACTTCAGTGCAATTCATGTTTAATATACAGTACCTGTAGGCACACTACATTCAGGAGGAAAATAACTCTCTTGTTTCTGTCCTGAGTGACAGGAAAAAGAAACACATTAATAAGCAATTAGCCTTATGAGCAGCATTCAGCTAATTGCAATGCCATTATACACAGTAAAATGTTTTCCAAGACTTAACAACCCCATGTAAATGCAACACACTTCAGAAGAATGAACTTAGTGTTCCAGTATTTGCCTGGATGTAAATCGGTTAGTAACTCAAGAAAAATAGGACACTAGAGAAATATTTAATTGAAATTGTGTTTTTAAAAAGTCCATCCTTTCCAAAAGAAAGAAATTGGCTTGAACAGTATAAGAGGAATCATTAACTTCTCAGGCAAGCAACAAAACAGAAAAACAGCTAAAGATAAAATATAAATATGATTCTACTTATTTATCAGGTTTGACCCACAGTTTAACCAAATAAGTTAGTATACAGACAAAATTTTAGTGCAAATGCTGTTTAGCTGATTCAGAGATTAGGCAAATTGCTTTTGCTGCTTATGCACATTTATATTTAGTGCATGTAGGAGGAGCAAATGAGGCTTTATATAATGCTAGTTAGTGGAATTCCACTAGTGTTGTGATGCAGCTGTAATTAAAGATTGGTTATATTTTCCACTTGAAATCTTGGTTCGAAGGGCTTATATATTCCACTGCTTTAAAAAAATCTGTCTGATATTTATGCATACACTTCTAGGCTGAAGGCAAAGTAATGTGCATAAAGAGTTAAAAGGTAGTTTAATTTGCACTGGTCAACCTAATTCTAAGGTTTTCCCTTTACAGTTATGTAGAGAAAGAAATATTTAAAACACACAATATATTTATTTCTGTAAGTGGGTTTTGTCACATTATAATTTTCATAATAGCAGAATAAATAATCTGAAACTGCAGAAATACTTCAGATGAGTGCATCTTGACTTGTCAATGGTAGCAGAATGTATGGCTGGTTTTGTAGACTCATTCCATGCAGAACATGTGGCATTTGTGGAACACGTTTACATGAAGTGAAAGAGCCAGTACTGCCCAAGGAGTTCAGCAAAGTGCCACTTGCAGAGTTTCTGGAATACCTCAGATAGGTTTGCTAGCTAAGATACACTTCTAATATGCAAAACACTTAACTGAGGCCTGATATTTAAACTGAAATACATTCAATTCTCTTCCTCTTCTTTACATCGAATAACTTTAGGAACCTGATTTCTGAAGCATGAATCACATGTCTTAAAGCACACAAATCATGTGTACATTAATCAGACTTAGACTGAGGCCTCAAAAGCATATTTGCAGTTTCTGATGCTTATGTAAATATAAAAGTAGGGGCCACTAGCCATCCATACCAGCTAAATTGTGTGATACTTCTGGAAACCTGGAAATAAATATATTTTAGAATGCATGGTTATGATGTGAATTTAATCAATGGAAGTTTTGGTATGTATTTTTGTTTGCTTAAAAATATCAAAAGAAACAAGCTCGAGCTTTATGGCCTTGTCCCAGAACCCTGTGCATCTTAAAGGTACTGCTTGGAGCAAAGCAAGCAGGTTTTGCCAGTGTCTGTGTTCAAATCAGTGTCCCAAAACATCTTACAAAGAGGTCACTTTTAATAAGATGTTGTGTCTGCAGCACTGGATGCATACAAAAAAAGATAAAATATTCCCAAACAAAAATTGCTTATAAGGTAGTACCATTGTGCTTTTAATTAGAAGTGAGATGTTAAACAAGTACACAATTTAAAAACCTTGGAAAAAGATGACAGCTGAAATTAATCCCTACAACTTGAAAAAAATAAACTTTATTCTGAAGTATAAAAGATAAATTAATATGTTATTATATGAAGGCAATAATCTCAGCTGGAAAAATAAGAAGGTTGTCATCTGCTTCAGTAAAAATAACTGCATTCCCTATTTAGAAATACAACTTCAAAATGTCCTTTTTGAATGCACAGTTATGATGCCAGCATTCCTGGGGTGCTGCTTGTCCAATGGGCAGCAGCAGTCATTTCTTCACAGCTTCTGCCCCTGAAAAAAAAATCTGATTACCATATCTAAATCAATTTGTACCAAGATGGTATTTTTCATTATTAAATTTTATCTTACAAATTCAAGAAAACTAACAGCAGGTCTCAAGTCTACGGCTGCCATCTCAAATTCTGATTTATGTTATTAATGCATTTTTGTTCACTGTTCTTGTAACTGAAGCACATTTGCTTTCTCAAAGTCCAATTTGCCTTTTACTTTTTTTTTTTTTTAATAAAGAAAATGATTTCAATTTCCCAGGAAAATGAAAAGGCCATTCTTAATGTTCAGCAAGATATTTTCAGTTCCTTTATTTGGAATATTTACAGCTTCTAAGCTGAGTGCTGTATTGTTACAAAATCTTCACTGCAGATTGAAGCAGAGTAAGAACAAAGAATGATTCAACTGAAAATTCTGTGACCTGGTTATTTTATGAGTCCCAAAGGGACAGAGTGGACCAGAAAACAAATCAACCCTCCTAGTAATTCCTTCCCTGAACTAATATATTTTTCATAATAAGCAAGGAAGGCAATGTATTTAGAAGAAAAAGAATGAGACAGACTGTACCCCTGGGCAAGATACACACACTGCCTCTCCACCCCTTTGCCCTAGATAGATTAGGCAATTTATTTTCTTAGAACTAGGACAGAAAATTTCTGTGGAAGACTGGTCAATCAGTCTGCAATGTGTTACTAATGGAGAAAGCATTTTCTTACATTCTGTTAGTATACTCGGTTTTGAAAGAAGGAATCATATAATATTCTAAGTGGAGCCAGAAGCCCTCTGCAACATATTTCATGTTTTACACAGAATGCTTCCAAAATCCAGGGTTTTTTTATCTACTTCACTACAATGAAAATAAAATTTCACTTCCTTATCCAAAGTCTTGGGAGGAACATAACCAGAGTAGGTCTATTTTCAAAGCCTTTTTTACATCATTCTTAGGCCTCTTCCTACCTGGTATTCCTCAGCAAGACAAGACAATTTGTCTGGAAATAAAGAGTCTAGTCAGCAATTGTACAGGGGCTAGCTAGGAAATTCTTTCTTTCAGGATCATCCCTTAGGAGAAGTTGGAAATTGTTAATTATATGTGTGAAAGGTAGCAACAGTCACTGTCCTGTTCTTGATGAATAAATACAATGATTCTGGGAGAAGAATTGACACTTACACTAAAGAGGCACCACATAATTTCTTCTAGGCAGTACAGTAATGGCATTAAAAATTGATAATTTATTGTCTATCCAGGTATGTTTTACCTCTCCAAGAGCTTCTAGGCTATGTTGTTTTCTTTCATTATTTTTTTCTTCAGCTGATTTATTTCCTGATCTCTCTGGAGCAATTCAAACTCTTTTTCACGGAGCTCATCTTTAGAATGCTGGAGTTTCTTCTCCAAGCCCTCAATCTGAACAGAAAATGCAATTAAATCAGAACCAATATTTTACCAAAGTCAGAACAATGTTATTTTAAAAAACAAACACATACACAAAACAAACACAACTCACAAATATTGTCAGTATTAACCCTGACTTTGGATTCCTCTGTCAATCTTTTTATTTTGTCTACATTTTCCTTTACTAAAAGAGCAGTTTGGGAGTGGTATCATCTGAAGTGAAAAATAGGTTTTCTGTTTTGCACTGTTATAGCCTTGCACAATTCATAGTTTTAATTGACGAACTTCTAGTTTACTGGTACATTCCTTCCCTCTCACTACAATAAAAAAGTTTTTTATCTTCTAGATTAAATCTGGCTAGCTACTGTGTCCCAGAACCAGACTTTCTCATAGAATTAGCTGCCCTTTGTTAGGGAAACAGTGGTTTTGATTATAAGAATTACCTGTTTATTGCATTCCTTAATTTCCAGCTCTGACTTCTCTAAATTGCACTGTAATTGAATTATTTGTTGCTCCATTTCTCCCTTATGCTCACGAATTGTCATGTCCAATTGTGTAATCTAGAGGTAAAGAAGGAAGAAAAGGAAATATTTTATTTTGAACTAATATGCAGATTTTAAGAAGCCATATTACAAACTATGAGAGCAAAGTGAATGAAATTAATCCTTTGTAGCTTCAAGAGTAGTCTCTCTTGAAGAGAGAGAGTATAAAGCTACACCCTAGCTATTTCATTTAACTAGTGGCCAAATGGAAAAAGAAAAGGGAAAAACTGGGAAAAAGTCCATGACTGAATATATTAGGTCCTCATATACACACAATGCAAACCTAGTTCTCATTTTCAAAGAAATGTGTGTAGTTTATTGTTAGTTTATTGTTAGTTATTGTAGTTACCTTGTTAGGAAGTGCCAAATTTTGCCAAACCAAAAAAATGCAGTTCATCAAATGCTTTGATGACTTCCTGGGGCAGTTCACAGGGTACTGTGGCAAAAATGCATTGCAAGATCTGGCCTCCTAACAGTGTCAGTTCTTTGAACAGATTTATTCAAATCCCCACTCCTCCTCTCTGAACCTCAAATGTTCTTGAATAAAAAGACTGGTAACTCCTTCAGGAAGAGGCTTTATAATAAAGTGACAGAAGCAGAATTTTCCCATGATGGGCACCAAATCCTGAAGCCAGACTAAAAGACTGAAAATATTTCAGTCGAGCTACAGAAATTTATTCACAACAAAGATACCATTTCATATTCATAGGCTGCTTTAATGTGCATCAAATATGCTCCAGTGCAAACAAGGAATCTATCCTCTCCAAGCACCCTTCAACACAGATCTTTCCTTCCTCTTAGCAAACATCAAGATGAGAACAGTTGTCCTATAACTTTATCACTAATGAAGGATCTTGGGACAGGTTATGGCCTGAGGCTCCTGATTTTCCTGGTACATAAGGCTTCAGCAACATTCAGCTGGTTTGAGGTTGGCACTGTGGCTGTAGTAACCAGCACAGTTTGAGACAAGACATCAAAGCAAGAAAACCTAGCAGGCTTTTTATAAGTTATCTACTACTATAACAGGAATATTAAAAATTATCTGACCTGAGCTACTCTTTGTTTCAGTTCCCAATTCCTTTCTTTCAGTGCTTGGTCCATGTCAAGGAGTTCCTGCTTTTTGTCTTCAATTTCATCCTTGCAATACCTGAAATTCTCATACTTTTAATTGCTTAATGCACATTCACAATTGCTTAGCTTCAAATATCCAGCTTGAAAATCATGAGATCTATTACTTACTTAAATCATATTACCCTAAAGGTGAATTGATTGCAAGGAAACAAACCCAAACAGAATAATTCTATTAATTATATTCCAGATGGGGAATTCCTAATAACTTCATTATTCAAGTTATTTAATTTGCTGTATCAGGATTCTTTAAGAAAGAAAGTATCATTAATTTGTGGTCAGAAAGGAAACTAGACAATTTGACTATTCTTATGATTACTTCACAGCTTTAAGATTCAGAAAATAATTTCAGCAGATTTTAAAACAGAATTTCCCAAAAAGAATTCAGCACCACTTTCAGAAATTAAAAAGGAGCTGAGGATCTCAAGTATCAAGTTGACGGCCACAAACCACCTAAAAACTATAAAGAGCTGCTAAGAACATTAAAAAACCCCATCCAAAGTACTTGCTATTCTTAAGGAATAACCAACATAACTAAGTTTTCATGATGGAAAAGATACCAGCTCACCTGAGCTCAGCTGTTAGATCCATGATAGCAATGTGCTTCTCCTCCAGAGAGGACTGTGCCTTTTGCAATGCATCTTGCAACTCCTGAAGCTGTGTTAAAGTGGTCTTTAATTCCCCACAGGCATTCTGTAATGCAGATTCCAGTTCTGCTATTTTCTGTAAGGCTTTCCTGTGGCAAGTCTCAGTTTGAAGCAGCTTATCTTTGAAATCATTCACTATTTTGCACACACACCACAAAAGAGAATGTTTAATCATCAGTACATCAGGGTCTTCATGCAATACCACTACCTATTAGCACTTGTGCTCGTAATAAACTTTTAGTATCGCTATTTTTTAGGACAATCTAGAAAAACAGTGACTACTTATACAAAAAAAAAATTGATGGTACCTAAGTATTTGCTAGTTTTATTCAGTTCATAAACAACAATTGACCTGAAACATAAGGATAAAAACATCTGGCCAAGGAGACAGTACAGACACAGTACAGTAATTGAATATGTAGTGCTAGGAAAAGTGCAAGCAGAATTGCTGGTATTTCTCTGGCTTAAAACAATGGTACAGTTAAACTAAATAAATGGAAGAAGATGGATTGGAAAGATTGTTATTTCCACAGACTTGTGGAGTTTTCTGTTTGTTTCAAAGAGCTGCATTTTTTGAATGGCATATGCCTTTATTAAAGCTAAGTGTCTCATTTGACTATTACATGGAGAATCTGCATTACCAATTTACAGAGAAATTACTTATACATTTCACCTGGGATGAAGGCATATACCACAAAAGTGAGAATTTGCAAAAGTATGTGAAAAATGTTTGTGATTTTTTGCGTTGTGGGGGTGATGTTCACTTGGGTTTGGTTTTGTTTGGGTTTAAAAAGATTATTTTGACTCTCATGTACTTGATTATGAAAGGGGGGAAGGAAAAATATCTAATACATAAAGAGAAATAGTTTAATGAAAGGAAGCCTGAGAAACAAAATAGCCAAATTACCCTCATTTGCCTTTTTATTGAGCTCTAATCTTGCTTCTTCCAGAGCGATATCCAGCTGATTTATCTGCAGTGCTTTGTCTGCACCATCTTGTTTTAATTGCACTACTTCTTTTTCCATGCCAGTAAGTTCGTTCTTGCACTGATCCATCTCCAATTTAATCTGTCTAATAGAAGCAACCAGAACAAAATGAACCATGGAATAACAAGAGCAACACACTCTAAGACAAGTGTTTGTGAATAAAATAGAAATAAAAGTCACATTAAGTAGGCTTTTCTCGTAATCAAAACTATATTCTTTAATACTAGCAAGCTCCTGTAGAATGTACTATCTACAGTCACAAGCAAGCTGATACAGTTATGATTTGATCTGCTTTATGAAGTGCTATCTTAAGGCTAAATAGGTTGCCAGGACATGCATTAATTCAATTGGAAAACTGTTCCAGAAAGTGATGCCTCTGCTAGTCAGGAGCTTCCCTTCTGATTTCCAGTCTGTGCTCACAGAGAGACTGAAGAGCATTTCAGACAGCAAACATTCTGATCCATATGCCAATGTGCAGGATACACCTCTACTTGTACTAAACCTACCTGATTGTACAATTGAGTTCATCCACCTTCTGTCTGTTTAAATCTGCTTCCTGAGCAGCTAGACACAGCTTCTCCTCCACCTTTCTCAACTCATTTTCTGCACACGCTTTCTGCTTCTGAAGCTCTTTTTCCAAATTGGATACCTATTTAAAATAGCATTTAAAGAGCACTTTCAAATTGCATACCAAAGAAATACACATTCTTATCTTACAACTCACGTAAGGGAGAGTTTTTACACAACACATTTCTTTATAGTCTGTATGTAATTTAAAACTAAAACTCTGCACATTTGAAAGACAAATAGCTTCTCGTAAATATAACAAGACAAAACTTTCTGAATTTAAATGCACCTCTCCTTAGCTGCAGTCTAGGGCTTGATTTTCCAAGTGCCTAGCCACTCAAATGCTAACTAGAAATTGTGATAGCTCAGAACCTGGATTAAGATAAAACAAGCCACTAAACTCTTTATTTTAGATATATCTAAATAATAATTATCAACTCAGTTATCAAAGAAATATTCAGATTTTATAGGTATTATGAAAACATATACAAGGCATTTAATTTTCTTTATATATGTAGAGACTTCTCACTGTACCTGTTTTTCAAGTTTGATTTGATTATCTTCCAGCTCCCCATTTCTGATAGTCTCTTGCTGTAACATTTGCTGCTGATGATGCAAAGCTTGTTGCAGGAGAATATTTTGTTCACTCATGTCCTGAATATTCTGACCTTTTATTTTTATTTCTTTCTGTAAATAGTGAAGCTGAAAAGACATTTATTTGCCATTTGAATCACACTTGTGATTCAGTAAAACTTTTGGGTCTGAATTTAATTTAATTACAGTTTCAATAGTACATAACAGACCTCATAATTCATCACGGAGTTATGCTCTATAAAGTGAGGAAAGTAGGCAGTCCCAGGTTTTGATTCTTGCTTTCTAAACATAACTTGTCAGTATTTTAAAAACATACAGAGCAGATTATTAATTAGAACTACTTTTCTTTCTGCCAGTCTTCTTTATTTCTCAGAAAGTCTTTGTTTTCCCCTTGTGATTTTGTTATCAGTCCTCCCCTTTATTTCATTTTGCCTGACAATAATCATTCCAATTTAAAAAAAGGAATTTTGATTGCCTAACTTGTTTTCTGTTGAATAGTTTGGTTTCTCAGTGGTGAATGCTAGAGGGAACTGTTCTGGGGAACAAAAGAAAAAGAGAGGGGGGAGCGTTCTAGGGGGAAAAAAATCAAAAAGAAATCACTAACTGCTCACTCCAAGGAGAAACAGTGACTGGAACTTCTTTATGAAAACAGTGGTGACAATTATAAAGCCTCACTTGCTACACTTGATGTTTGACACAGCACCAATCCCTGCTTGTGCAGTATAAGAACCACAGGGTTTAGGGCTTAGGAAGCAGCAGCAAATATCCCAGGCTCATGTGTGACACAGACCACACAGCTTCCACCAGGCTAATCCTGGACAGGCCCAGCAATCCCCACTTGACTAAAGCCTCTCTCAGCAGCTAGGCCAGCACTGACATCAGCAGCCTGCTATATAATTAGTTCACCCACAAATAAAAATTCATTCTAATATTTAAAGTTAACTCTTCCCTGCTTTCAAGTAGTAGTGAAAAGTATGATAAAACTCAAAGTCTACAAGTAAACATTCTTTTTATGCCCAGGACTTCTGTCCCATTAAGACAGTTGAAAAACAGATCAATTTTGTGCACTTAAATTTATATAGCAATAGTGTTCTCTCCATTTTTGCTAGAAAATGCTTTGTTTCACATTATTCTGGTTTTGTTAGTTCTTTCAACAATTCATCTATCTTAATGTTTCTTTTCCCTTAACTTACCCTCACAAAATGTATCATTTTTTTCCCAGCTTACTTCCCACTCACAGGTCCTGTTACAAATTATGGCTGTCACTTCACAAACTTTTAGATTAAATCAACCATAACAAGTGTTCTCTGCAATACAGAAGAGCTGTAAAACAACCTGTTACCTCTTCAGACCTTTCTTTCAGCTGATTTTCAAACATCTCCTTGTTTTCTTGTGACTGACTCAAATACAGTGCAACTTCTTCCTTACATGCATTTAGTGCTGACTCAAGTTGTTGTACCTAGGTGAATGCAATAGATTATTTAACATTGCATGGCATGGTTTGTATTAACTGGCCTAAAAAGTGTATTAAAATACAGCTCTGTGTAAAACACCAGAAAAGCACAAGATTATTAAACCAGTCATAGAAGATTATAGTAAACTTTAAAACTGAAATAGTCTTCAAAAATTAAAATTATTTGTGAAATTCAAAATTATAATACTTTAGACTATGTTTATAACAGATGAGAGTATCAGTTATGAGAAGATATGCCAGCATTTGTTGGTAGCTAGAATTTAAAAGCAAACATAGGGTCAATA
The DNA here is from genome assembly GCA_013398615.1 of Brachypodius melanocephalos. Lineage (NCBI taxonomy): Eukaryota > Metazoa > Chordata > Aves > Passeriformes > Pycnonotidae > Brachypodius > Brachypodius melanocephalos. The sequence continues at coordinate 2,981,482 of VZSR01000245.1, forward strand.
CCAAATCATTAATCTATCATGTTTTATCACATACGGAACTACATAAATAAATTTGGAATTATCATCATAGGTGAGTTGACACACATTTTTCAAAAAAACCCACTCAGATCTTAATATAATTCTTTTCAAAAACTTAGCAAGCAGCATGATTTCCCTTTCTGCACTGGGAGACAGTGTCTGAGTTTCACCTAATGGAAAGGAAGAGCTTTGAGTAGTGTCAACACTGTCAATCTAGTTTACATTTCTAATGTTCATTTGGGTTTGAGTAATATCTAACAAATACTTTATAACCTTGAAATGATAAAAATTATAACAAACAATCCCCCAGAGATCTTAAGGCACAGTGATAAAACTTTTCTTAACCATTTGGTTTCAATGCTAGGATTTCTCATCCATGAGAATTGTGATGAGTTTAGCTGCAGAATGTCTAATTCTTTCAATTTTGCAATCAGACTGCCAGCTTTCTAAACCATATTGGACTTTGTATCTCTGTCCTCAGCTGATTCAAGAGCTTTTTGAAGAGAAATTACTATGTGTCTTAATTTTAAGTCTCTGGAAAACATCCCAAATAGTAGAAAGCCACTAGGAAAGAAAATTAGTCCAACACAAGCTCAGAAAGAGCATGGAAACAGCAAAGCCCACAGTGTTCTCTCCCACTGATATCCTGAAGATTTCATACCTTGAAACCTGACTGCGGCAAATCCGCACATGGCACTGGTTTATTAAAATCCTGTTACAGATGCTGCATGGAAAATGTTTATCAGACAAACACTAGGAAGAGCTAGAGATGGCTAAAAATGTGACCAACAGGATAGTGTCACCTCTATCTAAAATACATGCCCTATGTAGACCCAAAGCATGTATAACATTGGCTCTGTGAGCCAGTGTTGGACTTAGGGAGCACAATAAGCACAAGTTTGCCCTATTTGTAACTACAGTAATTGAATTAAGCAATAATGCATTGCATAATCTCTTACTGTAGGTTTCATCATACTTCTTTTAATTAAATAAAAGAAAAGAAAACAAAATGAAACAACAGATTAAAAAATACTTCAGATAAATGACTTCTGGAATATTTACTTAAGACAAATATATATAAAATACTATTTTTCTATAAAAGATAAAAGGAAATACATTGTTACTGCAAACTTTAAAACCCTTAAATGTACATTACAGAGAGCTTACTTACTTTTGATTTTTCTTCTGTTAACTGACTTTCCAGCATCTTCAATCCTTGATCTTTCTTGACATTTTGATTTTCCATTTCCTGTTTTTACAGATATTTTTATTCAAGAGAACCAAATATAAAGATTACATAACATTCATGTTATAAAGTTCTAAGTAATTTAATAAAAGCTCAATCAGAATCAGGAAGAAAAAAAAAGCAGATCAGGGTATCTAAGAGACAACTGCTTGTATAATGTATTGTGCACATGATAGTCTGAAGTGAATTTGGTTGCTGAGAGATGTCTCTTCATATTCTCCAGCAGCAGAATTAAAAGAAATAAAACCTTGCCATGCTAGAACATTATTGGTTTTCCACCTAGTGCAGGATTGATCCAATCATTCTTTATCCAGATCTCTTTCCTTTCATTAGAGAAAGAAGCCCAAGGGGCAGTCCAGAGGCATAAAGAGAATGCTACGACAGAAAATACTGAAAGGTCATTAAATTTTGTACAATATATAGTAGTAGTAGCAGCAATTGGTGACTACAACAGTTCAGTCAATAACTCAAACAAGAGTTAAGAAGCAAAAATATAAACACCTTTAATTTCCCCCAATTTTTCCATGCATTTATGGATATGCTCTTCATTATTTTTAGTCACTTCTTTGATTTGCATTTAAAGAAAGTCAAGCCAACCTTACCTCTCTGTTTCCTATTAGCAGCCCATCCAATGATTCAATGTGATGCTGTTTATGTATAACCTCTTGTTGTAAAATAGATATTATTTTCTCTTGTTCAATGAATTGTTGATGTTTCTTCTCCAGCTGTGTCCGAAGCTGTCCGTAAGTAAATCATAATTTATTATTTTAATAAGAATTTGTTCATCTAAATATGTGATTCGTTTTATAATGAAAATTAAATGCCTTACTGCCATCAGTATTGCAGTCTTAAAATTATCAAGAGATCCCAAACACTTAATATCTTAAATCCAGAGGAGAATGAGGGCAGACAAAGTGTAATTGTGTGTCACCAGCCAAGACAGTAAGACATGCACACATTCTTTACTAAAAGATGAGAAACTTTTAAACAGCTAGAAATAATCACAGTTATGTTTCCAATCACATGGAGAAATAGACTTCTCTAGAGACTGAAAAACCCCCAACAGTTCTCCCTGAACACAGATGCTCATAAGGCTCAGATTGGCAGAGGTTCAGCCAGTGAGAACATTTTTAGAAGCTGTCATGCTTTAGACCCAGCAGGCACCAAGGCTATACATTTTTTCCCGTGCATTTGGAGCAAAAAACAACAGTCGCAAGTCCTTATTTCTCTTCAGCTGAGCAGGATATGAATATTTCAGAGGGAAAATTGTATAGCTGGTTAGATGGAAAATGTACTAAAATCAGGGAATGTAGGGAGAAGAAGGAGGTTTTTAACATAACTTTAAATGGATGTGTCAAGACAAATTAATATAGGGAAAAGTTATGGAGTATAACACTCATACATACTACCACATAATAAAAGTCTTACTAGGTCAATCTGCTTCTCCATTTCTTTGTGCTGCTCAAGGTGAAGCAACTTTTCATTTTCAAAAGCATAAGTTATTTTCTCACATTCTTCACTGATAGCTGTTTCCAGCTCATGAATGTGTCTGTCTTTTCCCTGGGAAGTTGCAACAATAAAAGGACTTAATAAAAATGTTTAGCTGTGATATTAAACAGTTTTATTTGATCATCTGGTTTCTAGATTTCATAAAGGAACAACAAACAAAATTCTGAAGTTACAGAGCATGTGTCATCTCAAAGGACAAATGTCAGTAAATGCAGCCACTACAGAGACAAGGTGTCTGCCAAGATGGATTACGGCACAGATAACTCCTGACAAAGACAAAAAGAAATTCTGTGTCCATATGGATAGATGGAATCTTTAAAATACCATTTTGAAGACTTTTTTATTTACAAAGCTACATGTATTTCACTGAAATAAATGGCATTTCAACAGGGCCAGACCTTCATTGCACATGTGACCACAAGGAAAACCTAACATGTTCATTAATAACTTACCACGTTCAAGGGCAGGGGAAAAAGGATGTTTTCAAAGGAGATTCCATTTTTAAAACCTGTGTTCCTAAAATCTGCACCAATTATTTTCCAAATCTGAAAGTCCACACATTTTGAATACAGGGAATACTACTGTCAAGTTAAACTTTTGTGTCTTTTAAAAGTGTGATTTCTCACTGAGAGCATTTTACCATGAGTTTCTGTTCCAGCTCAGCATTTCTTTCTGCAGCAGTAGCATAAGCAATAGTCTTTTCTTCTAACTGTTTCTCAAGTGCAGAAAGCTGAGAAGATTTCTTTCTTATCTGAAATTAAATATGGCACAAAACAGCATGTAGACAACTGTTTCAGTTTTATTCAAATATCTGTATGCACTTTCTTATCACCAATTCCATTTTAGGTACTACTATAGTGCTTGCAACAAATTGGTTGATTTTGTTGAACTTTTATATTTTAGTGCTCACAGGGAAAGATTTAGGACAATTTACCTACAATTTATCCAATTAATTATCAGTGAAATAGCTTTACATATTTATAACATTTACATCCATTATTAGGAAATAACTGCAAAGCCCATTATGCTGAACTCTATAAACACATTAGCACCAGAATGGAAACATTAGCAATTTAATTTATTCACCTTGAGAAAAGCTGAAGCTTGATTTTTTTTTCTTTTGTGATTCTCTGGTAATGATGTTCATCTTTGGCAACTACAGTAATTTTTAATGAGGAAAAATACAACTGTTCCTTCAGCCTGTTTCCTAGGATTACCCATTAATTCAACCACATCAAAGAACAGGACTGTGCATATTTTCCACATAACAAATCAAATTGTAGCAGAAAAGCCTACTAACCACACCAGCTTTAAAACAATATTTCTGACAACTAGTAAATTGAGGCTGCTAAGTCTTTATGCTTGGTGAAAAGTTTAGTTTGAATTTTTCTCAATTAAAATGAATCAGATTTTTAAATTATTACGGCAATTGCAGCTTTTTCATAACTCTTGTCTTCACTATCTTTGATTACTGAACTGAAAAAAGTGGCATATTCTTTTCAGTGCTATTAAAAACTTACTTCTCTCTCTAAGCTACTTGTTTTTGAAGCCTTCTTCAACAGGTCTTCCTGTATGATTTGAAATTGGCTGGTTCTTTGAGCCATGCTGGTCCTCAAGGCAGAATTCTCACCATCTGCTTTTATCAGTTTAGTGCGTAGCCCTTCTATCTCTTTCTGGAATTTTTGCCTCACCTTTTCAAATTGTTTGCTTATAAGTTCCAACTGCTGACATTTTCTCCTCTCTCAAAGTAGAAAAAAATAAATTTAAGATTAATTTATAAAAGAACATGCAAACCTGTAATATAACTGAAGCAGTGACTCATGAAAACAAACAAAACCCCAAGAAACAAACAAATGGAATAAAGACAGTATAACCATGTAGGTGCCCTGAAATAATTTCATGGAGCAGTCCTAACAATCATGACAGAAGCAATCAGAGAAACACTGTAACAGCAGGATGCAGAGAAAAGAGTCAACAAAAATACAGAGACTTTAGCACAACCTGCATAAAGAAAAAAAAAAAAAAAAGGTTCCATTTCAACACAGCTCCTAGCTCAGCTATTGCTGAATGAGTAACCTAAGCAGCAAAAGAAATAAATGCATGGTGTCTGGAGAACATGACAGTTTCCAAGGTGGCAAAACGTTCCCTGTTCAGCCAAAGCACACCTGCTGCAAAACCAACTTGAACCCTTGCAGGACATTTCTGTTCTGTGGATTAATTAGCCAGGACTGCAGAGCTATTTCAGCAAGCTTACCTCCTGCATCTCTGATCAATTTGACAGGCTCTGTTTCCAGACCACATAACCTGCTGTTTTCTCGTCCTTCATTACCATTAGAAAGATGCTTAGCTCCAGTATAGATAGTTAAGTTTGCCCCAGGCTTTTGAATTTCTGCTTCTTTCATTGCCACTTTAATGCTATTATAAAGGAAGAGACAGCTATTTAACATTCTTTTTACATGCTAGTTCTGTTAGCACCTTATTATCTGCCTATTCTTGCTGTAGTTTAGTAACCAGAAAGTTATACCTTAGGTCTGCAATCAAAGGTTTACTTGATTCACCACAAGATTCAGAGGTAGCTTCTTTTGTTGAGGAACTCAATAGCTGGTGTTTGAAATCGTGCCATTTAAACTAAAAGTTAACAGAAAACAAAGGTCAACAAAAAAATCAACCTTTTATTGCTTCACGGCATCCTTAATTATTAATGTGTTATACTGGCATATACATTTTAAGACACATATACCAGGATGTTAAAAGTTTGGATAACTCAATCCTTAAAATTATTCAAAACATAATACACTGTTAAGACTGTATCAGTTACTCCACCTCTTCAGGTGTACTTAAAGACAACTGAGAAATGATGGTTTCTAGTATGCTGATCTCTTCCCTTGAATCCTGTATTTCTTGAAGACATAATTTCAAGTGGTTATGTTGCTGTGCAGTAAGTGCTCTCAGCTCTCCATTTTCACTTATTAGATCATTCTTCTCTTCAAGTACTATTTCCTTTTCAGAAAGTTCATTCTCAAGCTTGATGATCTTCTGGTCAGACTGACTCAGCATTGATATAATTTCAATGTTCTTTGCCTCTAGAGCTTTAATTTCTTCTTTTGTGTTGTGATTCTCTTCATTTAGTTGCCTAAAAAGACATTTAAAAGATATTCTCATTACTAGAAGCACATACATTAGCTTGAGCCTCCTTAGTGAGTAAGGTGTTCACACACTGCCCACTCTTGCCAAAATGGCCTAAAGAGCAACAATTAAGACAGGAATGTGAGTGTGGACAAAGCATGGAAATTAAATAACCCCAAAATGTCTGTGCAGGTGTTTGTCCAAACCTAACAATTCAATATGCAATTTCTTGTAAAACAACTGTGCAGAGAATTTTTAAAAGCCTTTATATTACCTTAGTTGCTCTTCTAGGCTGTCTAGATCCTTTCTGTAGCTGATACACTTTTCATTCAACTTCTCTTTTTCTTTTTCACAATTAACTAAACGTTCTCCCAAGACTTTTTCTTCAGCTTTAGCCTTAAAAAGCAATTTTTTTCATTACTATACAGCAATAAACTAAGCTTACATGGTCAAGAGGCTATTTTTAAAGGAATATTGTGAACACTATGCCCTTTCTGGTCAGTCAGTAGACAAAATATTGCTCACTATTGCGAAGAGAAAAGAGAGAGGTAAAGAAGTTTTCTTTTTCTGTCATTTAGGAAAAAAATTAACTTAATATTTTAGGGCATATTTGTGACTGGCAACCTTGTTCCACAAGGAAAGAAGTCTAACAAAAAATAAAATCTCTGTAAGAGCTAACTGTATCTTCTCCTCCCACAAGGCAGGAAGGATTAACAATTCTGATTGTTAGAACTTTGGGAGGTGACTTCATTTTCATCTGAAGTCTTCTTCAGCACATGTTTCACTGAATAGCTTATACATAAGGAGGAAAAAGAGCTTTTAAAAGGATCTTGTATTTTTAAAATGTAAACTTCCCAGCTGGCAAGCAGGAGACATAAGAAACAGCAGCAGTATTAGGATATTCCAAAGATACAGACTGTGCAAAGATGGTGTAAAATTACATAACTGAATTTATCACCAAAAACAGTTGATTATCCTGTCCCACCTCTTTTAGGACTTTGCCACCAACAAGTGGAGACTCACTGATGAACCTGTTGCTGTTATAGCTGTATGGCCTATTGGAAGAAACATCTTAACACCATGGCAAATACAAGTGAAGAAAAACTCTCACCTTTTCTAATTTTTCAGTTATTTCTGCTTTATACTTTGTGAAAGCTCTTGTCAGCTCCTCCACGTTCAACAAAGCTTCATTTCTTTGCTGTTGTGCTCTGCCAAGCAAAAGATGCAAACCAATTTTAAAACCCACAAACTGCACATAGTTACATTAATGTAACTGTCTTCTCCAGTTACTAAAAACAACTACTACAGTAATTGCCCCAGGTACGTCCTTTCTTCTTCCAACTTTCCAAGCCCCAGATATCACATTCTATCACAGGCTCCCCACTGCTTCTCTCTATCACTCCCTGCCCTGCCCCTTCCCCTGTCATTGCTCCTTAGGGAAGAGGCTGGCAGAGTGAGCTCAGTAGAGCTCAGGTGTGTTCAGGACAGCTCACACAGGCACACAAGAATTGCTGCTGCTCTCTAACATCTCCCTGTCCCACTGAGGGGGCTGGGATGGGCTAGTGCCTCACCCAAGCACAGCCAGCCCTCAGATCTGAGGACCACTGCTCATTTGGAGATGGCAAAAGTATTCAGAGAAGGGGATAAAAGCATTTCAGAACAACAAAATAGCTTTAGCCTAAAGGACTTCACTTTGCCTGGGTAAAGAACAGTAAGTTGTTGCAATTACTGATTAAAAGTAAACCATAATAATTGTTGATACTAACCATAACATCATACTTAAATCCTGGCAGAAGCTCAACTTTTCTGAAGTACAAAAATATTTACATTTACAGCTAGTAACTAAGTACAGCTAGTTCTAACCCCACATGCTCTCAAGGAACAGCAATCATAAAGCAAAACATTTCTTCAACCAGCAGTGCAAGCCCCACAGTATTTCAGGTTTTCTTGCCATAAGAAGGTTAGAGGTAATTTCATGGGTAAAGGCAAAAGTCAAACAAAGAGTTTGCATTTAAAAAGTTCAAGAAATGCTTTCCCAAGCCAGTAATTCAGGTAAATTTTTTTGCCCCAGGTAATGATGTTAAATTAATAGGGAATGTAGGGATCTTTTTATTTATTCCACTCACTTCTTTCAAATTACATTTTGGAGGTGATAGGAGTGCTCATAGCCACTTCCAACAGTCAAATTCCCTAACCCTCCCAGCAGTGACAGAGCCACTAGGCTAAAGGAGGCAGTGGGAAGGGGAAATGGGGATTGAGATGGAATTAAAGCACCATTTTCAACAGTGTCATATAGACAGGTAAGATTAAGGACAACATTAAAATGTTCTCTTGATTATGCTGTTCTTTTGTCATTTTCCTCTCACCAAGGAATACTGCTGAATATCAGCTACTGAGCATACACTGCAGGTTCTTCCAAGAAAAAGAAAAAAATAATTCAGGAAAAATATATTCTGGACACTGAGGCTTTCCACTGCAGTACATCTATTCTGAAGGAAGACTGGGTACTAGTGTGTGCTATCAGCCTGCAACTACCAGCTGATTTCAAGATTTTAAATGTGCCCATTTAAATAATCAGTACCTTCACACAGTATTTCCTCTTTTTTAAAAAATAACATCCTTAAAACAGAAAATTTGATTCCACGAAGCAAACAACTGCCAATGGAAATAAACACTTATGCTCTATTATTCTATGCTGCATTTATTAAAATTAGTTAATTACCTCTTTCCTTGCTTGCTTTGTTCAATTAACTCAATTTTCAGATTTTTATGGCTCTTTTGATATCTTTGCAACATGTGTTCTCTTTCCATTGCTGTTTTCTGATTCTGATCTAACCTATCTTCTGCATCTCTAGCAAATAAACAAAGCATATTAAAAAAAATAAGAACTTTTTGTAAAGAAAATAGATTTGTGTTGTTCTTTGGTGCACACAATGTTCCAGCAGTGCTAGACAAACATGCTATAACTCTCAAAACTAAGTTAGGAACTCCCATAGTCTCCAGATTCCCCAGGTGTGTGTCTGCAGTCTGGAGTGGTGTCTAGGATTTATCAATAGGCACCAGGTGTCACAGCTGCCAAGGGCCCAGAGAGCTGACTTTGTGTCCTGAGCTCTGATCATAGAAATCATATTTTCCCTGCCAAGAGGTGTGACTGGGAAAGAACACTAAAATATAAATTTAACAGAAGTGTTTTTACCTTTTTTTTAATGTCTTCCTGACACCTCTGAACAGCATTTACATCAGCTTTATTTGGCCATTTTCCTTGATTAATGTATTCATGGAGAAATAATCCTTTATGGTATGAGAGAATCTATGTGGTCCTGGAGCAAACAATCTCCCTATTCAGTTGTAAGGCCACATTCCTATTCAGCCCACATTACAATCTGGTTTCTTTTACCAGTCTTTATTATTTTTTCTCAGTTTCTTGAAGTACATTCAGCACAAACTAAACCACCTCCCTCCTCCTATAAATAGCTCTGAAATAAAAATTTCAGATCCCAGATTACATAACCCACACAGTAGCAGAAATTATGTCATCTCTAAAAAGAGATTGGACTAGCAGGAAGACAACAATAAAATATTCATTTAAAAGCACACATTACTTCAGAATTTTATCTTGAACTGAAACTTCTGCTTCCAAATTTACAATCTGTTCTTTCAACTTCGGAATGCTGAACAAATGTGTAGCTAAAGCGGCCTCCAGATATGAAATCTGAAATACAAACATATTTGGGGTTTCATTAATATTTGCATTTAACATTAACATGCATTAACATTTTCAGGTGAGAAACACAAGAACAATCTGCTTACTGAAAGACAGTGCTCTTAACCCTACTGTAAATTATGTTTGTTCATTTACACCACCTTAACTCCAATTTTCTGCTCATTTAACATTCCTTCTGGTTCCAGTGTGATATTCTGTCTGGCAAAATGATTTCTGTATAGGCTGATCTTGTCTCTCACTTTTCCCCAGAAGATTATATCCAATTATTTCTTCTTTCAGTGCCAGGCAGTCAAACATTTTGTTTATCTGTTTATTTGTACAGTTTTGGAGGTAACATTTCTCAAAAAAACCCAAACCACTAAGCATAGCTATGTTTTATTAATATTGTATATAAAACAAATAAAAGAACCTAGTTGTCCTGAAACAAACCTGTACAGACAAGTGTACAGTAAATCAGTAATGATTTATTAGATACAATATTCCCTTCTAACTCATCTTCACTTTTTTCAAAATATCAATATTAATCCAACCTGAGAGATGAATTATTTTCATTTCCTAGACAAATGACTACTGTGCCATTATTATTCCTATCAATGCCTCAGACATGTGAATGTACAGTACTAAATGCATTACTGAACTATTTTCTTTCATAGTGTATTTTTCACTCTTTGGCTTACTGTCTTTAGACTAAACTTTGGAACACAAGTAGATGGAATTCATAATTAATATAGTTATTTTGCCCATGGAGAAATAGATTACAAACAATTCTCTCCAAGATTAATATGGATTATTGAATATATATTGAATATTAAACTTACACAGATTAAGGCAAAAGCCAGCACATTCTGCTTGGAATTCTAAACTCAAAAATCATGGTCACTGAGTGTCTTGGGGTTTGTGTTTCTCTTTGATGAATACACTAAAGATACATACTTTTGTTTTTGACTGCATCAATTCAAAGTTCATTGTTTCCACTCTGTTCTTTAGGTAGTGGTTCTGAGAAGTCAAAGATGCGTTTTGGTCCTGAAGGGCATCCAACTTCTCCTGAAGATGAACATCTTCTTCCACAGTTTTATCCAAAGTTGTGGATAATGAGTAAGACTAGACATAAAAATACATTTGTTTTTATATATATATATACACTTACATAAAAATACCTCACAGAATCAAAACCAGTTTGGGTTAAAGGGAACTTTAAAGGTCATTTACTCCAACCACACCTTGCAACGAGCAAGGGCAACCTGAGGTAGCTCAGCTTGCTCCAAGCCCTGACCAATCTGATCTGGAATGTTTCCTCGGATGGGGGTCTGCCACAGCTCCCGGCAACCTGTTCCTGTGTGGCACCACCCTCAGGAGTAAAACACTTGTTACATCTAACCTAAATCAGTTGGAAATTGTTACCCCTTGTGCTATCCCAACGGGACTTGCTAAAAACTTTGTCCCCGAAGTGGAAATTTCGGAAATTTCGAGGAAGAAGTACACTCAAGTGATACCATGTTTAAAAGTGCTCACAGGATAGCATTGTCCGATGCTACATTGTATCTACTCCAAGCCCAGGAGCCAAGAATGTTCCAAAACATAGCAAAGAGTAGAAAGCCAAAGTAATAGAAAGAAGTAATGAAGAGAAATATTTACTTTAGATTTTCTGTGAAAATCCTGCCGAGATGTTCTACCAGAATTCTTCTTAGAGCTGCAAAAGCCTTGGCAGTTGTAATTCGGCTGTACAAAGTCCTCCAGAGGCACATCTATCACCCCATCGAAGCAGTGGCTGTAATGTTCACTTGTGCTAGTGTTTGGAGGGAGAGCAAAACGTCACTACTCCTTTTTTTTTTCTTTATTAGGTTGCTCATAAAGACTATTCGAATGGAAAGCACAAAAGGAGTAATCCATCACACAGAATAGGACAGAGTCACACTACAAGAGGCAGGAGGTTCTCATTCCCGGACACACTCATACCTGGAAAGCTCTTTCTCTACAGTTTGTAGGTTTTTTTCAGTTCTCCTCAGCTGAATCTGTAATGACTGTACATTTGCCAGCAGGTCGTCGTCAGCACCACTTTTAGAGCAACTCCACATACTACTTTCCATTGGTAGCACACGTAAGGCTAAAGTAATATTTAGTATTAAAACACTGTTAAATGGGCATGAAAACTATTTGCAAAAAAAAAATTTAAAAGGAGAAAAAATACAATAAAGAAAAAACTGAATTTCCAAATATAGACGTACATTTCACACACTACTACTTCCTATGTTCGCTAGATAAAAGTAAGAAATCGTCTGTTTTGTGAGGACTCTGTATGCATTCATGAAGTACAAACAGCTTCATGACTTGCCTCATATGAAAACTGGAAAAACCTGCTACACATTATCTGCCAAAAATCCGTCACGCAGAGTATCTCAGAGATCTGGCAGTCCCTTGCACCTGGCGGGGAGCCCGAGAAGCGAACGGCGCACACGCGAATCGAACAACTTGCCTCGCTACCCGTGACCAGCGCAACGAGAGACGAAAACGAACCGGCCCCGAGCGGACGGGCGGCACCAGAGCCAGGGCGGGGAACGCCGCGGGGAGAGCCAGGGGCCTGGGCTGGCGGAGAGCTGCGGCACGGGGCGCTGGAGGCGGCCGTCCCTGGGCTCCGAGCGGGCCGGTGCCGGTGCCGGTGCCGATACCGCCACAGCAGCGCCTGGTGCCGCTCCAGCCGCGCTCGAACCGCGCGGGGCCCTCACGGCGCAGGCGCGGCCCCGCCGCCCGCACGCTGGGGGCGGGAGCAGCGCGATCCGCCGCGGTGCAGTGTGGGCGGGCGGGGCGCGGCGCTGCCGGGACGGTGATTGGTGCGGCGGGGCGGAGGGGGCGGGGCGATGCCGGCCCCGCCCCGCCCGGGGCGCTCCGCAGCTCGGTGCGTGCGCGCGCGGGGGTTCCGCGCTGCGAGGCGGTGCCGCGATGGCGCCGCGGCTGCTCCTGGTGCCGCTCGGGTGCCTCGCGCTGCTGCTGCCGCCGCCCGGCGCCGCCGAGTTCAGCCCCTCCCTGGACAGCGACTTCACGTTCACGCTGCCCGCCGGCCGCAAGGAGTGCTTCTACCAGCCCATGCGCAAGGAGGCCTCGCTGGAGCTCGAGTACCAGGTCGGGCAGGGCGGGAGGGGGCGTCTCCCCGCGGGGTGTCCCGAGGGCAGCTGGGGTCCCGCATCCCGCTCTGACGGCGGCGCTGCCGTCTCTGGGCCGTCTGCTCGTACCCCCGTACACGGGCTCCGTCTGGCCCTGCTGCCGGCAGCTCGGTCCTGCCTTCCTGAGGCCGCAGCCTCGGCCCTTAGGGGCAGTGCCCGCCGGGGGACGCGGTGCCCAGCCCCGAGCAGCGGCCGCGGGGCTCCGCCAGCCTGAGCCGGGCGCGGGCAACCCAGCCCTGCCGGAACTTTGCCGGCCTCGGCAGCGCCCGCGAAGCCACGTTGGAATTGTACACTGATGGAAGTTCTGCGCTCGGCAGTTAAAAATTAACTTGCCGGCCCTTTCAAATATTCTAATACGTTCTTTTGGTGGTTTGGGGGGAGTTTTTTGTTTCTACTTTAGAAGAGCTCAAGTCGCCATCCTTTGAAAGGGCAGAATGTATAAAGTTCACGGTTGTGACCTTATGTTGTAGCTCTAAAGCACAAGGAACCTTGTGCTGATGCACAGAGCCCGTACTTGCCTATCTTTGTGCTGATATTGAACACCTTTCATCTCAGTGATGAAAGTTTTACAGAAACAGCCCAGTTTAACAGACTTTCATTAAGATTTTGATGTCCTTGAGAAGAGTCGAGTCTCTACCCCCTTATGCTGTTATTACCTTCCCTATAAAGAATTTCTGCAACACAATAGGTGTGGTGATCCAACTGTAGCTGTGTTACACATTTAAAGCAGCACAGCTTTGAAATGCTGTAGACACTCCCTGAGAACTTAGGAAGTTAAATGCCTGCAATTCCTCCTGCCTCTGGGAAAAGAGAATGCCCTGGCAGAATTCAGACCTTAAATGTGCATCAAAAGGTGAGAAGGTCTTGGGGTACAGCTTTGATTGGCCTAAGAGGTTTGGTCCTGTGTTCAGTACTGTTAATTCACCCAACAAAGAGCTCTTAGGGGTGACAGCACATAGTGTACAAATATGTAACATGTATATACAGGAAAGTGACTTGTTAGAACATTTCTACCACTGCAAAGGGAGCAGTGCAGGTACTTACCAACCAATGACATCTGCCATAGAAATACCAGATTTAGCCATCTGTTGCTGGTATTTTTACAAATCATCTAACCCTGTTGATAAAACTGCATACATCTTAAAAGCAATTAGGGAATGGTTCAATATAATCCCAGCCTGGCAGGTTTGGATTACATTTAGTTTAAGGTTCTGAAATTGCTAAAATGCTTTTAGGTTGAGCTTTTTTTAAAATCTGTTTCCAGTTAATTTGGTGTCAGCTCATCCAGACAGAGTAATCTTTCAGATTCTTTATTTGTCTGTTCCCCTACCTAAAAAAGTTTGCCTTCCCTAAAAATGTTGCTGTCAGCAATGCAAACAGGAATTCCACTGGTCAGAGGTTGGTTATTTTTGTTTGTTTCACAGGTTCTAGATGGAGCAGGATTAGATGTTGATTTTCATCTGCTGTCCCCAAAAGGTGAAACTTTAGTTTTTGATGAAAGAAAATCAGATGGAGTTCACACGTAAGTTTAAAATCTTCAAACACAGAAGTGTTACTTAAAGAACTTCTCTGGTTTCTTTAGCAAATATAACTAAAATGAAGGTTGAGTACTTTTTATTCCTTAGTATGACAAAAGACTTTCTAATAGAGCAGTTTGAGAATACCTTTTTTTTAATAAACACTGAATGCTTTTTACATGAATTGTACCATGAAGTGAAGGGTATTTTTGTTTTAATGATAGTTTTTAATGTTCAGGGGATAAAAATAATTATTATGTTGTTGAAAAAGGTCTCCATATCTAATATTGAAAGATCATGTGAGTCATACAAATAAGAAGCTTTAAAAGTCTCCTGTTTTTCCAGTTCTTTTGTCAAAATACATAACATTTGCTGTAATTCTACTATACAGCATAAGAATTCCACTTATTGTGTACTTTTGTGTGCAATGATTCAAAATCCCTGAAAAGAAATGAAAGCAGGCGCTGTCTTCACCATTTTGAGCCTTTGGAGTCAGTGGGATTGTTTTGCGGTGACTATGTAATCTGTAAGGTGTTGCTAGAGTTCTTATTTTTATACAAAATTTGGTTATTTCTAAGTGCATGATTGTCAGTCTTAAAGGGAAGGGTATGCTTACAAAAACTGACTTTTTGAGAACCAGCACAGAAAGTGTAGTTAATCATGCCTTGCTTACATACACAGGGTGGAAACAGAAGATGGGGATTACATGTTCTGCTTTGACAACACATTCAGTACCATTTCTGAAAAGGTGATTTTCTTTGAATTGATCCTGGACAATATGGGAGAAGATGGTCAAGATGAGGAAGATTGGAAGAAGTACGTTACAGGCACAGATCTCCTAGACATGAAATTGGAAGATATTCTGGTTAGTATTTAGTCTTTCATTCTGTGCAATGTGAGAGCATTTGGAAAAAAACACTGTCATGTAGCCATTCTGCCTTGGTCTGTTGTGTCATCCTGGAATATATTCCAATTCCATCTATTGCTTTTACTAATACAGGAAGTCCAGCACCATCTCTTGTTTACACAGAAACTTGAAGAAAGCTGAAGATCTTTTCAGAATAGTTCCTTCATCAGAAAGAACTACCTAGCTCTAAGTCACTTGGTTTCCAATTCAGCTTCCTTTCTTCCTACTGCTAAAATGGGACATTCTTCCTTAGCAGCAAAGAAATGAATACTTTGAGCATTGAAGTATTATTGAGTCCTAATGATGTAGTTGGAATTATTGCATAATTTTTATCAATGTTTAAAGATAAAGTACTGTGTCAGCCTCTTCATCACATCTTTGCAGAAATGTGAATTACTGTTTCTATCTTCAGTAAATTAAATATTACTATATTAGGGCTTTTGCCCCCAAATTTTATTACATCTCTTCAAACTAATAAACAGAATCAGAGTCAATTTGCATAACCGACAGGTTCATCTTTGCAGATACTGTTTGAGGAGTTATGTTTACTTAAACTGTATGCTCAGCCTGTTTGATGTAGGATTCAGACTACTGTTGAGTCAAAGCTCTTATTCTCTTTATGATCATTAAATATTAAGGTTACTCTAGAAGCAAAGGATTGCTTAATGCTCCAGTACCACTGCTCTTAATGCTTGGTAGGATGCAGTGAGCTATTGTTTGTTTGATCATAGCTACAGACAATAAGTATCTTTAAAAAAACTGACCCAAAAACCCCAATCTCTGCACTCATCATGTAGAAAATTACAGAGTATTATTTATTGCCATAAACAATGCAGATTTTTAAATAACAAAACAAAAAACATATAAAATATTTTATACACTTTTAAATAATAAAACTAAATAAATAATCTGAAAGTCTGACTAGATCTTTAAAATTTGCAAGCAAGACACTTAGAAAAAAGCAAAATTTATATGTGAAGTTGTGAAGAAAATCCCACTCACACTAATCACAAAAAATACTTGAAGGGATTTGATAGGTAATTGTTTCCATATTGGTGTCTCTTCCAAAAGAAAAAGAAATGTAGGACCTATCTCTGAGAGCCTTGAAAATCTTATAAAGTAGGTAAATTTTGTGAAGTTAAGATTAGTATTAGATCCCATTGTTTACTTAGCCAAGTATTACTTTCCCTGCAAGGCCTATGAGGGCTAACATAAGCACCTAGTAGTTTAATTCCTTAATGAGAACACACTGTCTAGCAAAAATAGGGAATTATGGCTTATGTTTAAAGCTTTTGTGTGGTGTTCATTTTCCTTATTGTGTAACAATGAACTTTATCATCATAAAATTATTTGGCTCCCCAGAATAGCTATTTTGAAATATTTTTGTTAAATATGAAATGGAGAAAATGTTACTGCTGGGTTTAACCTTGTGGTTTTGTGTTGGTTGTTTGTTTTTTGGGTTTTTTTTAAATTAAAAAAAATAGCCTTCTCTTACTGCAAATGTTACTCTTCTCACTAAAAGTTACTTCAAGATCCATAATTATATCAAGAACATATTTCAGCACTTCATGAGATCAGCTTTTCTGTTGTCAGTACCTATTATGAAACTTCAACAGCTCATAGGACCAGATGTTTACTCACTAAGTGCAGAATAAGGTGTGAATCTTGAGCTGCTGTTGTCATGGGTGGAGTGTTCATGTACTTCCTCTAGTTCCAGGATCACACTCTGTCCTTTCTAGGACCTCCAGTTGTCCTATTCAAGATTTATTATCAAAAATCTGCTTTTGTATCAAGGCTGAAGCAGCAGTTTATAGCCATTACAGTGGAAACACCAGAAGCAGACAGGAATGTAACATTATTTTACTTTTCTTTTGCTACAGATATAGCCTTGATGGTAGTTTACATTAAAAAACTCCTTAATTTTGTTATGCAGCAGAAAAACTCTGCATTTCCTTGCCACTACATAATTTGTTTTGAGACAAGTTCTGCAGAATTCACTATTTTTAGTTGTCCAAGTAGGTTTGATTTCTCTCTTACCTCCCTACCTATAAAGAGAAAAAACAAAATTACTACAGAACACTAATGCTACATTAATTAAGTCTTTTTAGGTGATCCACAATAAACAGGCTAGACAAATTAATGAAAACTGTGATGATGTGTATATTTTAAAATGAAATTAATTTTTCACTTTTCAAGAATTTAAGTTACAGGTGATAACACAGTGTTAATAATGTTGTATGTGCTGCAAGTTATACATTTAATTCAGGTGGGTTTTTATTCTAAAAATACTCTTTTGTTACTTACCAGGAATCCATCAACAGTGTCAAAGCCAGATTAAGCAAAAGTGTCCAGATCCAGACTCTGCTCAGAGCATTTGAGGCTCGTGACCGAAACATACAAGAAAGCAACTTTGACAGAGTGAACTTCTGGTCCATGGTCAACTTGGGAGTAATGGTGGTGGTATCAGCTGTTCAGGTTTACATGTTGAAAAGTCTCTTTGAAGACAAGAGGAAAAGCAGAACTTAACATTCATTAATGTTCATATTATGATCATAACAATATAACAGGTATGGGGGAGAAGGGGAGCAATGAACTACAGTAAAGAAAATAAAGACCTTTCAGCTTCTTTTGAACAGACAGTAAAAATCAGGTTTTCAATTCATGTTGGGCTTTTTGGATGTGATAGTGCTGGTCTTGTTTGTGTTTGCGGGCTTTCTGTTGTTTTTTGTGGTGGTTTGTGTTAGTTTTTTTTTAAACATGAACATAACGCCTTCTCCCAAGCTCTCCCATTTTTCCAAACGCTACTAACTTCTTTTGTACTTGTAGGATTCGTTAACGACTGTTAATGCCTACCTTATGCATAGCACACTTGGTGTATATGCGAAGTTAATATAACTGTCATTTTCTTAATTTTCACATAAAAGTTTAGATAGTAACTTAGACATTGGTTTAGTTGCTGTTAAATACTGAGTGAATTTACATGTGCCTAAGTTTACAGGATTGGTAGTTACTGTCAATTTTTCTTCAAAGTTACACATTTTTTTAAATCCTTTGTTTTTGTTCTTTGGCATCATGGAGAAACACTGGGTTAACTATGTCAGAACATGAGATCTCTTTTTTATAACAGATGACTAATATCAGCACTTTAAAAAAAGCACCATCAATGTGAAATTGAGGCAGTCTTGAAAAAAAATTGGAGAAAATAGGTACAATTCCTGTTCATAAAACCTTCTGTCCTGTAGCTGCACAATCCTATTTTCAGTTTTGGCTGTTACATGAGACAAGTGACTACATAGTATACAAACACATACAGGCAAACTTTGAAGTATGATTTGCAAATTCTTACTTATTGTAACCTCATGTAATAGATATTTTAAAAGTAATTTCTCATGTTTTTTTCCTTTTAATAAAGGCAGGGGGTGTTGTAGTTTGCCAAAACAAACATTGATTGTTGTAGTTTCAAAATCCCTCTCATCTTCCACTTTATTACAACTCTGACTACTGTAACAGTCAGGTGACTTACATAGGCATATAAAACCAAAGCTGTTCACCTAAACTTTCCCTTTTTGCTCACCCTCACAAGTCTTTCAGCTGTGTAAGTACATTCTTCATATAACCCATGTTTCTGTACTTAGCTGTTCATCTGAATAAGGCACAAATCACAGGAGCAGTAAGTACAGGCTTCAAGTTTTATGATCAACTAAATCTAGTAGTATCACTATCACTAAGGCAAAGCTAATACCAAATCAGAAATTTATAGTATCTGGATGAAGTGGCTTTTAACAGTGTAGTGAAGGTATAGTTTTTGCCAAAACCCCTGGTGTGTGAGAATTAACTTTTTTTTTAGTAGTTTCAAGTTACTAATTTTTACAATGTGCCAAGTCATTGGAATTTCTTGTATAAATGTGTTAATTACATTTATCATAAGTTTTTTAAAAACTTTATTAAAAACACTTTTTAAAAAAGTGTTTTAAAAAAGTATATGTAGTAGTATTGCGCCTGTTGTGGGGTCATCTGTATGAATGGCACAGTTGCAACTTTGAGACTTTCTGTGATTAAATATTGTTTTAGAAATAAAAACAGGGTCAATATGTGCATTGAAGAGGTATGTTGTTCAAATAAAACAGATGCTAGCAAGGGCTACAGAACACAGAAACAGCACTTCAGCTTCAACTTCAGAGAAGAGGACCTAGCAATAATATTTCTAAATAGTTTTTATAAGCAAAAGTATTATTATTACAGAACTTGTTATAGAGGGCTCCAAAGGCTGTTGAGCTACTTCATCTTTCTGCAAACCTGTGCCCAAAATAAGACTTTTAATGCTTTCTATTCTAAACTGCCTGGAAGTAGAAAGTTTGTTTCTATAATAAGAACAATGTCTACGAAAAAAAAAATCTTTCAGCTAGAGTAACAAATAATGCTTTCCTGCCACTTCCCTGTCCCTCTCCCAGTAGCACTATACCATATGCAATCTTTGCTTGCATCACCATGTGTGATGCTCCAAACCATCTGCAAAATGCTGAACCAGCTCTGGGAGGCTGTGACTAAGACGTCTACCTCTGCTCTCCAAGCTACTAGAGTCGAGATTTCAGCCTAGAATTCCAACAGATAAGCTCTGCCAAGGTTTTTAAGGGCACCTTAAGGGATTGAGTTCCTAGCTGCTCTGCTGTGCCTCTCTGTAGTTGCACATCAGTGGCAAAACCGTTTGGTGTCCTAGTTTAACCTGCTACTGGATGCAGCCTGCTCTGATCAAAGACACAGGACTGCTGCAGTTCAGTGTCTCCTGTTACAAACAGCGAGAGGAGGAGAAGGAAAAGGCAACAATTGTCAGCAGAGTTCATCTGGAAATAATTATTGTTTTGCAACTAAGAGCTCTGACTGTATTTGCTCTTCATTCAAGGTCCGCTATGGAAAATGAAAGGGAGTAAGTAGAAAGGTTCATTGACTTTGGCAGCTGGAATATGTTTATGATAGGTGAAGGATTAGGCATTCAAACTTGCAGTTAAGTAACATTGTACTTGGATTTTGAAGAATAGATTGCTTTTGACTGTATAAAATTTACAAAGGAATATAAATAACTTTTTTTTCTTAATGGACTTTTTATTCAGAGTTAAATGTTTTAAGACTTGCACATGTTGAATAATTATGCAAAACTGAGATTTTCAATAAATCAAGTTTAAACCTGTGTTTGTGTTGTTTTGTAATGAAGGAAGAATGTTATGAATACCTATGAATGCTGCAAAAGATCAAGGATGCTACACTAACAGGAAATTTGGTTTTAGTAATGCAGGTTTTTCATTTTTTCCTCATGCAGCGTTCAAATTCTGTTCTTATTCACTGTAAATATCAACTTTATCAGTGCAAATATTTTAAGATTTACACAGGTGTCAGATCAGAAAGACACCATTCTTTGGTCTTTCTAAGAGGAAGTATTTAACATATTTAACTGTTTATTTCAGCAGCAAACATCAACAGGAAATAATATTACAATCTCAAGCTCTCAATTAAGAATCTTATAAGTTACTACTACTTATTCATATGTAATATTTTTGCATTATTCATAAAATACTCAATATCCCGAAAATACAGCTCAAAATACTGGAGCATTTTTTCGGGTAATTGAGTAATACACAACAAATCCAAGCTTGTTTACCATTTCACAAGGCTCCTGAGACACCCGGGCTTGTCCGGAAACCTGCAAACCACATTGTTGAAGTAATGAAACAGGAACTTCCTCTATGCTCTGTTTTGAATCAATGAAATAGATCATAAAATGGTACGCTACAATGTTACATTGTCAGATTGGGCAATGAGTGGTAGAAGAAACAGTGATTTGACTTGAAAAAGTACATGAGCAGTAAAAACCGTCAAGAGCTCTTTCTGGACACAGACATGAGAAATATTGGCTAATGTTCCTTTTCCTGATGTCTCCAAGTGTGCACCATGAGAAATGACACCTTCTGCCCTCCCTTCTCCTGTACACACAACACAATCCTGTGCCTCAGCCTGGTGTATTGTTTCTCGTGCTCAGCAGCACAGCACGACATTGTTTAACTCCACTTGTTTGTCAGGCTGCAGCACCATCCTCATTCCATGACCACGTAGTACAGTGTTAAGAAGACATTTTTAAAGATTTTACTCCATTACTCACAGCAATTACTTTTTTTTCCCCTTTCTGAAGTTTTTGGAGTTTTTTAATATTTATATAGCAATCTGTTCTAAAGACTCATTATCCCCAAAACTTAATTAAGACAACTCTATCTGATGTCTTTAAAAATTAACAGTTCCTTTCCTTTGTTTCAAAGAACAATTCTCCTTGATACTTTCATTTGAGAACTCACCAACTTGTGGTGTAGACAGGGAACATACAACCTTTAGTTACTGCTGAGAAATTGCCTTTTCCATGCTTTCCCCCTGGCTCCAGCAGTACTCTCACAGAAATTCACACTTTATACAGGAGGAATGCTCTATGAATAGTGAGGTACAGAGCTGAGCAAGCACAAATTACACAGATCACTGTAGTAATTAAAAATGCAATAAAAACCTGCAAAACTTATTGTATAATTTTGTTTTCAAAATCAACAATTCACATAACATAACGGCTGATTTTTATCAAAGGGAAATATAACAAAATAGTAATAAAATAACGAAAAACAACTCAGAAGTAGTAGTAAGCCCACCTACACTGCTGGAGTTTCACCAGAAGCATCTGAATCACATCTCCTGCTATCTAGTGCTGTTAACAACAGTTAATGAGACTTGGAACCCATACTGTTCACAAACTCTTTTCTTCCCTTGGTACATACCAAGTTTCTGGAAATGATATCCATCCTCACTCTCCATCTGCTACCTGCTAAACTGGAACACAGGTGCATAAGGAAGGCATAGAGTTGCCAAAAGAAAACTACTAGAAGCATATATATATATATATACATTTCAACCTTATGTTAAGGGACCTGAAATTGCACATCTAATAAAAGTCCTTTTCTTTTATGCTTAAGGATTTCATAGAGTTAAAACCTTTCCAGTTGTTCATTAATTCCCTTTCCCACTATTTCCAACTATTGTTGATGATCTTTCGAATTTTACCCTTAGTGCTTTCTGGTCTCTGCTATCAGGCAACTGATATGTGAAGTTACAAATACCAAATTAGAGCAACCAAGTGACACAAAGCAGGCAACCTTAGTAATGTTCATGAATGAGAAAAAAGGTACAGAGCAAAGCAGTAACTATCCCACTATCACACAAGTGAATACAACAACAGCCAAGTTTTGTGAGTATTCATTAGAGAATGGCAAAGTACAAATGAAGGACTTGGAAATGGTGCTTACAGGACAACTTTATTCAGAGCAAGATATAACTTAATTAGCTTCCTGCTTTAAGGCAGGTTTTGAAGTGAATGAGCTTGTTAAGAGTAAAACTGCAGATGTCAGGATTGGAAGAGACTGTGTTGAACATTTAATAAACAGAAGACTAGGAAACCAAAACCACATGGAAGTCAATCAGTGCCAAACATTAAGTAGCTGACAATGGGAAGCAAACTGAATATTGTCAGATTGAGAAGCTAGGAACATAAATTAGAACAAGCGAAACACACAGTGGTGAAATAGTATCAGTAAACAGATTAGAAGAAAGGTTATATAAAAAGAATGCTACAAACTACAGCTGTGTTTGAAAAATTAGTATCTGCAGGCAAAGTATTTTTGTACTAATGAAAACCAGAACAACTGTTGATATTGTGGTGTATGGATCTCAATGCTGAAATATGTACAAACCTGACTTAAAAAATAGCAGAGATGAGCTAGCTGAGAACATTAAGGGATTCACAAATGCAAAACACTAAAACACCAAGACAATACAAAAATCTTGTTTCATTGTTGCTCAATGATAAAATTGAAAAACAGCAAAAGCATCAAATTTCAAGCTTATTCTCAGACTCTGCACAGATCATACTGGTATTTGCCTTTTGCTTTTCTTTCTATTATCCTGCACTACCTTTGCTAAAAGACAGTAGTTCCCCCCTCCAACTTCCTCCAGGGACTCCAAAGGTGACTCTCTTCCCATGTCTTTTTCTTCATTACATCTCACCTATAGATGATCGAATTTACAAAACAAACAAACCAAGCCCCAGAAACCACAACAGAAAAACGAAAAACCTTTTCTACAAACATTAACAACTTCAAAGCTTAACTCATGCATTAATGTTTTTCTAACTAAACTAGGATATCATTAGATCTGACACATCCATATGGGTGTTTAACCATCAGTTTAAGTTCAACATTGACCAAACAAAACTCAGCATCCTAAACCCTTTTCGCCATTTTTACAAAATGTCATTTTCTCCCATCATGCCCTTACTAGAGTGTTATTTTTCATTCAGACAGATGTGAGTTAGCTAGAGACACGCCTGAACATATTACCTGTGTAGCATTTGCAAGACTCATCCTCTTCCCTCTGTGCACCAAACTGATGCTTCTGTCCACTTTATCCTTATCACTCTGTTCTGACTATTGCTCCATTGTCAGCCTTGGTATGTTCCATCTCAATTCACCAACTTCCTTTTAAAACATAACACTAAAGATCACTTTAGTAGGATGTTCCAAAGACAAATCATTTTACTGTTTATTATCTTCCCTCTCTCCCCAGACAATAAAGTGCTTGCCTTCACCTTAAAGGCTTTTTAAAATTTATTTGTCTTCACGTCAAATCAAAACATTGACTTCCATTTCATGTATCTTGCTTAAAGATTTTTCAAAATTCCTTTGCAATCTCACTCCAAATGGCTGTTATGCATAGAAAAACCACAGTTTTATTCAAAATCTCTGTTGAAGTTTTTGTTGAGAACAATGATTTGACAAACAGTTTGCTACGATGCATATTTTACAATTCTGACCAGTATTGTGCCATTACTTCTTTGCTGTCTTGCTCATGCGATACCTCTATTTTTAGAACGGTCACAAGAGACTTCTCCTACCTAAACACTACTGTAATACAAATAAAACATAATGGAAAAATATTAAATATACACATAGAAATGGTTCTAACTCAACAACCACAACAAAGTTGAATTACATATATTTACACACATGCATACATACAATGATCGAGTTATACCAAAATGAAATCATTACATACAGCAACATTTATCTTTTTCCATTAGACACACCACTACTACATACAATGAAATTCACATAAAATGAGAAAGGCATTTGTAGGTGTGCTTTAATTACTACTCTAGCTCTATCTTCAGCAGCACTATTGCAGCATTTTCCAGTACGTGACACCTTGTAACAAAGCATCCCACAACCATAGCTGGAACACCAGTTAGTGTCTATGTGCAGGGCAAGTGTCTCCAGGACAGGAACAGGAAAGCTAGAGATTGGGAAATGATGGACAGGAGGATGCCACCAAGTATGTGCTTCACAAGAGTACAGAATCAAAACTCATTCTTCTCTCTCAAAAAATACACACATTTAATGTTGGTCTTTTAATTCTAAGAGAAAAGCAATTCCAAAAATACAAACTGAACATCAGAGTTAAGTCAACCACCATAATAAAATGAAATGACATTCACAATAGTTAGGTCTATGGACAGCTGAAGTTTGACAAGTATTTTCTCCCCACATCTCCCCCACTAAAGTCCCCAAGTACATTCCAATATTTATCATTAAATGAATCTTTATGAAAAATACTGCTGGTGTTCAGTTAGAATTAAAGGACTTGGATAAAGTGAAACAATAAAGACAAATACAGATGGTGTGAGTAAGGTTACAAAGGCTTTACATTTTGCATTATCTCAAGATATAAACATTCAAAAAATTAACATGAAGTTGCTGTGTTGTCAAAATATTGCAGCTATAGGCAAGGCAACGTTAAATTAATAGCTGAGGGTGTGAGAAAAAAACCCACACATTTTAGTGAAGGTAAACAGAAGTGAGAGTTTTTAATTAGCATTTTTATAAAGCTAATATAACCCAGCCAGCCATAAGCCAAGACCAGGATAAAAAGCTTTCTCTGCTTCCTTTGGCTATAAGGTGACCAAAAAAAAAAAAATCAGGAAAAAATCACCTTTTCAAGATGTTCAAGATAAGCAGAAAAAGTCAAATAACCGAGTAATGGAATAAGCAAGTACTAACTCAGGCAGTACACTTTAAACCACTCTGTCATTTGTTAATGTTACATAATTTTATTTTGGTGGGAAACTGTAAGCATGTAAGAAAACTAACCTTATACAGCACAGTGAATAACCACCAAAGTAAAAATACTCTTCTGTTTACTCTTTGGCTAAAACCCCCTCAAAAGTAGCAGACAAAGAAAAAACATCTAATACTGGCAAGAGACTTTTTGACTTTTTTAACAAGTAAAATAATCTTACCAATTTAAAACTTGGTACATTTTATAAACACAAAAGAGGTAATGTTGTAATAAAATCAGTAACGTTACTTCAAATGGCAACATTTGTTGACCCTGTGCAATAATACACTTCGTTCATAGTACATTTATCAAAATACGGCTTTCTACAGGTATGTAGAAATCCTGCACAACTCCTGTCAACTTTCTTTAGAACTGGGACATGAAATTTACAATCAGAGTGCCACAAGAGCTTTCAAATTGTTATTTCCAGTAGAATTAATTTCAAAATCTTCAGATCCTGCATTATTTTTTAACTGTTAATTCATATGGAAAAGAATGGAATGTAGAGCACATGAACATCGACAACTGCACCCATTGCCAGAACACGCTGCACTGGTTGGACACTTTTCCTTAGTACATAAAAAGCAACAGCACCCAATAAGCCTGAGAAGAAATGCTGCTGTGTAAATACTGGCAACTATTCCTGAAAAAAGAATTATGGGATGTGTTCTCAGAAGCTGACCGATCCCATAATTTGTATTGCATAGGTCACAATCACACATCTATGTACACGCCCAGGTCTGTGTGTGCATATACACCTCTGTATATACGCACACACTCACACACACACACAGAGAATATATTAAGAAGACAATGAAGTCTGGTCACAGAGCAATTTACAGGCTCAATATATTTTTTCTTTTTTTTTTTTTTTTTTTTTTTTTACACTTTGTTTGAAAGGAAACTTCAGTATTTTACAGTCTTCAGTAGGCATTATATACACTGCACTTATGAAATCTAGAAAGTATTGAAATAGAAATACATTTCTGCAAACATTTGGGTAAGAAAACAAACCAAGATTTTTCAAATATTTGTGCTATCTACATAATATTTTCTCTAAATCACAATAACTGTATCCATGGAATGTTCTCTAGAAAATGTTATCTTTTTTTAAACACCATGCACATTTTTAAGCAATTGTAACCCAAAATATCCCAACCTAAAACAATCTAACAATGTTCAGATTAAAAAATTTAAGTATCAGATCAGATTTTAAAAAGATAAGTCTTTATCACAAGAGCTGTAATGATAACAATTACATGTTAAGGCTAAACTGGTTTTGTTTTGTTTTTGTTTCTATTTTTTTTAGAAACACATTTAAAGACCATTTCTCTCGTGGCTCTGCATTATGAACTGTACTTACAGATGACAGTGCAGTGAACATAATGTTCAGTCCTACAGTCAGGATGCAGTTGCTCCTTCCCACTCCACAAGATACTGCACCTTTCCATCAAGCGTCACCCGACGAGCCAACACACGGTATTTTTCCCCACAAGCTATTCTACCTGCTGCACCAAAGTAACTAGTGATGGAGTTCTTCAGATGATTGAGCTGTAACTCCTGATCTGCTAAGTTGTTAAGTATCTCTGTATTGAGTTCATCATACTGGTAATCTTCCTTGCTCTCATCATCTTTCACAATTTCTGAATTTTGAGTCTGGAGTGCTTTTCGTGGAAAGCGGCCTCTCCTCCTCAAGTGTGGGATTGCAGCAGGCCAAGTTCTTCCTGTACGAGTCCTTTTTCTCGAGTCAGATAAACTGTTGAAAATAAAACCCCACAGCATTAAATCCAAGGGAATTCAAAATGTAAGCTGTATCATCAATTATTTCCATGTCATTCATGCAGTAATTGGTGTTGTTTTTCACTCAAAAAATATTTATTGCCTACAGATCAATAACTGTAAGTACAAGACTTGGGTATTTCAGAACTCCAAATTAAACATGACCTTTTTGAAAACTGACTATTCATATCAATAATGCACACAAAAAAATGACTCATGAAAGCACTCAATAGCATGAACCAGAAAGGGGAGACAAAATAGTAGAATCCATGTACATCAATAAAACAGAAATTTCTATTTGCTGAACTTGAGAGAGGGAAAAGTTCAAGTAACAATTTGCTTGCAGGAAGGTTGATTGTAGTTAATAATTTATTTATAAACCCTGTGCCAAAATTTTTTCATGCTCTATTGACTGTAGAAAGTAAGAGCATACTTAGTATTTTATAACATGAATACACAAACCTGTAAAAGCAAAAGCTGCTAAAATTAATTCAGAGTACATAAATTCTTTTGTGACCATTAGTAAAAAACTAAGCTCATTAGTAAAAAACTAAGCTCAGCAAATGCTTATGCAGTTTAATTCTCTTCATAAATGTCACTCAGCCACATATTTCACATCAAAAACAATGGTTAGTGAGCACCAAAAAATCCTCACCCTCTGAGTTGTAAGCAGAACTTTTAAAGACAAATTTTCACTTGTCCTATTTCTTTGTATTTCCCCATGCTACTTATAGCTCTACTCTGAGAAAAATTTATTAAAATGAACACACTGCAAATGTTGATCTTTATAGCAGATAGAGTAACTGAGTAGTTACCTATAATGTCTGGAAATGTTAGATGAGGTAGTTTCTTTCATACTGGCAGCACCTGTGGATTCCACATCTGAGGTATTGGATGAATGTGCAGTTCCATCAGATTTCCTGTTTTGCAAGATAACAGGTTTGCCATGTAAAAAAATTATATTAAAATTTGAGCTGACATTTCAGAAGCAAATAGATAAATTACATGGTGTTATATGTTTTATGGGAGGGGTGTGGGTTTTTTTTTTTTTTAATTTACCCAACAGTGCAGGGTAATTCCAAGGCTGGGTTCTCTATCACTGGAACTGGTTCATTATCCTAAGGGAGGGGAAAAAAAAAGGTTACTTCAACTAAAGTTTTTTAATTGATTTTATTTGAGAGCAAGTGGGGGAATATAAATTCATATTAACTTGTTATGTTTTTCTTCAACATTTATGATGCAGTTAGAAGGAAGGGAGGAAGGGGGAAGAAATATCCTTACCAGAGGAGATGACTCTGGAGTTTTGTGAATCATTTTTCTTGTATAGGGACCAGGTGGACGACCTACTGATTTTTTTTTCCCCTTTCTTTCTATACCATTACTTAATTCCCTAGAAGAAAATTTGTATTTTATTCTGTATTACTGATGATAATTTTCATTGAATACATGTCTTCCTTTGGCAATCAATATACAATTAGATATTTATTTCTAAAACATTGTATTAAATGAAGTGACTCCAGCAAATCAAAATTTGCAGGTACAAAGCTACAAACCACTACAAAGTGGTTATGTCTTCATAACAACGTAACAGATTCAATGTATTTCTAGGGACATTACTGATTCCCAAATGTTGAAGAGGAATGAACAAGTGTTAAATATCATTTATTCATAGGATCACTCATGGTGAAAAAGATCGCACATTTACCAATACAAGTTACTATTTCACAACATACTTCCTATTGAGAATTCTAGCTACATTATTGGCTAAGACATCCAGTAAGGCAAAAGGTTTTGTTTCCCAAATGACAGCAAAGTTGGGATATTTTCTGTTGCTCTTACTGCTAAATTTCATGTTGATTTTTTAGAAGAATCCTAATAGATAGTTAACTACATTTGTTCTAAGATCTTATTCTCACAAACAATCTGCCTTCATGATTATTTTAAAAAAAAATCTTACAAAGAAAAGGCCTTTTTTGTTGGCACCAAAAAATACCCAAAGTAGCCCCAATTAAGCACAACACCACTAGAATGACTGGGTTATTTTACCTCACATCAGGGATTGGTTTAGATGACTTTCTGCCTTTAATTTTGAACTCATGTGAAGTTCCTTCTGGCTCTTTATCAGCCTTTAAAGCAGCATTCGGTGGCACAGGAGGAACTCGAATTCTCAAGCCAAACAAATGCTTCTTTTTCTTTATTTCTTTTCCAGACATAAACCTAGATGATGTTACATTAATTGTTAAAATTCGGGTCCCAGGGAATGCAACTTTTAAAATAGCAGGGTACACGCAAAACAAAATTATGCAAAGAGAATATTCATTCAAATGCTACTTTACTCCCCTCTTTACTCCATCAGAATCCTCCTTCTCAAAAACAGAATGTGAAGTGGAAGTACGATGGAAGTTAAAACAATTCTTTCTCTTGGTCTGGGTTACAATCAAAATAGTTATGTAATGTTATAGTTTGAAATAGAAACATTGTTTAAAACTTAAAATATTATGTACAGCCAGAGTGATTATCACATAGACTGAACACTGTAACCTAAGTCAGATTAAACAGGCAAACAACACTTAAAACAAAAGGTACCAATAACTTACATAGTCTTGTAATCATTTAATGCCTCCAGGACATGCTCGTATCTTTCAGATTTTGGTGTGTCTGCCAGCTGTAAAGCATTAAGAAATCATTTAACCTCTCAAAATCTTTAGTAATAGAAAGATTCCAGTTAATCTGAGTCATTGAAACTACAGATTTGAATGTGAAGCACATTAACACAATATTAGCTGTGGTTGCATATTAGCCACAATCCCACGTATTTTGTGATTTACATCCACAGAATTAATGCCAGGATCAAGCCCAGGACATAGAATGAGTTTCACTTTTAAGATGTACAAGAAAAACATCTCAAAAATATTTAGTAGAAAGAGGGAACACAACATTAGATTGCTCTCCCGAGACTCCTAACAAAAATCTGTATGTACTCCCAAACTGAGATTGCAGAGGATAACTATATAGAAAAAAGAAACTAGTTATTTATGATAATTATGGCAAAATCCTCCCATAAGACCCAATTCAGTTTTTTTTTAATACTACTCAACTTGATACAAAAAAAGAAATTAAAATACCCAGAAAAATTATTAGAATTTTAAAAAAACCCAAACCAGGACCTATTTTCATGCCCCTTTAGCTAAAACCCAGTCTAACCTCCCTCCTTTCACCAAAGCCTGAAGTAACTAGTCCCTATCAAGCTCTCAAAACATGAAATCTCTCTGAAAAAATTGCATCAATAATCACAGAGAAAAGCAGAACAAGTATGGTGGTGACTATCATGTGGACACAACATTTACATACCAAAATGCAAAATTAGATTGTTTACATTTATATATCTACTTTTCAATTCCAGCAAAACTACCATTATTTCCAGTTGCCATGCCAAAACTTGTAAATTTATCTTTAATTATAGAGCTGACAGCATTTTGTAAGTTTCACTATTAATATGAATATTAAAGACCAGACTGTACAACATTTACAGCTTAAAGAAATCCAACAAAAAAACCAGGATCGGATAATTTCTAAAGAATACAATTCTCACCAAACAAGACAGAGAGAAAAGGCCAAAGAATTCAATATGCTAACAGCTAAAAATAAGTGAATAAATAGACTCAAACACCAACATTTTAACATGATTTTGGGCAAGACTGACAGTCTACCTGACTACCAGAGCTAAGGGAGGTGTTCCAGTGGTTTTAGCCAAAGAAAGTAACAACTTGTTTTCCATCTTCACCATATGCATTCCGTACAATCCATTGCTATCTAGACTTATCCTGCAACTCTGCAGCACTAAACTACAGAAAACTGCTACATATTTATTGCTTTCTAAATAATAACATGTTAAAAATTACTGGCTTAGGAGTTCTGATAACTCCACCATTTACTACTGTCTTACTTACAGCTAAAATCCTTCTCCTCTTACTCAAGTATAAATAGATAGAGAAGGAAACTAAAGTGCCAAGATAAATGCTCAGTAATCAAATAGCTGGGAAAATAACTAGTATGGTAGTAAACTAAAATCAAAATGTCTTGACAAGTAGCTGAATCCAACTGGAAAAGGATCAAGACTGAACTGGACACAAACTGACCATCTTCAAACTGACCATCTCAAGAATTAGGAAGGGAAGAAGAAACTTTTGGGTACAATATTTAAGACAAACAATATGTTACACTTTAGAGAAACTGAATGTGGTCTTCACATGCAATACACTCTGCCTTCAAGTCTACATCTAGATTTTTGGGTCAGGGGACACAAAAATATCGAAGTAATAAAAGAATTATGAAACTAAAAGAGAATGTAGATGTGCAACAGAATAAACAGTTAAGTAATGAAAAGTCACCATGCAAGTAATTAGTTGCATAGGTAACCTGAAGAAATTTTACACTTTAGAGCAACATGCACCATTTTAAAAGCATTCTATTTCTGCAAGGAAATCAAAAAATTACTTCATTATTTGGGATTACCAGATTTTAAGGTACTAAAGGATTTAACATCCAGAATAAAACAGCACACAGGTTGTCAACTTTCAGGACATGTATGCACTGTGATTTAAAAACAAGAAAGGGTGTTCTTACTTACCTCACCAGGATGCAATCTATCCCAGTTTTCATTAATGTAGGCCATAAGTTCAAGCTCCGAATCAAAATATTTCTTTTTATGAATAACACTTAGGTTGTAAAGGCATAGATGTGCTATGTCTACCCTAGAATATTTGAATTAAAAAAAACAGAGAGAACAAGTATTTTTCTTCTAATTGCTTTCCTTTGAAACAATTTAGTAGAAAAGACATTAGCACTGTATAAGTGGAAGAACATAAAGCCCAACTTAAGATACTCAATCCAGACAACACTATGAAGCCTCCTGCAATTTCTCTTCAAGTGATTCATTCTGTTTTGCATCTCACTTTCACTTCTGCCTCATCTCACTGTCATGGTATTTTTTTAAACTCCAAAACTGGTCTGGACCATGGGATATGTAAGCAAGTCTGAATTCATACTTAAATTTATCAGTTCTGAATTCATGCAAGTATTTTGGTAAATTAACATTTAACAAGGTAATTTCCACCATGTATTTGTTAGGTATATATCCACTAAATTGGATATAATTTCTATTATAGACTAGTTCCATTAAGACTATTCAAGGAAACTATTATAAAATATGTCAGGATATGTGCTCTGGTACTCACTATGTTTGCCTTACATAATACAGCAGGATCCTAAACCTGTAAAAAACACTTAACTTAGACATCTTAATCTTCACATACACAACAAGTGAGTAGTTGCTTGTTACTTCACTGAACGATCCCAGGATTGAATCCCAAGAGCATGCAATCACAATACATCCCTTAAAGATAAACTTTGAAAGAAGTTTATCCCTGATCATACACACAGCAGGAATGACTCAGGAAATAGCTCAAGCTAACAAGCAGATTTCCTTTTTAGCAAGGAGAACCAAAACACCAAAAAGAAAAGCAGAGCATGTATTCAACTCACCCTTTTTTTTTTTAAATTCATACTTACCATCTCAAGGGTAAACGTTTGAGGTATTCTGGTCCAGAACTGCAAACTGAGCAAATGAACGTATAAAACCTAAAAATATATACATACATACATGTACACATATCTGGGTCGTGGGTGTCCATACACACACAGTGTTTTAACACCCTGATTATGGAAAAAATGGAAGTTAAGCAAGCTAGAAACTCAGCCATATGGATGTGTGAGTCCCTTTATTCTGTATCTTACTTTAGCAAGTTCTGTAATCCGTGCTGATACCTACAGGCCAGATACAAGGCACTCTTTCACATTCATCCTGCTACAACCGTTTCATTCTGCCTGAGAAAATCCCTCAACCTGTGACTGTATCAGCGAAGACGCTCTGTAATGTCCCCAGCACAATCTCTCAAATGCAAAAACCTGTGCACCAGTGTAAATATGCATTTCAAGGACCCATATATTCCCGAGTCCTAACTTGGTTCCTTCATACAGATATTCCAGAAAAATTCCCACATAATATTATAATAAATAATGAATGAAATGCTCTTTGATTCTCTTCTCCAGTTTTCCTCTCTCATCTGCTGCAAGTGCTCCAAGTTCCTCTTAAAAGAAAAGCACAGAGCAGCACTCTTTTTCATTTCTTTTTGTCCTAACTCCTCACACATGAACAGAGGATGTAGAGTTGCACCTATTGTATAAAGGATTTCCACACAAAGTGAAGGCAGTAACAGCTGGAAACCAACTCTCCACCACCCACTGCTGCATCTCCTGTTGACCTGAGACGAAGAACTGCATTTTCCTGGCACCCAAACACAGGCTGTCTTGTGTATAAACTTCTGCTCAAAACTCAACTCTTTTTTGAAAAATACTGTTGTGTTATGGATGCCCTAATAAAAACTCATATATGAGACTCCCCTCATATTTTAAATAAATGCAACCACAAAGTTCATTTTAACTTTCTTACCTGTCACCAAAAAGCATTGGCTTTTGGAGGCACTGCACACAAGCCTCATGAAACCACTGTTTACATTTGCAGCACTGCAACATCTTTAGATACCAGCTTCAACAACAGAAAGAGACACAAGATGTGTTAAAAAAGTTACTGAAAATTGTTTCTTCATTATGTTTAAATTAAATAGGAAGAGATCTTTTGACCCAAATTGATTTTTACAGTTTATAAAACAGTAATCTCGATGGATATTTCAGTAACATTTAGTTCAATAATGAATTACTAGAAAAGATGGACTAGGAATAATAAGAGATAGCATAGTAAAGAAATTAATTAAGTTATTAAATTTTTTAAAAGATTTACTCTGACATCCACCTTTTAATTCTCAGTAAGAATTCATGAACTCCATACAAGCTCCTTCTAACATACTCGATTAGCTTCCTTGTTATTTTCTAAAGCACAACACAACTGCATTAAGACACAAACATTTGTTCTGAGGATCCAACTACCTACATCCTCAAATCACATTTTACACCTTTTCCTTTTTCAGCTTCTCCCTTAAGAAAAGGAAGCATGCAAATCGGACAGCCGTATTTGTTCAAGTCTCAAAAGTCTCAAACCAGAGCTCTGTCCTGTGTATACACACTCAAACTTTGCTTTTTTTGTGGGACTCTTTACTTGCCTCGACCTCAAATCTTCAATGCTATCTTACTCATTCACTCATACATGCAGACACCAGAGTATTCATCTCTACCTGCTCAAGAAGCCCTCTTCTTGCCTTTCTTGTAAAAAAGAACCAGCAGAGGACTCTGTAATGCCATAAGAGGTAAAAAAAAAAAAAAATCTTTCCCCTTTTCAGTGACTGAAAACCAGGATATGACATTATGGTAGAATCAGACAGCTGTCTATTCCAACAAAATTTAATAAACTAATCTCTAGCTACATTTATTTTTCTGACTTATGACAGAGCTGAGTTATCAGAAAAATTCTGCCTAGAACTGCAAGATCATCAAAAAGAACTCCATCCAAACTCAACATATCAACAGTAGCAACACAAAAAAAAATTCTTGCTCATTATAGTATGTACTGTGATCTGTGATGGTCACATGACAAAATTAAAACAAACAAAAATATTTTATGGGAGAAGAAATTAATAATATATTTCCCACTGTGAGACACTTCAAAAATGTATAGAGAATTCAAAATCCCACTTTGCATCCAGTTTCTGATATGTACACACAGAAACAGAAACTAACAAGTTCACAAGGAAGTCTACAAGCAATGAGTCCAAGTTTGTAGCTGCAGGAGAGGAAAGTTCTTACATATAATCCATTTACTTACTCTCCAGGTCCTCCACAATAGCAGTAACACTGCTGGACATTGGTTTTATGACCTGCATCCCACTCCAGGTCTGTTGCATTGTATGGTAACGTTTGTTTCATGACTTGCAGTGCTTTGGCATTTGGTCCTTTCTTAAGCGCACCACCTCTCTGGGTCAAAACAGATACATTAGGTTACAAAAAAGCAGAAATGTATTTCTGAAAGTTTCAAAGCTTTTCATTTGATTGTAGGAAAGTTTTCATAACTTTCAATTCAAGTATTCTCAGATGTATTTGTTTTAATACTAGCATGTTTGTTTAAAAGTGAAACAGCGTCAATTTCGAAAAGTAGCATTACTTCTCAACACAAAATATGCATTCAGATCAAAGATAAAAAAAGAAATCACTAAAAAAAAGCCAGATCTTTTTCTTGTTTCAATTTCAAACACAGATGCATGCAATATGAAATGTATTAACTTATTTTTCTAGAAACACACCTTTGTTGTTGTTGCAAAGACACACTGTCGACAGAGCCATTTATCATCTGAATCAATCACGCTGGAATCAATATTTGGTGTGTGACACAGCTGATGGTAACCTGTATGAAAAATAATCAGGCAAACTGTTATTTAAAAGGACAAAAGCTTACACAGAATCAACTAGAGATAACTTTAATGCAACTATAAGGCATTACCCATCATTAAGTGCCAAAAACCTGAACAAAAAGATTGGTAAAACATTCAAAATGGTCTTTTAATTTTTCTTAGTAGAAAAAAATAATCTTGACTTACAGAACAGGTGTTAGTCACTTTAACATGGATTATCATCTTTCACTGAGCTGTTAATAGCCACTAGGGGCTACAAAATTTAAGATCAGTTGAGCAGTCGATCATAGCTGGGCAAATATCCTCCTTTGTGAAACAAATCAAAACATCTTTTAAAATGCAAAAAAATAGAAAAAAATAGAAAAATATCTAGTTACCTTGCCCACATTTATCACATATAACCATTTCATTGGGTGCTTCTGAATACTCCTCCTGACATATTGTACAGACCATTTCCCCACTCTCAGTGGCTCCTAGACAAAGATGAGATTGTGATTTTTTTCAGATTATATCTGCAGTTGCAACAGTTACCACATGTATAGCCTTCTTCATAATTTCACTTACAGATGCATGCATTGTAGAAACACATTGTTACAGTGCCAAACTTCTTAATAAGAACATATTGAGACATTTTGTACAGACTATGTTATAAATATTTATATCACTTATGATCAGCTATCAGATATTTATAGGCTTTATACTGCCCACTGGCTATGCAATCCATGGTTCCACAACATCAACAATAAAAATTCAATAATTTAATAAAGAATGTACATTTAGGCTAAGAATACCTATAAATAAATACTATCTAGACAACTAATAGATCTTTCGTATTTATATTACTTTGCATTTCTTTCCATGTAAATACAGACACACTTTGCATATCTTTTTGACAGATCTGCCAAAGCTGCCTTAAACTCCAACATTACTACAGTTCTTACTACTTATACATATCTGCAGGCACACAAAAGCACACAGTTATGGTAGAGGAAGGAGAAAAAAGTAAGTTTGCAAACTGGAAACAAAACTACATCTTGCTCCATTTATACCACACACCAATGTAACAGTTGATTAAAATACAAGTTTCTTAATTACAGAATATTCTGAGTTCAAAGCAACCTGTAAGGACCATCAACTAGAAATTCTCATACTAATTTATTAAATTTTGATAGTTAGGATAACTAAATCAGAGATCATAAAGCAGTACTATACGGAAGCAGAACAGCATTTTTTACAAGCTTCAAGAAATAAAGCAGTTGATTTTGTGCTATTACAAATACAAAGCTTTTCCTTTAAGTAGACAGTGTTTAGCTTAAACATCAAGAATCAACAAAGAGCCAGAGCAGATTTCCATTCCTTTTGTACTATGAGGAAATTGGAACTGATTTTCAGAAGAAATTATCATCCGTGCTTCATTAGCGTTAGGTTATGAAAACATTAATTACTATCAAAATGTCTGGAAACCAAAAAGGTGTCAAACAACAGGCACCTCACTTGATAACCACACATTTCTTTATATCACATGAATACTTCAAAACCTGTAATGGTTTCTCATGGGCAACAGTTATGGTGTTGTTTTTTTAAATGTCAAAACTCTGTTCAAACATAAGATTCACCAAGCTTTAGTTTTTTTCCATATTTCAACTGAAAACAGTACAAAGAATATTAACTTGGTGTAAATTAAGGCCTGGAATTTTCTGTTAAGGCAGAGAAGATAATCCACCACCACCCAAATGAACTCAAATGTGATTATTTTTAGAAGTCTTCTACACCTCACATGTGAAAACAAACAAACCCCAAAACAAAACAGTAACTTCAATGACAGAGTCGATTGAAAATATTTTTCTTCTTATTTGCGTCATTTTTGTTCTATTTTATTCTTTAGAATAGAAGACCATAATATAATCATATTTTTTAACAGATAACAGAAATCTAAACAAATAAGATACCAAACAATAACTACTTCATGGAAGTTCTTGCCTGTTTGTATGTCCTTCCAGAGAACCCAGGATTTGGAACTGTCTTCAAATATAATGAAGCAGTTCTGTTTCAGTTTGTTTATCTGAAAGACAGAAATACAGTGGAAGCCATGAGTAAAAGCACTAAACAGAAGAATGTATTTAATATTATAGAAGTGAGACAATAATACTGCAATTTTCAACAGTATGTGACACTTTAAGACTCCAGTGAAGTCAAAAAATGTGATTACCTTTTTGATAGTTCCAAGATAAAACAAGCCATCTGACCATCTAGCTAGGACATCCTGACCTTCCTCAAATTTACAAAGTGGCTTTTTGGCTTTCTGTCCATCACGTAACGACAGCTTGGCCAGAGATGCTGAGCTCTTATGGCTGCGACGTAAAGGAGACCGCTTATGGACCAGTGAATTACCCACCGCTGTGGAGTCTCTAGGGGAAGGCAAGCGAGAGAAGAGGAACCAGAACTGGGTTAAAGGAGCCATGGATTGGAAATACCAATGTGATCAACTCCAGAACTTCAGGTAACAAAAGACCTGCTCTTCTTTTCTCACTTCACACACCTTTAGTTGTGGTGCCTCTGCTACTATACAAGTGTACAAAATCTGAAAGGGTCAAGTTTATAAAGGAGAAGTGTTCTAAAAAATCTACTAATTGTAAATGAGGATGGGGACATACAAACTTCCCAACTCAGAGACTCTTAAAATTACCAGAAGCACTGAAAAACACACCAAAAACATTCAATACAGGAT
Organism: Brachypodius melanocephalos; assembly: GCA_013398615.1. NCBI lineage: Eukaryota > Metazoa > Chordata > Aves > Passeriformes > Pycnonotidae > Brachypodius > Brachypodius melanocephalos. The sequence continues at coordinate 3,019,808 of VZSR01000245.1, forward strand.
TACTTCAGCAAAACTCAAATCATTGCCAGTTTCCTAAAATTCCAAGGAAGCTGAAAAGATCCTAAGCTAATTCTAATTGCATATACCTTGGTTGGGAGAGTACAGGTTGAGCATTATGCTGGCTCAAAGTAAATACTGAGGTACCTCCAACACAAAATCATGCAATGCCACTAAGCATAGCTGTAGAGTTTTCCAGCACAGGAAGAATTTCTACATGTTGAATTTCTTATGTAAAATAAATTTTCCTCTTGTTAGAGTAGGACTGGGAAATAATAAGGAAGGAAAAACAACAGATCTTGCAACCTTTCTTCATACATGAAGCCAGACCAGAGACTACACAAGGAAGAATTTCATAAGTAATACTTAGACTTTAAGACTATGTAATAAAGTTATCACTCATTTATTCACACTTATTTTCTCTAGAAACTATATGTATGTGTAACTAGGATGCAAACACAGTTAGGGAATTAAACAGGATACAGTCAACTGAAGAGCAGTTTCACCTCACTCAAGATATCTTAAGCACATTATCAGCACCAGAAACATTAAAATATTATCAGCAACAGAATTAATCTCAAAGCACCAACAAAAGCAGTAAACTAATAATGTTTCATACAGTTTGAGAATTACTATACAGATATTTGAGAAGTTGCTCTACAGCTTCTAAGAGGAAGGAATCTTTTCTCTAAAGAATTTACTACTCACATTTAATATGACAATAAAACTGGAAATGTAATGGCTTAAAATATCATATTAAACAGTTTAAACCAAGAAGCTTAGGCACAAGAAAATCAGCTGCTTTAAGCATATTTATAACCAATGTGACATTTAACAATGACATGACAGTAAGAGCAGCTATAATGGGCCTCTGGCATCCTCATGCACAACTGGGTCACCAATTTAAGTCCTGCTTGATCCCAAACACAAAAGCATTCAGATGGGTGACTAGGGAAGACCAGAGGAAAAATCCTTAGGCTTGTTTCACAGCTGACCCCTTGTCACTTCATCCTTCATCACTGCATCAGAAAATTAAATTGTCATTTTCCATCTTCTCTCTTCGTGGTGCAAGTAACAATGTTCAGACCCACCAACCAGCCAGATTTCTCAGATAAAGAATCTGACCAATTCTGCTGCTTCTCACACAAAAGCTGATTCTAGTTACTGCTGCTTTTCCTCAGCTCTACTCTAACCTCTGATAAATGAGACAGGATACATGCAGCATTCAAAACGGGTTTACAATAACAGAGTAAAAATGTGGCACCCCGGATACTTATTTTGTTGCTTTCTCAGCACTAACATCTGGTTTACAAGTGGTTTGACAGAATTACTCTCAGAGAGGTTCTAAGATTTTCTTTCCAAATTTTTCTGAGATTTAAGACTCTAGAGAAAGCTAGGTTAGCCTAGCTAGGCTAGCCTAGAAATAGGTAGCTATTCCTGCTACAAGGCAGGAATGTTTGCTCTTCTTTTCCAGTACTTGAAAAAATGCATGACAGATCTCGTACCAAATACACAAAAAGACACAAATTCATTTATCATAAACAGTACAGATTGTGATTTAAAAACAACTCTGACCTTTATATTTTTTTAAAAGTCTCCAATAGCATTCAAAAGAATGCAGTACAAAAGTTTGTCTCACACCACCATTAAAATCACAACCAAAAAAAAGTGTGCATCATTTTCTGGCACAAAACACTTAAGTGGATCTATACATTCACTTACACAACAATGTAAATACACAATAGCAGCTTCAGACCCTGAAGAACCTTGATACACAGTAAAGATGTAAGCCAATAAACCAGACACTTCTCCATTGTCCACACTGCTCTCTTTGTGAGTGATGGCAGTGCTGAAGTGCTCACTAAACAGCTCATGAAGCAGCTCCTGCTGTGGCAGTTTATGGTTTATCTCAGAGGCTGAAAATAGGGTTAGTTATTACAATAGGCTGACAGTAACTTAACAGTTGCTTTCCACATGGATAGGAAGTTTCTCTCCAGGGAAACATTCCCTCAATGTTTTTCACTGCAGTTAAGTAGGAAGTCAACTGTTTTAATGAGTTGACTTTAATGAACAGGACATAAGTTACTTAAAGTAGGTGTCTCTGAAGTATCTTCTGCACAAAAAATGCAGCGCAGACCAGTGTAAAAGCTACATGTATAAAATGTTACTAACTTGCCCGTCTGTCTTGTCACAGCTCTAACTGTTGCAGTGGAATGCCAAAAAGTCACACGTACCATTACCATAAAACTTTTGTTGGAAATTAAAATGTAAACTGAATTTCATAACTGGCAAGCGAAAAGGTAAAGCTTCCACATTTTCCAGCAACTTGCTTTCCAGTCTTCCTTAAAGTTAGCTTCATAGCACCTTGCTAACATATAATAATATAGTTACCAACAAAATTCGTAACTTTGAAATAACAATTTCCCCACTGTCCTAAACACTTCTCTCCAAGAACTTATAATTGCACAATATCCATCAGACGCGCTGTTTAAAAAAATAAACAATATAAAGATCTACATTATCTCATTGAACTTTCACAACCAAGCTACACTGTATGTCATACAGCACGTACGGCCTTACATCGGTTACTCAATGCTAAGTATGTCTCAGGTCACTGGTCTGTTTCACAGAATGGTTTGTAAGCACAACTGAATAAATGCAAACAAGCAACTTGGGACACAAACTCCCTCAGCTGGCACTGCCAGACTTCATGACTGAACCAGTCAGGTTCACTGACAATCCATATGGTTTCAGGAATCTGAAGAGCTGCCTGATTCACACATGCTGCAACAGTAACAGATGAAAGCTACCCTATGAGTGCAGATAGTTTTTAGAAGCATTAAAGATACTAAGTTTAATACACAAAGTACACAAAGAACATGAAGACTAAATTTTAATCCACTGAGAAAACTCAGAAAGGGAAAAATAGCTCGTTTATTCCTAGTAAATACAAACCACAGTGGAGGGATGACTAATTTCAAGATTTATCAGAAGGGAATTCAGATAGAAATTACACACAGAGCATTCTGCTAAGACAGGCCACAGAGTTTAGGATCTATCTCAAAACTGGAAATGTGGTATCTCACAGGAAAGTAAAATAGAGTGAGAGAGCTTATAATAACTAGAGATAATCACTTCAGATTCTGGAAGTATGATGTTACTGCTGATTAATCACAATTTTTTTTTTGGTCTGAAGTTGAAAACTAGCCCTTTATTATCCTTTATTAGAGAAAACTGAACTATGAAGAAGTTGTAAGATGTAGAATACCAGCAGTCTGTTCTTCTCTCCTTAAAACAGGGGAGTTAACATTCACATGGAATGAGGGGAGTGGAGGTTTAGCAAAGGGTTAGAACACACAAAACTCATGGCAGTTTCACACATGGCTTATCCAATACAGCAGCTTGCTCCCTTCCCAGCAGCTCTGGAATTACAAGCTGGCTTCTCCATTAGCTTCCTATTCAGTTTTCTTTCCCTTAATATGGGATTCACTGACTGATATTTAAAACAAATTAAAGTAACTCACAGAGAGATCTGTTGACTAAACAAGCCAGGTAAGCAACAAGTGCTCACAGCCAGAAGACAGCAGAAAAGGGAAATTAATCTTGTCTGAGAGTAACAGTTAACAAGGGTAGCTTGTTTACCCAGCACCACATAACCAAACTACAGCTGCATTTCCAACATTGCCTGTGACTTGGATCTGGTACCTACTTTAACAGCTGGAGAGATGTTGGATCCTGGCCACATTTCTTCCTTTCAGCTTCTCCACTATTTATGAGATCTCATACCAACCATTATCTATTCACTTTGGCAAACATACTTTCCTCCCCCAAATAAAAAGATGGTGCTGGGCCAAGAAGACAGTTAAGGGGTAAAGACAGAAAATTAACATGGTAACAAGTCAAACTTAAGTTAACTTTCTCCACCCCAACCAGGTCCAAACTTCAGACTGGGTTGATTCAACTGGTAACAAAAAAGAAAAAAAATCACTTTGCTTTTCATAATACCAACATTATTGCAACATCACTTTTCAATCACATGTAAACAGGTTATTATATTAGTACTTCATCATTAATTTCTATTAAGCAAAGGATCAAATCCAGATTATAGTCTATCCTCTACGCTACTTTATAGACTGAAATGAATATTGCTTTTTCAATACTGTATCATACAACATCTACAAAATACACTTGAAGCTCCTTATCTTTACAATATTTTGCATGCTGGCACAAACAAAAGCCAAATGTACCAAAGAAAGGCAAGGGGACTCTAATCTAGGGATCCCTCAGTCTAGAAAAGTAGAGAGTAGTGACTGGGGAATAAGAAATTCATTACCAAAATTACTTTCAGTTTTAGGTGTTGTTTAGGATAATACAATAATTCAGGGTAGAAATGTTCTCAGGAATACTCTAGTCCTGCTCAGCATAGCACTAGCCATGAGGCCAAGCCAGGTGGCCATACCAGCACCCTGGGCCCCTGTTTCACTGCTAAGCTGCCACCCTGAGGAGGTGGGATGTTCCCTCCTCAACAGAATCTCTCTTATTCTGACGTAGGCATGTTATCTCTTGTCCTCCTGCCATGCACTGCTGTGAAGACATTAATTGCACCACACTAAACTTCTCATAGGAGCTGGAAAGCTGCAGTTATGTCTCCCTGAAGCTGATTGAACCTGGTTCCCTAAAGCCCTTCTCACAGGGCAAGTGCTCCAGTTCCTGATTGTCCTGGTGGCCCTCCACCAGACTCTTCTAGTTTGATGCCTCTTGCAGTGGTAGCACCAAAACACAGCATTCTATCAAGATGCTGTCTAATGAGTTCTGTGTAGAAGGAAATAATCACTTCCCCTCAGTCTTCTCCTTCTGTTATTATAACCCAGGATACTACTTGCCTTAGCTCACAGGACACAGTGCTGGCCCATATTCTGCTTTCTGTCTGTCAGATCCCCAGCCATGCTTGCAAAGCTGACCTCCAGCCAATCTCAGCCTGGAGTTCCTTCTTCAGATGCAGAACTTTGCTTTCTTATCTGTTGAATTTCATGAAGTTCATGTTCAATCTCTTCCTTCAGCCTTGCTGAAATGGAGGTTGGATGAGGTTCTCCCAATGCTCAAAAACCCTGCCATTTTTAACATAGAAGGTGGTCAGGTTGTTCAGGCCATGATTTAAATCTTTGGTGACTGTTACCAGCCATCACCTTTCCATGCATCCAGAAACATCCTCCAGGATCCTTCATGACTTCCCTAATGACCAAGTGAAGCTAACCAGCCTGTGATTCCCTGGGTTAAACTCCTAGCCCTTTCCAAAGATGGGTGTAACACGTGCAATTCTCTAATCATTATCAATTAGCTCTGTTCTTCACAACCTGTAAGAGCGAGGAAGAGCCCTACAAGACCATCACAGTTTCCCTGGTGCTTCTGAAAGCAGCCTGGTCCCATGGGCCTCCATGAGTCAAGTTCCCATGTTTGTTCTAAAGTGCAGCAAGCCAATTCATAGGCCACTCGAGCAAAGCTTAACAAATCCACCGTGGAAAAAAGTAAAAATATCACTTAAGGTGGAACAACTGTGTCCTCCCAATGATTTCAGGGTAACCATCCTGTATAAGCCACTCCTTATCAGTATGATGAGAAATTGTAACTCAGCTTTACCCAGTCAACCCTAATAACACCCATGATAATCAAATATGATTTCACATAATACATTACTATCCCAACAGGGTGGTTGGCTTTGGTGAGGGTTTTCAAAGGGTTTTATATTTTGGTGGGGTTTTTTTCTCTGAATTCTTCTATCTGGTTAGACTCTTTAGAGAATTCTATTTTCATCAGTGAGTTTTTTAAGTAGATCCATACTTTCAGAAGTATATACATTACATTACCTGACAAAAGTAATAAATTTTGCTTCTAAGAAATAAAAAACTGGTAATAAAAACTAACCAAGGCCCCACAGCCTATTAATCTGATTAGCAGTTAGGTTTATGAATCTGTTGCACATTGGAAAGTTTAGCCAGAGGACTGAGGGGAAGTGACTGTGACATAAAATTTGTTAGATAGCATCTAGATAGAATACCGTGGTTTTGCTCTCTGACCCTGTGAAATACGACTGTCCTTAAGATTGGTGCATATTGTTAAAAAGATGTGGTCACCAGGATAAGTGTACGCCCATATTCATAATACAACAATCATTTGTGATTTTATTTTTGCTCACATTCTCCCTCAAGAAGTCTTAACTAGAAGTGTTTGAAATCTATTTGATATAAATAACGAAAGTATTAGAGTTTAAAGGATCATTACAGAATAACAAATTTAGTACGTAGGTAAGCAGGACAGGGCAGCCATGTACTGCAAGAGTCGTTTGGGATCAATCATGTGTTTGCACAAAGAGGCAGAAGGTACAGGGAGAAAACAATGGTACCAGGTCACAAGACACCTTTTCAGACCAGAATTCCCCTTAATTGTATCCTCAGCACCTCTGTGAATACAGCAGCTGCCTTTTGGGTTTCTACAGTATCCAAATCCAGTACATGCAGCAACACACCCTTCTAAGGGAGTGGGAGCACACACTCCATCAATGAAAGAAATAACAGACAACATGCTACCTTGCTCTGGGAGAACTGGGGAAGAAAAGAATTTCAGAGCTGACCAAAATTCCATAATGATAACTTTTCTTCTTTAAGGTTAGCTTCCAAGAACAGCAACCTCCACAAGCATTCCACAGAATTAAAAAAATAAACAGATCTGCAACACAAGTAAAGTAGTATCATCCTTGAAGATATTTAGTGAATGAAGTATGTCCAGACTCATCAGGAATGCTCTCATCATTAGCTCTCCATCTCTCAAAGAAAGTTAAGCATCTTGATTTCACTCCTCCACGGAAGTTATCTCTCCAGCAATACCTGTGGTTTTACCATTCTTCTCCTGCTGTGTTTTGCTCAGACACACTTCCCCTCCATTTCCGGCGTGGAAGGCCTGTGAAGAAGGTGAAACCAACCCTGCAGCAAGGCCAGCAGCCAGTCACCAAAAACTGCGGCCAATTCCCAAACTAAGAGATGCACACTGGCTTCCAGTCACATGTGCCTCCAGTCACATCTCCAAGCTGCCTCCTCCACAACTCACATGAGGAGCACAAAACACACTTTAGTGCCTCTACATTCACATCCATCTCCAGGGAATACAGAAGTCCACTGTCTACTGGGAAATTGACTGGAACTTATTTGTTACAGCTGCTCTTATAAATTTTACCTGATCTCCTGGTGCAAGGAAGGACAAACATAACTTCAATAACTACCAATACACATCTCTTTCAGCCATTAAATATATATATATACACCCTGCTGACTAGCCATATTAAGTCATATGAGAAGCATGTACATCTCATTTTAAATTCTTTCCAGAACAGAAAGGGCAAGCTGTTGAGAAACCACACACCTGTATTTGACAAAATAAGGGTTAACTGGGGAAAACATTACTACATTATACTCTCAGTAGAGATCCAAATTTCACAGCTTGTAGGTCCTTGCAAAGATCCCTCTCATTTTCACTATATTATGCATTTCCTTTCATACGTTCAACCTTTGTTTTCCCTTATTCTCCTTTAAATGAAAAACTATGAACTCATTAACCTGTATTCTAATAATACAGAAACAAAACATTTTCACCCCCTCTTTTAATCTCAAATGCTTTCAAATTAAATGTAATTTGAGCTCTCAAAAAAAGGGAACAAACACTACCAGGTTAACTTTCACCAATCTGACTACGGATCAAAAGAAAAAAAATACAAGAGGGAAACTTTTTGTTAGTATCTCACACTTTTGGTAGTTTGAGTGTTTGTCATCGATCACATTCCCTTACACTAAGTCAGGAGCAAACCATGTAATTATCCATTACTAAGTTTGACCTTTTAAAGTTATGATAAGCTGGGCCTATCACAAATTCCAGAAACAACCACAATGCTACACTGCTTTCCTGGCAGCAGCGTTTCATTTAATTATGCAGGCCCTCTACTTCTACTAGCACCCTTATCCTTCATGGATGAACGACAGCCCCTCGTATTTCAACACTAATATCAGTGTCCAGAGCATCCAGCACAGAACCATATTGTTCTCTTTCACTAAAAAAGGTATCAGCCCATTCTTTCCACAAAATTCAGTATTAAAAAAAAAAAATGCATTACTGCATATCTTTTCAGCCAGCAACAGTTACCACATTTAAGTGGTAACATTCAAATCGTCAAGCCTGACAGAAATTAAGAGGCGAGGCGTTGCAAACAAACAAACAAAAAAAATAAGAAAAAGAAAGAAAACAAAGCCACACCAAAAAAAAACCAAAATAAACAAACAAAAAAAGAAACAGAACCCCCCAAAACCAAAGTTACCAACAAGCACCGCTACCTCTTTGTGCTGCTCTCTTCGCACTCGAGCAAAGGCAGCCTCCTCGGACAATATCCTTCACGGAGAAGATGAAAATACAGCCGGCGCGGGGCTGAGAGCACCTCACCGCTGCAGCCCCCGGCCCCGCCGACCGGCCCGATGCCTCCCTCCCTTTGTTTTGGTCACCGAGGAGCACCAGTGACCCCTCACATTCGCCTGCCAGCGGCCGCTCCGAGGGAGCTCCCTCCCCTCCCCCCAAGGCCTCGGGCCCCCCGCGCTGGAGCGGGCCCCTGGCAGCGCTCCCCGCCGCGGCGCTGGGCTGCGGCACCGGCGGCCCGGGCTGCGGGATCGCGCCCCCCCCCAACAACCGCGCGGGCCCGGCCGCCCCTCCCTCCCCCCCACCCCTCACCTCATTCGGTCTCTCCAGTGGTGCCAACCGCCTCATACAGGGAAATCGGCGAGCTCGGGAGCCTCCCCCGGCGGTGCTGCGCGGTGCGGCCGGGCGCTCGGTGCGCAGCGGGTCCCCCGGGCGCGGACCCGCGGCGGAAGGCGGCGGGGGACGGTCAGACCCGCCTCACGGGCAGTCCGGCCCCGTCGCAGCCCCTCGCCATTTTTGTTTCCCGCGGAGGAGGCGCTGGTGCATTCTGGGAGCACAAAGGGCCGCGGCCCCGCCCCGACGGCCCCGCCTGCGCCGGCAGCGCCGGGGGCGGGCGCGGGGGTGCCGCGGCGGAGGGACACCGGAGCAGCCGGCGTTCGCCGCTGGTGAACAAAGAGGGACTATTTTAGGTGTGAGCGCCCGGCCCGGATCTGTGCGCGCCGCCGGGGCTCGTTTTGGCCCTGCCGCTCATTGTTCCCGCCGCACCTGAGGGGATGCGGCAGCGCTCGGGCTTCGCCGTTCCGCGGGACCCCCGCCTGGCCTCGGGAGGAAGCTCCTCGGCTTAGCGGGGTCGACCCTGCCATGTGGAATGACCCTGGGTCCGCCCTCTCACCCGGGTGGGTGGCGAGGCCCGGCCCGGCCCAGGTACCGGAGGCTGCCGCGGCCGGCCCGTGGGCAGCGGACCGGACAATGTGCTCCTCTGCACCGACACCGGGATCCTGCCATTTTAGGAGATGAGCTGAACCTCAGTTCCAGTTTTTAGCAGCAGCTGTACTAGCTAAGCTAATAGAACAGGCTGAACAGGGAGGTCATGGAGTCTCCCTCTAGATGAATTCCAAACCCACCTGGACGCATTTCTGTGTTACCTGCTCTAGGTGACCCTGCCTTGGCAGGGGGGTTGGACTAGATGATCTCCAGAGGTCCCTTCCAACATTAATAATTCTCTGATTCCGGAAATACCTTTTTGTTTTCCATCATTGTGCTTTGTTGTTCAGACTCCAGTACTGGGCCGGTCTCTATGGTCCGCATGGTTAAGCACGGCAATTACCCAACATCGTGGTAATAAACACTATAAAGCTGATCCTAACCATGCAGGGGCCTTTGCTGTGTGCAGCTCAGCCCTGGAGTGCAAGTGCTCCCTGGGTCGGGTTTCACCAACTGGTGTCACCCTCAGGAGTGGCTGAACTCGGAAGACTGGATGGTGAATGCAGGATTCCAATCTGTCTCCCGCTCAAGCTGCCCAAGTTCTCAAAGCCGTCTTCCCCCTTGGGATAAGCCGCTGAAACTAAGGTACTGGAGCAGATTGCCATCCCTGGAAAGGGGTATGGGGAGGGAAGCCTGGGCAGAGCACGGGAGTACAGCTTAATGGATTGCATTAGTCAGGCCAGAATATAACCCCAAAGCTTGTTACCCTTAGCCTTATTACTAAAAAGAGGAGACTGTAAGTATTTTACCACAACCTCAATTCCATGTAATTCTCCTGTAATATCCAAGAAGAACAATATGAGCTCATAGCCAAACACACACACACAAAAAACCCACAAACCTAAACTCTGTTTCCTCTAAATTCAGCTGTTACTGGTAGCTAGAAAGATTCCAAGCTCTATACCTCCCACGTAGACACCTCATCACCCACCAACCTAATTTAGTAACTCATACGATAGCATCCTTTTTGATAACTTTAGTGAGTCACTGAATTTCCATCTGACAGGAAGCCCCATTCCAGAGCAGAAGGTGTATCATCATCAAGCTAGATCAAGTAAATCAAATAGCTGAGGGGTACATAGACACAGGTGACTTAAGTTCAGTAATTTGTATTCCAGGACAAGAAATATGCACAGAAAGTGTAACATTGATTATTCCTCTGCACAGCCTGACCAGATTATTACAGGGTTGGAAATCTTACTGGAAATGTGCAAAAGCTCCTTTACAAATGGTTTTCATTCTTTCTTGACTTACTTTCTTTTTTGTCTTCTGCTAATATCTCAAAAGTGTTTCAAAATACAGCTTAAGCAATCTTTCCTTGTGTGTTTCCAATTCCACATATATTATGTCTGTACTTTGAGGCACAGAGTGACCAAAGCCAAATTAAATTACTTTACCTGCAATGTCAGTAAGAGCTTTCTTGTGTAGAAGTTTTGGAGAAAAAAAAAAAAAAAAAGACTTTTATTATCTGTCGTATTCTGCTTAATAATAGGTATGTTCAGCTTTATTCCACATCATCTTATAAATAGCTGTGTTTCAGAAAGAAGCTAAAAAATAACAAACTAGCACCGTCTTTACCTCTGTTTATATTTATCCATATACTGTTGGGCAATCTCTTGCCATAAAGACATACAAAAGTAAAGTGTTGGATTTTAAAAATTGTGTCTTGCCTTGCTGGCACAGCAGAGAAAAACTAAATTTCATATTCAACATGTAAATTCCCTGGTACCCAATAGAGATGGATAAATTTGAACAGAACAATGGCATTTCCCTTAGCCCTTCTCTCAAACATTAATGTACTTTCTGCAAGTTAGTGTTGTTTTTTATACTTTTGTTGCCCCAACGTCCACATAAATATTAAACAAGCAAACCAAAATACACAAAACCCCAAAGTGTAAGAAAGCAGTGTGTGTCAATGAGAGCACCAACTGCTGCACAGTATTATTTGCCATTGCCTTATTGTATCACACGACATAACATCATGATACCCTTGAACAAGACAATACTGTGAAGCTTATCCTTGTACAGATGGTTGTCATGACCACAATTCAGCAAGGAGGGAAAATTAGATCCCAGGACATTTTCTCTGCATTGTTTAAGCACAGAAACAGCAAGGAAGCTCATCTGGGATCTTCCTATCTTAAATCAAGATAAATATGGTACATCCACTTTTACATAAACATACTAATTAGTAAGACAATGCACATATGCTGCATTTATTAGAGCTCAACTCAGAAAATAATCTTCAATTTCAGAATTTAAAAGATAGGCAACTGGTAAGATATGAAGAATTTTGTAGTAATTGTGTTACAACTAGCTAACTATTGTAGTAATTATTCTCTCTTTATGCTAAAGATATAAAAGTAGCACTGAAAACATTTGAAAAGAACCATCTTTAAATATTTTTCTAGATAGACAAGAATATTAATAATTTTTCATCCTCACATAACATCTATAGAGAGGAAAGTAAATTAATATTACTGGTGATAAGGTACTTTTATGTTGGTCTTCACACAGCCCCTTGTTTTTCCTGGTACAAGCATTTTGCCATTTCTTCCTTTTTTACCTTCTCAAGGATCGAGAAATCCTGAAAAAAACTGCCCTGTACTCCATCATCTTCTTGTGAATGTCATGATCTTGTCCAATAAATCTTAAACTATAAATACCCTCTTAAATGTGTTCACTGTCACTGTTGACCCAATTGAGCCAGTCAAATACTAGGTTTTTTCTGTTAAATTCAATGTATAGAAAAACAACATATTTGCCCCACTAATCCTAAGCAATTTTTTTTTCTTAATATTTAAAACTGTGCTAACTTTTGAAGATGGAATATTATGAGTATTGCAGTCCTATATTTTATTATTTAGTCTCTAAAGCCCTTCTGCAATATATATATTAAACAGCAATTACTCTGTGGGTTAGTATATGATCTCTTTGTATCACAATCTATATTAGCCTTTGAACTAAGCTACATTTAGATTTAAAATCATTAGACGATTGTTTACTTTCGAAAAATAAGCATTTAGCAAGGTTATAATTATTCTTTAAATCTCTCTCTGTCACTATTACTCAAAACACCACAGACACTTTAAGAAAAAAACAAAACAACCAACTCTGCCTATTAGCACTGCATTTAATAGCAGGCACTTCAGATGCTTGCAAAAATGTCAAACAAGCTGACTCTTAAAAGCTCCTTAATGCTTCATTCACTTAAAATTTTATTCCAGGTGTGGAACCTTGCTGAAATTAGTTGTAAAACATAATCCAAGCTTTTGTATGGCTGAGTAATCTTTGGTAGGTGGATAGATAGTTCTTCAAGTGCTCTACAGTTAATAATTGAGGGCACTTACAAGCTATTAAATTCTCACATCTTTCTGCTATAAGCCCTTAGTTATTCCTGTTTCGTAGTTCATACCCTGCCACGGCTGAATTCTGTTTGCAGAAGTGGCTGAACAAGAAGCAATCCCTCAGTTCTCAGATGTGTAACAGTGCAGAAAAAAACCTTGTTGTAGACTGAGATACTCAAGGACGGAAATAGTAAGAGCTCCAGACACTGTGTTTCTACATTATTTACAACATCTTTGGGTAGCTAGTTAGGAGCAGGAGGAAAGGCTTTTATTGAAAGAGATTTTGTCTCGCATCCATCTTAGTGATACTAACACTTTTTTGTACCTGAAGACAGTGAGTGAGTCTGAAGGAGAAAAAAAAATAAGTGTTTGAACTAGATTTGGCCTTGCTGAAAGTGCTCATGTATGAGTTACTGTGTTTTTACTACTAATACTGTTTTTTGAGTTAAAGACTTATGAGCAAATGTAGCAGTATTTTAGCTCCACAAAATAGCTGTGGGAGAAATGCAACTTACTGCTATTCCAGCTGGTGGGAATTTTGTGAGGGTGTGTGAGTTGGTCCTAAGTAATATTTCTCTCCTTTTTCTTGTGAGACCAGTTCATAAAAATCTGAGCTCATTATTCAGAGGTGGAATTTAAGGAAGGTTTACTCTCTGCTCTCTGCCTGCACTGTCATTCTGCTGCTATGGTCGTACAATTGCCTCCTGTCAGAAAACAAACAGCTGCCAAGGCTTGAAATTTTGGTTAATTGCTTGGACCAGAAAGCGATTCCGGTTCTCAAACTCCCTGAGAATTCAGTCATGCACCAGTGTGATACATTCCTTCCCCTCCTCTCTACACACAGATTTGAAAGCAGTTACTGAAGCTCTAGCTGGTGACTAAAGTTAAAATGCAGAGTCAGCATTTCGGAACTAAAGCCTAAGCAAGCATTTTATTATTTCACTTTAGCTCTGCTCTGCAGATTTGCAAAAGTAATTGCAGTCTCAAATATTTTACTTTGTGATGGGCTGTATCATAACTTCTTGAGGACTGGAGCATCATACTATTTTATGGTAAGGTTTTGTCTGTCAGCATCTGTGCTCCTTTGTGGACTGTAAAAATGTCTGCTAGAGCAGAATTTCCAGCTCTTTTGTGGTTAAATTTTGTAGCAGTACAGAGCAGACTTACCTCTTAACTCTAAATTGAAGTTAAAAAATGCTTAACAGCCCCTCAGGACACAGTTACATGGCAGAATATTGCCATTTCATCTGCGGTGAAAAGTCTGTTCTGGACGTCAGTCTGGCTGGAGGGAGAGTTAGTATAGCATTCCTTCTGCTCTCTCACCACCTGGAATGTGGTATGGCCCTTCAAACAAGCTTTCAGCAGGTCTGCCAAGTCCCACTCAGATGGCAAATCCCTCACTTATTTTGTTTTCTTTTTTATTTTTTTTCCTACCTGATAGCATCTCTTTATTTATGAAGATGGAGTCAAAATACTTTTGAACAGAGCAGCATGATGGGACCCTGCTAACATTTAGCAGGGGCTGCAGAACTGTTTGCAGCCCAGAAAATTCAGCTGTGGGGACTGGAAAAAAGGCAGTAGCCCCTTCTGCTGCCAGCCCCAGGGGGCTGCACAGAAAGAGCTGTGAGTGGTCCCAGGCTGACACAGCAGCCAAGTCACTAGTTGTATGCTTCATTCTTGCAATTCTTATGAAATAATGACACTGTTACACTTGTTAACTTTGATATGCTCACTTAAAAGGTGGAATCTAAGTGTCATTGTTTTAGCTAATCCAAATGTAGTAGCTGTTGTCACACACGTATTTTGATCACACTGATGTCATGTTCTCTCAGCCTGAAAGCCCAGGTTTTGTTCTAATACAGCATTGCTTATCTGCATTCAGCTAAAAAAAAAGTATACAGAAACAGGATCAAAATCAGTTCTTACGACGTCAGTCACTTATTTTCTATTTTAGCTTCTTTCATACCAGCACTGAGGCACATCTGTATCTGCACTGACTCTATCCCTAAAATTTGGGGCTGCTGTGACAGACTTTCCTTTTTTTTTTCTCCTTGTGCTGTGTTCTTTTGTGATGAGTCTCTAAATATTAGTTAAATATCCAGTTGTCCCCTCTGCCAGCTTTGGTAGTGAGGTGGAGATGTGAATTTCACAAAGCAGCACATCAGGAGCTGGCAGTCCTGCTGCTTCCCTCCCGCTGTGCTGCCTTGGCTCCCACCGAGCCCATGTGAGTGCTCCTCTGACCTGCTCATCCCTCAGAAGTATAAACTAAGCCCACGACAGTGGTTAAAATCTTTTCTGCTGGTTCAGTCCCCTGAGCTTACTCCTCCCAGAGGCAGGGGAGGCCTCAGCTGAAGAAGAGGCTGGGGAGCAGAATGCCAGCAAGGGGCTTTAAATCCATCTCTTGTCAGCAGTTGCAGCTGAGGGTACAGTTACCTGACACAGCCACACTTGTCCAACAGCTGCTGCCATCTAAGGTTGCACTCACTTCTGTTCAGGGACATGCTGGCTCTCCTCTGTGCCAGGAGCCATGCAGAGATGGCAGCTCAGTGAACTGCTCCTGCTGTAAAACATTTCTGTATGTGTATATATAACATATACATGTATGTGTAAAAATAGGTTTGTTTGCAGACAGGTCAGCTTGCAGGTTTCGGGGGCCCAGGAGCTGAGAGCATGTATTGAAGAGGGAGTACAGAGCAGAGGTAGCAGAAGAGATGATACAAATATTCATGTCAAAATGGAAATGCAGAGAGAAAAGGCTTATTTCCTCCTGTGTTTATGTTACAGGATGAAATACCTACAACAAGCTAAAAGGGAAACATAAGCTGACCTTCAGTTTGATCTCATGGGCTGCCGTCTCTTTCGGATACCAAATGCATGTTCCGTGATTGTGGGCCACTTACAGAGTGAACAATTGAGGTATTTCTGGTTATGGGACCAATGAGCTGCTTCTTGAGTCAGGAAAGCAGAAGTTTGCCAAGCAGGACTGCCAAGTGGGCACACTGGCCCTGTGAACTCAGTGCTGCTGAGAGGTGTGATGTGATGGGCTCAGCCTGACTGGAGGCAGGGCCATGTGCCTCCTCACTGGGCAGCACCGATGGCCATAGAGGGGTACTGATGGCTTTGCTGTGCTCTGTTACACCCAGGCAAGGTCCTCCCACCTGCCCATGAGAGTGCAAAAGAGAATGCCCAGACCTGCCATAAGCAGATGTGAAGACAACTTCAGGATAAGGAAGGCCACTTTCAAAAGACTTGTCAATACGAAAACACCCTAAAAAGCTGAGACAAATTAAAGAAGAGAATGCACAAAAGGGAAGACCTAATAAGCATGTGTGAGGATTATCTAAATCAGAAGTCAGTTTGCTATAGATTAATTCTCCTTCAAATTACAACAGACTGTTGTCAGCTTGCCTCTCCCAGGAACTTCACCAGCTGTCTAAAATTTCTCAGGTAGGATCAATTCTAGAGCTGTACTTGCCAAAGATAGGAGGAAATGTAGGCAAGCATTGATAAGACTCTGCACTAATGTGCAGGAGGTTGCTAAAAGTAGAACTGATTTTTTTTCTGCCTTGCTTGGAATTCAGCAGACCAAGAGGTCAAGTAGTGAGGGTCTCCAAGGACTTTTTAATTTACTGCAGGTTCTAGGATGTAAGTGACAGTGCTATCATGCTACTAAAGATCTAATGCTGTATCAGATTACTGGTGTGATTTAATTACCAGCAGATAGCCTGTGGTGAAAAGGGCACACTTACTTGCTAGACCTGTAAATCCAGGTCTTATTTTAAAACTTTTTTTAAAAATCAGCACATTTATTGAAAATGTAATTTTCTTTTGTTTAGAATGCACTTTGAATCTCACATGTTGGCTGGGAAGATGGATTGGAAAAAAAAAAGAAATGGAAAAGTTGTATAGTGACCACTCTGTTCTGGCTTTAAATGAAAACAAATTGTAACCATTGATTCCTGATGGGAAATGATATTTGTGTTCAGTTTGACTGGAAGTAAAAATAGATATAAACCTATATCCTCAGTTGTGTAAATGAGTCCAAGTTCAAATAGTATTGTGCAGAAGGGGTTTTTATGTGCACAATTGCACAATGAGAACAAGAAGCTGGGATAAAACAGGTAAAGGCTGGCATGTCAATACACAGTAAGTCTTTTTGTGAAACTTTGTTTGTGTATAAAGAGGAAATCACAAAATAAATTGATTGAAAACTCTGCAAATCTCACATCAAGTTCAGCCTAAATTATAACAAATTAATTTAATTCATATCTAGACAAAGCAGAAAACAAGTATCTATAATAATCTGAAATCTTTTCATAGAAATCACACTGTTTGTGTCAACTACAATGACTGCATTGACTGGCTACCACTTAACCCTTCTCAGAGGTGGAAAGGCCTGACAAAGACTCTCTGTGTCTTCAGAGAACCATTCCATTTACCTCACCCAGTACTGTTTTTTCAGATATACTCCCAAATCCCACACCAAAATTGGTGTTGTGGTTTGGAAATGTGGGTTTGTGAATTGTTTCCTTTTGTTCAGCTACACTGTAATATAAAAGATGTAGAAAGGGTCTGATTGCCTGCTTGACCTAAAGAAAATGCTTTATCTGCTACAGCTTCTGTCTGAGAGTGATGCTGGTGTCATTTGAAAACTGTGTTTGGAAAGAGGGCGCTGAACCAACGTACAATGAGAACTCAGGGCAGGCACAACAGTTGCACTGTTCACCATAATGACACTGAATATATTCAGTTTAGCACAAAAGATATGTGTTCAGTGTGTTTCCTATGACAGAATAAAAGATTTAATTAACTGCAAGAGTTTATTTCTTATATATTTAGACATTATAGCAAATTTTAATACACTTGATTGTATATAAAATGCAGCTTTGGTTTCTTTTAAACAAAAGACAAGGAATCAGATAGCGTGATTTCTGATGTAGATTCGTACAGGGCAATCTTAAAATACATCTTTAAGGCCTATATTCTTACAGATACCACATTTTCAAATGACAAAGTTAGCTTAGTTGCAGTTCCAGGATGCATTTTCTTTAGCAGTTGGGCTGCTTTGATAAGTTCTGACCACATTCTGCTTCTTGGGTGCTCTCCACACACCCTTAGTGCAGGCAAAAGCTTTGTTCAGCTGTGCTGCAAATTTCATAATAGATATAAATAGATTAAAAAATAACCTCTAAAACCAATTGAATAATATTGATGGGTGGAGGGGTGAAATGGTGTGTCTGTGATACAGAAATAAAATGAGCTGTGAGGGGGCAGTACAAAAATAACTTCTTGTATTGTGAACTTCAGTGTTGCTGTAAAAGCATGTAGCAGAACTGATCAGTGAGAACTGCAACACCAGACTTGTAGAGCCTTGTAAGAACTGGCCATAAGCCTAACTTGATAAGGTGGGGTTTTTTTAGCATATTGGTATGGTATGGTCAGTCTGTGACTGTAGTGATACTTACCTTGAAGTTTAATGAAGCATAGGGCTAAAAATAATACTGCATACTTTATTAGCTTAAGCTTGGTTATTTTTAAAAATTTTATTTGCTAGTATTTAAAACTGTTACTGCTCCAAACTGGCTTTTCTCATTCATTTAGGGGAAAGAAAACACCTTTAAAAATGCCATAACCTGGTATTTGTGTTGTCATTCTTTTGCTATGTTGTATAGATGGATTAAAAAAATCTGTTGTTCAGAAATATGTAGTATTACACAGAAAAGAACCCAAAGAATAGATTTGAGACTACTGAATTTATTCTGCCTGGGTGTTTTTAATGATGTAAGAAAATTTGTGTGTGAAAGCAGCTTCCTACTTTGCTTAAAACGGCATTTTTCCTTCTAAAAAAATCAGTCTAAGAATAAAATAGTTTTACTTAATTCTAGCAGTTATATTTACAGTGGGAATTCCTGCTAAGTAGTGTAGAAATTTAGATGTTGACAAATTTAAAATAATTCAATTACTGCATAATGCCTACTGGCATTTTCGATCAACAATCCCACAGCACTTTCCATAAAGTAGGCTCCAGGAATTAATTAATATACAATCAATACATTGCCTACTCCAGGGATTGAAAAAGGCATCTGATCTGTGCCAGGAATATGGTTGAGTATCTGTTTGTTGTTTTGTTTGTTTAAAGGGAAGTGAAAACTATTTTATCTTAAAAAACCCAATGATAAATACTTTAATAGATTAACTGTACATATATTTATTGAGGTTGCAATTTTAGTGATACAGATGCCACCATCCTAAGTGGTGATAAGCTTTTAAAGGAAGTTTATCTGTTACAAATTACATCAAAATTAACAACTTCAATAAGCTACTACTAAAAATATATTAAATATTTTTTAACCTAAAAGTTTGATAGACCTTACAATTAGGGGTTTCTTAAAAGGAAATACTTCTTTCCTAGAGATTTCTTCTAATCATTACTGCTTTTTCAAGGGTGCTGCCAGAAGCCTCTAACATAAAATTTCATATACATAAAATTTCTGGATTTTATGTATAGAGTTTTTGAATGTAGCCAAAAAAAGTAAGACAAAGTGTTATGTTTTGATTAATTTTTATCAATATCATGTAGACTGTTTGTTAATGCTACTACACACTGTACAAATTCTTGCTTATGGGACCAGATTTCCAGCTTCATTAAACCCTGTGAACTGAAGCAGATTTACTTGTGTATGATTTAAGGCCTGGCACAATCATTAGCAGTTCAAATTCCTACGTAACACAATGTTTCATTCATTCTGTTCAACAAATCACTGGGTTGGAGCATGTATTATAAGGAGACATCAGTTTTAGGGCAGACTTGAAGTGTTTTTCATCATATCCCATTTTAAGTAGTTCCTGTTTCTGCCACTTCTTCCAAATGTCAAGTTATTCTTGAATTTCTGAATATGGCACTCTGCAGTGGCAGAATTGAAATGGAGAACTGATATGGCTTTTTCCTTTTGCTGTGTTATTTTTAATTTAAGTTCAGCAGACTGTTCACCATTCAGCTACACAAAGAGCTGCATGGCAGAAGTGAGAGAACAGCATGGGAGTAGGTATAAGTGGTAGAGGATGAGCGAGGAAAGGGCTTCACACAGCAGCTCTGCTATTTGTGGTTGTTCTGCACCTTTTTCTCTTCTCTACCATAGCTGGCAGAAGGCAGGGCAGAGCTGTACCTCACTGGCTGAGGTTCACAGTCTAACATTTTAGCATGAACTGACTTCTCAGGCAATTAAAGCAAATGTGCTCGGTTGTGAACTGAATGAGTTCTGCTGTGGAAACGTCCTCAGGCAGAGGGGATGGCAGAACAGCCAGGGGCAGCAATGCATCCAACCATTGCAGCTGTTCTCTGCTTTGTGCTTAGGTCGCAGCTCTCCAAAGCGCACCACGTGTTGAAAAATGAACTACCCTGCTCGGTGATTTGTTCCAATACTGTGCTTCCTTAGGAGATAAAAATCAGCATCTTCTTTCTGAATTGAATTCTGCTCATCTCCTTCTCATCTTGACCCTCTCATATCATTATGTACCAGATTCAGTACTGGAATCTACCATATAGAACCTAAGAGGATTTTTAAGAGAGTGTGGACTAGGACTTGGATTTCCTAGCTCTCTGAGCTACCTTACAAAGTAAGCAGGAAGGTGCAGGTGTTAATTCAGGGGGAGAAATTTTGGGAAATGAGAGGAGGGCATGAAGAAAATGCCAACTAGGCTGCTTATTGGAAAGTCCATAAATAGGAATTAATACTAACCTTTCTATTATATAAACGTTTGTGGTTTTTAACAGAAGACTACCACAAGCAAAAAATGACAGAACAAAGAAGTCTTTTACTTCAAGTAGTGCAAGAGAAGTTCAGAGTGGATTATAACTTTATTTTGTCTCTAATTTAAAGAAGGAAACAGCCTGGATAACTAAGTAAAATAATCGTGTCAAAAATAAGTTATATGAAAATTATAAAAGGCTTTCCAAAACAGAAATAGATTAAAGCTAGCAAGTGTACTCTAACCATGCATTTTAACATATAACCTCAATTAATCTTGGGTAAAACTCTTGAGCCTCATAACTCCAGCAATTAATAGAGGAAGTAGACTTGAAAGCACAAATACGTACAAAGGAAACCTGATTTTATTGGTTGATTGAATCTGAACTGTGTTGTCTTTGTAGACTTTGAAACTATGTAAATGTAAATGCAAACTGTTGTTTAGCATTTGCTTACAATCGACTACCTTCAAATCTTTTCTTGTGAGCACAAAATTTCTGGAGTTTTCTTAGTCCTCTAATGTATACAGGATTGTAACATGTAAAGCTTTCTATTTTGGACTTTTGAAGACCTATTTATCTAGATATGTTATGTTATTGAGACCTATTTACTGAAATGTTTTTAGTACATTTTGAATTTTAAAAAATATACCAGAATAAAAGAGTAAACATTGTGTCTCTCAAAGCAAAGACTTGTATGTCAAATTAATCAGTGTCTCTGAATGTTTAATTATAGTAGTTTTATCTAATCTCAGTCAAGAGCTACAAGTGAGTCACATACATTTTTGTAATTTATCTGACAGTAAAATGTGATCTTTTACAAGGATATGTGTTTAAATAAGATAAAGGTTTTGGTGGTTACGAACCCATGTAAGTCCAAGCCACTGATGAAAGGAATTGGAGTGCCTCTAACCTATCTCAAAGGAAAAAAGACTCAAGATTAGTTTTTAGTTCAAATCATTGATCTAGTCCTTTATACAACAACAGAAATGTTTGTGACAGCCCAAGGGAGAAGGTAGGCACCAACAGCAAGAGAAGGTGACACCATTTGCTTCAGCAGCAGGGTGGATTTATGTGAGATTCAAGTGACCATGTAAATAGAGCCTTAGAAATGAAACCTGTTGGCTGGAAGAGCCCGTTTCCTCAAATAGATTAATGATTTGTTTATGCCAAGTTAAGCCACAAGGGAATCCCTAGCAGGCTGTGTCTGTTAGAGATGGCTCCACCTACTCATGCAATAGAAGCACTAGCATTTATAAGAATCTGAATAGGAAATAATAGGAAATTATCTATTAGGATAAAATTAAAGCTAACACACTGATTAAGTCAGAGTTCACAGAAATTTGCAAAGGGGAAGGAAACAGTATCTCTCTCTGAAGGGAACATGAGGGAAAGTTTAGACATAGAGGTTAGATGGGTCCCCAGATCTTTTCACCCACAAAGACAGGCCTAAGAAAGGAGAATCTGTATAAAAACAGACTCCTAGACAGATATGTGAGCAAGTAGATAGCTGAGCAGCACAAAAAGAGAGAAACCTCTAAATTTTTCTAGACTTTATTTTAGCAAATGCAGGTCATTTTGTTTTAAATCATTGCCATATTACATATTGTGTAAATACACTTACTAAATTTAGCTACAAACCTGGGCAATGGCAAATGCCCGGGCATTACATTCTACTGCAGTACCTGCTCAGGATCACAGAATATTTCTTAGGCATATCCAGAGAAAAAAGCATTAATCTAGGAAGCCATGCTAGGCAGATTGGAAGTTGGTAAAGCTGCTGCAAGAAAGAGAAGTCTTGTGACAATTAACATTAGCCAGAGGCTCCCTGCATACACTATAATGGTGGGGAGAGTGGGTGAACCCTGAGGATTTCCCACAGAGTCTCTTATGACAGCATTTGAGTTAAATCAGTATGTGTGTGCAGCTGCTTCAAATAACTGAAAGAAGCAAGTCCAGCACCACTGCAATAAGTTAATGTTTAGCTTTCCTGTGATGTTAAAACCTGTATTACTTGCTCAAGTTACAGAGACTTGCCTTCAGAAGAAATTGGACAAAATTATTTATTATATTTTAAAGGTGCACATTACACTATCTTGAAGAATTCAGATTCTTCTCTGTAGCTTTTCAGTATTTTCATTTGTCTCATATATTCATTCCTTATATGTCCAGAATTCCTGCATGCTTCAGTCTTTGCAACCCTTTTTTTGGTTTTTCTGAGTTATGTTTATGTATACAATATGTAACAAGCTCCAAATTGTCATGGAACTGTAGGTGAATGTAAGAAGGTATTATAAAACCACGTTTACCTTTTGACATTGTGAGTGACAAACACTGCACTGTACAACTGCCAGTTGATTCCTATCTTATACAAACCCCCTGCACCACTAGAATAACAACATGTAATGTTGTTATAGCTGGATAGGAAACTTAAGAATTAATAAGTAGCAATAAATCAGCATAACTTCTACTGCTTGGACAGTAAGATGTACCAAAGCTTTGGTGTGGGCCTACAAAAATGGCTGATGTGTGAACTGCAGAATGAAAATGTGTGAATGGAAAGGCTGTACAGTAAATAATACATCAATATGACTTACATTCTACCTTTGTGGTTTTTCTGCATCTGCCCCCCAGTCTTTAGAATATCCCTTGGGTTTCCACATCCTGTGAATACCAAATCAGTGCATGTTATAAGATTTCTGTTACTGTTCTGGCTTATGTGGCCCAGTTTTTCAGGGGAGTTGCCTCTACTGAGGCTTAACCAGGAATTTAACAGGTAACTGAAAAAGGCTGAAATGCCTTATTTTTTAGCATTTAGCAAAGCCTGGGCACAAAGAGTACTTGAAGAAGAACGAAACATTTCAGTGCTGGAATAAAGCACCTGC
The DNA here is from genome assembly GCA_013398615.1 of Brachypodius melanocephalos. NCBI lineage: Eukaryota > Metazoa > Chordata > Aves > Passeriformes > Pycnonotidae > Brachypodius > Brachypodius melanocephalos. The sequence continues at coordinate 3,043,219 of VZSR01000245.1, forward strand.
TCTCACAGATGATAAAGATCTCATGTACTAAGTGAGAAATACATCCCCTAATGAACATATGCCAGGAATTGTTTGGATCTAGATGTAACAGGAATGAAACATTTAGATCCTTGCCAGCCATATGGGACACCAATATTTCACAGTTACTCCCAGCCTGTCATTCCAAGGGTTGGCGTAGAGCACTGGATGAAGTAAGGACTTAAGATTATTCCGCAAAATGTTGAAATGTTTTGCTCTGTGGCCTCCTCTTGTGTTGCTGTTCTGTTGCATGCCCCTAACCCAGCTAAAGTTGTGCAAACCACTGACCTGTAGATGGAGGTGATGCAGAAAGCACAGCCATCTGGGCCTGCTGAATAGGAGAAGAAGAAAACCCTGAGAGTCACTGGCTGTTACTAAAGCCAGGATTGCTTTTACAGGAGTGCCAAATCTTACTAAGTAATTGTCAGATTTATACTTCAGGGTGATTCTGGCGGTGATTATATTATTCAAAAAACAGTCACAGACTGTTCTTGAATCTTCAAGCACAAATCTCTAAATTTTTTTTGTGAGCTCCTAACATTTGGTTTCCACACATACATCTTTCCTTAAGAGTAAGTCCTGCCAAAGAGTAGCAGCTTATCCTTACAGTAGTATTTTGTGACTCATCTTTTCATCAAAGCAGAGTTCTTTGGTAAGTGCACTGAACACCCAAAGCCATAACACGTTATGTTTGTCTCATTTTTATCGCAACACCTTGGCATAACCTTTGTGGCTGAATTTTCATAGACAAAAAGCACCAGGACTGGAGACTCTCAGCTTCTGGCTTTGACTCTGCTAACACACTGCATTAAAAGAAGTCACAGTCAAGACATAAACACAAGAAGGCTGCACAAAACCCAAACCTTGCATAAGAAAGGATGATTTTACTTGAACTTAATAGTGTTCCCACAAATTTCAATTGGACTGAGGCTTCCCACAATGCATGAAGGGCTGAGAGACCCTCTGGTGTAGAATAGGTAACTTTTCCCCACTTTATGGCACTAAAGGAGAATTACAGAATGGTTGGTGTTAGAAGGAACCTCAGAGATCATCCCGTTCCAACCCTCCTGCCATGGGCAGGGACAACTCCCAGTAGACCAGGTTGCTCGAAGCCTTGTCCAACCTGGCCTCCAACTGGGGGATCCAGAGCTTCTCTGGAACCTTCTATTCAGGTTGTTCTCACCAACCTCACGGTAAAACAATTTTCTCATCTGTGTTAATATGGGTCCAGGCAAACGCTCCTTCCTTATTTTGGAGGAACTACACCTTTTTGGGGTTTTGTGGGGTTTTTTTTTTGTTGTTGCGGGTTTTTTTAAGACTGTAAGGAACCTGCAGCTGTTTTTAATACCCTGCCCAGTAAATGATAGAAGCCTGTTCGCAATCAACGGCACGCGTTATTTATTAACTGACTTCTCCTTAATTGTCCCTAGACAGTGCTCCGAGCGCTTTTTGGCAGAGACGAGGGGAGCTCGGGGGTGGCTGTCGGCTGCACGGGCTCCAGACGGCCCTGGAGCGGGCAGCGGCACTGGGACAGCCCCAGGGGCTCGGCTCGGCTCGGCTCGGGGCGGGCGGGGCTCGCCTCGCCGCCTCAGCCCCGCCTCGCTCCCCACAGCCGCCGCGTTCGCCCTTTCAAGCAGCAGCGTGAGCGGTGGCTGAGGCGGCGGCCGCCCGTCCTGCCCGCTGACAGCCGCCGTCTCTCGGCGGCCGCCGGTGCCCGGGGCGGCTCTTCCCCGCCGAGCCGAGCGGAGCCGGCGGCGCGGCTGCAGCGACAGGCGGGGGAGCGCTCCTCACCGCTCCGCCTCCGACCGCCGCCCGCTGCGGGGATGTGTGATTGCCATGGCGAGGCGGCTCTTCCCGGGGGCCTGGCTGAGGAAGCCCTACTCCGCGCAGGTAGGCCGGCGAGGGGCCGGTGCCGGCGCCCGTCCCTCCCCGCAAAGTTCCCTCCGGAGCGGGCGCCCCCCGCAGGGCTCTCGCCGCTTCCCCCGGCCCGGCGCGGCCGCCGTTCCCCTCACGCCGGCGGCGGCCGAGGCTCGGCTGCTCCGCGCTGCCTCTCGGCCGGCGGGAGGCGGCGGCGCCGGGCACGGCCGGCGGGTGTCGGGGCACGGGAGCAGGTGGCGGCGGCCTCGGGGCCGCGGTGCCGCTCGCCGGTCGGATCGGGCCTCTCCCGCCGCCTCCGGGCGCAGCTCGCTCCGCGGAGCGGCCGGCGCAGGACCTGTTAGAGGCGGGCGGCCCGCGGCTCCCCGCGCTCACGGCACGGCCGGCGGGGCAGCGACACCTGCGGCACTGGAGCGGCCCGGGAGCCCCGTACTGTGCCCGCGCCCCTGCTCTACACCTATCGCCCCTGCTGCCGGCACCCATCCTGTCAGCGCACGGACCGCGGCTTGCAGCAGGACCTCATGCCCTTTCTTGCGTGTCTTCTAAAAAATTCATGTGGGGCACTTTGCATCTCCGTGCATTTCCTTATATGTTCGTAGACACACTTTTGTGTTTCTATATGCAGATGCATGTTTGCGTTACTTCAGTTAGCTGAGTAAGGATGTTTTTGTTGGAAGTGCTGTGGCCGTTGTGTCGTAGGAAGTTCTGCGGTGAAGTGTTAGTCAGTCATGGTGTTGTGGTAGCTTGACGGTTTATCCACTGCGTTTCCCCTCATCAGCGGGATTGTATTTTAGCTAGATTGTAACTAAGGTGAGCGTTTGTTGAGTTGGAGGAGTTAAATAGCGTTTACTTTTCTTATATATGCTGCTTACGTGTTTGTCATCTATTGATATGCTTAGTGATCATTGGATTAAAACATTTTAAACTTCATACTGGTGCATTTTAGAATCTTGAACGTTTAAATTTCTCCTCATCTGGAAGAGTTCCAGATGAAGAGAAATCTTGTTCTCTTTCTGGAAGTACCTGGAGTGGGATGTAATGATTAATGAGAAGCATACAGATATAATTTTACCCTCTTTAGTATTTGTTTCATGGTACATATCTGCAACTCTGGGTCCATGTCACTTGGGTTTTAAACCAAAAATGATTACTCTAGATCTATTTACTAAAGTAGTCACTTCTACAATATTCAGATTCTTATGGCATAAAGCCTTCAATACAAATAAAAATGAACTCGTAATCTCTACACTACCTTTCAAATTAGGAGTCTCCAAACTGTTCACCTCCTTTGCCTTGACAGTCTCCTTCTTATCATCATGTGGTAACATCTGATGACATTCTTCTCTACTTTTCTTCTCAAAATTTAATTTAAGGCCTTCCAACCAATATATGTTATTTGAAAATCTCCTTAGAAACAAGAAGATCACAAAATTATTTATTAGAAAAGTCAGAGAAGTTAAGCGTTTGTTTCTATTACAGATTTTTTTTTAAAAAATCTGTTTGTGTTTTCTTATACTGAGAGCTGATTTTGCATATTCTATGGAGTTGTTTTAGGAGGTCTAATAGTGGCTTTGTGAACATAAACATTTTCCTCTTAGTGAATGTATGTTGATATTTGATGCATCCATAGAATGGCAGCAACTATCAATATATTGACTTTTTTTTGTCACTGCATGTTACTGTTGGTACATGACAGATGTAGTCATGATTTAACTACACTAATTGCTGAGTGCTTTATCGAGACTTGTCTCCAAAGAAGCCAATGCTCTCTAAGTAAGTGGTAGACTTAACTCACTGAGGGCTATGAGCAAGGTGGAAAGACTTGTGCAGTGTTGCTATGTAGCATTTCAAGTGGCACACTGGGAGAGATGTTTGTACAGTGGAAGGTTATCACTGAGTGGATTCCAGCTTTTGCTGGCTGGTGTTCCAGACTTCTTGAACATTATGTTGTGAAATGAATTGCCAGAACATCAGGTTCTGTGAGACAGAACTTAATACTTGTTCCAGCTTTTCTGCCCTAATGGGAGCAGGATGTTATGAGCTGGGTTGCAACAGATATTCTATGGCAAATATTCTTACTTTACACACGCTTTTGCTTTTGTGCAGAATGCAAGACCCATAGGGAATCAGTTGAGCCTAAAAAAGATGTCCTGCCATGTGTCAGCTCATGTAAAAGGGGCTGGGCACACTCGTAGCTATCTTAGCCCAAAATTTATTGTTAGGGCCTCCCTGAGTAAATGTTAAAGTCCTGTCACTATGAAGAATAGTAACTCCCAAGTACAAAGCTTTGCCATCACTTAGACTGCAGATCATGTAATAATAGTAAACAAAACAACAAAAATACCCTGAAATCTGAGAAACTTTTAAACACCACTAAAGACCACAAAATAATTTAAATTTATTTGTAAGATTTTATAGTTGGGTGATTAATACTGGGATTTTGTTTGACAAGGAGAGTTAGTGTCCCAAATTTAAGGGACATTGCCCTGAAGTTCTTTCTGATAGCTCTAGTTAACAATTGTGTTGTGAGGCTGAGGACTAACCAGCAGGATTGCTTATGACAGTAATCATGTAAAGAGCACTTGCATGTGTGGAAGTTTGACTTTACAGATTCTGGACCATGTTTACAGACTCTGTAAAGGTGCCTGATGGACTTCAGTAATGTACAAGAGACTGTCTTTGAAGGGCCAAAGAATAAGCAAATTTAAAGTCCCACATGGCAGAAATTTCCTAAATAATCTCTTTGCTCTAAGATTTTAATCCCTTCTGCTTTGTTTAACGTTTAAGAAGAGATGTCTCATTTTCCATCCCTGTCATTATTTTATTTCAAAAGATACCTCAGCTCTATTCCCTCACTTTGGTTACTCAGGATACAAAATAATTCAAGACACTGGCATAATCATAAGCACGCACTGTCTGCTTTTAAAGATGTGAATGTGTCCTATTCGTGGCATCCAAACCAGTGTGGGCTAATGCTCTCAGACATCATGTCAGCCTACCTGAAATGCCTCCTGTGATAGACAAATCAGCCTGAACAGGGAACAAAACAGAATTGCTAACATGACTGGCCTACTTTTTTTCATCTGTCCTTTTCTACTGCAAGCATATAAGGCAAATGGAGTGAACAACTCAGATTTGGAGAAGATTACTACACTATGGTTATGTGTAATACTTTCCAGAATTAAGCTCTCTGTACTATTAAACAAAGAAACACTTTCATACTCTTTAACCATAGAAGTGCTTTAAATAAAAAGTACACTTACCAAAAATCTGTCAAGTTATGTTTCATGTTGATTCACTACTCTCCATATGCTTTGGAGTGCATCCAGGCTTGAGTTTTGCCAGAAGTGGTTTTCCAGTTCTGTTTCAGGGGATGAATGTCTAATTATTATTCAGCGCACATGACTTAGCAGAATATACAAGTGATGGAAGAAGTTGAGTCTGTAACATCAAGCATTGCAAGTGCTTCCCTCATTGTTGCATTCCCTGGCTCATATTTAAGTCTTGATGGAAGAGTAGAGTTGAAAAAAGAAACTGTTTCCTTGTTTTGAACACTTTCTTCCATTTTTTTGGATAATTTTGGAACTCTCAGTCATTCTGTTGCCCTAAAAATGTTCTTATGACAAGTTTCCTGGCAGTTTGTCACAGTTTCAAATGGAGTCCATCTATATGTGTTGTTCCCTAATGCTGTCTGGGACTTCTTGCTCAGAAACCTGTTCCGGTGATCCGCAGAGTTGATGTAAGTCCTTGTGTTCACGGTGTATCCCCCATGTGAGCAAAGCAGCTCAGGAAAGCCCTGTCCCTGCATTAGGACAGCCTGGGCCTGTGCCAGGTGAAGTGAGCTAAGGGTGTCTGTGCTCAGAGACCCATTCTGGGGAGAAAATGAAAATTTGGTAGGGGTATCTATGGGAAGAAATCAAACAATGATCAGGGCTGTTGTTGAAAACGATGAGGAAGTCCTTATTAGCAAAGTAATTCCCTTTGAACCAGAGAGTGGAACCTTGGCTGTCTGTAAGCAGAGGGGCTGTTGTCCATGCTCTGAACTGGCTGGGCAGCTTTTCTGAGTCAAACGCTGCACGACTCCACTGGCACAGTGCTGAGCTCAAAATAAATCCAGCTTCTCTGGAACTTCCTGCCAAACACATGATGCAGTCAGATGGCATTTGGGGAGGATTTTCAGTCTCAAGTGCATTCTCTTTCTGCCTAAGGAGGAGGACAATATATACAATATCTGTACCCTGAGGATGGTCAGTATTCTGCAGTGATCCTGAGGCCTGCAAGTCACTGCTGGTCTCTGAGGTTCTACTAAATGTATTCAATAATACAAAATTTCATTAAACAGCAGTTTAGTTTAAAATGTATTATAAAGGTTCATGGAAGGATTCAGCAGGAAACACTGAAGAGAGAAGAGGGTTTGTTGTCCCAGAAGCTTTGGTTCCCAAGCAGTTTTTACATATGAAACCTCTTTCCCTAAAATTCTCAGTTTTATTTCTGTTGATCTTCCCCAGGTTTTACCAGTAGTTTTCTGTGCTTTGTCTTCTGCTACATGACAGGATTATTAGAAATAACTTTAAAAACCCACAAAATTATAAAACCTGTCTCTAAAAAAATCACTGGAATAAAAAGTTAATTGTAGCTCTCTCTTTTTTTAACCAGGTAGTTTTAAAATTGTCAAGTGAGTGTGTGTGAAGGCCTGAAGGAATAGGGATGCACAGCTGAGGCACATGGCAGGATCATGGCTTTAGGGATTGGAATCACCTTTGGGTCTTTTGAAACTGGCTTTTTCTGGATTTTTTGTTTCCAAGAGGAAGGGTATAATGCATGCTGGTTGTTTGTTATATTTTAATAAATACTAATGAATTACTGCAGTCTTTCTGGTTAAAAAAATTTGCTTATTTGCATCTGCTGCAATTCCTTGTATGTATGTGATGGCAAAACTGCTTGTCATTACTACATTTCTTGGAACCTTTTCCAAACACATGCAATAATTTCTCTATGATGAACAGTCAAGTTAGGACCTGTCAATTTGGAAAAGTGATGATATCACAGGGAGGTATGTTATGGAACCCTATGAAATCATATCAGATGGGGACAGAGTGGACAGGGATTGTTCACTCTTCTCTTCCAACTCAAACAAAGCTAATATGAATCAGACTTCAGCCAAATTAAATCCAGTCTCTGACCTTGGTAGTGGATAGTAGACCTGTGAATTAATTGCTGAAATTTGTTGTGGATGCTAAATGCTTATGTGGATTTTTAAGGGAATCTGGGCAATTAGTGAAAGATAAATGATTTAAGATTTACTAAATACAGAATATCACATCTGGCTTAACAAGTTCCTCTAGAGGAAACTGGGAGCACGCTTGGTATATATAATATCTATAATATATGTTATCAGTCTTCAATAGTATCTTTTATAGCTATTGCTGAAGATCAGGATACTGATAGAAATGCCTCTTACACTGACCATGTACAGCTGCTCTCGTGCACTTTCCTTATATCCTGCTGCTAAAGCTGATCCTGGTCTTCTAATTAGCTTCTGATCCTGATGTGAGTATGAAAACCAACCTGTTAGCACACCAGACTCTGAGGAGGAGAGAAAAAAAGGAAGGAAAAGATCAAAACATCCCTCCTACTTCATAAGACACTTAGCTCTCCCTCAGTTCTTAATTTATAAATAGTTTTTCCTTCTGCACCTGTGAAAACGCTGTATGTGAGGCCACAGAAACAACAGGAAAGTTGTGCATACCATTGTGGGAACGTGAAGGTGAGGCTAGTACAGAAGAATTTTATTTGCATAATTAATGGTGTCATTTCAAGGAAGGAGTGGGAGACTTCAGCACATGGAACTTGATCCTGATATCCACCCTGCTCATTGTATCTCTGTCTTACATATTTACACGTTAACAGAGATTTTTTTTTTTCTTACCAAATTCCTGGTCTGTTGGATTTGATTTACCGCGAGTGGAACACAGGTAACTGGTCTTAGAGAAAAATGCACTTAATTGAGCTCTGGGAGTTTATGATTTTGATCAAATTGGTTCCTGCAGTCTGGCTTGCTCTGGGAGGGTCTGATGCCTTTTCTTCTATTTATTTATATCCCAATTTTCCTTCCACTTACCTCCCCTGTCAGTTTTTGCTCACTGAAAGAAGCAAATGTTGCATATAATGCAGTCTGCTTATTTTATCACTGTGGAAGTCAAGTTCCTTAAAGATGGAATAGTAAATGATGTTTACTGCTGCTCAGTGAATTACCAGCAATATTTTCTCTTTGTGTGCTCCAGGTCCGTCTGTCGTACGTGCGGATCAAGTATCTCTTCATCTCCTGGCTGGTGGTGTTTATTGGCAGCTGGATTATGTATGTCCAGTACTCCACCTACACAGAACTGTGCAGAGGACATGACTGTAGGAAAATAATAGTAAGTATATTTAGTATAGCTTTCTGAAGTGTTTGACTAAATCAGTCAGTGCCACATATGATTTAATCAAATTCTCGTATTCCATCATGCTGAAGTAAGATTACAACTTCGGTTACAGATAAAATCAGTTGTGTATCTTAATATTATTTTGGCATAGGGTTATTAAAGTTTTTTCTTAGGTTTTTCTTTCAAGACTCAGGTGTTGGAAGAGATAGAGTTGTTGCCTCCTTTCTTAGGCAATTTGTTAAATATTTTTCTCCCTGTTTGTTTCAGTGTGATAAATACAAGACTGGTGTTATTGATGGGTCAGCATGTAGTAGCCTTTGTGCTAAAGAAACGTTATATTTTGGAAAATGTTTGTCAACAAAGCCCAATAACCAGGTAAGGCTTTCCTCATCCAACCTAGTTGTATTATTTCCTATTGAAATGTCATTGTCTGGAACATCAGGTAGACCTTAGTGTCAGCAAGTTGAACCTGTTTAATAGAGATTATTTCAAACTTTATTTTCTGTGACAGGCAGAGCATGTGTGTGTATATGTATATACCCACATATGTATATATATATATACACACCTATACAGAGAAGGTACACTCCAATACAAATTAATATATGTAATATGCACCTACATACAATAATATAAATTAGTGCTGTATGTAGAGGGGTATATGGTTATTTTATATGACCATATATTTTTTATGATGTATTTTGGAAACATACATAATATGTACTGAATCCTTGCACAGTTTGCCAGAATGTGCATACTTTGTACAACATGCTGCTTCTCTGCTATCCTGCATCACCCACAGAAGCAGCAGCCTCTACCAAGCCATGCAAGGCTGGCAGTGATGCCAGTGTGCTCTTTGGGAAGCTGTCTGTGCTTTGGCAGTGCAGTGTCTCTGGAGTACCTGCAGCAGTGGGTTGTCTCAGAAGCTGCCATTGTTCAAATTGCCATATTCGTTGTCTGCACACAGGATTCAGTTCCTGATCTGTGTTGCTATTTGACTCTCAAAGGAGGACAGGTGACTCTGTTGGAGGACAGGTTGTTATCAGATGGATTTCTACAAGTGTTTTGTACCTTTCCCCCTCTTTTTCTGCATAGATCTATTTAGGAATCTGGGGGAATCTGCAGAGTGTTATAAAATGTCAGATGGAAGAAGCTGTTCAACATGATTTTGGTACTGACCCAGAACCAAGGAAGGAAATAGTCCTATTTGATAAACCAACAAGAGGAACCACTGTTGAGAAATTCAAAGAAATGGTATATAGTCTTTTTAAAGTAAGTATATTCTTATTTATTCTATTTTGACAGAAAGGCTTGGTTTTTTTGAAGCTAGAGAGAATACCCTGTTGTATGAGCCTTGTTCAAGGGTATGCTAGAAAAATAATCAGCACAAAAATAGTTTTTCCCAGGGGTGCGAATCTTGAAGTTTGGAGTAACTAATTACCAGGGTTTTCTCTTACTCTTTAAATGATAGAAGCTGGCATTTATCCTGTATGTCTAGATTTTTTAGATTTCCTACACCAATACTAGATTTTGCTAGTATTGGTGTAGGAAACATGATGTAAGGCTGATGTCAGTTGTCATGCATTACAGCAGCTTTGTCTCTAACAATGGTGAGCAGCAGGTGTGTTAGGGTAGTTTTTAGGAAAATGTGGAAAAAGCTGATCTGCCTAGTTGAAAATGGAACAGTTCTGATTCCAGCAATGGCTTCTCTCTCTGTAGTCCTACAATGCAGGTGGTTACATCAAATAACAAAATCAAGCATTTCAGTGTAATTATGGAATTTGTACTCAGTTTTGTCTTGGTACCCTTAATAATTGCACAAAATGTAGTTGATAGCATTATTCCTCTATGTTTGTAAGGTCTAATCAGCTGAAAACTAAATCTGATCTAAACTTTTGAATTCTGCATACTTTTTCTTAGAGAATATTGAACAAGCTACTTGATACAATTTTCCTAAAGACTGATCTGAACAAGAACAATTATTGAATTTTAATATTTGCATTTAGAAGTGCAAAGAAAGGCAGTACGTTCAGAAGATTGTATGCTCAGTGCCTATGTAAACAGAACAGAAAGGATGCTCTGCAGGCACCTGATGGCAGGTCCTGTTACATCCATAACCAAGGAAAACCAGAACATAACCAGTTATTTGTATTATCCATAAAAGGAGAGTAACAGGAGGTAGAGTGACAGATGGAGTGGGAGTAGTTAATGAAGTCATACTTAATCATTTTCGTTTATTGCTTTTAGGCAAAACTGGGGGAACAAGGAAATCTTTCAGAACTGGTTAATCTCATCCTGTCTTTCGCTGATGGAAACAAAGATGGAAGAGTCTCTTTGCCAGAGGCAAAATCTGCATGGGCACTCCTGCAGCTGGAAGAGTTTCTGTTAATGGTGATCTTGCAGGATAAAGAGCATACTCCCAAGCTGCTGGGTTTTTGTGGGGATCTCTATGTGACTGAAAGAGTTGAATATACCTCTCTCTATGGAATCAGCCTTCCATGGATTATAGAACTCCTCATTCCCTCTGGCTTCAGAAGAAGCATGGACCAGTGGTTCACTCCATCATGGCCAAGAAAGGCAAAAATAGCGATAGGGCTTTTAGAATTTGTGGAAGATATTTTCCACGGACCTTATGGAAACTTTCTTATGTGTGATACAAGTGCCAAAAACTTGGGATATAATGATAAATATGATTTGAAAATGATAGACATGAGAAAAATAGTGCCAGAAATTAATTTGAAGGAAATAATTAAAGATCGTCAGTGTGACTCAGATTTGGACTGCATTTATGGTACAGACTGTAGAACACTATGTGACCAAAGCAAAATGAGATGTACCACTGAAGTCATTCAGCCAAACTTAGCAAAAGCTTGTCAGCTCCTTAAAGACTATCTGCTTCGTGGTGCTCCTTCTGATATCCATGAAGAACTGGAGAAACAACTGTACCTGTGCATTGCCCTTAAAGTCACAGCAAATCAGATGGAAATGGAGCATTCTTTAATACTCAATAACTTAAAAACTTTACTGTGGAAGAAAATTTCTTATACAAATGATTCGTAGCTTCTCCACCAGCAGAAGAGAATATCGATGCCTGCCACTAGAGGTGGCCTAAGACATTTGATAAAAACAGCCTGCACCTTTTTAAAAAGATATTTCTTTACTCCGATTTTATTAACGGTTCTTTCAGTCCTGCCCTTCAGTCGGTAACTCCTGACAGGGCTTCTCAGAAAATGAACATGCCACTGAATGATCAGGCACAGGCCACAAGTCCTTCTGGTGTTCAGTGATGTGTTACGGAAACAAGAACTCTGCATGCTTGACTGTTCTGTGCACTTTGTCAGATCTTGAACAGGATGAAAGTGTTCACTGTGCCACCACATCAGCTGAGAGAACATCTTCCATTTCTGTGAAAAACATTGCTCACTTGTGAAATACCTGCAGAGGATTTTTTTCCAAAGTAGTTTCATGAAGAATCACCACTACTGCAAGTAATGTGTCCAAGTCCAAGCTGCTGTTATGAATAAACTGAACTGTGAGATTGAAGTTTACTAATACCTTGGCATGGCAGAATTTGCACATTAAATAATTTTTAACTGTGGAAAATTATAATTTTATTCTAGAATGGGTAGGTTGTAATATGAGACAAATCAGAGTCTGTTTACACATTGTTACCTCATGCTTATGTCTTGAATGTTTAAGTAGTTCCACATTTTTAACTAAGTCATTGTATGGTGAGCCCTGGGGGAGCCAAGAACTTTAGAATATTATTTCTTAAAGTCATCTATATGGTTTAGCAGCAATACCAGCATCTGTTTCAAAAACTTCAGTGGAAACCTTTAACCCAAATTAAGCTGTTGCAAATAGTGACAAGCAACGACTTTGTGAAGTAAGCTATAGTATGAAGTTAATTTTTGAAAATATTGAATAGCAGACATGTCCAAGCAGTTAAAAAGGAAGTCTGTGTAGTGTAGGAATCTGCTGTAGGACATGAGAAACAACTAATAGTTGTGGATAATCTTGCCTCTTTACTGTCCCTCCACATTTAGCTACAGACCTGTACTTCAATCTTCTAAACTACTGCAGGAAATATATAAGCAAGAGCTAGACCTGAATTTTAAGACAGAAGCTGGATTGTTCAGGGTTGTGCAATATTGCTCAAATGGGAGCCATTGAGATATTTTCCAGCTCATTCCTAGCTGTTACTAAGTGAGCTGCAGTGTGTTACTATTCTTTTTTCTTTCTAGTAGCATCTATGAGTCACTGTTAAGACTCAAGTCATAAGTAAATAAACATCACCTGATCCTGGCACTCCACAAAGCATGACCACTCTACCACCTTGAATCTGCACCCTTGTATCTTTCAGATTTACATCTGTGTTTGTAATTAGGCAGAATTGGATGTCCATAATACATCTGAATACATGCACAATACTTACCTGTTGAATGTTTAATTTATAAATGCTTTAGGTATAAAGTTGTTCAATCTTTATGATTTTAATGGCAGTTATTTGTATACTTCTGAATCCTGGCCCGTTAATTCATTTTCAGCAGAGGAAAGAACAAGTTTTATGTATTTGAAAGGTTAACTGCTCTAGGTATCCTGGTTTAAATGCATTCCTAGAATGATGGCATTGAAGCACAGGACCACAATAATTTCTCTATAGCAGATATAAGAATATGCAGCTTGGGTTAAGATGGTTTTGTGAACATCAGCCTTTTAGTTTAACACTATGCTCATGCTAATTATTGTCTTGAACTTGCCTAATGCACTCCACCTATGAACTAATAAGTATTTGTAACCAGCAATGCACTAAAAGTGTAAAGTGGTCATGTTCTTGGTGAAAAAAATCTGACAGTGACTGCTGTTTGGGCAGAGATTACTTAAAATGCCCAACATCATTGGGTATCTTAACAACTGGAGAATATGTTTAATAGTGCAGTTTGTTGTATAGAATCTCCACTTTTATTACTGTGGCATCAAATTGAAGATTTCATTGAAAAAAATACACGTTTACAATAAATCACAGGCCTCTTTTTTTTTTTTTTTTCAATAGCAGTATTTACACCAACTACCACTACCTTAGAGCAAAACCTTCCTCCATGTAGTGTACTTGACTTGTGTTTAAACTGTGCAGTTTCTTTGAGTGCCTATGTAACCGAGGGAGGAGGCAAAGGGGCAGGGCAGGATAAGGCTGGTGAGGAATGCTTCTCTTCCAGGTGGCTCAGCCTGCAAGCTGCAGAGGGAAACAGACTGGGCTGTGGGTGGGAGCCACCCTTTAGGATAAGGAGATGAAAGCTGGCGATTGGTGAGGTGGATGGACACAGAGAGGGGAGGCAGGAGAATGTGATGGAGACTGGGGAGCGGGAGGGTATAAAGGCCCAGGGGTGCTCCTCAGAGGGACCATCTCCAGATGTTCCTGCATGAGGAATAAACTGCCTCGTGGAATGGATGTTGTGGGCTCTGCTAAGGGAGCTCCAGGGGTGAACCAGAAGGTCTGGCTGTGTGGTGAGGGTGTGGTGAGTCAAGGGGAAAGGCTCTGGTGTGGAACTGCCAGGGAGTCTCATTTGTGTTTCCTTAACAAGGCCTCTGCACCTACCCCTGTAAATGTAACTTAAAGTGAATTCTCTTATCAACTAAATAATGTGCAGTATTCAGCTCAAGACAGCACCTGTTTCAGCAGCAGCCCAAGCTTGGAGGTGATAAGTGCCTGAAAGCCTAAGATTACCTTTGGAGAGAGGCTGTGGAACCTTCTGTGACTACTCTTGTTTTTTTCCTAAGCTACATCCAGACTCCTCCCAAACATGAAGTATGCTGAAAGAATTGTGAAGGACAGGTAGAGACTTTTTAAATCTTTCTCTAGTTAGAAGCAGAAAGCTCCTGTATTTAGTCCTTGATACTAACCATGCCAAAAATTAATCACATTGACTTCCTTCTCCATCTTATAGAAGTAATTCTGATGCAGCAGGTCTTTGAAGTCTGTCATCTCTCCTCTCTGTGAAAACTCAGTTCACACAGTACTTTTAGAGGAGAGAAAAAAACCCTTTCAGGTACAGAATACTTAGATCATAAAAAAATATTCTGCATTTTTATAAACTATATAAATAAGCTGGTCTTACACAGTTGCTTCCTCAATAAATTTATTGCCTCTTTTTGGAAAGCTTCACAGAAAACTGTGGAAGTTGTCTTAACTCTCAGTTCTGCGCTCCTGGGCCCTGAGGAAGCTGGCCTTCTTCTGAGCAACACGGTCTTTCTTCTGGGCGAGAGACATCTTGGGACAGTTCCATCTGCAAAGGAAGCACAGTGTGCAGTGGAGAATATATTCCCACTTCTGTAACATGCTTTATTTCCTCATAATGATCTAAGGCTGTAGTTAGGGCACCACAAAAAGCATGGCTGGACAGTTTTAAATTTCTCTAGAGGGAAACTCTGTACTCTCTGTGACTGAATTAGATATTACCAAGCCCAATGCAATAGCTGTGTCTTGATTTCTTTTCTCCCACAGCCTTAAAAATCAGAATCAGTTTGTTACTGACAAAATAGTAAACGAGCTCTCAGCTGAAGAGAAGCAGCTAGCTTTCCCACTGAAAGCACTGGGACCTGAAGATACACCCTGTTCCAGCCACAAGCATTCTTCACTTGGATTTTTTTAAGGGTTAAGAGCTCTTGAATTTCATATTCCTACTGCTAAAGTTAACTCTGAAGTTCTACAGAACTGCTCGTATCTTAATCTGATCCAGAACACGTGACTAGTGACACAACTGCATTACTTGTTTTACTGTAACTAAGATATTGCCAACAGAAAAGTCACACAGATGTTAAAAAGAATGAGATTTTTACCTCTTTTTCTTGACTTCTCTCTTGGGTTTCTTTTCATGGACTGGATTATCCCGTATAGCAGCATGGGCTTTTTTATACATTTCTTCCATCTTGGGGGGAGGATAAAAAAGAAAAATTAAATTTATCATAATTGGTCCAGTTGTAGGATTATCAGAAATCCAAGATCCGTGTGCCTGCATTGTCTTCAGGCGTGCAATAATGCTGCTCTGGCCCAAAGGCAACTCTGGCTCCCTACTGGCACAAATTTTAAGAATATTTTTGCTGGTGGTTAATTAAGACCACTAGATCTCAACTGTGAAAAACTTTTTAGATGTACAAAGAGCAAGTGTCTGTCTAGTGACCCAAGTCCTAGACTCACTTCATTTGAATACAAGCTACAACTGCTGTTTGCTTAGAAAACAGATGAAGTTGGCATTTACATTACTTTCTTTTTTAAAATTGTTAGAAAAAAATAGCAACTAGTAAATTTATAAAAACCCCAAAACCCCATTGAAATGAAGGGATAGAGAATGAAGTTTGCTGTAGCCTAAAAAGGGGATACGAGGGAGCTGTGTTTTAAAGCTCTAAGATCACTTACTAGGAGAACCAAGCAAGAATATTACATGCAGCAGGACAAGCCATCTGGAAGGAGTTTAATACTTGGAAAAAGTAGAAGAAGCAGCTCTGTATTCTTACCCATCTTCTAGTATTTTATTAACACTAAAATGTGAAGCAGTACTAAAATAAAGTGTTCTACAAACTAGACTTTGATGAAATGCTATCTTGGGCTCTCTCTATCCACCTGGAATCACAGAACTCCTTCTAGAGTCACACGAACAGTACCACAGATTTGACCACATGCTCACTCACAGAGCACTACAGCTACAGAAATGACAAGTTCTGGGGCACGATAAGAGCAGAGAGTCTGTACAGAAATTTCTAATTTCATTTCTCTATTGGGGGTCGGAAAGAAATTGATCCAGCACAGATTTAAGTCCTGTAAGCCTGGATTTATAGGCAGAATATCAAGTTTCACAGCAGGCAGAAAAGTTCCACTTCCAGAAGTTCTACACTATATTATAGAGCCCTGGATGAAGGAAAAAATATATTTTCTTAGCACGGGTAACATGCAACATGAGTCACATGACCCTACATATCAGACTAAATTGCATTATTACAGTAGACCCTATCAGCATCTCTGTGTAGATTCCCGAGCTCCAGCTGGCTAAATCTTACCCCGTCAGGTGTGACATTGTTCTTTATGTACTGGGAGAACTGTTTCTTGTAAGCATCTTCATCCTCCTCCATCAGGTACCGCATGTAATCGGCCACGTTCTGGCCCATGATGTGCTTGCGGTGAACCTCAGCGTTGAACTCTTTGCTCTCCGAGTCGTAGCCAGGGAAACGTTTGGTGCTGTCAAACAGCAGGTACAGTCACATTAAGGCTCTAATTCATGGGCAAGATCCACACTAAAATGATTGATACATCAGATTCTCCGACAGATAACTGAGGGATAGGACCCTCTTAAAAATTTTTAAAATAGAAGTTTTAAGTTCATCTCAGCTGCCATCAGTCCCGTCTTGAAACACTGCAGTACATCAAACACACACCATGGACCAACTACAGTGTGTTCAGTCACTGCAAGCATCATCATGTAGCAGCCATGGCAAAAACACTGGACAATTAGCCAAGAATAGGACAGCACGGGAGAGGGTAGGAAAACACAGAGATCTCAAGATGTTCTTTCCTCCTCTGCTGCTAGCAGAAGGTAGCACTCAGCTAGTTTGTATCTGTTAATGTATCAGTGTTAGGTAACAGTCAAAATTGCCATGTGAAAATTCTAAATGAAGGCAGACTGCTCAGACTTACTGTTGTATTGACAACTGTAGCAAGTACCACTGGGTTTGTACCTGGTATGTAGTTTTTTCACAGTGAAATTAATACCTGCACACAATTTGGTGAAGACTTAAACCAAGCAAATACCCTTTCAAGATCTGATAAGGCCATTCACTTGATTTTTAGTAAGAGCAACGAGATAGCTCTTTAGTTTCTGCAAGTTTCATAACATCTCTTGACAGTTGTAAGATTCCCAGCAGCACTATCAGAATTGCATTTGTAAATTAAAAACTGACCAACAAAACCCCTCCAAACCCAGAACCTAATTACATAACCATTACCATGTCAGTACAAAATTATTTCAGCATAAATTGATTAGTGTTAGTAGACTCTCACACACAGAAGCATATCAGGCTAACCCTGAAGAAATTCTTCATAACACACATTACCTATGAGGGATAGACAGCCCCCCATCCACTGCACCCTTCAGAGCACCAAAGACTTTGTTTCCAGTGGTAGTTCTGGCAAGACCTGCATCCAGGTAGCATGTAAAAGCACCAGGCTTCCCATCCACACTCTCCACATTGTATTCATCACCAGTGACTTCAACTTGGCCTTCATAGATCTTATCAAGGCCAAATTTATTCAAAAGCTGTGGGGAAAGAAAATGCACTTTCGAAACTCCCTCCATTTATTGATAATAATGTAGAATTACCACTACTTTAAAATGTGAATTTGCAGTAGAATCATGTTTTTAACAAATTTCTTTACAAAAATGCACCCAATACTAATAACAGCTGTTTAACAACCACCACTGTAAGCGTGTCTGTTAAGTTCCAACCTTCTGTTCCTACAGGTACACCACTGAACTTAAGATTTATTCATTAACCCCTGTGGAAAATGAATGAACTCTACAAGGTGCATTTCTTACATTGTTATCCTCCCTCCCTCCCCCAAACTTAAGGGCTGAGACACAAAAGTGGGCTGCTGGACAGTGACAAGACACATCAAATCTATGATGGTAAAAGCAAAAGTTACTGTTTTGAGACCCCCCCCCAGAGTGAGGTGGGCTGACAGAGCGCTGAAGGAAGCCAGGGAAGCAGAGCAGCAGCCCCGGGCTGGGCAGGGCAGGGCTGTGCTGTACGTACCCTGCGTGCCAGGAGCAGGCCGGTGCAGTAGGCAGCAGCGTAGTTGGTCAGGCCCACCTTGACGCCGTACTTGGGCAGCTCGTGGGCGTAGGCAGCGCACACGATCATGTCCCCCTCGATCCTGGCATAGGCGATCTGCCAACAAACACACCTTAGCGCTCCACCACTGGGGCTCCACGCACTGCTCCTCTGACACCTGCCCAGCCAACACCAACACTGGATCTGACTGTGCACAAGCCTGCCAACCTCTGCATGCAAGCTCAAGGAGTGCTGCTGCTTTGGTTTGTTGAGAGGTTGTTTGTTCCTCTCCTCGTGGTTTGTTTGTTTTTGCAAAAGAAGTAATCAACTCAAGTAAAGACACAAAGAATTCAAATCTGTATTAGGACAGCTAAAACAAAGTTTGTCAGCAACAACCGGTAATGACCTTTCCACACAGATCGAGCCCAGAGACTGCCTACAAAAGCAACCTTTCAAAGAATCATTATGAATGGGGATGAATTCTGTCTCACTTTTCTGATACAAAAATACACAAAGCACGTGACACTTTGTGATAACACTGTTAGTAACTTTATGGAATTATTTTATTAATCATGGTCTGAGACCATCATCACCCCAGGGTTTCCTGTGGGACAACAGGACTATCAGAAACATTTCCGCTGTTCCTTTCATGTGTAGAACTTTCTCCTCTTGACTCTCACACCTCCTCTCTACATCCAAACGTTGTCCTGTTTTTGCAGGATTCTGACATACTGGAAAGGCACTATCAGTCAGATGTAGGCCCCTACCACCACTGATTTTCATTTTGAGTTTCAAAGATAAAATAACTTTATTAATGACTGAACTGACCATTCTCAACAGATCTAACTACCCTATGAAAAAGCAAGTTAAATCTAGCTCAACAACATATATTTATTACACAAGAAGCACTCCCAAGTTTTTAACTTCAAAATTAGTCAAAACATTCTAAAAATTAAACAAGAAAAGTGAGCCACAGTGACGAACTGCATATGATGCTATAACCACATACTTAATGACCATGAAGTGCCTACTGTTCCTGTTCAGCAGTCTCCTTTAATCTCACAGGAAAGCCATCATAAGGCCCCAGTGCCTCATGTGAGCCACACAACATCACAGAAATAGAAGCCTTAAAAGAGAAGGCACCTTTAGATACAGCACAAGTCAACACTGCAGCTTGACAGGTCACACTGTCAACTTGGTTGTCTTCAGCCAAGTAAAAAAGGCCTCTTTTTGAAGCCTTTTAAATATAGCAAAAACACTGCCAAAACCAAGACATCTTCCTTCTCCCAAAAATGTTCTATTTATCTCAGCACCATTAAAGCAATACACTCTTACACTGCAAATAACCTCACAGCAAAAGTGGTAACACTTGTAAAACTTCTTCTCTACAATGCACACGGTTTATTACTGAAGTTGTGGTAACACTGAAGATAGCCCCCTCTAAGGGGCTGTTTTACAACACAAACACTGTGCAGATTTGGCCTAAAAACCCCCCAGGTGCTGCAAGCCTCCCTCTCTGTGCTGCCTTCACCCTGGCGAGGCTGGCAGGTAGGCAGCAGACACCGCAGGCCTTACCTGGCAGATGATGTCTCTGTTGGTAACACGCACAATCATCCTGTATTTAGGAGTGTTGTACTTGTTTTTATCTTGAATTACCAGACGCTTACGAGCATAGTAATCAGTTTTTCCCTCTGAAAAACAGTTACAGCGTGCAAAATGCATGAACGAATAGGAATATTCACCAAGGACATTTAATTGTGTGTTACAGGGCATTTAATAATACCTCTCCTTCTCCTGAATTTCACTTGGTATCTCTTGAAGTACGCCTTATTCTTGACAACTTTCACAAACCCCTTGGATAAGAAACAAACTACGTGTTATTAACATATAACCCTGTAAGCCAAGACCATTCTAACTAAACGTGCCATGAATATAGTGCAATCAGGAATTAAACAGATTTTCTTGTATGTTTATATAAAAGCCATCCAGGCCATCAAACCGCATAAATTCTACCCCTCCCACAAGAACTAACGTTTCAAGAAAAAACTAAAGTGTATCTTTCGCTTCAGTATCTTTGAACTGAAGGCCCATCCGCACGGACCGGAGCAGTGATCGTGCTCATTTCCTGTCACTCCCGCACAGGCAGTGACTTCCCAGGCACCTTCTGCCCCTGCAGCCCCCCGCCCTCAGCCACTCCGACACCGGCACCCCGGGCCCCGGCGCGGCTGCAGCAGGGCACCGGGGGCTCTATGAACCCCCGCCCCGCCGCTCGGCCCCGACCCGGCAGGCCGTGGCCCATGGGGGCAGTGCAGCCGGTAACGGGGCCGGGCCGGGCCCCGCTGGAGCTCCTCGAAACGGCCGCGGCGCAGCCCCGGCAGAATGGCAGCCATTGCCACGCCGGCGCCGGGCGGCCGCCCCGAGCCCGCGACAATCGGGCTTCATCCGTGCGGGCGGCGCGGCGCGGCGGGAACGGAACGACGGACGCGATGCCCGCGATGCCCCCGAGCCCCCCCGTGCCGGTACCGACCATCGTGCCAGGCACTGTCCGGTCCCTCAGGCCGGGGCCCGCTCCGCACAACGACTGCGCTCCGCAGCAAACGGGAAAAGGCCGCGCGCGCCGCGCAGCCGCAGCTCCTGCCCTGCCCGGCGGGGCGGGGCCGCGCGCGCGCCATGCTGCCCCCTGCCGGCCTGGCGGACCGACCGTAGGCTGTTCGAGCAGCGCCGCCGGGCACGGGCGGCTCCCGCCGGGAGCGCTCCCTGCGCTGTCCGTCCAGCCCCCGGAGCTCCAGAGCACGGGCCCGGAGCCCCGCCGAGCTCCCTGAACCCTCGGAGCATGGGCCCGGAGCCCCGCCGAGCTCCCTGAGCCCTCGGAGCATGGGCCCGGAGCCCCACCGAGCCCCCGGAGCCCCCGCAGGCCCGCCGGTGCCGCCACACCTCCAGGACTGCCTCCTGCTGGGGCCCGTCACTTCAGGAGAGACACTGAGATGCTGGAGCGAATCCGGAGAAGGGAAACGAGCTGGGGACGAGTCTGGAGAAGAAATGGATCCTATGAGGAGCGGCTGAGGGAGCTGGGTTTAGCCTGGAGAGAATGAGTCTCAGGGGAGACCATATCACTCTCTACGACCGCCTGAGAGATCGGCCTCTTCTCCCAGGCAACCAGCAGTAGGACAGGAGGACCTAGTCTAAAGCTGCGCTAGGGGAGGTTTAGGATGAGCATTGGGAGGATTTTCTTCACAGAAAGAGTGATTGGACGTTGGAATGGGCTGCCCAGGGAAGCGCTGGAGTCACCGTCCCTGGAGGGGTTTAAGACTGGACATGGCACTCAGTGCCATGGTTCAGTTGACAAAGTGGTGTTCAGTCAAAGCTCTGACTCTGTGATCTCAGAGATCTTTTCCAATTTAATTGATTCTGTGATATCAGAGAAACACAATTCAGAGGAAAAAATAATAATGCTTTCATCTAATGTCTACACATAAGGCATGATCACTTCCAAGTCTCCTTGTGTTGAACGCCTGTGCTATTATTAGCCATGAATATATCACAGAGAAGGGATTCTTAAACAGAAAAAAACCCCATAGATTTGGTATTTTAAAAAGTCACCAATTATGTACATGTTATAGGATTTTAATTTCCATCATTTTCTAGGGAAAATTCTGACAACTAATAAAGCAGCAAGTGATTAAAAACATCAAAGCAACCAGAATCTCAATGGAATATTATTCTTACAAAAAAAATTATAGCTGCTTGAGATTATTGATATGTGATAAATTAAAGAAAGAATATAGACTTGCATATATATATATACATTGGATCAATCAGGTGAAGTGGCATCAGTTTTCTTGACATTATCACACAATAGTGAATCTTCATTCTTGATGCATTTGTCTGGTTATGCTCATTCATTTCACTAAAAAAATACCAACAATCCACTTTGCTAGTGATATGTAAGCCAATATTTTAAAAAATATAAATTTGATATAAATAACCAAAAAAAAAAAAAAAAAAAGAAAAAAATTAATGTTTACTGTATCAGGCAAGTACCAGCGTGGTTCCTAGTTGGAAGGGACCTGCTAGCTTGGGAAGTAATTTAACTGTCTGAAAGGATGTTGTAGCAAGATGGAGATTGGCCTCTCCTCCCTGGCAACTAGTGACAAGAGAACATAGCCTCGAGCTGTGCCAGGGAAGGTGGAATATCAGAAGATTTTTTTCACTGAAAAGGTGGTTAAGCTTTGGAAGTGGCTGCCCAGGGAGGTGGCATAGTCACGATTCCTGGAGGAGTTTGAGAAGTGACTGGATGTGGCACTTAGTGCCTCGGCCTTATTGCCAAGATGGTGATCAGAGGTTGGACTCAATGATCTTGGAGAGCTTCTCAACCTAAATGAAAAATGATTCTGTGATCCAAGAATGAATTTTAGAAAGTTCAGAATTCTATGTGCTTTTCGATTTGTACAGAAAGTATCTCTAGCAGAGTACATTGTTTTTTCTCCCCTAGGCATATAAATGCATAGTCTTCAAAAAGTCTGCTGCTACTACTGGGCAATTACTTCCACAACAAATGCCTCACAGACAATGGTATCATAAGCAAGACTTGTTAGTCTTTTTGTTAAACAAGGAAAACCAAAATTGATTTCTTGTTCTTCTCTGTAATAAGAAGACTTTTTACTCCTCATATAGCTCACCACAGCATAAATCAGCCTGTTAACCTACCACACCCTCATTGCCACCCTGGAAAATGGAGACTCCAGCTGGGTTTAATAGCCCCACCCCAGCATCTCTTACAAATTCGGGGTGAATGGCTCCTCTGGCCTTTTTTCCCTCTGGCTTTTAGTAACAATGTTTGTTGGAAGGATGACTGCTATTCATACACGCTCTGAACACGTTAAGGTAAAAGCTAGTATTTTCAATGCTTTAGTGAAATATCTTTTATTCATGACACATTGATAGAGGGAAAGTACAAGCTTTCTCTTTTTCCTTTAATGCTATTTCTCAATTCCTCTTGTATGTGATATTTTTACTTAGGTGTGTTCTGGAGAGAGCAATGGCTAGTATTTGTAAATCTCTTGGACCGGCAAAACTAATGCTTGAGCAGCACCTCCTGTAAGCAGGGACTCTCTCCCTATTTGTCTGTAGAGGACTCAAGGCAGTAAAACTGACTGTGGCTGCACTGACCTATGTTGTCACTTGTAGGAATTGCTTTGGATTTTTTTTGCTATTGCTTGCAGGAGTGACAGCCTTATTTCAACGAAAAAGAGTTTGGCTGAAGGCCTGGTGGTAACCTATCTGTGCTATTGCAGCATACCTTTTTTAAAGTATGAGTACTTTTTAAAAGTATGTACTCTTTGCATACTTGGCTATAAAGCAGTGTTGTAGAGTACTGTATGTATTCTAGTATTGTTGGAATTATTTTCATAAATATTTTTTTAAATAAAAATTATTTATTAAAGGTTTAGTTAATACCCTTCCAAATGAAAATTTCTGGGTGGTTTTGTCTAGGAGTCTCTGCTCACTGTAGAAGGACAATGGCGAATGCGCTCATTATTAGACGGGGAGCTGCTCCGGGCAGGCAGTCTCTCAACTGTTTGTGTAACCTGATCGGCATCTGGCTGAAACGTGTCTGACAAATGTGTGTAGGGACGGGCCCGTCTAGCCCGAGGCGATGGTGCTGCCGGAGAACGCGTTACTGTATGCAGCTTCTAGTGCACAGACGGGTTTATGGAAATGCCTGGGCAGTCACTGGTTATTCCATATCCCCAGCTTTGCGCCGAGCAGGGGCTGCCCCGCGTGTGGCGGCGGCGCGGTGCCTTCGTGCCGCTGCCGTGAGGAGCGAGCGCGGGCGGCGGGGATGCCGCGACCCGGGGCCGTGCGGGGGTGGCGGCGGTGACACCGCGGGCGACCTGCGCGAGGGCAGCACACGAGCGACCCGCACGCTGCGGGGACGACTGAGCGCTCGGCCTTCCAGCGTACGGCACCGGGACCCCCGAGACCCGGGGCAGGGAGAGGTAGCAGCAGCCGGGAGCGGCGCCGGTGG
>VZSR01000245.1:3067483-3143226 GCA_013398615.1 Brachypodius melanocephalos
GGGCGGCGGCGGGGCCGGGCCGAGCCGTGTCGGGGCAGCGCCGGCCGCCCCCGCCCGGGCCCTCCTGGCGCGCTGGGCGGCGGAGCGGGCGGCGCTGCCGGCGCTGCCGGGCAGGGAGCGTCCGCGCCGGGCGGGGTGAGGGGAGGCCGCGCTGCGCGGCCCTGCCCGGCTCGGGGGCCGCGGGGCCGGCGTGTCCCGGCCCCTCCACGCCTCGGCCCGGCGGGACACGAGTGGGCAGCGGGCGCGGTGGAAGTGCCCTGAGGCAGCGGCCGCGGGAGGGGCCGGGCCCGGGGAGCCTCCGGCGGGTCTGTCTGCAGAGGGCGAGTTCTTCCTTGGCTTATCGGCGTAACGCCGGGCAGGCAACCCGCGGGTCTGTCATTCTTCAGCGAGATAATTTCCAATTTTCACTTGCGAGAACTCGTGCTGCATCAGCCCGAACGTGGTTATATAATGAGCGTAAAAAGGCGATAATAATGTTCTGGGTACTTGTTATATAGTCCAGGTTTAGTTATTCAGTTATGGCCGTGCTCCTATGCTTCCATGGAACACCTGCTAATCGTCGGCATTGATAAAGCAATTTTGTAGCAAACGAGAAGTTGGTTTATAGGAATTCGATTTCCAGCCTGAGCTGCCATTAACACTGCCTGTATCAAAACATTGCATTCCACATCAGTCTAGGATAGCCCTTTCTTTTTCAAAGATAATATACTATATATATATATATATATATATATATGGATACAGAGGACAGATAATACTCAATATATTTTACTTGTGTCCAAAAGTATTTGCAAAAAAAAAAATTTTTTAAATTCACTTTGTTTTGCGTGCCTAAAGCAGATGGCATTTGGATCTTGTTTGGTTTACTGGTAGATAGCATTAAAATGTTTTGTATAAATGTGCCTGTTTATTTCTTTTCGCTTTCCCAGTGTGAGTTGTCAGCTTTGATCATAATTGTACAGCTCTCTCTTTATGCTTATAAATCTTTAAGGCTTATTTTGAAATGCATAGATATGAGTTCTTTCTCAAGTAAGGATTAGGAGAGGAAATAGAGACAGCCAGTGAAAGAAGGGCAGGATCAGGAGGAAAGCACTCAGAATTATGAGTCAGCATTGCCTGAATTTTATCAAGTGGGCTGACAGCAGCTGTAGTGATTGTCACTGAGTGTCCATCCAGCCCCACAGTACGTCAAAGAGGAACAGATGTTTGGAGAAGAAACAGAGCAGCCCTACTTCCTTCCCATATCTCTTCCTACACTCCCACAGGTTGAGGATTTAGGACTTCTTGAGGTACAGCTGGTGACTTGGATGTTTTGCTTTGGTGATGTTGGTTTGTTTGGTTGGGTTTTTTCAAATTGCTCTTTGTGTCTTTGTCTTCTGTGGACTTGTTTAATTGCTGTTGAACAGGTGAGCAGGAGTGGTTGGGGTAGTTGAAAGGAAGAGATAGGAGGAAAGGCCTTCCAAATTTATGGCAGAAGAAGGGATGGAGAAAGTGACATGCCTAAACAGTTACTGTCAGTTTATTTTCTGGGTAAGACTGATAGTAAATAGAGACGTTTTAAAAATGGGAAGACAAGTCCTTTGTTGGTGAATTTTGGAAAATAGAAATGCTTACTTTGCTATTTCAAGGTTCTAATATCAAAATTTAGAGGAGGGAAAACAGCTGAGTTGGGGGTATGCATACTTAAGATCGTTTTCCCCTTCTTACTCTTAAGTATCCTTAACTTGTAGGAAAAGAAATTCTAATGCTTAAGAAACAGACAGAATTTAACATTTTGCATATAATTTTAAGTGTCAAGTGCATAGTTTATAAGAAAAAAATCTTTTCTGGTTGATCCAAGAAACAATAATAAAAACTAACCCTGAATTTGTGAATGTTGCTTTGTAAACCAACCTATACCTGCCTTGATTATAGTCTCTTGTTTAATTATTTTTCTAGACCAAACTAAAATAGTGGTAGTTTTAGAACAGGAAAATGGTAAATATTATAGTAATTTGTAATTTTGAGTTGTTAAATGTGTTCCCTGAAGTTCTTGAACGTGTCACTGAAGTTTGTAGGTACAATGCTGAATTCAAGACTTGTGCCTTCTGTGTTTGTAACACTCAACATCATGTGTTGCCAGTGTTTGGACCCCTTTAAGTTGGGAATACTGTCTTGTTTTCATTGGAGTGATGTTTGCTCAAGTGTCTGTGCATTGCAGTGCATCCTTTCCTCTTCCAGCAAGTGGTGGTTGCAAGAAATGTGTAGTTGGTGATGGATAGTGCCTGGGCCCTGCTCTGCCTCCACTCGTTTTACACACAGTTGTGATGTGTTTTTGTCATATGTGTGTGCACAGGAACTGTCTGCTCAGAGCAGCAGAAGTGATTTAGTGAATTGTCACTTTTCCATAGTTACTCTTAATGTTGTCTAACTTCTGAAAACTCTAGGAACTATTCAGTTTAGCCCTCAAGTGGTGTTTTAGGGACAGCCTAGGAAGTGTTGAGCCTACTCTAGGGTTCAGGCAATGGATCTCCTTTCAGTCATGAGGACAGGGATGATGTTGACAGTGTGACTGTCAACTTTGTTTGCTAATTGTCTGTAGAAGTGAGATCCTCCCCAGTCCCAGCGAGGCAGTTGTATATTTGGGGTTGAAATAGAATACTAGGGTGGGTATTTGTGCTGGACAAAAAGTAAGGTGGTGTGATAGAAGGACTGAGGACACCTATTTTGTCCTAATTTCCAACTTGGAAAGCAGCCAAAAGCCATCATCAAATATCTTTTTGTTCTTTTGCCTGAACAAACTTTACCTGTCTCTGATGGGTTATGTTAATTTATCAATTTATCATCTTGTCTGACCAGTATTGCTTTTGCTTCTATGGTTCAATCTTTAGGGGGGAAAAAAATACACACGTATATATATATATATATATATATATATATATGTATAAATCCAAGCTTAGTATTTTGGTAGCAAGCTGTGTTAATGTGTTCTGCCGTAGGGTAAGCTATTGATCTTTCCAAATTCCTGAGTTTTCTTATGGCCTATTGTCATGACTAAATCTTAGTGATGCTTAGCATGGCATTAAATACCTGACATCATAACATGTTCTTAAAATTTTGACTCATCAGTATCTTATACTGCATTAACTATGAATTTTTTCATTGTTTTCATCAGGCTGGCAGATGGGGTCAGTCTTTTAGTAGTGGATTGTTGTTGCCATAAATTAACTCTGCACTTGTAGCTAAGAAGATGTTAGAAGAGCTAACTGTTAATTTTTGTTATAGAAGGCTAAAACTGTCAAATGTCACTTAAAATGGGTGTAAAAATTATTAGTTAGCAAAAACCTAACATTTTGAACATGTACTCTTGACATAAATGTTGTATAGAAGTTAATTTTATGTGTCTCACTTTTCGTGCATTCTTCTTGATTACATGTAGCTCAAGCAGTGAACTACTTCCAGGCATAGTGAAAAGAAATTCCAGCTTCTATGCTGTCTGAAACAGCAGAGCTGAAACTCAATATTCATTGAGCAAAGTAATTATTTTCCTCCATTAGAATGCATTACTGGTGGAACTTTATGGGTTTGGCTGAAGTCTTAGTAAGTATTTCCCAGCCCTTTGGAGAAAGAATTGTGATTGGTCTTTCTAAAGACAAGGTTACAAAAGCAAGTTTAAATTCCATAATGAGACATGTTATGTTAAAATGAACTTGGGGATTTTTACATGAACTTTTTGGTGTCAGGCTGACATGAAAAATCATCTGTGTTTTATTGATCTCCTTTGCATTCTTCCCCGAGCAGGCTGTTTTGAAAGAAGTAAACAGGCCTTTATTTCCAAATAAGAGTGCAGAAGTCAGTGGCCAACTAATCAGAACATAACTGACTTCATTTGATGATGAGCAGATACATCATTTCTCTGAAGAGCCATTTCCCTTTTCTTTATTAAATATCTAAGGAAAATTAGATTTATCTGTGCCCAAAGAAGGCTGCTGGAGCACTAATACGGGCTTGAATAGCATGGAGGGAGACCCTTCCACAGCACAAAAATACATAAATACACTGCTTCCAGTCATGCTGTGAGTGCTTGTGAAGGCAAGCCATGGCTATGGTAAGTAAATTAGTGGGCAAAATGGAATATTTCTGCAGGACCACAGATGTTGGCATGGATTGTGTTCAAAGAACTGACTATTGATGTTTGCAGCTGTGTTTATATCTGCTCTGTTTACTGGATAGTTTGGACACCTTTCCTATGTGGAAATTACTAATTAGTTATGCTTCTTGCTGCTGAAACTTTTACATTCTGTTTCTTGCCTGTCAGCAGCTGGAGGTTGTAATGACTTGTAATTCACAGGAAAGGCTGGTTGCCAGTCAGTCATTTAGAAACTGTTTCACTCTGGAGTGTAACTGATACAAAGTTGGCCTTTTACCTGATCATTTGAAGGAGAGAACTATCCTGAAGGTGAGGGTCTCACCAACTTCTATCATGTGGGTTGTTTTTTTTTGTTTGTTTTTTGTTTTTTGTTTTTTTTTTTTTGTTTGTTTTGTTTTTTTACCTCTAGGAAGTAGTTAATAAAGTTTTAAGTGTTACCATTTTGCATAAGGGGCGTGCTTACATCCTTTGGTTTCTCCATTAAGTCTCATTTTCATACACCTCTTTGGGAAGGGAACTGTGCACAGCTTGGTAAATGAGAGATGAGCATTTTGGTTGTAACCTGGACATTGTGACACAAGTTTATCTGGTCTCTGTAGAGAGGAGAATTAGACCTAGAAAATTCTTCAGCTGGTAGTCTGTAAACAAAGCTGCATGGAATGATATATTTTCATGTGTCTCATACTAAATAATTTGAAATGTAACAATTTAACTGCTTGTAAATTTTGTATCCTTTCTAAATGAAGAGTTGTGCTATAAACATTGATTTCTTTTAAGGGTCAGTGAATATTTAAAAATAGGACTCAATTGTTTCTCACTTTGAAAACCTAAAGCTTTTGGTAAATTTAACTGCACTTGTGTACTTTTGTTTATTTTTGTCCTAATGTATTGTAGATGCTAGACCTGCCTCCTTTCCAGGAGGAAGTTAGGCTTTGGGCAATGAGTAGGTGAAAAAAATCTGTAGAAAGTAGCTATAATTATAAACATGTGTGCTTCAGAGTGTGTTACTCTTTTGTAAGTGCCTGATGATACTTGCACTCCAGTTAAATAATTGAGTTGCATTTTACTGAAAAGACAACCCCCCTAAATCTTCCAATCTATTGCATAGAAAAACTTGACATGGTTGATTTTATTTTAGCTGATTAATCTGGTTGTTCCCTCTGTTTTGTTAGCCAAGGGGATGGTCCTTCAAGTATATGTGTGTGCCATTGACGTGCTGAACCTCAAATACAAAGAAGTTTTCCAGACTGAGGTCTAAGAGAACAAAGGAAGTTTTACTGTAGCCCATGAGTATTTTCTCTTGCAGCTCTGAGGAACTCTCAGCCATCTTTTGTACAAAAGCACTGTATCTAATTCTTTCCCCTTGAAAGACAGCCTCAGTTTCATGAAGGTTGTTACATTCCTGTGTCAGACGTGAAACTTTTTCTGATTTTCTGGCCATCTCTAGATGGACAGAAGATAGTGTCAGCAAAAGCACCGTGGTTTGTCTTCTCAGCAATGCCTGACAGACTGTAGACCACACTGGACTGCAGAGGTAATGAAAAACCTGGAACTGGTCTTGCGAAGAAATGAAATTTAGTACAACTTGGTCAGTGATAGAAATGTTACTCATATGACTTTGAGCAATGGTTTCAACCTTTAGTGAGTTGCTACAACATTTCTAATGAAGTTCCTCTTTACAAATCCTTGGATGTTAGTTGTACATGTGAACTGCCACTTCAGGTTTCTCTGGGACCATCAAAACCCCATTACGAGTTAGTCAGATGATGAGTTTTAAAAAATAATGCTATGCAAAGTTTGATAGCCTAAATTTTATACAATCTAAAATATTAGACTACCTTTTTTTGTTGTTGTTGTTTCAGAAGGACTTGGAGAGCTAGTATGCATCAAGTGAAATGGAAGCTAGGGAATGGTAGCCATGATATTCCTGACTACTGTTAGGTGATATTACCAGAAAAATCAGGAATATGAGCGTAAGTGAAGACTTCTCACTCATGCTTTGGCAGAAATCAGTTCTGTGAATTTTTAGCGTAAAAGACCCAAATGAAGTTTATAGTGGAGCCATGTTTGAGCCCTGAATCAGGATTTTAGCTTGTCAAGGAGCATGATAGCAGGCTGACTCATCAGCTACATCTCCTGCATGTGTCATTGACTGAGATGGTTTAATTTGTTCTACAGATATTAGAATGCTATTAACTTTGAAGCAGGAAGGAGACTGGGTCCGTGGAATGCTATAAAACTAGCTTGAAAACCACATACACAATTTCAGACCCAATTATGTCAGACTTCTTTTTATATGTAGAGTAATATGGAGATTACTTCCTGTATTCTGGAATTTCCCATTTCTTTCTCTTTTCATGAAGAGAAGAAATCGTTGAAAGCAAATGATGCATACAGTAGTGTTTGTGTAAGGCTTGCAGTTATTTTTACTTTGTCATGTGGTAAGAATAGTTGAGTGAGTGTTTCAAGATATCTGAAATCTTTTGGGTAATCGAGATATAAAAATATAATTCTTTGATACAAATGTTCCTCAGGGAAATGCAGGGAAAAGGTAGTAAGCAAATTGAACATGTACAGTGAAATACCTTCTTAAAAGAAATCTAAATAGACTTTTTAAGAAAAAACAGATTTTGTCTGGCAAATGCAAATACGTGGAGTGCTAATATAATTAGGCCTTCTGTAAGGGACTGCACATTACCCTGAGCATTCTCAGGGAAAGAGGTTTATATGTTTGTATGTAATGTGAAATGTTGCAGTCCATAGCTGGCCTTACTTACTATTATGTATAAAATATATACATGCATACATATATATGCAGCCTCTTTGCAGTATTCCTTTGAGTAATTTGGAAAACTAAACATGATATTGTAGTCCTCTTGATAATAAAGCCCTGTAATCATCAGCTAATTAAAGATACTGAACAAAGAGTTTAGATGCTGAATTTTATGTATTTTAGTTGGGATATATATATGCCATATGCCATGCATCTGTGTTTAGTATCAATATGTATTTATTATCTTTGCAGTATCTTAGAGGATGTAGCAGGCAGGTCTGTGTCTTGCCTGATTGACTCATCAGGTGGCTGAGAATTGCTGGTAGTTTTGTTATCCCAATGGAAACTGCATAAGGGTACAAAGTCTTTGGTCATTAAGTTTTGTGCCTTGTGCCCCAGCACCATCTTTTAAAAGATCAATATATTCAAACTCAAAATTCACACATTTCTTTAGGAGGTATCTGCATGACCTTAGGCAGGCAGATGGCAGTGAATTGTTCCTGTACTCTGGGTGCACTGGCAAGCTGGGAACAGTGTAGCTTTGGAGCTGGGAAATGCCTGCTCAGTTCCATGTGTCCTCCTGCTCAGGGTAAGGAAGATGTGCCTCTGCCTGCTTGTCTCCAGGCCTAGCCATCTTCAGTGGAAGGGGTTGGTGTCCCAGGAATGAGCTACAAATGGCATTTGTGTTCAAAATCTTGGATAAATTGGCAGGTTCTTGAGTGACACCCCTCCAGAGAAAAAGCACATCTTAAGAATCGGTTGATTCTATTTTTAATCACACATCAATAATAATTTGTAACAGCTTGTGCATCCTGATGGTGTTCTTGATGGTTTGGCATACATCCCAGCCAATGTAGGTTACCTTTTGTACTCTTTAAAGGTAACTTGGATTTCAGCATCCAAAAGATGCTGGGAATAACAAGAAAATCAATTCTCTTTACGGAGTTGAAAAACTGGCTGAGGTGAGTTGAGCAAAGAATCGTGTTCACTGGGGACTTCTAGCCTGGGCTGGTTAGCTGAACGGGGCTGGAGAGCTCGCCTGGATCTGGGAAGCGCTGGGATTCAGGAGCAGTCTGGGCTGGAGCTCTGTGCGGGGTTGGCCGGGAAGTGCCGGGCTGGAGCAGCTTTGCCAGTGGGAGGGTTCCGGTAGCGAGGGGAGGGTGGCAGAGGTGCGAAGGTGATGGCAAAAATCCTTTCTGGTGTACCTGGATTTACCACTGTGACCTAGCTAGGATCATAGGAGGGGCACGGGTCTTATTACTGGCCTTGTACAAACAGCTGAGCACATGGCTACCATTTCTTTTCCACAGCAATGAGGAGTAGCAAAGGGAAGGGCGCTTTGTAACTGAAGTGCAGAGCATCCTCCTTGCAGGCAAAAGGCAGACGCTGCTGCAGGCCTGCAGATGTATCTGTTAAAATAATAACGACCAGGTTTTTAAAGAAACACTTGTTTAGGAAAGCCTTGAGGACACTGTCCAAAACCCCCAAAGATTAAAGGTTTAATAAGACTTGTTCTCTTTTCAGAATATTGTGTTAAGCAGAATCACATCTCTAAAGAAAGGAGGTTAAACCGAATGCTCACACAGATTTTCCTGTGTTTGCTGGAGTTGGCGATGCCCAGTGAAACTATCTGCTGTCGTTCATACTTAATGTGTTCTTGTTGCTGTCACTGTGATTTGTAACTGGGGGAGCCCCTGTTTCTCTGTCAGGGCTAGAGTGAAACCTGTAGTTTTGTCCTTTGTGCTGTCAGAGGAGGGGTCCAGCTCTCCTGGGAGTCAGCAGGGTTCACTTGTGTACCGTGTGTGTGCATCGTTGTGGTGTGTGACAGATCTCCCGTTGCAGGGGTTGGCAGCAGAAGGGTGGGAGGCAGCAGTGGCGGTTTAGAGCTGTGCTGTAGGGTGGAATGGTGCACATGGAATTGCAAAGCTGGTGATGTAGCAGGGATTTTCAGTCTTTATTCAGAGGAGGGTAAAAAGTTGAAAAGGCATGTATACTCAGTGTGTCCATGGGAATGCTGGTGCATTTCTTCACAGGAGGAAAACACCAAATCAAACTATAGATTTGTAGCTTCAATTTGGTAAAATAATTAATTCAAGGAATTGGATCTTTACATGTTAATATTGGTATTCCATGTTTTCCACATCACTAGAATCAGCTCAATGAATGTAACTGCTATTTCCATACTTTCCTGAAGAGAATCAACGTTACTAATAAACTACCATCAAAATAATTTGCTTTATTGCCAGTGATTTTTCTATTACAATTTAGACGAAGTTCTATTTGCATGTTAGTATTTAAAGGGAACCAAAAGAAAAAACATACTTAAAAACAACAAGTAAAACCAACCCCCTAAAATTACTAATGACAATATATACTCACTTTCAAAAATCCTGATATTTTAAAAATTGACTTCCTGGACATTGTAATTCCAAATCAGAGTATTTTATTTCCACTTCTCATCAAAATAACAATTTGCGCTCAGATTAGACTAAAACCACACAGAGGAAAGAAACATTAAAAACTTATGCATATGACTTACTTTACATATTGGGTTCTGGAGGGAGTTTACTGGATCCATAGATAAAAGAAATATAGAATCTTCTTTATTAATGAATTCTTTATTATGAATTATTAATGAATTATTTGTTCAGATCAGGTTTCTTGGGATACAGCCCAAGGTTTTCTCATTTTCAAATTTCAGTGGCCTGTTTTCTAGAAGGTCTTAAATCACTTTTCAAAGATTAATTCTGTGAAATCTTCTGCCACTGTTATAAATTCTGAAATTAAGGTAGGTGAAATGATGAAATATGAAATATCCTGTTACCATATCCTACTTAGGGAAATGGATGATGAACACATAGCTAAATACCTTCATGTCTTGGTTCAGGAGTCTTCACTGATGCTAACAAGTTAAGAGAGCTGGCTTGAGATATTTAGGAAACCTGGAAAAACCTGGCAAAAAGGATGTAGGTATGACTAGTTAGCTGTTAGATCAGAACTGTGTTTTTCTTGATTTTGCTAGGTGACTGCCATAACTATTTTCCCCCAAACAAATTCTTCATGTGTTTTTGATGCAAATTTCACTGTCAGCCTTTTGATCTTCAAATATTTGCTTTTGACAGTTGTGCACTTTGCCTGCTCTGTGTGTCAATGTTTTCAGATAGCTGCCTAGAAGTAGTTTTGGGGTACTAATTCTCTGATACATCCTAATGCACCTCTGAGCTGCCCTGAGAAACAGTACTGTTAGGCACATTGTTTTGACTGACTTAAATGCTGTCTTGCATGGTTTTCTTGACCATACTTTTTGATATTCTTCACATAATTGGCTTCTTCACACTTTTGAGTTAATTTTTTTAATGCCCAGTAATATGTTGGTGAATGAATGTTAGCAAAAGACTTGGTTTCTGTCCCTACACCACACCCCTTCAGCTCTCTGTAAGCATCATCATTTATAAGCCAGGTTGACCTTGAATTTTGTTTTATGCCTTAAGTCTTCACAGTTACTTTACTTTGTGAAAAGATAAAAATTGAACGTATGTCTTTTTTTCTTCCTGTTTGCACCACATAAGGTATTATTCAAAATCATTGCTTTTCTAATCCTTACACCTAAGATTCTTAGAGCGGGTGACTCCTAAAGCCTGCTGCATATGGCAGTCATTTTTACTGGGTTAAGATTGGCCCTGTTCCTGCCAGCATTTATTTTTGGAATAGTTGCATTACTTGTGATATTTTAAGCAGTTTAAAGCCTTTGAGAAAATAATCAGTCTTAAGTGAGATGTATGAGTTACCTTCATTATAATGTGATTTTATTCAAAGTGAAACAGCAATCATTTATCCTTTCATAGCAATAGTGAATAAAGGATATAGACTGAGTGAAATATTAATGCATGTATTAAACTTAGAATTTTGAAACCTCTAGTAATTTTCATTCAATTCTTTTATAAAAGACCGTGTCAAATGCTAGTGTTGGAAGCGATTTTTTTCCAAGATTATATTTAAAAGATATGTGTTGAGATCTTTGTGGTTTGGGTTGTTGTGGGTTTTTTTTTCCCTTTTTTCTTCTTTTTATATACCTGACTTTTGCTGTCCAGCAGTGACAAAAACCAACTGGAACCTTTCTGATATTTATGTTTGTATCTTATTATCCCCACCTGTGTTTTGCATCCCTGCCTCTGAAGACTTCTAGCAAAATTTGATACCATTTTCAGAATGAATACTAAGCATATAGAAATTGGAAAGTTCTTCTAGTCTTCTAGGAAAGCTCTTAGGTGTCATGTTGTTGTTGGAGAGTAAGTGGGAAGGTTGAGTACCACTTGTTTGGGTTTGGTGTGTGTTGTTCTTCTTGTTTTCTGAAGGCATTCAGTGTGTCTTCAATTTGATATGAAGTGAAAATAAAATACTGCTGGATTTGATTGACAAGAAAGTTCTTTGTAGCCTTGTATCCAAATAAAAGCTTCTGTTTCAGCAATCAATTTATATATTCTGCTTCAGATAAATACACAGTGTGAAAAGATGGAGTTTTTCATTTCAGTTGAAATTTTGCTTTAATTAGGTTCTATTGGATGATTTTGGGAAGGGATTTTTTTCCCTGTACCTCAGTGTCTTTAGTATCTCAGTAATTATTTATAGGTTGTACTGCAGAATTTTTTGTGACATTGAGTAATTCAGTGTTTTGAGGAAATCAGCAAAGTTCAAAATAAATAGTTACCAGCAACACCACTTCAGAAGTTCCTCTTCAGCCTTTTTTGCCAGCTTTTCACATTTGCTAGGCAGCTAGCTCTTCCTTTAAGGTACTTCTGCGTAGGGCTGGGGAAGGATTAGACTCTGAGTTACTGCATGTCAAAGCCTCTTGTGTTTTCAGATGCTGAAGGGAAGCTCTAGTGGGGGATTCACTGGAAGATGCCCCCAACAGCTGCTCTTCTTTCCATAGCACTGGTCAAGAAGTAGCAGCAGATAATGATCAGCACCAGTTAATCTTTGCTTTCCCAAGACCACTGCTTCCCTAACTCTGGCAGCACCTTTTGCTTTTCCCCCAAAACTGTGGGGTCTATCCAAGCAGCGGGACTGGGGATGAAGGACACTTGGTGTAGGAGTGAGGAAAGAAAAGGGGCAGCAGTGTGATGCCTTACTGTGAGACTTTCAGCTGTTGTAGATTCATGGGCATAGATTCTTTGTGACTGTTTTCTGCACACTGGCAGTGCTAGAGGGTGCTTTGCTTTGGTGTAAATCAGAAATGTGGTGCCCCTGCTCCTCTGTCCTGGCACTATTATAGGGATTAGTGAAGGTGAGCAGTGGGTGGTCTGGGGGGTGGTTACACTGATATTCTGCTTCAGGGTCTATCAGTAAAGTAGTTGATTGTTTCTATAGCTATATTTCTACAGTTTCTGTGCCATTATTTTAGTTTATCGAGATGTTTTAAAATAAGCTTTTATTTCTATTTATTTTTATAATGGGAAGTCGGAGCTGATCCTGGATCCTGTGGTATTTCTGTACTGCAGAGATGAGCTCTGTGAGTATTCATCAGGAGTTTCTCGGGGTTTGTCTTTGTGGATTAGCAACATACTTGCATGTTACTTCTATGATATTGTTTTGCTGGTGATGCTTGTGTTACTTCTGACAACCTTGCGGTCCTGGAGAAATAATCTCAGTGTTGCTTTGTGCATATTGTATATTTTTTCCTTTGTTCAATGCAGCAGGTTTGTTGGAGAAAGGGAGTTTCTAAAGGACAGCATTTGCATCCTCTTCTTTTTGTCCGTACAGGTGGCGACAGACAAGGTTGCAGGCAAGCTGAGCTCCACTCTCTCATGGGTGAAGAACACGGTGTCGCACACCGTCAGTCAAATGGCCAGCCAGGTGGCGAGCCCATCTGCCTCCCTGCACACCACATCCCCCTCCACCACTCTGTCCACACCCGCCCTCTCACCATCCTCACCCACACAGCTGAGCCCAGACGACTTGGAATTGCTGGCTAAACTTGAGGAACAGAACAGGTGAGTGGAAAACTTTCTGCTCTTCAAAGTACAGCAATGAGACTAAAATTGGTTTATTGCGTAGCAGAGAGGCTGTTAAAGGGGAATTAGTTAAAACTTCATGGCACAGCATTTCAATTTGAAAGCCCAAACGTTTAAGAATTTGTGGTTTTGTGCTGTGTTTTTGCAAGTTATGTTTTTGTGGAACTCTAAAAGGTGGTTTTTCTCTCCTGGTTTTACAGGAGTGTTTATAGCTGCCTGTAATAGTAAGAAATTACACTGTGATTTTAGTATCCAATTTAAAGTAGAGTATCTCAGGCATGAGACTTGTGTATAACCTTGTTACCTTCTAAGATCATAACTATAATTTCTATTAATTTCTTGAAACCTTAAGTATTTCTCAATTCTTTTTTTCTGCTTTTATCCAGTTCTTGTTTCAGCTACATAACCTGCCATGTACAGAGATAGAACCATGTTCAGTTACTTCTTGCTCTTACACTAGTGGTGCCATATGCATAATAGCTTAAATTAATGAAAAGTAAATTCCTAACCAGTTTTTTCTGTTCATCTTGCCTTCTTATGTATAGTAAGTAACAGTTTTCATGGTAGCCTTTCCATGAGTGCCTAATTTATCTGCACCATGTACCATTCAAGATGCAGCTTTCAGGTGGATCAGTTGCTCTTGACATGCACAGTGATGCAAATTCCCAATATCACTAAGAGATGAAATTGGACTGTATAATTTCTTAATGCTGAATTTCCAAAAGCCACCCTCAATTGCACTTTTGAGGCAGGACTCCTAAGTCATCTGTCCTTTTGCACAATCTGGTTATATTTGACAAGTATGTTTCCATAGTTTTTGAGAGGTTGGCTGTAAACAACTTGAGCTCCAAGTAGATTTTTAGACTTGGCAGGGCTTTGTTACCTACTGTAGATGGCTATTGCTGAGCTCTAGTGAAGTGTAAGGTTTGATAATTTAGTTCAAACTCTTCCAGCTGCTGTGACTGTGCTGACCTTTGCACTGAGGCAGTTGAGGTACTCTGGTTTTGATTTGGTTGGGTTTTATTTGTTGTTGTTTTTTGTTGTTTGGGGGTTTTTTTAGTTGGTGGGTTTGGGGAGAGGGGGTTGCCTTTTGGTGATTTTTTTTTGTGGTTTTCTTTTGATGATTTTTTTTTTTGTATGTGGGTTTTTT
Source organism: Brachypodius melanocephalos (assembly GCA_013398615.1). Taxonomy (NCBI): domain Eukaryota; kingdom Metazoa; phylum Chordata; class Aves; order Passeriformes; family Pycnonotidae; genus Brachypodius; species Brachypodius melanocephalos. The sequence continues at coordinate 3,081,547 of VZSR01000245.1, forward strand.
AAAATATTATTCTTATTCTTGGTTGGGAGGGGTTGTTTGGTTTGGGGTTTTGTTTTTGTTGGTTTGTTTATTTGTTTGTTTTTTTTCTCTGCTGAGTCACTTCTGAGAGTGGTGACTTCCAGTGGAGGAGGAGAGTAACTGGGGGGAGGAGAGGCAATGCCTGTGTGTCACCTGGCATGTTTTCTCTCATGTCTGCATTCTGAGAGCAGCATGATTTGAAGGGAATTTGATACATCTGTCCAGATTTTGACAATAGAAGAAAGCTTCTAGAACCACCTCATACACTCTTCTTTGTCTTTGAAGATGAACTCCATGTAATTTTTCCTGTGGAAATGGAAAAATTACCAAAAGAAGCAAAAAAATAGTTAAACGGCACTTTTAAGAAAACGAATTTGCATTTATGCTGAGGCTTTCTTGTCTGTTCATGACAAAGCAACTTACTTGTATTTGAAAAGCAAACTGTTCTTTGGACTGCTTATCTGTGTTGAAGTGTGTGTCTTTACATCTAGAGCCTTCTCATTAAGGCCTGCAGTCAGGCCTGGCTTGTTACAAGAAGAATGTGAGCTTGAGCTTTCTGTCTCAAGTCAGCTTTCTTCATTTTAGTAAGTAAACTAGCCAATCTCGTCTGGTTTTATTTCATTTTAGCCAGGCATGTTGTTAGTCCCACACTAAGCTTGTGTGTGAATTCTGTTTCGAGGCTGCCCTATGGAGGGTATCTTTGCTGAGACACTGCCCTTTAATACTGAAATTCGATGCACTTACGCTGCTGTTCTGTACTTTCAGAACAGTTTGCATCTGCAGTTTAGCACAGTGGCACTTTGTTGACAATTGTACTCTGTTCACAGGGAACCATTCTTTCTGCTTGCTGGAAGAAATGCTGCTGTGGATGTTTGTAAAGGTTTGGGGTGTTTTGTAGGCTTTTATGTCAGAAGGAGAATAGGAGTTAGGTAACAGTTAGAAAAGGGAAGAACTCAAATTGTTTCAAGCTATGTCTTGTAGCATTCTGTAATCTAATTATACTGGAAGTCCCCACAGAATAAAGAGGAAGCTCAGTCCAGAGTCCTGGTGGAACTATTTGGCATTAGTAAATCATTTATAAAGTTTTAAATGAAAGAAAACAGTGACTAAACGTCACAGAACTTGCGACTTACTGTGAAAAGAACTTCCTGTTTTCAAATCTAAGGACAATGAGTTTATCCAGGTAAGGTCAAATTACAGAAACTTAGTATAACTTCTACAGAAACCTGTGAAAACTGGAAGTGTCTCATTAGAACCTTGTTTTTATAATCTTAATGTTTATTCTATGCTTTTTCCTCTATGATAACTCTGAATTTGGTGTTTAGGCATTGTATTGGATTAAGAGAAGGAGTTTCAAACTAACTTCATTATGGATCAGTATAAGCCAGGTTTCTAAACATTTGAAGTGGATTTTAAAGTATTTTTTTGCAAAACTAGACTTATGTATTCCATTAGTAAATGGAAAATTATTTGATTTTTTTTTGAAAAAAATAAAATTCCAGGTGAAATTTTGTCTTGAAAAGGCTTTCTTCTTTTTCTTTTTCCTGAGGTTTTACCATTTAACACTTTTCCAAACAAAATGCTGTTGCAGAAACTGTACTGTTTGTCTTCATGAATTAAATTACTTTTTCCCTTGCTTTCATAAACACCAGTAGGTGAAAGCTGGGAACAGGGAAAGCTGAACAGGGAAAGTGTAAATATCTTTATTGTAGCAGAGAGCTTAAAAATTGTAGGTATGCTGAGATTTCTGTACCATATCAGATAAAATATGCCTTGGGTTATAATTTGTTAAATATCTGAAACATAACCTGACCTTGCTGATAGGCTGGGGATTAACTTTTGCACTAATTTTTGAGAACCACATGGCTTCAGCCACGTGGCTCTGATGTACTGATGTCGGAATTCTTAGAAGTTAAAGCACAAATGAAACTCTTAGTATAGTGAAACTCTTCCAAGTTACTCTGAATTCTTGCTCTTACCTACAACACGGTTTAAAAAATTTCCCCTACTTATGGGGCTCAATATTGGTTGAGGATAAACGAAGCCTTGCGTTTTTGCCAAGTCCATGGCCACAGCAGCCAGCTCACTGGGAAATCTCCTCAGGAACTTGTCTGGCACTTGACACGTCTTTATTTATACTTTGCTGCTGGATAACCCCAGAGGTTCTCACGTTTGCACTCCTCACTTTAATTGCACATTCATTAGTTTTACTAATCACTTCTGTTGCCTCCTCCTTGGTCCGTAGATTTGGAATTTCTCCTGTGTATTTATAAAGCACTGTGTTGATTTGTGAACAGTTGTCAGCAAGTGTTAGTTGTTTTAAAATTACTTGAAAGGTTTTAATTGTTCTGTCTTTATTTATAGTGTCAATTTTTAAAAAGTGTAATCAGGTAGACTTCCAGGAGGCTAATTTTTGTCTTTTAAATGACTATTTTTTAAAGTTCTTTGACGTTTGATGTTATCATTAAGGATATTTAACTTCCTTAGGTTTTATTTGCCAGTCTGATGCATGACAGCTGTGGGTGACATTTTATCTGTTTCTTAAAATGCTGCAGTGTGAACTATTCTTTCTGCAGATTTACTTGCCATCTCAAGAGAAAGCAGTAACATTGAACAGTTCTTTTCACATTTAGTCCAAATGAATACTGGTAAAACTGTTCCACTGAACCTCTGGGTGCATTCTTTGTCAAGAAAACAATAAATAGTATGATCCTTTGATTAGAAGAACTTGAATTTGGTTTTTGTGTGCTTTCTTTGCAGACTCTTGGAAACAGATAGCAAATCCTTACGGTCAGTAAATGGGTCAAGAAGAAATAGTGGATCTTCTCTTGTATCTAGTTCATCAGCTTCTAGCAATCTCAGCCATCTTGAAGAAGATTCGTGGATCCTGTGGGGGAGGATTGTGAATGAATGGGAAGATGTACGGAAAAAGAAAGAAAAGCAAGTTAAGGTAGTAGTTGGCAACAGTTTTTTGGATGTGTTTTTAATGTGATATAAGTGATACTGTTTTATCTTTGTGATGGGCTTATTCTTTTTAAATAAATATGCAATACAAACTTACAATTGAATCTTTCCATCCCTAAGCCTTAGTGCTTCCTTTCTAACCTTCCTGTGTGCTGTCACCCAGCAAGTGTCTCCTGCTGAAAACCAGATGCATTTATTGTATCTTGAATACTAAAGCTTTCAGTTTACTTCTCTTGAGAGATTTCCATGAGTACAGGGATAATTAGCTTCATGTTTCCAAAAATGGAATTACTGCAAATCAACTTAAGGGCATCTGATAGCTTGATGCTGGGATTATGTATATGTGTGCTGTGCTGCTATTTACTGTCAACTCTCTTTTCAAAGTATTCTTAATAGGAGATCTGATAATTCTACTCAGAGGCTACAATCAGTTTAGGGTTTTTGTGCTTGCCAAGTATGGTGACCCCAGAGATGACCTTAGGCAGAAGAGCACAGTTTCTAAATTCTGGATGGATTGGATGAACTTTGACCAGTGTGTCCAGTCTGGGTTAGTTGTGGTCATGTACAGAAGTGGAGTTCAATTACAGTTTAAATTCAAACTAAAAAGCATTTAGTGCATTTGAACATACCCATGTTTCAGTGGCAGCAAGCACAGCAGCATGGGATTTTTTTTGTTAGTAGGCAAGTCTGTTCTGCTTTGGTTCTTTATTGGCTGTAGTCTGTAGTTTTATGTGCAGAATACAAATGTGTCAGGGTCTTTTGAACAGTTTGAAATGTGTGTCTATGAATAGGTTGTGGGAAGGTGGAACAATAGGCTACAGTAAAGTATCTTTTGTAAGAAGCAGTTGTGAAGAGAACATGACTTGAGAGAGGAAACAAGGGAAGAAAGTGAACTAAAGATTTCCTGCTTGCATAGGGAAAGCAATTTCTGGAAAGGTGTTCCAAAAGGCCATGAAAAGAAGGCCACAGGAGCCTGGCAAGAGAAAGAAAAAGTGAGATGGTAATAAGATCTGGTTAGTTAGAATTTGTTTGAACATTTTCAAGTGTCACAAGTATCACTTCTTCTTGCAGCTGGCCAAGAACAATTTGAGGAGTATTTGACTGACTTGCAGGGAATATTTAATTATATTGCTGACTAATATTATATTGAAAACCAGCCAAGTTTTTCTTTGGTGTTTAATAATTCTCGGTATTTTTTTGTCGAAAGTCAACCTTAACTGTGAGTCTGCACTTACAATGGAATATCAGAACATCTACACCTATTCTCTGATTGTGCCAGTAGGTACATAGGTAGCAGCACAGGTGTCTTTTTGGCTGTAAAAGCTGGTCTTGGGTTATTAGAAATCTGGTAAGTTTTTGGGTTTTAGATGTAAGTGTGTATACATTCCTCCAAAGATGACGTGTTCCATCCTTTACTTCTCTGTCCGCCTCAGAACTTGCTTCTTGTTTATGGAGCACTTCTGAAGGGTGGCTTAAGTCTTGCTGTTCATTTGACATGTAGTAGGTGTGTTTTCCTGCTGTTCCTTTTGGGAAAGTTGGAGACTTTCCCAAAAAGAATAATAACTCTATTATTCTGTCAAGTGGGTACATTAACGAGGTATTAACAAGAAGTTTCTTGCTTTATTGTAGCCCCTGAGGCTTTAGATGGCTGATAGTCCAGTTGTGTTGACAAAGCATAGGAAGGGACAGTTGTGTAAAGCTGATGTGTTAGAGTTCTTTAGTAGGTGTAAAATTAATGTTTTCTTGGTCCAGTGTCTGAAACTGCATTTAAATATATTCTTAGATAACTTGGAAATACTGGCACACCAGAGAAATTAGACACAACTTGTCGAGTTTGTTAAATTATAGTTGACTGTGCTACAGTTAGTTCTGCTTTTTGTCATTTACCTATTTTGGGAGTAATTTCTAGTTGGTGATTTCTTAGATTTTAATTATTACAAATATTACTAAGGGTGTTATCTTCAGCAATCTTGCATGAAATATAGATATAATTGTATTAAATTCTGTTTAATAGAAGTTCTTGCACAAAATTGTTTGAATATTCAGTTTTTCACATAGCTTGGATAAGGGACTATTTACAGTAGCTCATTTAGCCACTAAAAATGCTTCAGAGACTGCTTACTTTTGTTGACTTAATAATCCCACTAAATTTGATGTTATAAACTGTATGAGTAGTTTATGCCATGATGTATATTTTTTAATGAAATTGTGAGGAACTTCATTTGAAGTTGGTTTTTTTCTAGGTTTATTTTTTTGTCATATTTTCAGGAAATATCAATTTTCTTTTTGTGCCTTAGGAGCTGGTTCGAAAAGGGATACCTCATCACTTCAGAGCAATTGTTTGGCAACTTTTATGCAGTGCTCAAAGCATGCCAATTAAGGATCAGTACTCAGAGCTTTTAAAAATGACATCTCCTTGTGAAAAATTGATAAGAAGGGACATTGCCAGAACATACCCGGAACATGATTTTTTCAAAGAAAAAGATAGCCTCGGGCAGGAGGTCTTGTTCAACGTAATGAAGGTGAGTTGGTATTTCAGCCCTTGAATACATAGTAGCAAGAACTTGCACCAGCTTGGATTGCCTTGTATAGAGAGAACTTGCACCACTGTCATGTAAGTTTTTTTTAAACTGTAAGGTTTTTTTTAAACTAAAGACAATGGGATTTTAACAAATCCCATTTTAGTTTCAGTGGCATTCCTGTAAGTTTTTTATATCTCATGAAGTAAAATCAAGTTGGCATTAAAACAAAGGCACATACTAACTGCTGATAGCATAATGGAGTGAAGTGTGCCATGAATTAAAGTAAACAGTGTTGCCCAAGACAAGAACGTTGGCAATCAGAGCTAGTATTCAGTTTGCAGGTATTTCTGAAGTGCAGGTGGCAGCAGCAAATGGCAGGAACAAGGTAACGTGCAGTCGTTCCAGTGCCCAAACACAAAATGAAAATGCCAGTGTAGCATTTTCAATGTTTGCATTACTTACTCTTCACTAGAGGTTAAATTTTGAAGGTCAGACTTTTCCATAGAACATAGTCTCAACAGGAAATTTGGCAGGTTCCCAAACCATACTGATTTCCATAACTCTAAAACAAAGGTGCCACCTGCATGGAGATCACCACATTTCATCCAGCTGTAAATAAAACTGCAATACATATTTTTTCTGAAGACAACTTGTTTCATTTTCTGGTCTGTCTCCTATAAAAGCAGTACTTTGTGACATTTGTATGCCAGTGGTCTGCCTTATCTTTTGGCAGATTCCTGTGAATGAAAACTGCCTGTATTTTTGGTAGGTATGCCTTAGTTTTAGCTTTGTAGGTGCTCAGAGAGCAGCGTTTGAAGCAGCAGGTAGGAACTAGAATGTCTGACTAAAACTTCTGCATGGGATGTCTGCCCTTGTTGGATTTGTGGAGAGGAAGAATAAACTATTAGTAAGATAGCAGGATGAGCTATGGTTACTTTTTATTGATAATGAGGTTTTAATTGATGAGAGTTTTAACTTTATTCCCCAGGCTTACTCTTTGGTGGATCGTGAGGTTGGATACTGTCAAGGAAGCGCTTTTATAGTTGGATTACTGCTTATGCAGGTAAAAATATTTTAAAATATGTGAACCTTTAAAATTTATGCTAGAATGCATAATATACTGTGGTGGTTTATTGAGAATTTTTGCAGTGGTTTTCCTTCATAATTTTGTTACAATGGAGTTGTCAAGGGCAGCTGTTTAGCCTGGAAATTAAATGAGATTTACTTTGTGTCATTCTATTTGCCAAGATACTGTGTTGGAGGGGGAGAATATATTTGTTTCTCAGAGCTAAGGTAGGATTGCAGGCTTGCAAGCTATTTTGGTGAGTGATTTTTCAAAAAATAAATTAACTTCTGATTTCTCTGCTATTACATGGAATCTCAAATGGAACTGTACAGTTGATTTGATTATCTTAAAGCTGCCTTTGTATTATTGGTTTTTGGTTTACGGCAAAGTAGGGTATATAATAAGAAACTTACAGACCTCCATTTCAGTTTAGAAATAATTTGCTAGAATTTAGTATATACAAAAGTACATTGGAGTAACTGGCTGTAAATCCCTTAAACAAAACCAAAACCTTAAAACAAACCAACAACCAATAGAAATAACTCTGCTGTGTGCACATACACGCACACAAAACCCCAACCCTAAATCCTCCCAGGCTTTTACTCTGATATATTGTTATATTTGTCCAGAGTTTTTACTGTGCTTTTTTATTTTTGATATAGATGCCAGAAGAAGAGGCATTCTGTGTGTTTGTTAAATTAATGCAAGATTACAGACTACGAGAACTCTTTAAACCAAGCATGGCTGAACTGGGCCTTTGTATGTACCAGTTTGAATGCATGATACAGGTACATACAAAATCTATCAAACTTGCTCTTCAGTAACTATTAATAAGGAACTTGGGAGTTACAGCTCAAGAGCTGCCATGTCTGTTGGCTGACTGGCTGTACTCTTGGCAGTAGAACTTCAGAGGTAAATGCATGTGGCTCTGTGAGCAATTTTTTTTAACCTTTGGCAGACAGTGACTTGTTCTAAACACCGAAGCTTGAGGATTTGTATTGCTGCAGTTTAAGCATATGGATGTTTAATTCTGTTTGGATTGAAGGCGCTGAAAGTCTGAGTCTTCACAGTCAATTTATAGTATCTTAAAAGATGAAAATTGGTAGATAACCTCATATGTAGAACTGAAATTGTTTTCAGATTTGGAATGCATGTTCTTTCTGGTGAGGCTGATGGAGAAAAATAGGTTTCTGTTTTGTGATCCAGTTTCTAACATGATGATCAGGGGTGAGATATCACATAGCTTTAGATTTTGTCAGCTCTTTTTGGTAGTCCCTTCTAGATATTACTCAGGGATTTACAAGCTGGACTTCCCTGTAGGATCAGGAAGTGTTTTTATCATCTGCTTTGCAGGGCAGACATTCTATAGGACATTCTGTATTGGGACTTCTGTTGCATGATTCTTGATAATGATGAGTCATGTCTTTCCTGGTCCCGTTGCTAGTACAGACAGCTGCTATCTGTACTAAGGATCATTTATTTTCTTGTTTTCAAAATTTATCAAAAACATGCCTGCACTAAAAGGACAAGCAGAAGCTTAACATGTGTATTTTATTCCTCTTCTTTTCCAGGAACATCTTCCGGAGCTTTATGTGCACTTTCAGTCTCAGAGTTTTCACACTTCTATGTATGCATCGTCATGGTTTTTAACTATATTCCTTACAACCTTTCCACTACCAATTGCAACGAGAATATTTGATATCTTTATGTCTGAGGTAACTACTAAGTAGTAGTCATATGTTATATTTCAAGAGTAGCTGTTGAAAGCAGTTATTTAGGTAGTGGTATAAATCCCATCATGATGAACAAATCTCATAGTCTTGCTTTTTATTTCTTACGCTGATCAGATTATTTTAAGGGACGGTGTCTGTGTGTGCAGTTTGTCAAGGAAGAGCAGCTAAGTCACTGAACGTTGATATTGTGTGTGGCTTTGTGCTCTGAGCCTGTTGTTTTACTTGTGCTTACTTGGGTGAGATTTCCAACGTTACCAAATAGTAGAAAAACTCTGTATTGTTGACAATGCCATGAATAATTGTTGAATATTTTTTTCTTTTCTTTTCAGGGTTTAGAGATAGTATTTCGAGTAGGTTTAGCATTACTTCAGATGAACCAGGCAGAATTACTGCAACTTGACATGGAAGGAATGTTACAGGTAAGCTATGGTTATAAGAATTTTAAGAGATATCTGAAATGTGTAGTGTGTGTATATTTCCTTGCAGCTGTTAATTATATGTAATCTTGTGCTCTGATTCCTTTTAGCACTTTCAAAAGGTCATTCCACATCAGTTTGACAGTGGTCCAGACAAATTAATCCAAGCATCTTATCAAGTCAAATACAATGCAAAAAAGATGAAAAAGTAGGTATTACATTTTGAGAAAATAGATTATACTGTTCCTGAGTTACTGTTTGTTTAGCCTCAAGAATTGTTATTCGGTGTTTCATTTTGAATTTTCCATCTTTACATTTCTTTGAGGTTTTATACTGTATAAACAGTTAAAACTGAAGTTCTGCCTGCAAAAAAAGTAGTATTTTCTATGTTTCTTAAATATAATAAATCTCTATCTCATTTACAAAAATAACTAAAAAATTTGAAAAAAACTGCAAGTTATGAGGAATTACAGCACTTCTGTAAAAAAGGAACTGAATAGGAAGGTTGGGTAGGGAGTGATTTTCTGGTGGGAGGGGAGATTGCTTTTGTTTTTTTCAGGGTGAAGCAGGGAAAGGACATGAAACTTTTATGATCTGGCCTAAATTCTAAAGACTTTAGTTCTCAGGAACTGGAAAAATAATCACAGTGCTAAAGAGTGCATTTATAGTCAAAATTAGTGCTGTTTAAAATATAAATTGATAAAACTTTGTAGTAACATTGACAACAGTAAAACAACTTTCATTTGGGGGTTGAAATCTTGAGAATACCACTACTTGTTGCTAAGGTTAGTTGCATGTCTGTTCTGCCTTTGGTAAATTTTGTTTTGATTAGCCAAGCTGGAGATAGTGTGATTTGGCAGGGTTAAGTTTGGTGGGTCACCCGTTGGTTGTAAAGTGTCCCACCTTCATTGTTGCACTGCAGGGTCTTCCAAGGTGAATTGGTCAATCTTTTTCTTTTTTTTTTTCTTTCTGTCAGCAGCCTATGATCAGTAGAGTGAGCAGTCTTCCCTAAAAAGGAAGTAACAGCAAAGCTTTCAGGAAAAATATTTTCTTTGCAAGCCAGTACGAGTGTATGTAGTTGAAAATCCTACCATTCCAAGAATGAACTTCCTGATCTGCCTTCTCTAGAGGCATTGTTATCTCAGCTTGTGGGTTTTTCTTGCTGCCTTTTTCATTTGGTTTGCTGGGGAGAGGCTAAAATTGGTTTATATTTAAGGTATTTTTCTCAGATTTCTTTGCATCTTTTTCTTTCAGGCTGTCCAAGGTCTGATTTCTTTTGGCTGAATCTATTGAATTTAATGACTGTATTACATAAAGGGGTTATTACAGAGTAGCTCCAAATTGCTGCCACTGTAAGGTATCCAAGCAAGCTCCTGCACTTCAGAGTGCTGGTTCAGTCTTTTCATATCTACTGAAATCTGTGCTTAAATTTAAGGTCCAGTCTGAGCATTTACAGGAGTGCATTTCAGAGGAAATATCAATAATCTGTATCTCTGTTCTACCATTATTTGTTAGGCAACAAGTAAATTATCCAAAATGTTTCTGATCATAACTTACTATTTCTAATTTTTAGGCTAGAAAAAGAGTACACTACAATAAAGACAAAAGAAATGGAAGAACAAGTTGAAATTAAAGTAAGGAACCCTCAACAAATTTATTTATGAATAAATTTAATTCCTACATGGGGGGTTACATGTTTGATCTCTGCATGTAGCAGGACATAATTAAGGTCCCCAAACTCTTTTCTTTCAGCATTTATATTTGGGATGTCTGTTCATAAAGGATACCTACAGTGAAATTATTGAGACTTCTGGTGGACATAAAAAAAATCATTGAGGACCTGCTTTACTTATTTTTTTAGTATTTCCTGCTGACAAAAGTTTAATAACAGATGCCCTCATTTATCAGAGGTTCTAAATATGCTGGTTTAGATGTAGGTGCTCCACATGGGAGGTTTGTATGACACATGTTAAGATGGACTTCATAGAGTGCACTTGAGTGGTTTGTCTTGGATTTCAAGATCTTGATTTTTCTTTTGCATTGGACCCAAATTGTGGTATCTTCTGTCTGCAGTCACTTTTTCTTTTGGAGCTTTTGCAGTAAATACATACTGGGGGAAAAAAGCCAAGCTGCCAGTGGAGTTTATTTTTCCCTTTTTACTAACTGACCTACTTCCTGTATGTACTTAATCACTGCATCTTTTTGCTTTTGTGACATAAATAGATTTTTGATGCCTTTTTTTTCCTATTTCACTTTTTTCTCACAGCATGTTGTTTGATCTGGATTTTCTTCTTGTGTTCTATGAGAAATGTGATGTGCAAGTGTATTATATAAAGCTTTGTTGAGGGAGTTAGGTACAGCCTTCCTTCTTTCTGTCCACTGCTGGTCATTTTGCCTTTCACTATCAATTTTTAAGGCATCAGTTCTTCAGAAAAATGACTGTGAGATGCATCTGGGAGCACAAAGGTATTAGGAGCCTTTTCAGGCAGTTTGTTACTGTACCAGGCAGTGAGGCAGTTAGCAGCATGAATACCTGCTGTACAGCACCTGAAATCAGATTTGCATGGCTTAAATGACAGCTCTCTGCAGAACAGAGACCGTATGAAGGACATCTCTAACTTTAGATTCCAGTATATGAACTAATTTCAAATCCTTTCCTGTTTCTTACCATCATCCCGTCCCCAGCAAAAAAAAAAAAAGAAAAAAAAAAGACAAAAAAACCTCTACAAAACAAAACCCACAAAGCCAAACAATGCAAAGTTATCTGTTTCTAGGCCCTACTTTGGGACATATGTAAATAATTTCTGACTTAACAGAGCTTCTTAGCAGCAGAGATTATTTTAGGGGAGATAGAAAACTAACTTTATTTGGATAAAGTTATCCAATAGACAGAATAAAGCATTTACTGAACTGATATCCAGTGCCCTGTTCTGAGGGGTGTGGATCTCTTCTCTCTGAATGCTGACTGCAAAAATTCACAGGAAGTGCACTGGTGAAGTGTAGAGTTCACTGCAATTCTTTCTTACTTCTGGGACATTTGAGTTAATTCTCAGTATAACCTTGCAGATGAATGTGAGGAAAGGGAAGGAAGCCTTGTAGGTGCCTCATTACCTGTGCTAGTGCAGGGAGTGCCCTTTCATGTCCCTTAACCATGAAGCCTGACTCTGTTTGTGAAGGGGAGCCTGTCAAGTCTGGTGAGGGTTAAGCCCCATGGTTCACCTGCAGACACACAGCTTCCAGCTAATGCAGCATAGATGCTTCCACAGAACATGAGATGTGTTCTTGTTTTTGCTGTACCGAGTTGTTTAAACTCATATTTTGAGCCAGTACATAATATGGAAGGATGTTAAAAGGGTCACTAATTATTTTTGTATTTATATTGATTTTCATAGATGTGATGAGAAAAATGTTGGTAGTTTGCTTTGCTTTTATCAGATTTTCAATTCATAACTTGAGAAATGGATTTGTGAACTGTTTACCTTCCAGAGGTTACGAACTGAAAATAGACTCCTAAAACAGCGCATTGAAACACTAGAAAAAGTAAGTATGTTGGGATTAGATTTAATCTCTGTTAATTTAAACTTTATTGATGGTAATTTCATTATATGAAATTGGAATCTCGGAATTATATTCTACTGTTTTCCTTTTAATCTCTGGTGTTTACTAGCAGTGCTTAGCTGAATAACCTGGCTACCACCAAGCAATCAAGGTCAATGCTTTAAATATATAATGTTATATCTGCTTCTCAGTGATTATAAAATCAAACCTTTTGACACACCCAGCTTGTGTTGTACTGTTTTCTTTCTGAATTAGAAGCATACGTTCAAAGTCCAGAAGACTCCGTGAAATGTGGGCTGGTTGGTTGGAAAGGAGGTCATTGTGAGAGAATCCTCAGTTTTGAAAATCTGGAGTTGCTTGGTGTTTGTATGTAGGAGCAAAGTGACAGACCTACCAATGAGCAGAGGGATGTTGCAGCATTCATGTTGAGAACAGGAACACTGCCATTCGTTCCTTCTGTGTAGCTCTGAGGTTTTGTGGCAATTTTGGGTTCATGGTGGGGAGAATATATAAAGATTTGTTTCTCACACGTTTGATCTGAAGTAGAGTTTTGTTGGGTTTTTTTGTAACTTTCTGAAACTTCAAAAGTATGCATGAGGATTGCTGTAGGTACAGTGCCAACTGTTCTCCAGTGGCCTCTCCTGGATGCTGGTACCACACTTGCTGTGGCACATTGCATCTGAGCTGCTCCGCTCAGGAATGAGAACATGCTGTCCATCCTAAGCACAAACAGGGACTACCTTTCAACAAATGGAATTGAATGCTCTTGTGAGTTGCAAAAGTTGTTCACGTTTCACAGAGAAGAAAATGGTGACCTTCCAATTAAGAGTGACATAATTGAAAGGTGTCGCATTTCAGATGTTAAACCCCATTGCAACCTCCTGAAAAGCAGTCTATGTCAGATTCTAATTAAGTGATTTCAGAATTTAGTTTGGAAAAGATGCATAATAAGCACACATTGTGAAAGTTGTGACCAAAAATCCAATTTTTATGAACACTTCTGTTTCTGATATTGGAGATTTATAAAATGAATGGAAAAGAGTAGGCTCTCTTTAAGAAGCTTGAAGCTGTAATGAATTATTTCATTGTTCTTGGCAAATACATAATAGTTAATATCCTTTTATACTTAACTTGTAGAGGTTTGAAACCTTTTCTTTTTTTAATTATAAAGTCCATGATGAACTGCCAGATGCTAGTGCTTTTGCAAATTCTGTACTTAGAATTTCGGAATTCACCTTTGGACTATCCCAATCTGATTGGAATTAAAACAATTCGAAATTGGAAAATATTATCTATTAATAAGAGTTTCTGAAGATTGTTACCGCAGCATTTGAAAAACACCATAAAGAGTGAAAAATACATTAAGTTCTGTTGTAAACTTACTTCTAAAATATTTTGCCATTATTCAAACCCATCTGATTTAGTTGTGATTTCCCTAGTGTACCTTAACTTCTAAGTAATAGCTCTTACCTACTGGTTTGAACTTCAGTTTTAATAGAAGTTTCAAAGACAAAGAAGGTCTATTAATAGATGTGTTTCTGTTGTAGAATGTTAAAAAATTAGAGTGATTTCAGGGGTGATAAAGTAGAAATTAATTAAATGCAACTGCAGGACAATAGGGCTTGTCAGTGTGCAAAAAGGAAAATTTTTCTTGCAAAAGTTTGACAAGGAAAGAGAATCGACGAACTGCTCAGTGAGTTCAGTAAAATAGAACATTAGCTGACGTAGTTGACATTTCCTACTTGTCTGTCAGTTTGCACCATTTAGCTTCCCTGCTGCATCTTAGTGGAAGCTGTAGTTCTGCATGAGTGCCTCAGTGCTTAGTGGAGCTCCCTCTGTGCTCAAATGATGCCTTTGTTTCTTCTTGGGGAGGACTGTAGATGGTGTCGTGCATCTATCTATTTGATCATGTCAGATAATGCTTCAGTAACTTCTGGTAATTAGGGAAGCAAGCCATTCAAATAAAACCACCCAGTCTCCTGTAGGTGAATTGAAATGTTACAGAAATCTGGCTTTGAAACCCTTTTGTATCAAAGATGGACTGTGTTCAATCTGTTGAGAAAAGGCTGCTTCCTGGGACCTTTGGGCTGAGTTGCATTTATATGAAGAGTTGTTAATTTTGCAAAAAAGAGTTTGCACAGAAAATGGGTAGAATTTGGGCATTTTCTTTCTGTCAGCTCTTGGTCTTTTTTGTCACTATTATCAGCTCCTTGTGTTTTGGTTTTCCTTTTCCTCATTCCTATCTGAATTTTTCCTTTGTAGGAAAGTGCTTCCTTGGCAGATAGATTGATACAGGTATAGTCTTTTAGTCTTTTACTGTATGACTCTCTTCCTGCTCATTAAAAACCCCAACTGCTTTAATGCATGCATAGTTGCATGCTGTATTCTATCTCTGCTTTGCTGATTTGGAATAAATACAGAGCTAATATATCTTGCTAGAAACTTGTTTAATTTTGTTTACTAAAAATATATAAACTGCATACCTGCACGTTATAGTAATTTTCCTAACCTACTGTAATTTTTTTACAAATTCCTGTGGCAAATGGATTCTATGACACTGTATTAACAATGAAATTGAGTATTGTGACCCTCAATCTGTGCATGCACAACTGAGTAATAATGCATGAAAGGAATTTTATTGAATGCAAGTACCAAACTGTGCTTGCTAAATGGATGCTGAACTTTGTAATAAAGTACTAAAGCAGCTGTTTAGTACTACTTTGTCCTAAAATTTCTACCAATTGTACTCTGTGCTGTTTGCAAAACCAATCTGATGAAATAAGCAGCTAAGCATCACAAAGGCAGTTTTCCTTGAATTTGTCATCAAGTGCTTAAAAAAATAAATTATGTCCTAAGGGACAAGTGACAAGGGCCCAGGAGGCTGAGGAAAACTACCTCATAAAACGGGAGCTGGCCACCATCAAACAGCAGAGTGATGAGGCCAATACTAAACTGGAGCAAGCTGAGAATACCATCAGGGAGCTCCAGCAACAGCAGCAATGGGTAAGGAGCTTGGCAGCACATCATCTCATCTTTTTCACTCACATGTGTTTATTTTTCCTCATCATTACCTGACATGGTCTCTGTGCTGTCTTTGTAAACCCCTGTTCATTGTGATTTGCATTCTTAAAATTACATAAATTGGATTAAATGAAATTTTCCTCTGTTCTACTGATAGATGAGATTCATAACCCTGGATAGGCATAAGTTATGAGTTAATTAAAAAAACTAAGCAACATACCCACAATGAAACACACCAAGCAAAAAAATCAAAAACACCCCACAAACCAACCCCAAACCCTTCCACCATGAAAGAAATACTAACAAAAACCCACACATACAACCTCTGATAGCTCTTGATATTAAGAATCTAATCATTGCAAGTTGTGTATTCACTCTGAATACTCAAATTTGAGAACTGATTCACAGTGCCCTTACCTACTGTATAGTTTAAGTCAGTTTCTTTCATGTTAATGTTCTTCTGTGTAGCTGTATTGGGTTTTTTTCCGCGTATGTTAAAATTTACTGCTTGCTGAAGTAGAAGACTATTGTTCTGGAATTTGTAACTGCAGAATTTGATTTAAAAGTGTGGGTTTATGTGCATATGGAGCAGGAAAATAATTTTTACTAGCCTTTTATAGTGCTGTATTTGTGTGTGCTCTGTGTTTTAGGTAGTAAAATGTTCAAGACTTCTGACTGTTGCTGTAAGACTGAAGTTACTTCCCCTAAGACACTCGAAGCATTCAGTATCTTCTCTTTGGGGGGGATGGGGGAAGCATTTCAGCATCTTCATTTGCTGAATAAACTGTGCACTACTAGTGTTGATGTGAATATCCTCATATTGTTTTAAATAAGTGATATCCAAGTACTTACCTGGAGTCTTGGGAATCTCAGGAGTATGAAATTAGACTTAATAGAACTAGGTATACTGCAGCTGCTTACCAGGTCCCTTGATGTCAGTATGGCAGTTCGTTTTACATATCTTCCCACCAAAGCTCTAGAAAGACCTGTGCCTCACATTGGAAGGCAAAGATGAAATTTGCTGTTAGATTGAAAAGAAATCACAGCTTAAATGAAACATTCTAGAACTAGTTTATTACATCTGTTTAATTCATTTCAGTGTAAAAAAGGTACTTATTTTACAGCAGTTGTAAGAAGTGATTAACGAGCTGTTACTCTCATGAGAAATACTGATTGTTATAGAACTTGAACAATTTCTATAGGGGGAATAATATGAAGAAATTTTGATTAGGAAGATGGAGATGGTCTGGTAATGCTTTTCAACATTTTTAGATATATTGTAATCTTTCAAGTGAAATGCAACGAGAAGCATTTACAGACTTTTGGATATCCAGCTGTTTATTGTCTGATTACAATAGTACACACACCTTTGGAATGTGCTTTTTAGAGGCATCCATATTAATGACCTGTATGCAATTAAAAGTTGTTAGAAGACTAAGAGACTATATTTATTTATTTGTTAAGTGGTGGGAATGACTTTTAAAGTTAATGCTTTTAACTGTGCTGGGGACCTTACTGAGTAGCAATGATGGGGTGGCCTGATGGGTGTTGTCTGATCCTGAGCAAAACCTTGGATAACTGTGGGTTGCAAATTTGGCTGGGTTGGAGCTGTGAGTGCAAACAACTGGACAAGTACTGCGGGAATGGAGAGTAAGTTAAATTATGAGCAGCTTCCTTCTTTCCATGCTTGCAGCATTGTTTTCCTCCACTGAAATGTGAACATGACTATAGGAAGTTGTCTGACTCTGTGTGTGGAACTGAGACTGTAAATCCATATGGTTATAGACAGATTTGTGCCTAATAGCTGGCTTATTCTAAAGTGCAGGGAGTAGCACTGTGACTTTGAGACCCATCCGAATCAGCCAGCGTGGTGGAAGTGTTAAGATGGTTTGAGTGGGGAGTGTTTGCTAGACCCTGCAGCATCAATAAGGGGTGAGATTGAACAGGCTCTGCATTGTTTCCGAGCGTGGAACAACGAATGGAAGCGGCTGCCTGCGTTTAGGGCGCCACCTGGTGGGAAGTCGTGGATTTATTGGGAATTTGGGAATTTTACTCTACACTCGTACATTTTTTTGCCACTTGCTAGCGCCAGTAGCTTTGTTCTTGGGAATACTTATTTTCAGTGTTGTATTGCCTGTTTCAGCATGATAAACACTGTGATGTTTGGATATGAATCTCGGAATAGAAATGTATGAAAAGAACTGCCTAAGGGTACTTGAAACTTCCTCTTGTGAGCAACACTGTGGGATTAAAAAATTGTTTTGTTGGTAGCAAAAATTATCCAAAGAATAATATTTTAAGGAAGGTTAAGATATCCTTTGTAAAAAAGTTTTGCATTTGTATTTGAGTATTATCAAGGGTTTATGCTGTCTGTTCTATGAGGTTGGATAGTATAGGTTGGATGGCTTAAGGGTAAATATTGAAGGTACTTACTGGATTTGTGTCTGCAGAAATTCACCCCTGCAGCACTTCTGAATACAGAGATGGGTAGAGGAGTATTCTTTTGATCAAAGCCCAACACCAGAAGCCCAAATTACATACAAGTTTATTTTTTCCTATGGTAAACTATTTATAGGGAGTTTTTAGTTGAACTGGAATGAAGTTGAACTTCATTATGAAGTGTGGAGTCTGCTTTAAGAGGTAATCATTATTCTAATGAATGTTACTAATCTCTCTTTGGCTTATCTGATATTTAAATGTAGAAGCTTGCCAAAGGCAAGCTGTGGTGGGTTACCAAATGATTAAGAGGAAGGTGGCTTCTTCCTCATACTGCTAGGAAATCAAGAACTGCATAGAGGAAGTTGTGCCTGACTTAAATGAAATACAGAGTTTTCTTTTGAGGCATGCTAAGAGCAATGGCATTTGAGGAGTTAGGGGAAAGGGTAATCAGCCTGTTGTAATTATGTGTAATTATTTTTTGTTCTTTTCCCCCCTTGTTTCTAAATGAAAAGTGTAGCTTCTTGCTGGATGTAAACACCTCCAGAATGAAAATCGTGTCTTTCCCTGTGACACTATAATTGTCAATGATTACCCAGTTCATCAGTCTGGATGCCTTAAAACTGAATCTGATAAATTGGAGGTTAATCAAGCTAAAATTAGTTCACATCTTATTTTTAAATAGGCTCTTCAGCTTTATTATGTGAAGATAGAATTTTAATTGACTAAGCATTCAGATGGAAGCATATGCATTTTGCAAGGTAATTTATAGTGATGTATTTGGTTATTGTTACAACAACTTCATAATGCATAGTTTCTTTTCAGGAACTCATGCTAAAATGACTGTTAATAATGAAGAACATAGTAACTGATATTGGGAATATATGCTTGTAAATGAGCATTACAACTTTATGGAAGGCCTCCCTTTATTTTACAGTACACTTTCCTAAGACTGTGTTCTGATTTGCAATGAAAAAGCAGAAATGAAGAATACTGTATTTGGGGAAGTACTACAGTTAGTGTTTAAATGTGTAAACAAAGTTAGCTGGGAGCTGCTGAATCATCTATTAATTGCTCTTCAGTGTATGTACTGGAGAAACATTGAGTAATTATATTTGTCATCATCCAAAATAATATTTGGTACGGTTATGTTTAAGAAAAGTTGGGTGGAAATAAATCCAGTTGTGTGAAGCCAAGCAAGGACTTGTTTCTTTCAGAGTTAAATGTCTGTAGAACTACAGTTTTAGTCCTTTATATTACCTATGTCTCTTCAACATAGGCAAGAAAGTGTTACTGTGGTGAAAATGTTTGGTGGTGCCTGAAAGTCTGTATTTGCATTGTGGCTTTTGTCAGAAATTCTAGGGCTTAAGGCAAATATATAAAAGCAGATCTTTTTCCTGCAGTCAACTGAAGAGTAGTTTTCAAACACTGTTTTAACTATAAATTTGTATTACCTTTATATACTAAATTATTGAAATGGTGCTTTATTTTACTAGGTAGCAAAACTCGTAACTTCTGATTTGTGAATATTGATTTCTTTAGTCTGTTTTGATCTTGGCTGGAGTTTTTTGCCAGTATATAAGACTTGATTTATTGTTGTGACTGAGTAAATAAGTACTCTTAACATATTCCCTAGGCAGGTGAAATCTAAAGATGGTTTTAAAGAAGAGATGACTCGTGCCTGCAACTGGATTAATAACTTTTCACATTCTCTATTACTAATTATGTGATAAACATCAATTAGAATTTTATAGAACACACTTGATTATTGCAAAATCTGCAGGTATTCAGTTCTTCAAATCTGCTGTTTTCTCTCAATGTCCTGGAAAATACTAGAGAACATCTTACCTTACCAGAGAGAGAACACAGTGTTTGCTCTCATTCCATATGTATCACAGACAGAAATCTGGAATGTGAAGCGTACAGTCCATCTAAGTTGCTGTGTGTATCATGGGATGAACTTGTACAAACAGCCAAGGAATAAAAAAGAGTGGTTGCTTCTTCTCTGCCTCTGCATGGTGTTACATACAGTACTTGTGTTGCTACATGATGTGAAGCAGCTGTAGAAATGAATCAGCATCGTCCACCATCCTCTTTCTTACACTCAAATCAGGTCTGCCTCCACTGCTTGCTGAGGCAAAAACACTGTGTGGGTTGAAAATAATGTGAATTTGGTTAGTATTGTATAAGGGAAAATTAATATTAATGTACAAGGATCGTATTATATCTGGGTTCTCTGTGTGTGTTCACATGGACACAGTATGCTGAGTGCTTGAGTGGATGGTGTCAATGACACTGAAAAACTGCCTGCCTGAGCTGCCTTTGCCTTTTAGTGCTTTGCACATATCCCCTCCATTGCAGCTTCCTGTAGGCACATATATACAGGAAATATAGTAACACTAAGGGTAGTGTACATTTTGAATTTGGGTTGTACTGTAAGTCGTGACAAAAGGTTTAGTCAGTATGCAGAAATATAAAAGCAAATGAAAAAAATTATTTCCTTGACCATATAGTTCCGTTAAAATCCTTGTTTTGTCCTGTTTGCCTTTTATTTGTACATCAAAGGTCAGAGAACATCACACCCTAACAGAAGCTTGTGGAACGGAAGATTTCTGTTCATTTTTTTTACAGTTTTAAGATGCAGAAAACTAAATTGTTTAATGCAAACATAAAGTAAGACACAGCCATATCTTTAGTATAATGAATAATCTTTTAAAAGTTGAATTGTTAATTAAAGCTTAATCTATGCATCTTGGATTAGTACTTATAGTACTAATATAGTACTATATAGTACTAATAGTACTATAGTACTACATAGTACTTATATTTCACAATGTAGTTAATGACACCAAAAATACATTAAATTCTTTTCCTCTAAATGTAATTTTCAGGGTAGCTATGTAAACACAGTAACTGAACAACTATGCTTTGGGGATTTCAACAGCCACTTTTTTTTTCAATCAGAAATTTAAAGGCTGATTTAGATTGGTGTTGCCTTATCAAGCAAGTTTGACAGTCTGTCAAACTGACAAGTCATTTTAAAGGAAAGACTCAGGAAAGAATGTATTTTTAAACTATTGATTGGGGGGAAAACTTATGTGACTCTTTTGAATATAAGTGCTTCAGTTGGATGTATCTGAAGCTCAGAAGGAATATATAGAGTGTGAGCAAATGAGAGCCAAGAGCTGGAGTGAAGAAAGAGGCAAACTGAAGTCATTGTGCATTGAAGCATGTGTAGTTTTATTTTAAATCCAAGATCATGGAAAGAGTCTCTTGAATTAGAGTTCAAGTGAACAGGGATTGAGTGATACTTGTATTAACCTTGTAATTAGCTAGTCTTTCCTGAGCATCTTTTTCCTCAGACCACAAAATAATCACAGATTGTTTGAGAATCTTTCAGTTTGGTTGAGAATGAGAGAAAAATGTGTGTTGTTGCTTGTCAGCACTAGTGAGGGTCTCAGTTTTGTCAGACACACTGGGCTGTGTGGAGGTGCAGTTGTTTGAGAGGCAGAGCAGTAGGGATACATTTGTTGACAGTCTGGATTGACATTAGTAGATCTGTGTAAGGTAAGCACCCTATGCTGATATTCCTGATCTTAAGCATTTGAATGTACTTTTCCCACCAAACCTGGTATGTAAAACCCCTTTCAAACAAACTGTACTTCATACTAAACCTATTTCTGCAAACTTTGTAGCATAAATGCAGTTCACGATACAGTGAAGACTTTGTGCTACAGCTGGAAAAAGAGCTGGTCCAAGCCAGGCTGAGTGAAGC
Organism: Brachypodius melanocephalos; assembly: GCA_013398615.1. Lineage (NCBI taxonomy): Eukaryota > Metazoa > Chordata > Aves > Passeriformes > Pycnonotidae > Brachypodius > Brachypodius melanocephalos. The sequence goes on from VZSR01000245.1 coordinate 3,103,056, forward strand.
AGAATCCCATTGTGCCCTGAAGGAGATGCAAGATAAAGTTCTAGAGATGGAAAAGGTAAATCAAACCAGGACCCTCTATACAGAACAGCACTAGAAACAGACTACAGGTCCCTGTCACTCTCTGCAGAACTGTGCTCTAGAACCTTTTCCTCTATGCTTCTGTGATTGCAAGATGCTTTTCAAACCTGAAAGTACAACGATAAAACCAAGGTCTGTTTGCACTGGGAAAGGTTTGTGGATAACTGATCACTTTTCTTCTATTCCTGAAGCCTGCTGTAGTGGAAAACTTGGATTCTGGTGAAGTCATGGCAAGAAACATCAGTTGTTTCAGAATGATATCCTGCAACAAGAGCAGTGGGCTTAGAGTGAGCATTGAGATTATATGAAACTAAATAGTTTGGGAGGGGAAGAATAAAGGGTTCAATATTGTCATTCCCATCCCATTATGGGCAGGGAAAGGATCCCTTCACTGCTGAGTATCAGAATCTCTACTGCTTTTTGGGTGCTGTGCTACCTTGTAATTTATTGATGTCAGAGTTCAGGCTGTGCTCAAACCTACTGTCAAACATTTACCTTTCTTTGAAGCAAAATTTAACTGCAAGATAAAATAGCAAAAGAAAAAGAACCCAATAAGTGACCTGATATAAAGCACGCTTTTCAGATCCTATTGTATTGGCTTTGGAATTAGTTTCCTTAGGAAATTTTAATGAGCTATATACCCAAGCTTTGGCTAGAACTTACTAGCGAATTAGATTAACCTGCTGGAGTCAAGATTATCTGATGGGCTTAGTATTAGTAGTGTGGTAGTTTTTACGTATTGACCATTGGTAAGAATTCAGGATATAAAGTATTCAAAATTCAGGAGGCTACTTAATCTTTGTCAGCATGGAGACAGCATACAATGAAAATGTATCTGTGAAGAAAAACTGGAATAGCGAGGTCAGTTCCAGTGTACCAGACAAACTCAGACATACAGTAATCTTTCAGTCTATCACAATGAACTTATGCACGTGAGGAAGTGGCCGAACTCCCCCAAATTCCTCCAGTACAGCTCTCTACTGCTGTCAGTGATGAGTTGTGTAATCTGGGGAGCTTCTGCTGAAGAGCCTGGGACTTGCCTGGCCATAATGACAATGCCATAAACATTCAGAAACATACCCTCTGATTTCCTCTCTTTGCCAATGCTCAGATCCCATGATTTTGAAACATGGAATGCTAATCAAAGGCTGTTGTGCTGTGTTCTGTTAGTCATATGCTTTACTCTCAAAAAAAAACCTGTCACAGTATTATACATCTGCAAAAAACCACTTGATCTTGCTGAAAACAACTACTGGGAAATAAAGTAGGAAATGATGAAGAACAGTTCACCTTTGAATATTTTTGGTGACCAGTGATTTGTTGTAGGAATATTGTAGACAACCTGTCCATTTTCTTCCCCTCTTGTTTTTTCCCAGATTTCCATTATTAGGATTTCATCTCTGTTTTGCTTTGCTTGGTGTTTTCATGTTTTCTGTTTAGCCTTCTCTCACCTTTCTGCTCCTTCCTCATGTGTCTTGCACTTTTGTCTCTAAGACCTCTTGACTGGTTGTTGTTTATAAATATTAATGGCTGGTTCCTTTGTCAGCATATCTGTTCTCCTTTTCAAAGGCTGATGACCTACTTTCTAGAAAATAAATTTTCATTTATTATTTTTCCTGTAAACCTAAATAAAAGTTATAGCTTTAAGGTGTAATTTCAGTTCCTTGTTTGCTTTACTTTTTATCATTTAGATCAAAACCTTTCAGATTACTCTCCATATTTTTGATGATGTGTTCAAATATTGTAAATGTAATGTTATGTTAGGGATACTATTCAGGGAAATCTTGAGGTCAGAATACCTAGAACTACTACCTTACAAATTTTTTTTGCAGTTGGCAGTTGGAAGTTTATTTATACACACTATATCTAGAAGCTTATATTTTTGATGGTTTTTATTTTGCAGAGGATGTGCATTTAAAGTTTTTTTTTTAGTTATTGTTCCATGTCTATGTTCTTGGACTGGGTTTCACTAAGCACAATTTTATTCAAATACATATTTAAGAGAATGGTCCTTGTTGCAGAGGAACAGCTCCCTCCCTGATGAGGAAAATGTTGCCAGACTACAAGAAGAACTGATTGCAGTAAAATTAAGAGAAGCAGAATCTTTGATGGGTCTCAAGGAACTAAGGCAGCAAGTCAAAGATTTGGAGGAACACTGGCAGGTATGGGTAGCAGTACACTTTTAGGAATTTTTCTTTTCAATGATAAAGCAAAAGACTATAAAATTTTGAGATATTGAGGTCAAGTAGAAACTAATGATTATGGATCCAACTGCTCAAGTGAGAAAATCCTTAAATTCAGCTGTCATAAGAAACTTAACTTCAAAAGTATGTTGGAAATTGGTGTCTGGTTGTTATAAGTGGCAGAGGGCCTGTGCTACCAGCTAACTGTAATCATAGGAGGAAAGTACCTGATCAGTACTCCTGCTTTGCTAAATGTTAAAAAGGGCTAGAAATAGACAAAAGTCTCAGGATATACTTGCAATTCACTGACTTACTGTAGTTGGGAATGAATGTGTTCAGTTTTTTAAATTGTCTGTTCTTAAAACCAGTAAGTTTCCATGGGTTTCTAGCTTTTAGGATCAACAGGGGAACTCTAGATATTTGTCCTCATATGACTGAGACCTTAGATGAAGTAAGGAACCACCAGGAATGATCAGGCACTATCAGCAAAAACATGCTGTTTTTCCAGCGTCATCTAGCTCGTACCACTGGAAGATGGAAAGATCCTCCCAAAAAAAATGCAGTGAATGAGCTCCAGGATGAGCTGATGACAGTGCGGCTGAGAGAAGCAGAAACTCAGGCTGAGCTGAAAGAGACCAAGCAAAGAATGATGGAGGTGGAGACACAGGTATGTCATTGAACACTAGGACCTGTGAATTGAGCTGGATGCTGGAAGTTGGGTGTTAAATGGTAGATACCTGATGATGATCTTCACTGTCTACAGGCAGGTGCAAAATGTGGGATGTTTTTACTTCTGTTAGACAAGGATAGGAGAATCTAGTCCATACAGTCCAACTTTAATGTCTCTTCTTTAATCTTTTCCAGGGCTGTGCTTCCTGAATTTCTAGTTTGGGTTAGTTGGTTGATGCTGAATGTGTGTACATCTTAATTCATTAAATTTTAACAGATGTAATAACAACAAAAGTATGTTCAAGGTGTTTTAAATTTCACAAATCTAATGGGCAGTTCTGATAATGTTTAGATGGCAGTGTATGCTTTCTTGTGATAACACCGGTGATCGATTTTCTGCTGAGGTTGTGAATCTGGTCATTAAGCTGTGGACTCGGCAAAGCTGCTGTGTATTGGTCAGGGGTTTTTAGCATGAGGTTTGCCTTTTATGTGCCAGAATAGAAAAGCATGGGTTACTCCTGCTGGGATTTGTGCAGGAAGGCAATCATACCTTGACTGCCAAGATTCTTTTTGTATAACTAGGGAATAAGTTCCTAAGCACCTGAAATGAAAGTGCACTGAAGTGGTGAGTTGATATTATATTAGTGAACTTACACGCAAGTCAATCAGCACAATGTGCTGATGATTGAGAAGGATTTGTAATAGACTTCTAAGAAATCTTCCCATGAAATACCTGCTAAATGTTACTTTTTAAAAAGAGATCTATGCATCCAAAAAACTGAACAAACAACAGCTTTACTTGGTAAGGTTCACCAGTTCCAGAAACCAGGAGAGCATGTAAAGATATGCTATTGAAGAGAGATTAACCAACTGCAAGGTATATGAAGGCTTCTTTCTGACAGAGGCAGCAATTCATCGATACCAACTGAACAAGTTTCCTCTTACCTCCTCTTTTGAAGTTTTCACTGACGTGTCACTATTGTTTTGGTCAGTAGAGGGCACAGAGATCCTGCTGCCTGGCTGATGTGTATTTAGGTACTTCAGCATTACACGAGGAGTCTTTGTATGTGCTTAGGCTGTTCAGCTGTCACTTGAGAAAAATGCCATTCTCGTGGTATGGTGTGCACAGCTTCAGGTGCAAATGCTGTGACTTGTACTTGTGCACTGATCTCAGCTAAGGTGCCACGTTGCTTTTAGGAATTCACTGGACAGGGAAATGTGCACAGTATTTCTGACATACCTGACCTTTCCTGGATGAATAATGTAGTTGGGCTACAAGTTCACAAAATCTGCCTTACCTAGGCAACGAATTGGGAAAAAGAGATCTACTGGAGCTTTGCAATCGTGTTCTTACAATGAGTCATCTGTTTAAGAACAATTTGAATATCCTGGTCATAAACAAAATGTCATGCAAACCCTTCTGATTACATTTGGAAAACTCTGCTTTTTCATCACAAGTTTTTTATGGCAAATGATCTCTAAGTCTGTTTTGTTAGACTTCAGGGAGTTAGATTAATCTCCTTTCTGTAACATGTATTTTGTTTCCTTTTTTTGTCATAAATTTCAGAATCAGATCAATAGTAACCACTTACGAAGGGCGGAGCAAGAGGTTAGCAACCTACAGGAGAAGGTGCAGTATCTTTCTGCACAGAACAAAGGACTTCTGGCTCAGTTGAATGAAGCAAAACGTAGACAAGCAGAGATTGAATGCAAGGTAAACAATGTCCTGAAAAGAACACTTGTGTGCTAATATATGTACATTTTAGTCTTGTCTGCCATTGTTGGATAAAATTGTGTCTTAACTGAGAAGCATAGACCATAAAACCAAAATTCTTTTTACTGATTTTGACAATGTCAGCTTGAATTTACCATCTCACAAAAACCAGTGGAGGTTTTGACAGAGCTGCTTCTTTATGGTCCCACAAAGACAAGCATTTACTTTAACACATGGTTCTACTCAGAAGAGTGTCTGTGTATAATATAAAAAGGCACTCCTCAACAATAGAGTCTTTCAAGTTTTCATTTTTCTTACTGTCTTGCTGGTTCCATTTGTTTCCAGTGGGACCGGAATGTACAGTGCAGCAAAGAAGTAACTTCTGCTGACTCATCAAACTCCATCACAAGCTTTTAGGAAAAAAATGCTCTGAATCTTAACTAGAAGAAATAGCTTCTACTGACTTCCTTGTTTGTCATAACCATGTCTCTGGTTTCCTAAGTATTGTTTTTTTTAATGCTGAGATTATTTTTACAGATATTTTTTTATGATCACAATCTTGGTGATGTCTTTTCCATATAACCCATAACTTTTGTTTGATTAGTTTTTGATACTGAAGGTATCATTATTAATGCTTAAGAGATTGAGGATTGAGAGTGTGTAGTCAACATTCTTTTTTTTGTTGACTATATAAACAACAGTATGTCTTTAACCTGATTAATGAGTTAGTACACATAATTATTCTCAGTGGGATAATACATTTGTAGTATGTTCTAGCATGGGCTAGAGAAAAGTGTGACAGTAATAGAGAACCAGACATATTCTTTAGAGATTCTGTGAAATCCTGAAAGTAGCTGTGGTCAATAGCCAGTGAAATATCTTCACTGATATACACTAACATTAGATCCTGAAACTTGTTTTGCAGCTAATAGAAAAAAAGATTACAATTTACACGGTAAGATGTTTTACAAGTAATATTTGATTATGTATCAGAAACAACAATTATTCCTGATTCTATTAGTAACTGATGTTGGATTTTTTTTTCTTCTGTATTTTCAAGTTGTTTGAAATCATGCTCTAGTTTTATTTTTGTCTTGGCTCGGTAGCAGTATTTCTACTGTCTGAAAAAGTATGTATTTGGATTTTCAACTCCCCAGTTGTTTTATGCATGATGAACTGGTATGTTATTTCAGGAGCTTGAAATGCTTCAGCAGAAATTAGAATTTTTGTAGCTGGTTGCATCTCATACTGCCTGTATGGCGACTGTTTTTGACACAAATGTGTGTTATGTTTTTCCCTTTTTATCTGACTACTGCTTCTACAGCAAGGACTCAATTTCAATTTTTTTCTTGAAACTCACCACTGATCTTTCTGATCAGTGATGCTAAAGAATTTACAATGTAAGATTTGTGCCCCCACCCAGTCTTGTCTTTCCTACCATATCAACTTCTGTGGTAATTATTGAGAACATGCTCTGTTTCAGAGATAAAGCATCAGTGCCATCTCGAGCAGCACTATTGACTCATCTCTGATACCAAAGTCAAACCAAGTCTTTGCTTCAGCTTTCAGTTAAATACATGCAATCCTGTGGACTTGTCGGTTTGGCTTCATTTGAGCAATCATGTAACAGAATTTAGCAAGAAAGGCTAAACTTTGGCCAGCACACGATAGATTTCTCTGAAATGGGCTCCACTGATTACAAATGCAGTTAATTGAGTCCTGTAGATTATATACCTCTGTTACAGAAATATTTTTAAAAACCAAAACCAAACAAATAGTATGTTTAGAGGTAGCTACTATGGATAAGCTTTGAAAGGTTTGGTTTGATCTCAGCTGTACTGTCTAATAAAGGGTGATTGAGTACTGTTAGCACACATTAAAATAACTGAAGTACTGGAACTGATTTGCAGTAAATACAGTTTAGTTACACCAGTCTGCTATAAAAGTAGGTGTACCTGAGCCTGATCTGTCCTTCCCCAGAGCTGTTTGCTCTTCAGCTGGTAGTATTGCTCACTGATTATCTAACACTGCTTTCTCTCTGTGGTTGTACCAGGCTGCTGACAATATAATGTTGTTTCGTGCCCTGAAGTGTTGAGGACTTGCCTCGTAAAACAGGACATTTCTTTCTCTCTCCTTCAAACTCAAATTGCCTATCACTTATAGACAGACTTGTAGGTTAAACTTACAGTAGGATTGTAGGTTACGTGCATTAGTATTTTATTCTAAAATAAGAATGACTAAGATAGCTGGACTGAATGAGGTTGAGAATACATTTGCTTTTGTATTTCATTTTTTAAAATTATTTTTTAGAACAAAGGAAATGATGAAATAAGTAACTCTTGTGTAGCTTTGCTGTTTCTATATATATATAAAGTCCACATTAAAGCATGAGTTGGTTTCATTTTATTATGTTGCTTCTTTTTCCTAGTTTATGGTATAATATTTCTGGAAAACAAGACAGATGTTTTCTGGACCTTGAAATTAATAACAGCAAATTTTCAAAAGTGCACAGGTTTTTTTTAGATTATTTCAGTTTAGAGTTTATATTAGATTATTACATACTTCTCCTATGGGTTAAAATTAAATTTGAGTTCTTCAGAATAGTGGTAGTTTGCACAGCAGTGTATTAAGTTTCCTCAGGATTTTGGGTGAAAGCAGTGCACAGTCTTTAATCAGCTACAAGTGGTACTAGTTAGCTCCCATTTCTGACCTCTTCCAGAGTAAAGAAGAAGTGATGGCAGTCCGGCTCCGTGAGGCAGACCGCATTGCAGCTGTGGCAGAACTCCAGCAGCACATTGCTGAATTAGAAATCCAGGTAACAAGTGATGGCATTAAATGTGAAACTTGATACTGATTAGATTTTGTGCTTTGTGAGTTTTTTCCTTCCTCTACTGTTTCTTCATTAGCCTGCTGTGGATACAAGACACTGCTTTGCCAAATGGGACAATGCTGTATTGCTGAATTCCTGTACAAGTAAAGCCTTAAATCTAACTTGTTGCATACTTAGGAGCTGTTAATAATTCCTTCTGTACAAATACCATGTTAAAGGCAACACTCCTTTTAAATCTGACTTCTGTTTTGTTTTTTCTTGTAATTGGTACTTCTTACCAATTAATAGACAAGATTGAAAACATCATCAGTCCAAAAAAAGATGCATACAATTTTGATTCCAGCAACCATTTTTTCTGTGCTTACTCTTCTGCTATGATCAGTATTGAAGGATTTATTGCAAAACTCTTACTCCCTTTATGTAAATCTTGAAACCAAAACTATTCACTGCTACCACGTCACTGTAGGATCTCAAGATGCATCCTTTGGCCTCTGTGTTGTTCCTTACACTTTCAGTTCCTTTTGGAGCTTTCACCATCCCAGGAACTTGATGCTCCCTTGATGAGAAAACCAGAAATTGCTGTGCATTGTACTTCCTTGGCTTTGGGAAATCATGATAGCTTACTGTAGTCTGACCTGTCTATACTCATGCACTGCTGTCCTGTCTGAATCCTGATGCGAAGTTTTTCATGGTTATTTTTACTAATAGTTACTCTCTGGTTTACTTTTTTGAAACCTTGTGTTGCTATCGTTTCTTCCCTCTGAAATCTTTCCTTTGAGGTGCTGATTTTATTACATTGTTTCAAAGCCACCTTTTCCCTATGATTTCTCAACTAGTTGTGTCTTTTTCATCTCTTCTTCATTGACTGTACAGACAAATTTCATTGAGCTTGCAAAAAGAATTTTTGCTATATTTCCTGTAGTGCAACAGGCACTAAATTTATTGAAAATTAAAGCAATCATTTCTTTAAATCATATAATGCTTAGATAATGCTGTGATCAGTACATTAGGAATACCCAGATAAGTATGGTAACCATTGTATATGAATCATTTATCATCTAGTAAGATAACAAGAGTAGCTGAGTTAAGGTCAACCTGCTCAAATTAACATTTTAAAAAAAGGGAGGGGACATTTAAAGGTTACTTCAAACAATGTGATTTTGTAGGTGAGAAGTGAGTACTCATTTTGCTTTATTTTTACTTTAGCACAGACTTCAAATGCCATCTTCCTTCCATTATTTGATTGATACACATCTCTCAAAATGTAGTCAGTATCTTATGAAATGGTGAATTCCCTAATGATCAGTTAGGAATTTTTTGATAGCTGCCACGCAATTCAAATTGAGTTCATTTTTTAATGTAAATACATCTGACTTGTTTTTCTGTTGTTTGACTGATCAAACCATCCATGCTCCATTGTTTTATTGTTCTCTCCTATTCCCTTTCCGTATTTCTGCTTAACTTAGGAATCCCAGAATTACGTGTGGATTTTTATAATACCTTGTCCTGAGACAGAAAGAAGTGCAGGAATGTAATCTATTTTATGACTAGCTGATACATCCAAAGATCACACTATTCCTTTTTTTTGTCATAATATTGCACTGTCTCAGGTTCAGTTGTTTATCCACATCATCTCTCCTTCCTTTTCTCAAGTACTACTTTGCACAATGCAATTTTTAGTTATGTTTTTATTATTCCAGGTTTTTTGTGTCCTTCCAAAGTGCATTTCAACTTCCAATCTTTATGGTATTCTTAGATTATCACCTGCTAATGATTTCGAGTTTGATCTTAGTAAAATTCTTGATTTTCTTCACAAAAGTCAGAGAGGCTGTGCTTTCTTTTTAAGCAGTGTGGAGTATTAAGTCATTTTGCGGCTGAAGTTCACATTCGCTTGATAAGTTTGCTCTGTTAGGTTTTTGGTGAACATCTGATCTCAAACTTACGCTAGCAGGAAAGATAACTTCTTCAACTGTGAAATAGAGATTTTGAGTGTGAACTTTATAGTATTTAAAACAAATGATTTAGTAGAAATAAGTTCTGCTAATGTTAATTTTTTTTCTTTTTACACTGTGGACATTACTTGAAATGCTTTTATTGAACTGTGATAGATGTTTAGGTTTTTTTTAAGAGTATAAGCAGATATTTTTGACCAGTGTGTTTTGCCAGCAAATATGAAACTTACGATCAAAACTTCCTTTTTGGGTACTCATGCTCAAAAGCCTTTGAAACACCTGCACCAAAAGAAATATAATAATGGAGTCGAAAATCCTGAAGTCCCAAAACTTGTAAACTATGAAACATGCCATTGATAATAGAGCTTAAACAAAAATTTGCTAAGAGCAAATTTTAAAGGAAATTGAAAACCTAGATAACTTCTTCCTCATTGGAGAAAGAGCTGTCTCCCATTCTCCTCTGTTCAGCTTGTTGCTGTAATTGCTGTCACCTGATGTGGGGAGGGAGGCCCTTTAATCAGGACTTGCTTTAATGATTTGAAATGCAATATGTAATACCAGAAGTACATTTAGCCAGTCTTGGAGCACAGGCACCAGGACTAAAGTACAGATACACAGAGCATCACAAATGGGTCTGCTTGTCATGCTCTTTCAAAGCTGATAGAAATGAAGGGAGGAAGTTAGCCTACCACATAACCTTCCCTTTTTTTGAGGGGGTGGTGCTTTTCTAAGAAGCTCAGGGGATTCATTGCCAGGTCCACATGGGCCATAGCAATGCTTAACTTAAATTGCAAGGTTTTCTTTTAAATGTTTATGTAGGTGTAGGTGCAAGACAGTGATGTTAAATTTGTAGCACAGAGTATCACTACTCCCACATAAGAACTGATCTGACATGACACACACACATGCTAGATTTAAATCACAGTTTCTGGGTCATTCTTAATTTTGGTTAGTAATAATGACAGGGATGGAGAGTGAACTATCATTCAATAAGAGATGTAATTCTGCAACAAGTTGTCAGTTTATTATGTTAAGTTATTTCTTAATATGTTCTAAATGTCACTGTGTCTTGCTAGAGCATTCACTTCATGATGCTGAGCTTTCAAACTTTTGTGTATGTATAGTGAAATGCAATGAGTTGTCCAATATCCAATTATGGATATTTCAAGTCTTTCCTTAGACTTTCTGTGCAAAAATAGTACGGAATTGAAGTATAACTGAAGTTTAACTTAACGTTGCAGATACCTAAGCCCCAAAAGTGACAAAGAAAAACCCTGATGTTATAACGCTGTTATGTGGAAACAAAGATTTACTTTGTCAGCATTTACTTACCCATCTGTCATGTCTTTATTTTTCTCTCACTTGCCAGTTCAGCTTATGTTTGGGAGGCAAACATGGAATCACAGAATGGCTTGGACTGAAAGGAACCTTGAAGATCTTTTTCCAACCTCCCTGCCAATGGGCAAGACAGCTTTCCCTAGACCAGGTTACTTCACCATCTTCACAGTAAAGAATTTCTTCCTAATATCCAATCTCAATCTACTCATTTTCAGTTTAAAGCCATTCCCTGTTGTCCCATGACTACATGCCCTTGTCAGAACTCCCTCTCCAGCTCTCTTGTAGCTGCCATAGGAAGCAGCTCTAAGGTCTCCCTGGAGCTTTCTCTTCTGTTGACTGAGCAGCCCCAACTCTCTCAGCTTGTCTTCCTGGACATGCTCCAGCCCTCTGATGATCTTAATGGCCTCCTCTAGACCACTACACCAAGTCTATGTTCTCCCAGTGCTGGGGACTGCACAGACCCCAGGTGGGGTCTCACAAGTGTGGAGCAGAGGGCAGAGTCCCCTTCCTCGAGGAGCTGGCCACACTGCTTTTGATGCAGCCCAGGACATGTTTGGTTTTCTGGGCTCCAAGTGCACATTGCCAATTCATGTCCAGTCTCTCAGCCACCAGCACCCCCAAGTCCTTCTTGGCAAGGCTGCTCTTGATTCATTCATCCCCCAGCCTCTGTTGATACAGGGGTTTGCCCTGACCCAGGTGTAGCACCTTCCACTGAGCCTTGTTGAACCTTATGAGGTTCCCGTGGGCCCACTCCTGAAGCTTGTTCAGGTCTCTCTGGATGGCATCCCTTCTCTAAAAGCACTTAGACATATTTAGCAGGTTTCTGGGCTTTGAACAGGACATTTGAACAATTTCTTAACAGATGAAGGATGGATTTTTGGATGACTGGGCTGCTATTTTTTTGTATTTCCACATTGGTGAGAAGCTTACATAGAATCATACAATCATTTAGGTTGGAAAAGACCTTTAAGATCATCGAGTCCGACTGTTAACCCAGCATTGTCAAGTCCACCACTAAACCGTGATCCTAAGTGACACATCTCCATGTCTTTTAAATACCTTCAGGGATGGTGACTCAACCACTTCTTTGGGCAGCCTGTTCCAGTGTTTGACAGCCCTATCCATATAGAAATCTTTCCTGATATTCAATCTAAGCCTCACCTGAGGCAACTTGAGGCCATTTCCTCATGTCATTTCACTTGCTACCTGGGAGAAGAGACTGATCCACACCTTGCTATAACCTCCTTTCATGTAGCTGTGGGGTGCTACGGTCTCCCCTCAGTCTCCTTTTCTCTGGACTGAACACCCCCAGCTCCCTCAGCTGCTGCCTGTAAGCCAAGCCCCAAACCAGCTCTGTTGCCCTTCTATGGACATGCTCCAGTACCTCAATGTCTACCTTGTATGAGCGCCCCAAAATGAACATGATATTCAGGGTCCAGCTTTACTTTCTCACAAAGGTTAGAAATTTACATCCTACAACTACATTTCCTGTCCTAGCTGGGTTGCACACAGTGTGATGCTGTTTGTCTCATCCTTTCCAAAGAGCCAAGGAATAGATATTGTCTCTCTCTTATGTCTATAGTACATCAGCAAATCTTCAGGTTTGCTTCCTCAGGAAGATAGTCCTTTCTGTTTTCAGCTGAACTGAGAGCTTCAAACTGCAGCAGGCAAATATTTCTGGCCTAATGATTAGCAAGCGTTCCTTTGGATTGCGTGTGGACAATTCTGTTGGTCCATTGATGTTGTTTTGGTTTTTAAAGGTTTTCCTTACAGTAACTGAAAGAAGAATAAAACAATTCAGGCAAGGTCAAATCAGTTACGAGCTGCAGTCACTCAGCTGCCTAGGGTGAGGAGCACTAGGCCAGTGGAAGTGTAGGCAGGTTGAGGAAGCAGACTGGAGCAGCTGTAGCCTCTGCTTGGTAGCTTAGTCCCTTTCCCTGCATTTTTATGCAGGGTGGTGACATTAGTATCCTCTTAAAATTATCCATGGCTGGGTTGAATTGGGTGGTATAGAGCATACTTGTAATATGAAAAACTAGTTTTACATCTGAGTAATCTTAAAGCAAAAAAATATCCATAAGAATTAATTCTTCTTTTTGTTAGGTTGATCTGGACAGATAGTAACATCACTTCTTCCTGCTGTGTTTCCTGGCAGATTCAGAGAATTTTGTCACATTTACCCTATCACTAACCCGGCCAAAGCTGCTTTGTGAACAACAGTAAAGGAAATCCATGATTGTGCTAGTAATCTCCCCACAGTTTAAACTTTTAGCGCTATTTCTTTAGAATGAAGCCTTTCTATGACCTCTGTTTAATAACTTTTCCAAGTACTGACTGTTCAGTAAAGAAATTGTTTCCATCTTTTCAAATTACAGGAAACCCTTTTTTACTCTTATCAATAGCGGTGTGTGATGTTAGTGATGTGTTTTTTGAAAGTCTAGAATGAGTCACTGTAAAGTCACTGAAAGGACACTAGTTACCACATCTACCCTTCTGAATATACTTCATTTACATTTTTAATGCAATGTCTTTTGCCACAAAGTAAGAATTTTAAAGCCTCTCCTGAAAAGAGGCTGAGGCAGGTTGTTACCAAGTAAATATTTCTAAGTCAGAAAAGATCAAATTAAGGGTGTTAGGGAAACATCCTATCTTTCAGTTATTTTTAGTAAAGATGTTATCTGAGGAACAGCAACTGTCTAGTGTGCCTGGATTTTGACTGCCTATATAAACATTTTTTTGTTTTTCTGTGTTTTTAAGTTCAGTTATTAAAATGAAAACAACCCTAGATGTTTTCTTATTATTTAAAACATCTTATTTTCTTATTGATGTATATTTCCTTTCCTATCTGATGTGATAATTGAGTGCTTTAGAAAACTTGTAGTCCTCTTGGGATGAAACACCTGCAATTCAAATTTGATTACCCTGATCTTCTGTGCCTTAAACTTTGATCAAGAAGCAAAAGCCAGCTTAAGGCCTCTAGTGTTTTTCAGGTGGTTTCTGGTGATTTATTTATTTGTTGTATCAATCCTTTTTTATTATGAATACTAAACTTGATTTTGGGAGGCCATTATACAGTAATGGTTTCAGGTATTTTAAATCAGCATTTTCTTAATCAGTCTGACCCTGCTTTCTTGTGTTGCCAGCTATACATCCTGGCCTGATGCTGACTGAGTCTGAAAGGTCTCCACATGTTCAGGAGTTCTCAGTAGCATCAGGGGGTTTTTTTGAGACTAGCTGTTGCTTCTTTGCAAGATGCTTTTCTCTTACAAAGCCAGACAGAAGAGGATTCAAGTGTGATATAAAAACCATGACTCTCAGCTGATAGTTTTTGGTGGACAGAATTTTTCCTCAGTTTAAGGAGCAAATTTTTGGAGTGCGTATTTTTCTTCTCAGGGGCTCTCAGTGTAACTCTTGGTATGTACAAGTACAATCACTCTATTATTTCACAGCAGGATGAGAGAGGTGAGAGCTTCCAAAACTGTGAAGGGGCCTAAGTGAGTTCTGTTTTAGCAGCGGGTTTTTTTGATCTACAGAGCTCATTTCCTGCTTCACTGCCCGTGCTACTCCCACTATATACAAACCTCTGGGGCAGGGGCTGGATGGTGTACTGGCTGCATACCCTGCTACAAGCACCTGGCCCTAGGGTAGAGGTGATACCTGCCACGAGGGTGTTTGTTACCCTGATACAGATTTCTAACCCTGCTGGTGCTGTTGAAGCTGGTCTGTCAGAAGAGACTAAAAAGGAGCAGTTAAAAATCTTCAAAAGCAGTGACATAGAGATGATGCGTCTTTAATTACAGTGTAACACCAATTGGCATTGCTTTTCTAGAAACCTCCTGGGAAGAGGAGGTAGGCACTGCAGTGGTGCCAATACGCAGACGCAGTACACCAGGGATGTGGGTGTAGAGAGATTCATTCACATGTGACTGCAGGATGTTTTGAACAAATTCCTACAGTCTAGAATTGGCTAGCCTTCATTATTTTGCAATTCTGACAATATCCACACTTTGCCTATTGATATGTTCTCTGATTTTTTCCTCTGTATATTAATTTTAAATTTAAAATGACTATGATGTGCCTAGCAACCAGCTAGTTTTTGTGTTGTGACTTCTCCAAGTATCACAGATTTGCTATAACAGTGCTCCCCCTCACCCCCCACCACCAAAAAACCAAACCAGCAACCCACATCCTATGTGTATAACACTAGATTAAAAAAATTCAACATGGAGATTACTAATTGCTTATGCTATTCTCTTTTAAAAGGTGTGACATTCATACCTGAAAGACTTCTAAATTGTAAGTGGAGTCTTAACATTCAGTTTTAAACCCATACTGTTGATCTGAGTGCTTTCCTCAGAAGTACAAAGCTGCTCAAGCACAGGAGTACAAAACTATTCAAGCACAGTATACAAGCAATACAGAGTTAAATGTCTAGTTCCTGCTAAAGTAAATGCCACTATAGGAAGCATTAAATGAAATTAAGCTGCATGAAAGCAATTTAATTTTTCTTATGTCAGTGTAACTGTGCAATAACTGATAGTATGGCCTCACCTTGACTACTGTGTGCAGTCCTGGGCTCCACTATTTCAGAAGGATGTGAAGGATACTACTTTTGTGTATGTGTGTGCATTTGGCCATAGGTTACCTTGGAAACTAGGTTCAGTATGGAATTATGCATTAAAAGATCTCGTTCTTGATGTCACAGATTGTGGGAATTAATAGTGAATATGACAGAATTATTTTTTGAGTAATTTTGTAACGCATATATCACTGCGAGAAAAACAAAGCCTGAAAAAAGAGATATTGCTTTGATATTGCCAATATTGATGGTGTTGTAGATTGTTCTCTTCGCTCAGCAAAAGTAGCATGTTACCTACTGGAAGGTAGCATGTTATCTCTCCTCACAGTTTTGTCCTGGGGTTTATATTTCCAAGGGGTGTTTCAAAGGAATCTCTCCATTAAACCTTTTTGTCTTATACTTTAACAAACACTTAGCACTTTTCATTCTAAAAGGCATTTAATCTCTCTTTGCTAATGGCTTTCAACTTGGCTGTTGAAGTAAATGGTTTTTCTTCAAGTGTAATTGAAACTTCAGTTAAATGGGCTATAGGTAGAAAAACAACATATTCCCATTATATTTATATTTCTCTAATATATTGCTCATGTGATTTATAGTCAAGATGAAGAATTATATAAAACCAAGATGCTTGCATTCTCTAGAGCTGGTGGCTGCTTCAGAAATTGCTTAGCTGGAAAGTGGCAAGAGCAGAGTTGTTCTGCATGTTATTAGTAGCAAGTGGAAGACATGGAGTGCATTCCTCATCAGGGTGATTATTTGTCTCAGATCTGCCAAGTTTTGTTCAGTCACATGAGGATTCCCTTTAGGGACAAGATGGAAACCAATTCTGCAGGCATTCAGTGGAAGTGAAACCTTTCCAAGCATCCTGAAATGTAGGATCTGCATTTGATTGACAAATGAGGGAAATGTCATATTCCTCTTAATCTAGTTTTGTTTTGTTGTTTTGGGTTTTTTTTACTTGCCAGTTTTTCTGTATACCTCTTGAAGCATTTGTATTAGGGGACATTCCTCTCTTCATTTATACTCTCTGGAACTCCTATGTGACAAATATCACAATATTTTGGATGTTACAATTCTTCTTACAGGACAAAAGAAGCTTATCATATGTAGTGTTTCCCAATCTATGTCCCACAATGTAAGGAAAGAACTGTTTTGTTTACTTGGAGACAAAAGGAAATGTCTTGTTGCTAAATGTAAACTTTACATTAGTGAAAATAAAATATACTAAGATATGTTCCATGTATTGATAGTATTCTGTAGGAGTGGTTTATTAAAATGCAGTCTCGTGTACATAGGATGTAGATTCCACCTGTGAAGCTGGTAATTAATTCTTCATGCTCCTGCATAGAATCCTGCCTTGTGCTATTGAGAGAGTCAGCTTGGTCTGAGCCATTGTCACCTCTAGATACCTGCTGTAACTTCAACCAAATGAAAATGCTGGATGGTGTCTGGGGATAGCTTCTGTTTGTGTCAAAAATATGCAGACAGTTAAAATAAGATTTTTAATATAGTAGATCTTTGAATAATTTGAATATGATTCCTATTTTTAACCAAAACAGAAAGAAGAAGGAAAAATTCAAGGGCAGCTTAATAAGTCTGATTCTAACCAGTACATCAGAGAACTGAAAGATCAGATAGCTGAGCTGCATCATGAGGTAAGTGATATTATACTACAGTCTCTCATCATTTGTACTGTTTGTCCTTTCACCTGTGGCAGGTTTTGCTTATTTAATAGTTATTAAATCTTCAGTACCTTTTTTTTTCTGAAGTACCTAATTTTAAATGAATGCAATAAAAGTCTTACACATGAATCTTGCCTTTATCTTGGAATGTAAGAGAAGAAAAGTTTAGTGTTTAGTTATGTGATTTGACATTAAATGAGATTGGCATTTATGTTCCATCTTAGCTTTTTCCTTAATTTCATGAGTTGATCATATTCATGTTGCATTTACTCCATTTGGAAGTGCATATATGAAAATAAGCCCCTTTATGTCTTTATTTGCTACAACTATTAAGGCTACTGTAGTTAGAAACTAAACCTCATTTGTACAAGTACAAGAATCCATGTGTAAATTTTCTGGGTTTTGCTGTTGCAAGGACAAATTTTATGTGGTAGTACACTGAGATTGCTTAAAAAAAAAAAAGGATGCTTGCTTAATACCAGTTAACAGATTTTTAAGTTTTAAACTGCCAAAACCTTCAATCTATGAAATGTCTGTCTTCAAACTTCCTTGCTCTAATAGTTGTAGTAACTCTCTGTTAGTTAAAAAGATCAGAAGGTCTTGAAACAGAAATGGCTTATGTAACTCCTGTGTTCACTGGCTCCTTTCAGTTCATGCTGCCTTGTGAAGAAATGTCTTTACCTAATCCCCCCTCATGTGCAAAGTGCCTGGTCATCTTTGCAGTAGTCTCTTTCTAGCCTTTTCATACACAGCTCTGAGTGTTGCTTAAAACCACAGGACTGTAGAGCAATTCAACCTAATTGTTTGTTGCCCTTTTGCTTTTATTAAATAAACACATCCTTTCTTTAAGTGTAGATAGTGTTTTCATAACAATCTGAGTAGATCCAAGCTTTTAGAATCAATCCCTTGAGACTTATAACACAGTTGAGGATCTTGGAATGTTGTCTATGCTATAGATCACTATGCTATAGATGGAGGATAGTCTCTGGGGCCATCAGTCCAGCACCTTTACCAATCATTAGGCTCACTTAAAAACAGATTGAAAAATCAATAACATGGCTTTCTCCATTAAAGCAGCCTAATTAGTTTTCTTTGTTGCTTGCTTGAAGAATTCCCAGAAAGCCAGATATTTAGTGCATTTTTGCATTATGAACAAAATAAGGCACTACTGTACCCACTTTTCCCTCTGATCACTGTAGACTTAAAAGGTAAGAGACTGCTTTGGGGGAAAAGTAGAATTACTCTTGGAAAGTGGTTGCATCATTTTCTATATACAATCATTTGTTATATGCCTGGCTGAGCAACTGAATTGTCATGAAGGCAGGCAATATTGTACATCTTTAATGTGTATAAGTTAATGTGAGCAGGTTAGAAAGAAGATGAGGTTCATTAGCTCACAGAATAATGATAACTCTAAGTAATACCAGTGATTTCCTGAACAGTTCATTCTAGTCAAATCTTTATCAGCATTTCAATTTGACAGAAAGGAAATGCTATGAAGAACAAGAATTTCAACAATAGCAGAGTTTGAGTAATTCCATGTAGAAGAGCACTCCTCTTCCAGATACATGCTTTGTGGTGGCTAAAGTTTTCATTTCCAAACTAGATAAACACTATAGGAAGGAAATCATTCTAGGATATATAGGAACGGTACGAAAAAATAGTTTGACTTGATGATTTTACAGATCTTTTCTGACTTCAGTAATTCTATGATTTTATGGAACTCCATATGTAATAGACGTACGCTACCTTGGCAGCATTCTGCATGTTTCTTTACACAGACTTTATTCAAGCCTAGAAGTCTTTGTTTACTAATGACTTTTTTCCCTTTCCCCCTTATTGTTACCTACTTGTCTAGTTTTTAAATAAAATCTTAAGAGGGAAAGCAGTGTTTCCTGCAGTGTTTCCTCAGAAAGCAAAATCTGAAGAAAATGGCAACAGGAAGAGGCAAAAATGTTTGCTCTCAACTGCTAAATATTAGGAGAAGTATCATTCAGTCAATGCCAGTTAAATAAACAACTTCCTTAATCTGCACTGAAGTGTCTTCATGCATACATCCATTAATGACCATGTTCTTTGTTTTTGGCTAGCTGCTTTCTGATTCTACTTCTGCAAAAGCTAAAAGAAACGTTACACATTTGCAAATGCATCTTCCTGAAGATAGGGTGATGGTGTATGTGACATGCTGACCACAATCTCCCAACTGGTTAGCATGTAAAAGGCACTGGAAAAGGAACAGAGCTCTTGGTGACTGTATGGTTACCTTCTAATATGTTGTAATTGCGTAACTTTAAACTGCATATAAATGCAAATGCTAATTAAAGCTAAAGTTATAATTTAAGGTAGGTGTGAGATAGGTATGTGTGAAACAAGATGAAATGTCTTGGCATAGCCATCAATGCTGATTCTGCATATTTAACTTTTTTTTCCTCCCTAGCACTGCATTTTTACAGATTTTTACTCCAGAAAAGTTGCAGATTCTCCATCTGAAGGACAGGAATAAAATAATGACCAAATCCTATATTGAATACAAGTAACTTCAGACTAAGTCCATATTCTGGCCTTTGGATAAACACTGTTTCATGCATTTGGCCAGCAGTGTGAATGTAAATGCTTCTGTCAGTGGAGCCTGGAGCAACTACATACTTTAATTCTATTCTGTGATATCATCTATCAGATGCCATGGCACCACATTGTGGCAGCAGCATGATCCTTCCTAACTGCAGAGTTCTTGGGAAAGGTTTACTGTTCCATCAGTGTTTCCAAGCCAGGCACAGAGCAAACCTAGAATATCAGTGAGGAACACCAATGAGGACAGCAGAGAGTCACTATTACTGCCCAGTGTCTAAAGCTGAATTGTTCACTAAAAGGTGGGTTGGGGGTGGGAGTTTGCTGTGGCACAGGTGCAACAATCTGCTGCGGTACCATCTCTTGGCTTTCTGGGTGAGAAAAATTTGGCCCTTAGTATTCAGATATTTCTCTCACTTGTTCCAATGTGGTAACCTAAATCAGCTATGTGTTGGAACTCTGCATGCTGTATCAAATGATTAATCAATGGATTCATAGTACAAAGGGCACTTGGTTGGAAGTTTTTGTACATATAAACAAAACTTTTTAAAAAATGAAATAAATTTTGGTCATCTTTTTCTGAGCTCAAAATTTTGGATGCTTCTTAAGAATAATGCAGCTTGCAGCCTAAAGGATAAATTTCAGCTGCTTTTATTACTCATCTAGCAATAGTAATGCTACAGTCAGTCTTCAAATAATATTATAAGACTTGTAGTAAATTCAAGTTGTGTTCCTGTTACTGAATAAAACTGCACATACTGGAAATCAGTAGTATGGCACCCAAAACTGAACTGATGAGCCACATTGCTATTAAATGTACAAGGTAATTAAATAGAAAATTATGCCTTTTTCTTACCATTCCAACACTGTGAAATAACTATAAATGGGATTATTGGAGTTTTGGCTTGTTCTAACAAGCTGCCTGCCAGATTCCTTTTATACCTAGTCAGAGGATTTCTGTAGCATGGTAAGCTGAGTTGAATATTGACTACTTCAGAGAAAGTCTTAAACATGTAGTTGATGAAAATTTCAGGAGAACAGACAGACAAAATTTGGAGCTTTGAGAACTTTATCACCAGAAGTTGTCAACTTCTGCTCTACTAGACTCTATGCTTCTGTAAACTTCTGCTTTACTGGTGAATACTGCAGTCTTAGGTTAATGAGGTTGAACTCTGTAGAGGCCTTTTCCAGCCTTAATAATTCTATGGTTCTATGCACATTATCTTAAATCTATTTACATACACCTCTTTCTTTGCACTGATTGGAACAACCAAATACGGGTTAGAATATAAATATTAAGTGTAACTTGTAATGTTATCTAAAATAGTGAATTAATTCTCACTGCAACCACAACTTCACTCAGAAATCAAATACGTGTACATCAGTTAGTATTTACTTGCATTTGAACTTTAATAAATATATCTGGTTTTATGCCCAGGCCCTAAAAAGTTACTGACAGCTGTCTTGTAATCTTTTACACAGCCTGTCAGTATTCAAAGAACACCTGATGCATAATGAAAGGATGCTCAGATTGAAGTATTTCTAGTTAGCCAGTAGCTAATCCTGTGATAAGTCATGTATATCAAGTGCTGTAGTTTGTTTCCTCCTTATTGGCTGGATTTGTGAATTATTGGGCAGAAAGTTGTTAGGTGGTTGTGATTTATGACTTTATTGTTGAAGGCTGAAACTAGTGTGAAAACCTGAAATGTGGAGGATCATCACAAACAGGAAGTCATGATGTAAACTTTTTTAAGAGCTTTTAATATGTACTAGCCTTAGACACTGCCTTTTCAGAATCTTGTGTTCAGTTGCCATTTGATCTTTTCATTAATTGAAGTCTTTCCACCTAGCATTTTCTTTCTTCTTCCTTTCCCTTCCCATTCTTAAAGCTATCTCTGAAGCATTTTTGACTTCTAGCTTAGTGGGATTTTAACTTAAAATGCTTTCTCATTGTCCAGCCCCAACAGGCTGCAGCTTCTGTGAAGCTGCATTTGTTACTCTTGTCAGTAAATACAGAAGCTTGGTTTGCCCTGTGTTTGGCACAGCAGAAATAAGGTCTACTGATCAGTCTGTCACTTGACCTTCCAGTTCATGTGCTTTACTGATGTAACATAAATGGGACACAGACACTATGAGGTTGTACCGTGCGTGGTTAGATACTTTCAAGCTGCACAAGGATTGCTGCTATTTCACAGAAGTTGCTTTTGACTAGATACAAAAATGTTAAGTGAAAATGCTAACTTGTGTGAAACACTTTTACTGTTCAAGAGACTATCTCACTAAGTAGGTAATACTGAAGTAAAGCTGTTAAGCTATGTGGAAATGAATACATTGGAAGTTTGGCCTGCTACGAGTTTCTATTAAGTAAATTTGACAGCTTAAGGAAAACTATGACTATCGAACAAGCTGTTACTCTTTTAAACACAAATCATATTGGAGAAACAAGGAGGAAGGTGTTTGTAGTTTCCCACCTTTTCCTTTTAATTCAAACTGAATGGAATTAAATGATTTATAAACTGCTGAAGTTCTGCATTTCATGCACTACCTCTCTGTATGTGTAGTCACTTTATATATATTACCCAGCAGCTGCTTCTGCTTCCTGTTGGATGTTGCAAGGCTTGTATGTGTTACCTAGATTACAGGGGTGGTACAAAAGATTAGAATTGATGTGCTTACCCACAAACTACACTGGCAGACCACAAGACACCTTTGGAGACAAAAGCAAGTGGTTTCCAGTCTTTCAGACTTTGTGATTTAGGACTGAAGTGCTTAAGATGTTTCACATGAAATTTTACTGAGTTTGCCTTTGTCACACTGTTAGGTGATTTTTGTCACTCTTGGAATCCTTTAATGTGTTTGTTTTGCTGTAAAATTTCAGATTTTTATCTTTATATAATATAGTATTTCAAATGTGGAGTTGGTTTAATCTTATGACAGTTTTCATATTAAAAGCTGAATTCTGCCTCACGTGTTGCTTGTACAAAAGCAAGTAGCCTCTACAGTTTGGGATTGTGGATGTGTATTGGCTGTCTGTGTTAGAGGACAGCTTTATGAAGCAACAGAAACAGCGCTTCCTTCTCTTATGACATTTTTTCCTTAGAAAGCAGGAATATGGACATTGAAGATAGCCCATTTTTCAGTTTTACTATGGCATCTGTGTATCTGCAGGGACTATTCCACCCACCATGAATTTAGAGAGATGATTGCTGGAGTCTTTGTCTCTTTTTTGTGCAGGCTTCTGCTATTGACCAATGTCAGACGGAGAATACAGGGTTTTCTCCTAGCTGTTTCTTTCTAATGAGATATCCTCTTGACAAATAATTAGTTGCAATGTTTTGAGAAGAAGCAAGCATGATGTGCAAATCTTATGCAGGTGTGTTTGATATTTGAATGAAAACCAAAATTCTGATGTTAGTGTGGCACACTGGTCCAACATTTAGAAACTGCAGCTTGTCCAGTTAATGATATTTCAGCATGGCTGATGGAAAAGATCAAGATGGCAAATAACTGGAGCATTACCAATCTGCCAAAATAATTTTCAGGCATTTAGAAGACTTTATAATAGTATCTTTAAGTGAAATTCTAGAGATTAAATTCTTGCATATTGACCGTGCAGAAAATGGGGTGTTTTTAAAGCTATTTCCCATTTCAGTATCTGAAAACTTGATGGCTCTTCAAAGAAGTAGTGAGCATTAGTTTACTACTCTTCCATTTCCACATATGTATAGTTTATCTAGGAATGGATCTGATATTATGTTTTAAGAACCTAATGCAGTCAGTAAGATTCTGATATAGGTGTTATCTCTTGGTCTGATCATGCTCCTGGTAAACTAACATTTTAAGATTGGCTTAATGAAAAGAGATATAAAAGTTGGAGATTAAATACTATGCTTTTAAAAGATTTTGCTTGTGTAAATAAAATTCAAGACACTTTAAGTAATGACTTTGAGGATAAATAATGTATAAGTTGTGACCAACAGAGTAATTGGTTATATGGCTGAATTAAGGATATATCTTGCAACTCACGTTAGCTTTCTAGGCTTTCACTGCTGAAATTAAAATGGAGAAGGGAAAGTGAACTTGTAGCCCATCAGTGTGAAGGACTTAAAAAATCCACCTATATGGGCCACACTATTAAATACCTAAATAAAATTCAATGCACTATAGTGGACAGAATGAAATATTAATCCACATTAACAGTTCCTTTAATCTTAAATACCATAAACTTAAATAATAGGTAAACTGTGTTTTAAAGTTGTCAAATTATTTCCTCCTTGTATTTTTTATTATTAGCTAATAATCTTAAATCAGTGAGTGGTTCTGGGCCCTGGCACAGATTGATCCAGGTTGTCCCCTGAAGAGATGAGGAAATGTTTTTACAAGCAGCTAAATGATGATTCCTGCATTGGCCATAGATGAGGACAAAATTATGATGCTGCTTGTGGCCCATTGCACAAGATGGGCTGGCCACTTCTAGCAGCATTCCTAGCTCCTATTTCTCTCATAGTAATTGCATCTGGTCTTGGTGATGGGATACCAGTGGGAAGCATTATTCCTTTCATCTGTTAATTTTATTATTAGGCTTCCATTGAGTCAAATTCAGTGCTTACCAAATCGAATGTTCTCTTATCTGATGCACCACCAGACTACGTTCAGAAGCAGAGCAAATAACCTGGAGTAAACAACATAGCTTTGCATAATGGAGAAGAGGAGTAACTGGGGAAGGGGAATTCCAGTTCAAGTTCAACCTACCAGAAATTTTTCAAGTTCTCTAAAGACATAGTAAGTGATGGATAGCAGCAGATCAGATCATATGTCCAAATGAGAATGAGAGAAGATCAGATTTATCACTATTTGAGTACCTGAGGAACAGAAAGAGGTAACATTTCTTTCATCAGAACTAAAGCAAAACCAGCAAGGCCCAAAAGGCCATCCTCTCTCTGTAATATTTGTAATTAGATAAAATGTTCTTTTACTCAGTTGCTTGCCACGTTATTTCCTTCCCCACCCCCATTTCTTCTGGAAGAAGTGAATTTTTCCTATTTCATGTAGTACAAAAACAACTACATTAGTCTCTTGTAAACTGTCATTTTATTTGCTCACTTTCATAAAACCAGCTAATATTTGTGAGATTCATTCCAGTCAATTTTTACTTCAGCCAATGGTTTTCCCTTCACATTTCTCAGTAAAACATAGTTCTCAGTAATGTTGGTTGAAAGTCTTGTATTAACTCTTGTAAAGCACTTGTTTTTCAACACAGGCTAGAATCACATTAACATCTTCTAATTTTTTTTTACTAGACAATGCTTTCAAAATATGTGACTCTCTATAAATGTTTTTTTACTTGATAAGAAATGTTGTCCCTGAAAGGAAATATGTTAGCCCTCAGATTTACAAAGTAAGCATTTCAGCTTGTGGTGGAAGTTTATAGCACAATAAATCATGTGCTTTTCTTTTACCGTATCTTGCAAGAACAGTTGGACAAGAGATGATCAGATTTTTCCCTCCCCACAAGTAAAGCTCTTGCAAGGACAGCTAAAAATGCAGTTGCTTTACTAGTATGTGTCAAAGTTACAGAACTTCTGTGCTGGCAGAGTCTGATTTAAGTGGTTGTGGTCAGTCTGAGGAACCTGTGATGTGATAAGATAGCGTTTGTGAGGTCATGTGGTTTGCAAACACCCAATCTAATGTAGCAGCTTTGTCTACACAGGATAGTTAAATATATACTCTACACTTTAGAAAAGTGAATTGCTTTATTCCTTTAACTCAGCTTCTCCTTAAAAGAGTCAGAGATGTTATACTGGCTTGATAATACCCAGATTTATTACTGAAAGACTGAACTGATTGGGAGACTTAATTATCCAGTAACTTTCTCCAATTTAGTTGCCCTTAATAAAGCAACTAGCTTTTAGAAACTATCTTGCTAAATAAGCCATTGACAGTCAGATGGAAGATACAGTGGAATCCTTGTGTATTTTATGATCATCATTTGTTTAATTCAATTAACTTTGAGTGGTCACAGTGTAATTAACACAGGCACTTGCCCACCATGACAGTATTGATTCCATAATGATGGTACTTCATTCCACGAATCGTCATCTTTGCGTCAGATACGGTTGATTCCTCTCCCTTCCCCCCCGGTAACGCCATCAACAAAATATTTTCCATCTCTCGTGAGGGTGAAGAAAACCTCTAAATGTGATCAGTGTAACCAGGACAGTGATGTAGTCTGACCTTAAATGGAACAGGTATTACTTTGTTTATGTGGATCAGGGCAATGTTTTTTGGTATGAATCTTAACTGTTTCACTGCCACTAGTGACAGATTGAATTCAGTGCTAAAATAAATGAAGATTAGTGATTGCTGCTTTTATATTTTCCCTTTTTTTTTCCCTACACATCACAGCTCCAGATCTGTCTTGCTGAGCAATGTAATAGTTCTTGATTGCAGCATTAGAGTTGAATATAGCTAGCTATAATTAATTACACTGTGTCCTTTAAATTTTGTGTGGATTGCCAAAGCAAGTAAACTGAAGTTATTTTATTATCATTGCATTATAATGTTCTTGATTGTTGAAGCTGTGTGACCTGTCTGCTTTACTAATTAAAGCTATGTCAGGGTCTGTTATGTTTTTCTGCTTATAAATCAAGTTTTGAAATGGAGGAATTGAGGTTCTACTGGCTTATCTGAGCAGTCGTGCCTTTCAAAAATTGCATGCTAGCACCCATACACAGGTGCCAGCTATGGGAGAAAACTAGCTCAGGAGAAGACTGCTATATATGAGTTTGTAGTAGGTCTCTGTAAGCTTATCTGAATATAAGCAGGGCAAACAGTGGAAATGTGGTGCTAACACCTCCTAAAATAATTTTATCAATTTGAGTGGCAGCCAGCACAGATGAAAGTATTTTCTGCAGTTAGGGGCAAAAATGTTACTTAGTCCATTTAAAAATGCTGAGTTTAAGTCCTGCTTTTAAAGGACAGAGTAAAAGTGTGAAATGCTCATTTCCTGTAACTGTTGCCTGTAATGGGTGCATTTTCAGTCTCTATCAGCCGGTATATTCTAGTTAATGCTTGAGGTTTCAGTAACATTTGTATTTATAGATGCATATGACAGGGAGAAGGAGGATTGAGATTTAGGTGTTTTCTTGAATGTAATAATTCCAGTACATTAAGTGTGATTAGACTGCTGTTTTAAAATTTTTTCCTTGCTGTGTCCTCACTTCCATTTGAGCTTTTTGTAGACTGAGTTTCTGGGAATTTTCTATAAATAACTAGTTAGTAGGTAGAAGGAAAATCTCTAGGCCTGTCATCTAGAACTTCCTTTGGAATTGCATACAGTCTCACTACAACAAACCTGTCAGCTCTTGGAAAAAATCCCTCAAGATATAAAACCTGACACAGTTACCAAGTACTGATGACTTTTCAAAATAGCATTAAAGTTGGGCATTCCTCAGTGCTGTTGCTATTTCATTGCATATTTGATACCTAACTTTAGTGTTTAACTTGATTACGCTGCACTAGATCAAAACCTGATACTTTAACCATGTAGTGCAGTGATCAAAAAGTCATGACCTCCCATTGATCGCTTTATTGGTTTCCTGTTCTGATTCACTGGAAACCTTCTGGTCTGAACACTTGTTGCTGGTTTTTATCTTTGTCACGTTTACAATGCAGCAGACTTGTCTATGGTAAAACTGATATACAACATACATTTAATTTAACATCATATTTCATTTTAGCTCATTATAATATTGAAAAAACCACTTTTTGGAAAAACTTAAGTCAAGAAATTTAAGAGTACATTCAGAGCAGTATGAAATAAACAGGTGGACAACTGGAGATGAGTTTTCTTTTAATGCATTAAAATTGTTCTGTAGGTTTTATCTAAGCTTCCTGACAGCCATAGGGATTTTGTAACACATTTTGTATTACTTTTATACTGAACAGGACTTACAGAACCTGGCATTTAAAACAGACACCAATTATTTAAATGCTGTTAAAAACCCCCAAAGCCTAAAATTACTCAGTCTTGGAAATTCTCTGCTGCTCTTTTGCTTTTCACTTACAACACACTGGAGGGGTTTTATCTCTTTTTAGTGGTATGGTCAGCAAAGTTAATGTGAGATAAATATTTCAGGTTGTACAGCAAAATGTTGGTCATACTTTTAAATGTATGAGTTTCAAAAACAAAGGTAAGAGTTTCCTTAAACAGGAGACTTTAGTAATTAATTGCATACATAATCTTGCTTTCCAATGAGCTAATGATGAGTGGGGCAGATTCAATTAATGTTGTAATACCTCAGGACTGTTGCTTTTAAACCTACTGTAGATGGAAAAAAAAGAAAAAGGTCAGTCCAGAGACTCTCTGGGTTTATTAACTTGTAAGAATAGCAGCCATACTGGCACAGCCAGAAAAAGGAGCCCAGCTCTGTTCATGTATTTAATATTGTCACTCACCACTGTTCTGGCTTGGGCCCACAGTAGGATTATCCAGCCTGCAGCTTACTGCTTGCTCTGATTTCTGATTAGCTACTGTTGCCAGTTTCAAGGGGCTTTTTGCTGCAATTGCTTGAAGTGGATAAATGATACTGCAGCTATATTAGATTGAATCCATTTATAAACTCCAAAAATCACAGAATCACAGAATTAACTAGGTTGAAGAAGACCTTTGAGATCACTGAGGCCACCTAATGCCACCTTATCAACTAGGCCATGGTACTAAGTGCCACATCTAGTCTTGAACACCTCCAGGGATAGTGACTTATCACCTCCCTGGGCAGCCCATTCCAATGCCCACTCTTTCTATGAAGAATATTTTTCCTAATGTCCATCCTAAACTTCCCTTGACACAGCTTAAGACTTTGTCCTCTTGTCCTGTTGCTGGTTGCCTGGGAGAAGACCCCCTGTCTTGCTATAACCTCCTTTCAGGGAGTTGTAGAGATAAGGTCTCCCCTGAGCCTCCTCTTGCCCAGTGCCCATAGCTGTTCCTCACAGGGCTTGTGTTCCAGACCTTCCACCAGCCTTGTTGCCCTTCTCTGGACATGTTTGAGCATCTCAACATCCCTCCTAAATTGAGGGGCCCAGATCTGCAAACAGCACTTGAAGTGCAGCCTAACCAGTGCTGAATACAAAAATGACTTCTGCGTTGTAATACCTGCTGGATGTAATATTTGCCTGGACTGATATTTGTGTCCTTAATGGCAACATATTTCCCAGTAATTATGTTAGAGATGCTCCATTTACTTGATTTGCTGTGATAAGCATTTTTCCAAAAGAAGTTAGTGATAGTGCGCTACTGTATGCTTTAAATTGGAGTCATCTTGTTATAATGGGAGAGTCATCACTAAGCAGCTGTTAAATATGATAAGAGATCCCATTAGATGCTGTGGACAGTCTCAGGAATTTTTAAGAACTCCAATTAATTTGCTTTTATTCATGTTAAATGCGATTATAATTTAATAGATCGTAACTGATTTTTCTTATTGGCTTGTAATTTTCTAAATATCTGTTTTCATGGTGCCAAGTTGACAATGTTTTTTTGAATTATAGGAAAGGTATTTGAAAACCTTTATGACTTGTTTCTTCAGCTAAATGTGGTTAGATCATATTTTCAGCAACGTTCTAGTTTTCCTTTGAATCATGTTTGGGTTTTAAGCAGGAAATCTTATGAAGAGTTTCAACTGTTACTAAGGTTAGAACAAATAAAGAGGGAACTCTGATTTTCAGATTCCTCTTATGAGTGAAAGCACTGAGAATTCAGGATCTTTATTCTTTAAATAAACATTTAAATTGACATACTGCCTTCTTCCAAAACCGATTTTATTCACCCAAGGCTGTGGTCATTTCGATCTCACTTGTGTATTTCTTGGTTATCTTACTGTGACTAGATTTAATATTTATTGGCAAGCTTTGTTAAAACCTGTCTTTACTACTTTGGAATTGAGTACATTTCAAGAATTAGTTACTTATGCCTATTAAAGGGAGCAGACAATAGCATTTTAGTTTGACTTTTCACTACTTAACTCCTAGCTTAAAACCTCACAGGTTACAACATAAAAATGTCTCCCAGAGCTTTGAACTCTTTCACAAAGTCCCGTGAAAGTTTAACCTATGTTCCCTACTCAAAAATACTCCAGGGACTTAGAAATATAACTTGCTTGCAACTATTACCCTTCAAACTTGATTCTATGCTTTAATATAGAACACCTTTTGAATTGTTTAAAACTTCTAAATTTCTCTTTACTGTTTCTCCTTCATGCCTGGCTTGATGAGGCAGTCAGCATCAGGTAAGAAAATTTATTCTAAGATTCAAGGATCTGATTGGTAGCCTTTTTTCAGCTCTTCTGTATTTGTGGAAGTACACTGTTACCTTTTAAGATTATGTACAGTTAAGTATTTTCATATGTTGACCAGTAGACATACAGTTTGTCTTTAAAATGCTGAATTCTTTAGACACGAGAAGGTATAAAAATGCACACATTATTAAGATTTTGTTCTTGATTCAGCTGGCTTTTGAAGGGATAATGATGATATATATTTTGATCACATAATGTTGTTGTTAACCCTTTGAAATGTCCCAAAGACCATGTGAATATGCTGTAGTGAAAACAGGGTTGAAGCTGCAGTCATCTAGGCAATATGACCTGGATTTGAGAATTAAAAGGAAAGCACATGGGGTTTACCAGACCTGGTTTTTTATTGGTTGCCTTTTTTTTTTTTAGCAGATGTGATCAGATTTGAGATTCTTGCAAAACCGAAACAGTAAGAAACAGGTTCCTTTCAATGTTATTTGTTGGAGTGACAGATCTAGTTCCCTTCACATGAAGGAAGGCCAGACCCCAAACTGAAAGCCATTAACCAATATCGACTGTAGAAAAGAGAACAGAAACTCAAAGACCCTGGGGTGCAAGTCTATACTTTGCTCAACATGGCTGTGATTCCTTCAGGGATAAGTATAGAGTAGAACTAGGGTATGGGGGCAGTGTTTGGTTGGATCTGCACATCCTACATTCCAAGCCCTTATTTGGATTTCCTATTGTCTTGATATGCTTGGCTAGATGAATGGCAAGATCTTGGTCTAATGCTTTAGTTCCTACCTTAAGCTCTTTTTCTGTGTTCAAATGAAACACTGACAGCAAGAATCTCAAGTCTGTCTTAAAAAGCTGACAAATTAATTTCAGTGTGAATAAGGTGATTATTCATCTATTGCAAAATCTAAGCCATACCTACACAATGGCAAACATTGAATTGGTAGTTACAAATCAGGAAAGATGTTTTCACTCTGTATTGAGTCCTCTGACACTGGCTTAGCATGCAGCACCAGCCAAATCATACAAGGCAACACTGGGCATTAATAGGAAGTATATGAAAAACCAAATAAAGGGAGTTGTATTGCCACTTGGTATCCAGATGGATGTAGAAAGTTTAAAGAAAGTCTGTAGGGAAGTTAAAGGGAACTGAATCTGGGTTGTCTTGATTATTGCCTGTTATGGGAGGCTAAAATGGATTGGAACTCATGTGCTCTAGAGAGAAAGCTGAAAAAGGTACTTTGATGTAAGTTTCAGAATAATGACCACAGAACTGCTTTTCACCACTTGTTCCTGCATTATTAGAATTTGAGGGCAATTACTAAAACAAGTAGATTAGTTTATAACAAATAAAGGAATTTCTGGAATTTACTGCCACAGGAAGATATGGAGGTAGACAGCAAATGATATAATCAGTCATGGACAGCTGGTCTATAAATGTATGCCAAAGCAGCTAGAAAAAGATTTCACTCATATTTGCTACAACAGCTTTGGGATAAGTGAATGGAGGCTTGGTAATATGAACATCCTGTTGTCACTGTTGGAGGCACCAAATTAGGCTGATGGACGGTTGTCCTGAGCCAATAGGACAGTAATGTTACTCCCTTGAAAAGATACTGCTTTTTCTTTCAGAAGTGTAGAGCCTCACTTGCTAGACTGTAAAGTTATGTGATAGTACAAAACTTCATTTTAGGAAACCTCCATTTTGGAGCTTTATGCTGTCATTGGCTGCTGGTATTTAATTGGAGTGCAGGCTGTCTACAAGTTGTTTCAAGGGCTTTGAGAAGCCATACAAAGCCTTCCTGTTGCAATACAAAATTCCAAACAATCAAGCTCCTTCAGAAATGCTTGTGAACAATTATTAGGTTGAAAGGCCCCTGAACAATCTCCAACTATGAAAGTACACTTGCCCTTGTCAGTGCAGCCTAGTGTGCTGTTACCCTTCATCACTGCCCAGGGACAGTGTGGATTCGAGTTTAGCCTCCCGTGTGTCAGGACCCCATTGTCCTCTTCAGCAGCATTGCCCTCCAGCCTCTTGATCCCCATAATACAAACAAGGCCTATGCCACAGTGTTCTGGCTGAGGTGACCATTTCTGAAGCAGACAGAAGTTCAGGAGTTCTGTGACCATTGATAGATGTGTGGTGTATATTCTCTGCAGTATGCTCATGTTTCTTCACAGCAGTCTGTCTCCTCTTGCACATGAAGAGTGCTTAAGAAAAAAAGCCAGGCAAGTGTAAAGCTGCAGATCAAGAGTGTTTCTGGAAAGTCAGAGATTTGTTATTCTAATGAAAGGATGCACAAAGATAACACATTGTTTTCTGAGACTCCCTTTAGGAACTGGCAAAGAGTGTGTCTATTCATGATTATTTTCACCAACTGCATTTTCCACAGACTTCCATTTGGAAAGGTTGCTGCCTAAAACAGTGAAACCATGATTTTGTCATGTTACCTAAATAACTTCATCTAAAGGTATCATGTTTAAGTCTTCAGGAAAACATTTGAGGTCATTGGCTTGGCTTTCTGAGTGTTCAAAACAACTAACGTTGAGTATCAGCTTTATAACTTCAGGTGAACCAATGACTTAACTGTACAGACCTAAAAGCATATAATTTCTTACTCTAATATGAAGTTTGTAGTCACTTGTACAGCAGTTCTTTTTTTTCCTGTGGTGAGGGTGGAGAGAAATTGTTGGGTTTCTGTGTTTTATTTTCTTAGTGACTAAAATTGATAGCTGTTTTGGAAAATTCATGTGGTAGCTAATCTGATCATATTGCAGGGTATTTTCAGGAATAATATTTCTAAATAACACAAGAATGTTTGTACTAGGCTTTCTGCATCTAGCTGTTATAAGCTAGTAAAAATGATCATTCCAGATATATTTATATTTGGTATAAGCTGATTTTGCTTGCATCATGAGTTATGCTGTACAAGTGTGGAGCTCTGTTTGCTTGTCTTTATACAAAATCCTCATGAAACAGCAGCAGCCTTTGTGTATGTGAAGAAAATGCAAAAAACTAATGTTAGTATGCACAGTAACAACAAAGGTTTGGATCTACATCATGTACCCATGTTCCTAACAGGGATTTTTTTTGCTATAACATCAAAAGCTGGAGTTTTTACATGCTAACATGCAATTTAATGGCTTCTAGCATGATTATGACTCTTGTGATCTTTTTTCAACTCCTTTTTTATTCTCATCTTCTGCACAAGCCCATGGTAAGTACAGAGATTCCTTCTTCCCCAAATGGACAGGTAAAATCTCATATTGGTGTTAATATTGAGGACATACATGCACTTGTTATTTATCGAAGTGAATATTGCTTCAGATTTCTGAAACACCAAACAGATTTTGGTAAAGAAACTCTTTAGCATTTTATTCCTTCTATTCTCCAGGTCTCTTACTGTAAAAAGTAATTTCCAAAGTAGCACTTGGTGCATCTTCCTTTTTAAGCTTTTAGAGTGACATTAGGAAGGTTCTGTAATCCATTTTTAATGCTTATTTGCATGCTCAGGATTTTTTGTCTTAATACTGTTAGACTGTCAAACTGACCCTGAGATATTAGTTACTAAAAGCTAACAAAAATGAAATTCTAGCTCAAACCAAAACACCACAAAAACAACCAACCTCCAGGATGTCTTCCATAAGTTGCAGTCATTTTTCATTCAATTAATAGGGGATTTGCCCCTGCCAGACTTTAGTGCTTTGGGTTTTACTTTTGAGTAGTTTGAATGCGTGGTTGAAATTGTGTATCACTCTGCAGCACCTTAAATTAAAATGTTATCTGTCCATGATCAGACAATAATTTTTGATGTTTGATGTTCTCTTAATATTACAACTACAATCTCTTTATGCTGTACAGAGATGTTTCTCTCATACTACTTGATCTGAAATCTCATTAGATCTTAATTAGATAATTAACACAGGTAATGTTATAATGTAGACCAAACTAAACATATTCTCAGGATTTTTTTCTGTGACTGTGAGAAGCTGGCAATATTCACTGGGGATCCTGTTCTTTGAAGGAGGGGCTTTCTCAAGTAAGAAATCAGGCAATATGAGTAAGAATGGAGTTGTAAAAGTAAAATGTTAAGTCCCAAAGTGTTGTCAAAACAAATAGGTCACTCTAGAAAATAGAAACCATCCTTGTGGGGATATTAAAAATACAGTAAAAGAGGAATCTCTCATGATTGGTTCTAAGTACCTTAGTTATTAAGCCTTAAAACTGTAATACTCAAAGGGATCATTAAATATGCTACTTTCAGATCTTTCATTTTATCCAGTAAGAGATTAATGAGGCATTTCTTGAAAATGCACTTGGTTTTTTGGTTTGATTTTTGTTGTTTGGGTTTTTTTATTGCTGGACTCGAGCTCTAATTAACTGTCAACTTCCACTTTTTCTAACAGATCAAATGTCTAAAAGGCCAGAGAAACTTCTCAGACCAACCCACTTTTGATGGGATTCACATTGTCAACCATTTCACAGGAGATGACGAATCATTTCATTCTTCTGATGAAGATTTTTTAACTAGCTCCATACAGGAGAGTGGGGTGAACTTTCATCTTCCCAGAAGGACTGGTCAGATGTCTTTGGATCACACACTTGTAGACAGCAGTGACAGTGATACAGAGGAAAGTGCCCTTCAGACTGAGAATTCAGGCAAGATGGTTTCTAAGCAGAGAAGAATGGAATCTTACTCTACTACTGTGTGATTATCACTGTGACTAGCACTGAAGACTTCCATGTTTCTTTAAGGCTGAAAATGTGAGGGAACTGAAACCATCCAGCAGTTGGTTTAGGTAACTATTGGATTTGGTCTGGCCTGTGATAAATATATACATGTACTGTTTATCTGCCTTCTCTCTTTGCCAAATCTTGCTAATGACATACCATTGCCATAAAATAGGCTGGGAAGAAGTTGATGGATGACAGTTTTGACAGTATTACTGAATGTTCTTTGGTTTAGAAACTGCAAATGTATTTCTTTAATGTGTAAGAAGCATTTTTGCTGTTCACAAACACAGGAATTATTTTCCTCAAAAGAAATTGCTTTTGTGCAATATTTTATGCTCTGAACAAATGTGTATGTTTTACATTGTTATCCTTTTGTGATCAAGATGGACCCTAGTAAACCATCTGATCATGACACATATATATAATTATCTTATGCTTCTCAATTAGTTTTGGTTTTTTACTAAAGTTATTGGATGCCCACAGAAGGCTTGAAAGACAAGTCTTTATCTGTACTACTTCATATATGCAAATAATGGTCACTAATGTCATAAAGGTGTTTTTCACCATTTTCACTTAAATCTATGTGCACCTGCTTTTGATGTTGCTAAATGGTAACTGGTCTGAATATGTTAATTACAATAATGTTTATTTTGTACATATTTATGTATCTACACCAAGCTGAAAATGTACATTACTCCATTTTATATGAGGAATGTAAATGTTGCGATATTACTGTCTCTGGTATTCTAACAGGAAAATGAATTCTGTATATACACACTAAAAATGAATTACTAAATAAAGGCAAAACACTAACTTTGCATTAAGTTTCAGCCTAGCTACACTAACAGGCTCATGTCAGAAATGCTTGTTCGAAACACTATTGACTGAAATCTTTTACCTTCATGTATATGTAATGAAAATAAATTTTTCATGATTTAACAAGGTTGCAGCATTTACTGTTTAGTCCCTTCCAAGCTATAGTCCTTGGTTAGCACATAGTTACTTGCAGGCTCTAGCTAGGTTCAGACAAGGTGAAGAAGTATTCATGCCTCAGTTTCAATGAATACATGGTCAGTGCAGTGGAAATACATACATTCAGTCCTGTTACAGTATATATTACAGAGCTATCTAGGAAATAAGCTATTGGTGCCATCACCAAATAACTGTGGTTGAGCAAAGCAGTAAGAGCTGAGCTGAGCATTCTACTTCCAGTCTCCTGAAAACTGAGATCCAGTCAAACAGCCTTAGCTTCTTGAACGGAACAACATTCTACTGTTATATTAACATTTACGTGCACTTGCAGACACATTCTAGTCAAGAATATTCTGTTATTGCCATTTTGTGTAATTAAGCAATCCTTAAGGCTTCTTTTAGCAATGTTTGCAACTGTTCTGTTAAATAAAAAGTAGCAATGCAGAAGTTTGGTACTGATAGGCAGTGTGTATGTTAACTGGTTTGCTACCCATGACAAGCAATGTAGTTGTTTAAAATTGCAAAAAGTGTGGAAGCATTCTGCTGAATGCATCTGCTAGTCCCATGAGGCATTTCCTTTCCCTTTATTTTGAATATGTTTTCAGAAAGAAACAGCACGACTAGGTGATAACAAACGCTCCAAGAATGATAGAGAAGACTGTATGGAAACAGCACGTTATGGGCATCTCAACAATATTACCTGCCCAGGTGCAATCTAATTTAAATCTTCAAGCATGTATGTAGGTGACAAATTCCAAATTACTGATTTCTGCAGCTCCTAACTTGGTTCAGTATTTCTGCCAAATTTCCCCACATCCTACCAGTGAATATGTAGTTCCAAGTACAGCCTGTGGAAATTGCCACTTCTGAGTTGGATTAGCTGAGTGATTCTTCTTCCTGTTGAAAATGTCATGTATGCAAAAACAAATCAGGAGCACTTTAGTTCATAAATGAGTAACAGTTGTCTTCTTCCCTTCCAATGAGCATCTGCTAGCTTATGTTTGCACCTGGATCATTCTTGCCCAAGAGGATAGGTGACAAATGTCTTGCTGCCTGTCATCAATACCAGCTGCAAGCCTCTCTTAAAGGTAATGTTCTGTAATAAGTGGCAGGCATAAAATTCAGTTGGAGGGCCATAAAAATGCTGTCTGTTTGAATAGTGAAGTCTTATGATTTTGCAATAACTGCCTTACTTTTCAAGTGATAGCAAATGCAATTAGATGACAAGCGTTATTTCCTGAACTTTTGTGGTTTTAAAGTATACAAATAGAATAAATACTGACACTGAATAACAGCATAAATAAAAATATACAAAAGTCCTTACCCAACTGACTACATATCTTCTAGTAGATAAAAGTGAATCACTGAACATAATGCAGTTTCAGACTTGGTTATACACAGACTATCCTAGAAAGACAGCCCAGCAGAGGCTCCTCAGAACCATTCTGCTGCTTCTCCAACTCTTCTGGCAAATAAATGACACTAATCTCTTCGCCTATGTGTGTTATAATATGAATATACATCAGAATAATGACAAATCAATAACATATATATATTAATGTGTCACCAAATAAAACATACTAATTATGCTACACACCCTGATCTTTCCTTCATGACCTTCTAACAAACATTGCTATTTGCTTAGATTTGCTCTTGCATCCAGAAAACTCAATCTGAATACTAAAAGCATAAGGTAAGAAAGCATGTAAACATGAAACTTCAGATTCCTGAATATCCAGGTGCTACAGCTGAGAAAACAGGTGGAATAGAGAAGAGGAATGCCCTGCTATAGGTGGAGGTTTTGTGCAAATTACATTTTATGTTTGGTAGTGAAAATGGTTCTGATTTCCCCAGTCTGATAATCAAGTGTCTTTGCTAATCAGAGAATCCTCAACATTTACATTTTCTTATTTCTCCATGCTAGAGGAGTGAATATTTTATGTACTAATAGTATTTATCATTAGACCTCTTTTAAGTAATTTCATTTCATGTGTTAGGAGTTGGTAACATTTATGAAAAATTTGTAATGGACTAGTTGGGAGAAAGTACATCGTGGAGTTAAGTATTGCATTCATGGCTCAACAACTATTTGTTCACTTTGGTCAGGTTTTTTTGTTTTGTTTCTTGACAAAAAGCAGACATCCTCTATATACACATCCACAAAGTACTATCTTCCACTAAATTCAATTTCCAACTGTATGAGCAATTTCTATATTAACTAAACTACATTGCTACAAAAAGAATTAAAATAAACATTCACATTGGAGTTTGCATAAATTTATCAAAACCACTTTGTACATCCTGCTATTGAACTTGATCAGCACTGAACCCTTTTGTGGAACTGCAACATGGACCAGCATGTTTTTCTGGGGTATTAATGTGATCACTGTTTGATATCAGAGACTGTGTTAGTGAAACTTGATGCTTAAACAGTTCAGCTAGAATGACACAAAACTATGTTAGCATAAAAATATCCACATTTTATACATGATATGCTGCTAATTCCCCTACCTGTAGAGGCTCCAAATAATGTAATTCACCCTGGGGGGGAAGGTAGAGATAATGCAAATCCCCTAGGAAAGCCATTAAAATTTAAAAATCAACTTATAAGATAGAAGTTAGTGCAATCTATATGGAAACTACACTGTTATGTTCAATCATGCACCAGCTGCTCACTCTGTGTGTTAAGAAGGAAAATGAAAGCGATGGATAACTAATGGATTTCTAGATTCAATGAAGTACATTTATATTCTATGAAATACTCTTATCAGTATATATTCTGTAACTCTCTGAGGGTTTTACCTGCTGATGGGGTTTTTTGGTTGGTTTTTTTAGGGGGGGTGGGTTGGTTGTTTTTTGTTTGGGTGTTGGTTGTTTTTGTTTGGTTGGTTGGTTTTTTTCTGTTTACAAACTAGTGCAAGACATAAGAAAAATCAGTAAAATGCATTTACACAGTAGGCAACAGAACCAAAAATTCTGAATGATGGAAAGTACACAGTAAATTGACTTTCAATGTAACCCCAATATAACATGAAGTTTCAGCTTCAGAGTCAACAGGCTAATGTATGCATGCCTACTCATGCCTGGACTCTAAGATACAACTGCTAGATCCAAGATACAACAGCTTAATGCTCTCCTTTTCCAGGAACTAATACCTTATTTCCCAATTATGAAAAACAAAAGCAATATGGCATACTCTTTAAACTGCATAGTACTGCACAAGTGACTGAAATTTCTAGTGCCTCGCTATTAGAACTAGAATTCCTATGAGAACATTTTGCATAGTCTATGTTCTATAACAATTGATTCAACTTTTTTCTGTTTGTAATGGAGGTACATTCTGAGTCCACTCCTTCCCAAAGCTGAAATCCCTCTTTTCATCCCAGCCTTCAACACCACAGCCTACCAACACTTTCCCTCTCCACTTTGTGCTCACAGAGATCATTTTCTAATCTGGTCTGGGAGCAGCAGAAGTTACTTTGGTTTCCCCAGCAATCAAAAAAAATGCTATCAAAATCACTGATTAATTTCTGACATATTTACAGTACGCATTTATGCCAGAAGGAGGACCATAGAGATGGTAGTGACAAGATGCTGAGAGAAAAAAATAAATAAGCAGCGTGTTAAAAGTAATTTTAAAAAAGTTTTTTAAAAAAATAAAGACACACTTCCCAACAGAATGCACAGTTCTACAAGTTCTACCAGCTTCTCATAGTGGAACGGTTCCGCATAACTATGGTCCCAAGTTTTATCACTTTAAGGTGGGTATAAATTCCCCACACTATCACCCTTTTTGCTGCCTTCTCCCAATCCTGACCCCCACCCCATCCCAGGAAACTGCTTCTCCTCCCCACTGAACCAAGCAGCTAACCTGTCAAATCCTGTTCTTCAAGTCCTCCCTTCTGTTGCAAAGTGTCTCATCACTTGTGAATACAAAGATCTCACCCCCAGCTTGTCACCTTTGGTGCCTCATTTGCTGTTGTTTTAGCTCTAATGCTGACACCAGGCAGCTACTGTAAACCGTGCAGTGAATTACACTGAGTAGCTCTTTAATATTAAACACGACTATGACATAATCCCACCCTACTTTAAACCTCTCCTTTTATTTATTTCTTCCCCAGTCTTGTCACTACGGTGTAACAATCATGTGCCATTGCATTAAACTGCATCTTACCAAGTTTTTATGTTTAACTTTGAATATCACACTCCCTTTGAGAGAAGCATTAGTGTAACTTCGTTAAAACCCAGCCCTACATTTCCCATGGATTAGATCGCTGTACCAACTCTGGGCTTGGTTTACGGCTTTCCGCACTGGACGACAGAACACTTGGCGCTGTCACACAGCTCGACACTGCACACGCAAGACAATCTCAGCTGAGCCGCGGCACACAGGTCACACTGTACACCAAAATAAAAGCTGAACCCCGTCCACCTCTGTTCGGGGTGCTGATCCTGCAGACAGCAGCTCCTGTCGGGGTGCGAAGTGCCCTGGGACGATCGATGGCTGCAGGAGGCTGCGCTGAGGGCTCCCCTCAGGGCCCAGCGCGCGGGGCGCTTCTCGCCT
>VZSR01000245.1:3148882-3238377 GCA_013398615.1 Brachypodius melanocephalos
ATGTTTGTTTATTTTTCTTTTCTGAAAACACATTTGTAAAAACCAGAAAAGGAAAAAACCAATGACGGTCAGATTTAAACACCCCAAATACAGGAAACTCACACTTATGGCTGCAGCTCCTGTCTCTAACTCCCTTGTCCTACCTTTGATGTGGTTGGAGCAGTGGGAGATGCTGTCCCCAGCGTGGCACAAATACTTATCTCGTTTAAAAATACAATGGTGTCATTTTAGGGGAAAAAAAAGTGTATATATATAAAACCCACTTTTTATTGCCTCGATTAAAAAGAGACAGCTGGAAAAAAAAAAAGACAATTTTTGTCTTGATGAAGGAAAAATTGTGTCAGCTTTACCGACTGACAACAGACGCCAGCAAACAAACATTTAGTCCTGGTTTGCCACCATTTCCCACCTCGTCTTTAAGTGTCCTTGCATATGAATGGCTAATTGTAATGATGTGGATTTGCATTTTTAAAGCCTCATCTTCTTTCAAGAATCCTAAGTGCCTTTGAGGGGACATTCAAAATGCTGTCTAGCATCAGACACAGGACACTTTCAGTCTGTGCAAATGACACAACAGATCTAATGCAGCATTGCTGCATTATTCTTCTGGTAATATTTCTGCACACAAGACACATGTAGCAATGTGTGTAATTTTTGTTCTAAGGAATTTTTCCTGCTCCTCCATTTCCAAATAACTACAATCTCTGCACAGAAAAGAGACCATTTTCACCGAGTGTCAAAAAAGACAGATGTAAAATAGAGCAGGTATTTTACCAGGTCTGCTCTGCATTTTCCTCCTTCCCTCTCATTTCTTCCCTCACTGTGGGATTCATTAGCTTCCAGCCAACCATCAGGCTGTCCAGGGAAAATAACTTTACAAAATTAGGATGATGTCCTCAGATGAAGATTTTTCCGGGTGGGGTGGGCAGTCCCGGGGCTGTCTGATACCATTCAC
This sequence comes from Brachypodius melanocephalos, assembly GCA_013398615.1. Taxonomy (NCBI): domain Eukaryota; kingdom Metazoa; phylum Chordata; class Aves; order Passeriformes; family Pycnonotidae; genus Brachypodius; species Brachypodius melanocephalos. The sequence continues at coordinate 3,149,838 of VZSR01000245.1, forward strand.
AGGAGATCCGAGAAGATATGGGACTCCCAAGTACTATAGGAGCTTTATAAAATGAATCTCAGTGCATCGAGAGAGGTGCTGTTATATTAATGATGAATGCAGTGGCAACAGGATTAGATAGCTAGGCTTCCTCCCACAGCTTGCCTCCTCCAGCCCCTCTGCCTTCCAGCTGCTTTGTCAGATTCAGCGTGAAGCCGGAATTTGTGTCTAGGTCACTTCTGCAAGATGCAGTGGTGAGAGACTGTATTCCTACAATTCGTGTTTGGATGGGGCACAATTTTTGTTCTTTGCCAGGCACTAGCACTCCCTTATCTCTAGAAGTGAACATAGGTGCAGGTTGCACTTCAGTATGTGGTTATATTGTATTTATTTCACTTTTGTCTTTGAGTGCTGTGCTGCTGACGTAGGCAGTCATAAAACATACAGACATAATACCTGTTAACTCCATCAGAGCAAATAATTTTGTTTTTTAACCTCACTTTCTACATGTGTCTGTAATTACATGCATGTGCACATGCAGAAGGTGGATGGGAGCTCAGTGCAGCAGTGCTCCTGATGAGCCTGTTGATGCTGCAGAAGGAGAGATTTTTCTTGGGTATAGTGGAGTTGTGCAGAAAGTGTGGTGTTTTGTGTAAGAGGACACTCGAATCTTTCTTTGCTGTGCATATCAATCTGTTCCCACTCATTTAAGGTAGAGTTTGTCTTGACTTCAAAAACAAGCATTGATTTTTTTTTTTTCCACAAGTAGTCTCTATAATGACTGCACAGAATTTCTAGGAAAATGGGGGAGGAATATTTCCGTCTCTGCTCCCCGCTATATGCTGTGGAGAAGAGGCACACACAGAATTGCTCTGCAGTGTGGCACAGCAGGGTTTGGAGGTTGCTTTGCCTGGATAGCTTGAGTATAATGTGAAGAACTTCTCTACATTTGTGCTTGAGAGGGCTCCAAAACACGTGAGGTGATGGAAGGAACACAGCAAACTGATCTGTGGTACAATGTTCATTCTATACTGTATTGCCAATTCCGAGGGCTCAAAAATCAGGTCAGCCTTCCCTCTCACTCAATGAACTGTCTCAGAAATCAAGATTGTAAGTAATACCTTATGGATATTCAGTTCTGGTGTTGAAATATTGAGGGCTTATGTTTTCATGCTTTTCTTACAGTTTGAGCTAGAAATTGACTTTCAAAGGAAAAAATAAAGTTATAACAAGAACAAACAAAAGCAAAGCTGAGGGCCTGATGAAATCATGCCATTTTAAGAGCTGGGACTTTAAGATAGGTTTGAATTTTGTGATAAAATCGTGAGAGATGGTAACACTGAAACTGGTTGCAAAGACACAAGATAGATGATGCGATGCTGACCACAACTTTGCAGTCAGTGCAGAACAGGAAAAATCATGCTGAACACCACGTCAGCTAATTTGATTTCATCACTCTCTTCAAATGTCCCAGCTAATACGTGTGCATATATTTCCAGCCAAAAGATTGCTAAATTCTTTCAATGAAAGAATTTAAGACTGTTAACATAGGAAATTATGTCAAAGATAGGAAAAGGTTAAAGTCATTCAAAGCTCAATTTAAACCTCATTTCTTATTGCCTTCTGTAACCCCTCAGTGACCACTTGCCTATCCAAATGGATAGCCTAACACATTGTGCCTTCTTTCCCAGTCCACCCCCATATATCTTGGTTTGTCAAAGGATAAAAAAGGATAAAAAAGGATAAAAGGATAAAAAAGCCATGGAAGCTGACATGAATAAGTAAGAGATCCCTTGTGAGTGGACAAGTTTCTGGTTAAGGGAGGTTACTCTGGAAGCCCAAGTTATAAGGGATGCCGATATCTCTATGAAGGCATCAGCATTTCAGTAGTTAATTGATTCATCTCTTCCTTGGCTCACTAAAACTGTTGTCCAGTGGATACACTTGACTCTCCCAGGGCTGCTGCCTGTTCTGGTGAGCAGTGAAAGCAGTGCACCTCAGGCATTAATCAGCATCTCTGGCAGACACAGTTGGGGTCTCGTTCCTCATGTTCCATGCCCAGTTATGCTTTCCTCCATGTGAGGCTCCTTGAGCAGTTGTGCCTTTACACACTCCTCTCAAAGGCTGTGCTCCTGCCATTTTATCAGACTGCGCTGTGGGCCCCCAAGTGTGATTCATGTGCCCACTGCATCGGTGAGATACCACTGCTGAAGGAAAGCTCTTAGAGCCTGCTGAAGCCACTTGAGCTTGCCCTGGTGGAAATCTGCTTTGATTGCAACTGCTAGGAAAATGGGTTTGTGTCTTCAGGTTTTAATGTGGCCCAATGATTTTACAAAGCCCTGTGTTTTGGGTGGACTCAACTTCTTTATATGGAGAACCTCAGAAAAATTCAAAACAACCATGATCTTCTTTCAGATGAGGAGTATTTTTTTTTTCTGAAAAAGTGAAGCACAACATGCAAGCACCTCAGAAAGTGTTACTTATTTAAGTTATGCTGTAGTATAGTTCTGGTCAGTTGTGGCATGAATTTGAGAGACTAGATTTGGGCATTAAATTGTGCAACATGATTTTTTTATTTTGTTGACCAGGTAAATCTCAGCACATTTGCTCTGTCTGGCACGTCTGTAAGGTTATATTTGCACACATATATATACACAAGTGTGTGTGATCTCCATCAAAGCTTACATGTGGACTGTCAGCTTTGATGTCCATCCTGGGACATGGTAGCTATATGTTTCCAAGAAGCTGCAGATAAAACTCTAGGAAGTTGCAGACTGTGCTGTTTAGAATCTTGCTAGTCAGATCAGTGTGTACACACCCAGCTATCCAGAGATGGAGGTAGATAAAAATGGTGTTGGCTTTAAATAATTTGGTTGGGACATTGGGCAAGTCTGGACACTCAGACCCTAATGTGCAACATAAAATGTCCTACCATTGAAATGAAAGGGCAGCCTCAAAGTGCAGTACAGAGGTCAGGCTCTGGACAAAAGCCTGAGTGCTGAGACTGTTCTGCCTCAATATAGTGTCTGGATCATGAAGCACACCAATTCCCATGCCTTGTATTTCCACAGCCTCGGAGAGATCCGTGTGTCCATCCCTAGATGAAGCACCCCCTTTCTCGGTGCCCTTCAAACCGTACATGTGGAACAGCCTGGGCGGCTCCGAGCTCAGGCACCTCGTGCAAAGCTACAGGCCCTGCCCGACGCTGGAGCGGAGCTCAGCCCTGGGGCTCTTCTGCGACCGAGGCTCCGAGCCCGCCCTCTATGGTGCCGAGTGTAGCTCTTCCCTGGGACTCTATGGTGACTTCAGCTCTCCGGCTCCGGGGCTATTTGAGCAGCCGCCAGCAGCAGCTCCTGGACTCTACGCTGAAACACAGCCTGGGCTGCAGCAGGAGAAAGGCCCAGGTGGCATCAAAGTGGAATCTGACCTCTTGTGCCGCCCACTGCTCATCAGCACTGGCTCTTACAAGTGTGTCAAGTGCAGCAAGGTGGGGATCCCTTTCTCCCACACTGGAGATGACTGTACCCCAGTCCTTTTTCTCCCTATGTTTGACACTGTGTACTCTCTTTCCTCAGGTCTTCTCCACACCACATGGCCTTGAGGTACATGTGCGCCGCTCACACAGTGGCACGAGGCCCTTTGCCTGTGACATGTGTGGCAAGACCTTCGGCCATGCAGTCAGCCTGGAGCAGCACAAGGCCGTGCACTCGCAGGTGAGAGCAGGCAGGGTGCCAGGGTGGACTGCTGGGGGCCAGGGCCAGCTGCTCTGTTCAGCTGGCTGGGGAAGCCACCGAGGCAAACACAGGGCAAGGAGATAGGGACCTAAACTGAGGAGGGGAAGAGAACGTGGGAAGGCTGCAGTGAGCAGTTGCAGGTGAAGAATACGGTGACAATCAGAGGAAAGGGTGGCCAGTCAGTGTGCAAAGGAGCTAATCAGGTAATTAAAGAACACAGGCTTTGTTTCCATTTTTCAGACCTCACATGCATCTGTATTAAGCAATGGGCACTTCCGGCAGTCCAGAAGTAACAGAAAATAATAAATGTTCACTCTCAGAGCTGGAAATTGTAATGCAGATGTTGGCTTTTTTTATCAGCTAAAGCAACTCAGTGTGCTTTCCTCTCATGCAGCACTCCTCATTCTTTCTCCTCCCTCCCACAAAGAAGTGAGTCTTCCCTTGTTTGTAGTCATTTTTGTCAGTGCAGGGAACATCTGAACGACCATTCAGGTATAGAGCACTGACTTCACCCGTCTCGACACACTGAGTCACACACCAAAAGAATATGGTGGTTAATTTTGGTAGGAGGACTTGTAACATTTTCCACCTGCTGATACTATGCCATATTTCCCCTTCCCCACCCACTTGACCTGGCAAATCTTCCTTCTTCAGATTGACTTTTGGAGGAAAGAGTTACAGCAATTTTTTTTTCTCTTTAATTTATAATTTTGTAAATGTGCAACCAGCAGAGCACAAAACGAAGGGAGATATCTTATTATCCATCAAACAGTGGCAAAAAGAGCAGCACTGCATAATGTGTCCACGGAGGGACAGCATTTTTGGGAGAATGCATTAAAGGCCAAATAAAGAAGGTGATTGTGTGAAAGCATAGAAGGAAGAGGAAGGTGCAGTGGAAGTTAAAGGACGGAAAGAAGAGATGATATATGGTATAATAAACTGGTGGAGGGGAGTGTGTGAGGGAGAGGTGAGAGACAGTAAGGTCTTGATGCATTTGGTTTTGTATGTTAAAGTAGTAAGCCGAAAAGCTGTTTGTCCCAGGTGCTCTACATACCTTCCACTTGAATTTTAATGGAACTAAAAAAAGCAGTTAGTTGTTACCATGCCAGAACTCAGTCTAGCACAGGGATTTCCCAAGAGACCCAAGCAGCCCTTGGCACCCACTTTCCTGTGTACAGTGGAGAAGTGGCCTCTGAACAGTGCTGCAGCTGTTGGGCTTCCCAGTAGAGTGATTGTGTCTCAGGCCTCTGATAAAGTGTGTTGGCAGACTCTGCCCAGTCCATTGGGGTTGCTCCCATCTGGCCATTCCTACCAGCAGGAAGAGCTGTTCAATTAAATTTTAGTAGTGCACAGCACTAGGAGAGGATGCATTACTTTTTTTTTTATCATGTGGTGCTACTATCAAGCCAGTGTTATCATCTATGTAGGCCAGTCCAGCTCTCTGAAGAAGTGTAAGTTCTTGCTAAGGCAGAAGGGGCAACACTCATGTGCTGCTGGGCAGTTTGTTGCTGATGGAATCATTGGTGTGATGTAATGTGTGTGTCTGGGCTCATCTCTCTGCAGGAACGCAGCTTTGATTGTAAGATCTGTGGCAAGAGTTTTAAGAGATCTTCTACTCTGTCCACCCACCTGCTCATCCACTCAGACACCCGACCCTATCCGTGCCAGTACTGTGGGAAGCGGTTCCACCAGAAATCTGATATGAAGAAGCACACCTTCATTCACACAGGTCAGCCCTGCCGCTGCTGGTGTCAGCCCCAACACGAGGGCAGGTCTCTGAAGGGGTTTCTCTGCAGCAGTCCATTCCTCCTCAGCTGGGACAGCATGCACATCTCCCTGTGCTTCTCATTGTCCGCTGCTGTTCATGCCATCTGAGCTGTACTTGGGCAAAGGAGGGTGATATGAATGTGGTTCAATGAACAGCAGCTGCAAAATAACCTACAAAAATCCTCGCAATCCAATCAGTGTTCCCTTAATAGGATCCACCAATGTTTATTCAAAGGGCTTTTGTGTAAGATGATTTGTAGAGTATTATATTCGTGTGGCCCTGATTTACAGCTGAGGTCCCGGGAAAATGACAGGTGAATTTGATCACAGCATTGCTTTTTGCAGGATCTACCAATTTACAATGGGAACAACAGGAGTCTCCTCCTCTAGATCAAACACTAAACTGGAGGGCCTAGGTCTTAGTCTAAATATTTGTTCAGAGATTGTCTGCACTTCCACCTGGACTTTCTGAGAAATGGCTGCAGTTTGATACAGAATGGAAGGAGAGGTGCAGAGTTCTCAAGTTTCACTGTTAGTAATAAACATGGAAACTAATATAAAGTGCAGGTGAATCACCAAAGGAAATTGTTTCAAAAGTATCATTCAGTGAGAAGGCAGGTTTATCAGAAATCATTAAAAGAATATCTTGCTTTTCAGACCTTCACTGTTCACTTGAAGTAGAGGGAAATGAATGTGTAAGATATGGAAGAATCTGTGGACATGAAGTATCAGTTGAACTGGCCAAACCTATGGTTCAGATGACCAAAATCCTTTTTCTTGACAGTGGTCACTAGCAGAAATAAAGGGTGAAGCCTAAAAAGGGCAAATATGTAGATAAATGGCGCTATATGTAGCATTGCTTGGCTGTGACTTTTCTAGGTGACAACCAGTGAATAACAAATGTTACTTAAATAGATTTTTCACTGAAGGCTGATGGATGAAAATGAACAATTTATGAAGTAATACAAGAAATATTTCCATAGTAACTTTTTCAGATGAGGTTTGATTAAGTAGAATTTCAGATAAATTCTGAATCAGTCAGATTATTTTCTTGTGAGATCAGAAACTGTGCCTGGGCTTTTAAATTGCTAATATAAAAGCAGGTCCTTAACTGAATGAGGGGTTCCTTTCATATGCACCATATATTTGTGAAATGAGCCTTCAGCACATTTTGTAGTATTTTTTTGATTCTAAGAATCTGATCTTCAAACACCCAAAAAGTTTGTTGTTCCCAGCTGAAGCCAGTGGGCTCTGCAGGTGCAAAGCCACTTTGAAAATCCGGCTTGGTATTGTGGTTGAGTTCCCTTTTACTTGTTATTTGATAGTAAACTGTATGAAAATATACTTAGATCCTGCTCCCATGGAGTTCTGCCACTGACTCCTCTATAGAAGTTCCAGAGGCTGCATTTATTCCCGTTTACATTATTTGCCTGCAGGAGAACTTCAGGGCTCTGACTGCTAGCATTGCAGTGTGGGGAACAGAGAGAACAGATGTCTGGATGAACCCTGCCCTTCAGGATTCACTTAATGGCCCTCATACCTCCCTTGGGGATAGACCCCAGATCACTGGGTTTGTTTTAACAACCTCTATCTACCTATTCCACCTGCCCTCATGCTGACGGTATAGTAATCGATGTCAGGCATTCATCACTTTCCCAGGAGTTCCTCATGTTTCTAGGACTCAAAGCCTGTTAAAATTGCACAGAGCCATGCAGACAAATACATTCACAAGGTGTGGTGTCCTGAGAGCACTCTGTGCTTTAGGCTACTCCCAGAACAGTACTGGGCTGATGGAGCTGCACCCAAGTCCAGGCCTGCTCAGCTGCAGTGGAGGCTCAGCTTATGCTCTCTCTGGGGCTCCCAGCTGCATGTTTTTTTTTGTAAGAATGACTTCTTAGGTAATCACACAAAAATCTCTTTGATAAGCTTTAAGTACCAGTGTATATTTGCTGTGGTCCCACGTAAGCAGCGTGTTGCCTCTTTCACAGCCTCTCTCTTTCCCACCTTCTACTTGCAGGTGAGAAGCCTCACAAGTGCCAGGTGTGTGGAAAAGCCTTTAGCCAGAGCTCCAACCTCATCACCCACAGTCGGAAGCACACAGGCTTCAAGCCCTTTGGCTGCGACCTGTGTGGCAAAGGCTTCCAACGAAAGGTGGATTTACGGAGACACCGGGAGACACAGCATGGCCTGAAATGAGTCCAAACTACAATACAGAAAGCACCTACAACACTATGAGAACAGACTCCCTTGGTTTCCCTGCTGGACCCAAGCCCTGTCTTGAACACAGGCCTGGCATTACCTTTCTGAACAGGAGCTCAAAGAGGAAAGAAGAGGACAGAGCCATGTGTTGACTGCTCAACCTGAATGACTGTGAAAGGGGAAAGTAAAGGCTGGGGTTTCTCTCTCTTCCCCTCATTTTTTCTGAAATAACACTGAAATATAAGTGTTTTACATAAAAAGCCTAATACTCCAAAGATGGATAAGCTACCAAATATCTGCAAGCTGGAAAATACTTCTCCCATGGTCATGATGAACCCCTTCAAGTTTTCAGTAGCTTGAATCAGCTGGCAGGGAAACATGGATATAAGAGTGTTTACATGGGGTAATGACAGAGAGCCATCAGCACCTGCCCCAGTTGAGTTCAGTGCTGAATGGGTTCACTCTTGGATGACTTCCTGTCAGGAAAACCTGGAGGATCAGGACTGTCAAAGTTTGACATCTTGCTGGTTTTTAATCAAAGGTACCAGCTTGGGTCTGATCCTGCTCTCTCTTATTCTGGTGCAAATCAGGAGCTGCATTAACAGTTAGAGAGAGATCCTTTTTATCCTCCCTGAGCCATCTCTGTCTGTGCAAGGCCTGACTGCCAGCGTGTTTGAAGCACGGAGGGTTACTTCTTCCTACATCCACTAGGGAGGAGGAAGCTTGTGAAAGACCAGCGGAAAAGCCAAAGCACAGAACTATGCCTTAGAACTAGAAACCAATCCAACAAGTGAACCTGCCGGAGGAGGGCAGGAGCACCAGGGAAGCACAGACTTTCTGTCCAGAACCATTACTGGCTTCCACATTCTGGGCTTGTTCTAATAACTGGAAAATAGCTACTCAATAGCATCAGTTGTATATTTGTTTTTCATTTTTTAATTTTAAAAGGGAAACTTTCTGAGGTGGGCAGGACTTATTATAAAAGTATAATTTACTTAATTTGCCTTAACAACTCTGCATGTACCTCAGTTTAAAAAAAAAAAAAAAAGCTGTTTTTACTTTGTTGACAAGTTGGTAAATGTCCTTATTTAGATTTCATGGAGTGTCTTACATTTCTTGGTACATTATTTATTAGAACAATGTTTTAAGTTAATAAAGTATCGAGGATGGTCCAGAGTGATTTTTACTTAATACCTAAAAATTAATTTTTACACATTTATGAGTGTCAGCCATTACAACAATACACCACAGTGATTGTCAGGGATGCAGCACCCAAGGAGAGAATGCTGGCACAAGGGCTGTAGTGATGAAAGAACACAACTGCCATATTTACTTGTCCAATTCCCACTGATTTCAGATAAACATTCAGACTTTTGAGGACTAGGGTATACTGTGGCTGGGATTATCACCATTAAAGGGTTTAGGGGGAAGACAGGAGTTTTAAGGCTCAGCTTTGGAAACGCAGACAATCAGAAGTCCCTGTTTAGCCCAGGAGCAACTTGAATGTCTCCCACAGGATTAAATGTCTGTGCCTGGGAGTTTGCAGGGACACCTGAGCAGCAGGTGCATCATTTATACTTAAGCCTGTTGGGACTCACAATGCAGCCTTTTGCCTGCCTGCCTTGTCAGCAGGGCTGGCTCCATCTGGCAGTTGCAGCCCATACAAAAGAGAAGCAGGAGGATGATGGAGGGGTCCGTCGTCCTTTTCCCAACAAAGCACAGCATCTTAGCCTGTTTTTTTACATGTAATGTTGTGTGTCCACACGGGTATGTACTCATGTTTCCAACCCAGTGAGCAGAGTCGCCCTGTGCCCTGCTGGGCTGGCCCAGCCCTGGGGCACCCTGCCTGCCCGAGGCCGGGGCACTCACCTGCCATGGTGTCACCGAGATCCTCCCTGTGCTTCTGCTTTCTGCCACCCTTGAGAGCCTCGGTTGGTTCCCCATGGGGCTGCCCCGGCAGGCTGTGGCCGTGTCCCCGTGGGGCTGCCCCGGCAGGCTGTGGCCGTGTCCCCTCAGGGCTCGCCCGCAGGCCAAGCCCTCACTGAGCAGAAACGCGGCCACAATCACGGCAACCAGACTACCCCGCAGGAGGTGCCAGGTGCTCTGAAGGCCACATTAGGCCCATCATGCTGGATTAATTAATGCAGAAGGTCAGTGCAGCAGACTCGGGGTTATGCAGAAAGCCTGTGATGCCCTGGGCCCCACCCAGGCCAGGGGCGGCTCCAAGGCCCGGCTCAGCCGGTGGCGCAGGTAGGCTTGGGGCTGCCGCAGGGTGATGCTCGGTATTGATTTTACAGGGAAGCTGTTGCTATGGATGAAGTGAGTGATGGCCAGGGGTTCCGGCTGTGGGTTCGCCAGGGTGCAGCTGTTGCCCCCCAGTCCCTCTGCCCTCGGGAGGACTTTTCCTGCCAGACACAGCCGCCCTCCTTCCTCCTTCTGGGCAGGCCTTGCTCCAGCAGGCCCTGAGCAGGCTCAGTTGTTGGCATCTACTTTTAAAACTAAAATAGCAATGTGCACTTGTCCCCTTGGAACACCCCATTTCCAAACAGGGCATCTAGTGTGGTGAGTCTAGTGCTGCCTGCAGGGTGGGGTGGGTGGCTGAGGAGGCAGCATGGACACAGCACAGGTGGCAAGGATGTTCTTCATGGGAAGAAACCTGCAGGTGTTTTGTTGGTTTAAGTGTGTCTCCCCCCAGAGCATGTTGCAGTTAGTGGTGTGTCTCAGGGCACCACTGGTGGGCTGCAGCTCAGCCCCAAACCCCCTGAAACGTTTGTGCATTGCTGCATGGGAGGGTGTTCCCGTGTCTCCAGACCTGCTTGCATGAGTGCCAGCTGCTGGTTTGGGTGAAATGCAGCTACCCGTGGGGAAAAGTCATGGCTTTAAGGTGGGGAATTGAAATGAAGAAGAGGAAAGGAAGATTTATCTGGGGAGAATCAGAACAGGCTACTGAGAGGCTGTGGAGCAAGTCTGAAGATTGGAAATATCTCTCTCAATGTTATTACTGTGTGCCATTAAAAATGCATTATGCATATTACATGACCCATTATTCATGAAGCAGGTTCCATACCTTTTGTTTGCCAGAGTAACACTAGAAGGGGTAAGGAGAGACACTGGAGCACACCTTTGTTTCTTTTTGTAAATTTTTAATGACACCTCTAGCTAACCAGTTGGTGAAGCTCAGTTCCTGCATAAAAGTGGAAAGGCAGAGCTATCTACGGGACAACTAAGCCTTTCAGAAGCTAATTTGAGCTTGTGTTCATCTACACCAACAATGATTAAATTACCTATCAAGTGTGCAGAGCTATCAGGATTCAGGGCATTGAAAAACAAGGTGAATTTATCTGATTGATTTAAAAGACATGGGTGGAACAAGTGGGTTATAAAAATAAAAGGTCTATTCCTTACAGATATTATAGAAGCATTTCTCTGGCAAGCTAAAGAACTTCTAACTTTGCTTCCAAAAGTTGTTTTGCTTGCACAGAAAACAAATTTATTAGTTGGAATCAAAATGCTTTATCCAAATCAGTTAGCAGGCTGAATTAATTCATGAGGCAGAAACAAAGTGCCTTATTAGGTTCCATCCGTATGCCAAGCAGAGATGTTTAAAATTAAAATATGCAAACATCATCTGTATTTTCTATACAGTCAGTTTCCAAAAGCTGATAGTGACCCTCAGATTGGATATTGCAACACAAGTTAGAGAGCAGCTCCTCTGGGTCTTGCTCCTTCCTCAAGCAAGACATTTGTTGCAGTTGATGGGAGGAAGAGGTTTCTAGAATAAGCCTTGGGTGAAAGATTGCGAGACTCGTGCAACTCTGCTTGCAAGCTGTGCTGCTGTTGCACATTGACAAAGGTGTGCTCCTCAGTTCTCTTCATTTTCCACCTGTAAGAGAGAAAACCCAAACAGGTCACTTGTATCAAATTCATCTCCAGCATAACCCCAGTTCACATCAGGAATGGATTTTGCCTTTACTCTGTAAGATTTGGGTCTTACTCTAAATAGTAAAACAGAGCTCAGCACAGAGCCCTTTGAGGAAATTCTGATTTAGAAAAGCACTGAAATATGCATGTAAGTCAATGGAGTGTGTCTCTAGCAGACAACTTACTAGATGCCTGCTCAGAGTTAAAATTCCAGAGATTCTCCCTACTGAATCTTAGACCTTACTCCATTGCCAAGCCACATCCTGTGTTTTCACCTGCAGTGGAGGGTGGCTTCTGAGAATGCCAAGGATAATTTTTTTTTTAAATTTTCAATAGGCTAGTGATAGTTTCCAATACTTTTTCCTCTGAGCAATAAAGCAATCTAAATAGATTTCAGGCATGTAAATATCTGTTATGCATTTTAAGGCGTGTAAAATGATGGAACCAGATTTTAAAGGTATTTGTGCATCTAAAACTGCAGATATGTCTGAATATGCATTGGATATGGATATCTAGTTTTGTCTATGATTTCTTTACTGGGGGAAGAAAAATGAAAAAACCCAACACATGAGTCTCAGAACATGTCTTGAGGCTGTGTCACACCAATTTGTGATTTGCACAACATATGGACTGTAAAGAGAGAGCACAGAAATCTGAAAGAAATGTTTCATACATTATAAAAATGCTGGCCACACCTTGCTGGAATAATGTTGCCTAATGGATTTACCTGGAACATATGATAAAACTTTCATATACATTGAAAGCAAACCACTTCTATGTGCTTATTCCACCATGCTGCTTCTCATCTGCATTTTTTTTTTTCTAGTAGAGGTGACATAACGAAAGAATATTGAATAAGGCAAACATAGAAGGAAAATAATGCAACAGGTATTGAAATTATTTTCTTTTAATGCTGTCTAGCCAACTTTCTGACACATGTGGGATCTCCCAGCCAGCTGGATACTACAGTGCATGGGGTACATCCACCCCAGCTCACTCAGGCACAGCTTTCCGAGGCACTGGCAGCTGCTGCAGCAATGCTGGGCTCCTCTGCTCAAGCAGCCCAGAAGGCAGCTCAGCTGCTGGCTCTGCTGCCAGCTCCCTCCATGGCACAAGTCTCAGAGGTGGCTGCTCCACCACCTCTGGCACTGGCTGGCAGGAGTGCAGCACAGCAGGTATTGAAAATGGCCAAGATATTCCATTGATTTAGGTACCAGCTGGTATTAAGGGGAAATTGTAGTCCTCTGAGGTGACAGACAGTTTGTTATGATGTAGAACTTATGTTTTACACTTTTTCCCCCCCTATGAATAATACATTCCCAAATCTCACTGACAGAGTGAGACAGGGGTGAGTTCAAAGGGGAGAAAGAGGTATCATTGCAAGAGACAAGAAGCTAACTTCCAGTGTTCAAAAGAGTACACTCATATGAAAAGAGGCAAAAACATGTTTTTATTATTTCATATAGGAAAGTTTAAGTGTTGAAGTGAAGAGCCACAACAAATTGATAATATTTTATTATGTGGTCAGCCAGAAAAGAGTAGACGTTACTTTGGTCTAAATGGCTTCCAAGGACTCCTTCTAGCAATTAACTTTAACTGATTTAAGTCAAGGGATCTTATGTTGCCTGTTTTACCTGCTAAATTCCCAATGTCACAGACTGTCACCTCTGCCTCTGCTACTGCCCTTTGCCTCTCTGAAACACAGCAACATGGATAGGCAGGCAGGAGGATGAGACCCAGAAAGGGAATGGGTGAAAAATAGTCTTGATCCTCTTTATGTAGCTGTTGTAACTCTTCGAGGTGCTGAATGATGGTTGCTGGTAGACATCCCTTATGGCAAACCTGCAGTCAGAGAGCTCAGAGCTTCTGGACTGAGACGCTCTTGCTCACACTGAGTAATAGTGAGTGTGAGTCAGAGTGCTGTCACCTCGAGCTCAGAGAGCAAAGAGCTGGGTCTTCCTGTGTGCTTGTGCTGGGCTTTGTGCTGCAGGGGCCTGACCTTTGCTGAGCTCTGCTGTGTACTCTATGTATCTGCTGTCAGTCGGTTTTGGAATTATTTGTGTTTTCAGTAGCTTAAATTAACATTAATGGCAATTGAGAAGAGTCTCCTTCCTGTGTGATATTTCCGTCATGGCTGAGGTGTTTTGCTGTGAGCTCCTCTCCTAAGGCAGGTAGCCTCACCCTCTCCCTGCCCATTTGTCAGCTGGGCCTAGCTCTGCCAGGGCTCACTGCTGTTGTTCCCTACAGGGGTTTGGCAATCTTTGGATTGATTTCTGTGGCCAGTTGAGGTGGTGAGGCCGTTTGCCACCTCTCCCTTCATCCCAGGCGAGGGGGGTGATGTTCCAGCGGGTGCTTCCTTCCCAGTTTCCCCAGCCCAGGTTGCGTCACAGACCCTTGCAGAGATGGAAAAGAACGGTTGCATTTATGGGAGGAAGGGGTTTTATGCAACTGGAGTGAGTTCTGTCCTCTCTTACTTTTCCCTAAATTCTAAATATGTCTGTCTGAAACCTTTCACATCACTCACCATACTGCAGGAAGACATGGGGCCATGGAAGAGCATGTGCCTGCTTAAGTGTGAAGTGCCTCAAACTGCTACGCACCAAATAATTGCAGAAGGGATGATGCTTGACTGTTACTTCTCTCTTCTGAGACTGCTGTGGTTTAGTTTTCAACTGTGGCTCTTTCCACTTGCCATTTGGATGTCGGTTTTGTTCCTCTGCATATTCGGTTGCTTGCTGAAATCTCATGTTTGAGCAATTTTTTCTGTGAACTTCTGTATGTTGAAGAAGGCTGCCACAGTCTTTGTATTGATGCTTTGGCAAGATTAAGGACTCCTGGTTTTTAGATCTCAGTAGTGGCTGGAGAGCCAATGTACTCTGTAGAAAATGCAAGTATAAGGAGGTGTGGTTCTCACCCAAAAAGTGTTGGATCTCACCTAGAAAGTTGTCACCCGTGTTTTATCCTACGGGTCCCATACTTAAAGAGTAACACAAAAGGACAACTACACTGGCTGAATTGGGTTCTGCTACTGTTCACCTGAATCAGGGGAAATGCTACAGTTAAGCACCATGGCTGGATGTGCAGCATGTGTTACAGTGGGAGTGTCTGTTGGTGCTGGTAGTGAGAGTCTCCTAGGCAAATGTTATTGCCCTCCCTCCAATCCCTCTTCCCGTTAGCTGTGTGGTGGGAATTCAGCTGGCAATCACTGAAGCTCCCTGAGAGCACAAGTACTGGCATGTGAATCAGTCTCCTGTGGTGATACCAGTGCCTCTTGGCCAGAGACCTGCCAGTCTTGAAGCTCTGGTGGGCTTTATTATGCAGAGGGGCAAAAAGGGTAAAAAATCTTGTCAACAATGACAAAAAATTATTTCCTTGTGCTTCATTTTCCTGACTAGCGTAGAAGCCAAAAATACCAGGCCTTGCTCTCTACCCAAAAAGCTGCTTCTCCTCTTTCTCTGGCTGGGCTGCAGGCACTGCTGTGCCTGTTCTGTGCTGCTGCTGGGGGTGACTCAGGATTGTGTGTTTTCCCAGCCCCCTATGCTGTGAGGGGGGAGTGTCACCTCTGTGTGAGAGCTGCTGGCAGTCTCTTGCCAAGGGCTGGCTCCTGCATGTGGGCCTCCAGGCAGGCCAGCACATGGCAAACACAGGCCTGTGATGGTGTAGCCCTGCTCCTGGCCTGTGTTTTGGGTGCTGTTTCCTATTTCTTCAATCCCTTTATTTCAGTGGGATGCTCTTATGTATATTGACAATGAAAGGGTGGTAACTGAAATCGAGTTTATGGGCTAAAGGAGCTAAAGTGACCTTTTAGCACAGCCCACAGTAGCCAGGGACATGATAAAATCTCTGATAATCTTGACACTGCAGCTGCCCAGCCATGCTTCTGAGAGGTTTTATGTTTTCCATAGTATAACAAAATATTTTATCAGCTTAAACAAGTGTAAATGAGCCCAGTTCCTCATCCTTTGATAAGCAGGTTTTCATTGTTAGCTCTGACAAAGCCTTGTTCATGAGACTAACAATATGACTAACAATATGATGCCCTGAGGACTGAAACTCACTTCTGTTCTGTAGAAATAAACTAACCTGCCCCTAAAGGCTGGTCAGGGCAGAGGAGCAGAGGGAACAGGGAAGATGCCATCAGTATAAGCAAGTCATGGGCCAGAGGAGATTGTTTAAGTCCACCTGTCCCTGCTAGGGACTCTTTGTGTGTGCCTGCACTCCTATAAACTTGAAAGAGAAATTTAAAATAGGGTAGTTGCACATATTGCTAACAGTGGTGCTCGGTTTTGTGTTGTAACAGTGGTCGACAAAGAGGTGAAGGAAACTCCACCACAGTACTGAGAGAAAATGTGTGTGCAGCAAATGCCTGTGGCACATCCAGGCTCTGGGCTGTCACAGCCAGAAAAGTCAGGCTAAGGTTTCATGAGGTGCTGGACAGATTTGATTCCTCCCCAGGAATCCTTTAGACACCTTGAAGGGGGATTATAACCTGAATGTGGCTTGGGAGATGGAGTACTCAAATGCATGCTGTGATCTGGAGGAAGGAAAGCTAGGCTGAACTCACTCAGACAAGCAGAGCTAAGAGCATGCTGGACTGTCAGTAATTAGCTGGGGAGGGAGCTCCTGTCCCTGTCAGTGGATGGTGGGGATGATGGCTCAGAAGCCTCTGGGTATGAGGCATATTGACTGTAACATATCTAAAGAGTTTCCTTGGCAGGGAGAAATGTCAAATGGCCTTTCTAGATTTACTGCTGCATTAGGAGGCTTTGCATGCTGCTGTGACACTGAGGCCTGAGCCTAACTACCTTACCGTGAGTACAGAGAAGTGTCTTTCTAGGGCTCCTCTGAAATAACCTTAGCTCCTGAACCTGTGGTATGTTGCTGTGAAGTGTCTTGGGCTCTGGTAATGAACTTGGAATATTTTCAAGGAAACATATAGCTAAAGATTCCTCTCTTTCTTAGTGCTAGTTTAACTGATCATGATGTTGAAACCAATCTGTAACTCCTCTTTTGGGAGGTGCAATGTTCCTGCAGCTCGGTGTTACCAGATGAATTGCAAGCTTAGTGCTTAAGTAGTTTCCAGGGTTAGTTTTCTGCAGAGATTTAGAGTAAGCCTGTAGGTCTGGAAGGATGGGTTGGGTGCTGTAGTGGTCCTTCATGACCAGGAAAGTTCCAACACCCCTGCATTTCCAGTGGGGTTAGGAGGCATTAGAGGTAGGTGTATGTGTGGATCAGTATGTGGCTTGCTGGTTTTTCTTGCTCTGGGCAAAATCTGTTGACTGTTCAGAGGGTATAAAAGCCCCAGGTGTCAGGTGTTGTGTTTCTGATTAAAAGATTCACTTGTGGAAAAAGACTCAGCAAAATGTTACTCTTGTACTTCTCAAGTGCTGTCTGGGATGTGCTGCCAATTCAATTATTTTAGAAGAGGTAGTTAAAGGGCATTGCTATGAATTTCCAGTCCGAAAAGAATAATTTTGTTCTGTACAAAATTCTACCAACCGAGTTTGGCCCTGAGTGGTCCAGCAAACAAATATTTCACTAGGGTTCTTCCTGCAAATATACTGAACAAAATTCTGTGGTTTTTCTTTTCTTTTTACTTATTTTTTTTATACTTACTTGGTAAATACAGAGAAGGAAATAAAGAAAAGGAAAAAAAATACAGAAAAGGAAAAAAACCTTCTTTCACACTTTTATTCCTTCTGAAAGGCCACCAAAATGAATGCAAATCAATTCCCAAAATTAAAATATTGGATACTAGGAATATCCATTGGTTACTGAATGGTGCTGAAGTTTTTTCCCTCCTTCTCACAGCTTCCATAAGCAAGATCTGTGACTGCTAAAGATGCACCTGACTGATGATTTTTAGCAAGAGAGAGTAGATGCACATGAGGAAGTGAAGTTGGGGCAGGGAGGGACCTAAGAATTGAAAACTGAAGTAACTTAAACCAATTTAACTACCTTTCTGTTGCTTTCAACCTTCTAACAAAAGGTGTTTCTCTGCTTAGATGTGTACTTTCAATGTGTTTTTTACAGGAATTCTAATTAGCTGAGTCCAGAGAAATGGGAGAGGAGTGAGCAGTTACTTTGCCTTCCCTTGGAACAGTGTCTGCATTTCCAAAGCTGCTGTCAGCTGCGTGTCATAGAAATGGTGCTCAAGTTCTTGCAGAAAATAAGAGAGCCCCAACACTACATGCCAAGAACTTTGGAGGCTGTGTCCTGAAGCAATAAGCTCAGTAATTGTTGTATGGCTAACAGACCTTTTCAGGTGTCTTCAGAGCAGGAATACATGGACCCGTTAACGTCTCACCAGTGCTCCTCAGCCCTTCCTGTATCATGTGGTGAGCTGCAGGCGCAGGAATGCACGTGCACACACAGGTTTACTGTGCATCGCGGCACTTAGAGCTGGCTTTCTTCCTGTGGGTGAAACCTTCACACACACTTCTGGCATCTGGGCACAATGTGAACAACCTTGCAAAGTAAACACATCCACCTACAATTTTTATTTTCCCAAATCACTCCTTTAGCTAATGTTTCAAAGATACATACGCACCACATCTGGCGCAAACCAAATATTTTCAGTCTGTTGGATCCGAGTCAATATTTGCCCAAGGTATTACAAAGACGGTCATGAAGCTGTGACTGACTGAAGGTAAAAGTGCCCTGGTTGAGGATTTGTCTTGGGCTTACATGTGAGCAAAGGGACGCAGAGCTTTGTGATGGGGCATCTCTGACAGCATTGCTCCTGTGCTGATGGTGCTCCTGGCTGGTTTCAGATGGCCCCCTTGATGACTGCCCCCATGCGCATGTGCAGGTAGGGCTTGACTCATCCACTGGTGCTTCGGAGGACTGGCACTGCTCATGCACCTTCTCCAGCCCTTTGGGCATTCCCCTGGGAGAGCCAGATGCAATGGAGACATTTGCAGGAGGGCTCCTCCCTAGAGTGAAGGTGATGAATAAATCAGTGCATTCTATCATGCTGGCTCTGCTCCTGTTTCAGATTTTTGCACCAGAGTGTTTATTTTGTGCAACTTGCGGGTTCCTGGTGCCTCTTGCAGCCTTTGTGTAGGCTTCCTGCTGACAGACGTGCTGTACTTGCAGTCAAGTTGTGGAAGTTGGCCTGTCAGAACTGAATCAATCCTAGAAATGCTATTAAAATCTGGCATGCCTTTTGGTCAACTGAGACTCGCTTGGGTAAACAAAGGTCAAATCTTTAGTTTCTTTTTTGGTATTTACATAGTTCTGTATAGAGGCAAACTCCCACTGCTCCATGAGCATTTCAAAGCTGACTCACATGTGACAGGTTTGTCTTACTCTAACTGAAATTAAAGAACGGGAACCTGCCTGTAGGATGACCTACATTTAACATGTCATATTTAGTGTAAATCTGAGTGGTCTGTGCTCTAAACAGAACTGAATGTGTTTGTAGCTCTGTAACTCAGTCAATAATGTGTGGATTGCATTTAACTGGTACTGCAAGAGCCTCACTGGTGCTGGTGGGATGTCTCTGCAGCCTGAACTCGGCAATGATCAGTCTGCTGGGGGAAAAAGGTCATTTCCTGGTCAGCTCTGGCTGCTGGAAAGGCCGGGTCAGTGGGTGTTACTCTTATCTTCAGTACTTCTACTGCAATTGTGTTGCTCAGCACATTTGGTTTTTGTGCTTATGGCAGCATCTGTTTTTCACTTTGTTCTTCCTTGAGGCCAGGGACTAACAACACTGAGGGCTGCTCTTAAACCTTCCTGGAGAAAGAACTCGTGCTAAGTAGCTGTGCAGCTGAGTGTGGTCAGCCTGAAATTCATTGCATTAAACTGGAAGTGACATATCCAGTGCTGTAACAAAACAGTAAATCTTCAGAAACCAGGGGTGAAAGATGAACGCACTCTTGGTCAGAACCCAGCCATAGTGGAGAGGGGAGGTTATTGTGTGACAGAAGCCTCCTTGCAATGGGATTACACCCTGCCTGACTGCTCTGTGGTTTGAGGTGTGGGTTGCTCCAACTAGCAGAACACACAGAGCAGGGTTTGACAAGTCCTCTCCTATTTTGTAGCAAGTATTTATTTCAAATTCCTCTTTAAAAAAATCTTTTTGTTGCATTTAAAAAGCAGAATTGTTTAGTGCCTTTTTAAAAAAAATTTTGGGTGACTTAGCCATCACCCAAAATTAAACCTGAGAGAACCTAATTATGACCTAAGGGAACTTGTTCATGGCGATTGCTGTATGTCATGAGTGTATAGGAAACGCTGTGTTAAAATGTTGTGTAACATTTGGTGCTGTGGTCCCTGGTCTCATTTGCCTGTAACTGTCAACAAAATAGGTTGAACTCTCTTATGACAGTCCTTGACCTGTTATGTTGCTGTTTGCTTGGGTTTACAGGCAGTCAGCCATCTTTGAGAACAAGATGTTGGGAAAATGTCACTCTTGCTCTGTGCCCTACTTCTTAGGAAGATGCAGTTCCCTCTCATGGCACATTGGGTGGGATGTCTTTCCTTCTCCACACTCCTGTTTGCTGGGTTCCTGTAAAATTGCTTTGTTGCAAGGAGGGAAAAAGCACCAGAAAGTCCCTCTCAAGCTGCTGTTCTGAGATGGGCATTTTTGTCTCTTCACCTCAAAGTGTGTGACAAGGAAATGAGACCTATACATGGGCAAACAAGGGAGTATGGACTGTCCTTAATGACCCTGCCAATTTCCTCTACCTCATGCTTGTACCTGCATGCCTGTGATGGTGTCTGGATGACATCACTGGGTTTGGTTGAGCAAAGCAGTGGCTCTCATCTATGCACCAGGGAATTGCTGTGCAGCTGGCTTCAGCTGCTGGCTTGGGACTGGCACACCAGTCCAGTCAAAACTCCTGCCATGTTGGTGATGGGTATCAGTTTGGTACCTCTGTACCCTTTCATTGCTCTGGGACATTGGGATTAGGCCTGTAGCGAACATCTTGGGTTTAGTATTGGAGTTTTACCTCTGTCCAACCTGCAACTCCTACTGTAAGTTGTGAACACGCAATTCATGCAGATTTGGTGGAGACTTTCAACGGTCTGCAGCTAAATTCCCTTACTTTGGTTCCTTGCATGCAGGAGATAGGTAAGAGCAGTCAGGTGACCTCCAGAGTCCTCCTCCTCCCACAGCCTCAGAACACCAAGTGCCACAGTTAGAAGGGTAGGTTCTGATTAAGAAGTGGGCCAACACCTACAGTTACAGTGGCAATAACACGGAAAATACTGTGCTGTATTTACCCACTACTGCAGAAATAACAGATGTGCAGCAGTAATAAATTAGCTAAACACTTAATTAGAGATATTAGAACTGAGTGGTTGGGAGAGAATACTGCTTTCTAGAAGTAATTTCTGAACTAATACCTAAATCTAAAGAGAGAAGTGATTTCTGAGTGCAGTCATGAATTATGCTGCTGTGACAGGATGTTATGCCCCATCTCAATCTGTTTCATTCTTAGAGGCATGCTTTGCATAAACTAACAGAAATCACACTGATTATAAAAAAACTGATTCTAACACATTACAGGACTACCCCTTAAATAGGACCTCATCACAACCTTACATGTTGATAGAAATATAATTCTGTTAGTCTGTTTAGAAGTATAAAGACATTTTCTTGTGCTTTCACTCAGAATTGCACCTGCATGTGGTTTCAGGAAGTCTAATGTAACAGTCAGATTAAGTGCTTTCTTGCCTATGGCTATTTTACTAGAAATCCTGGTAATGAAGACCTCAGAATAAGCATTTGTGTCAAAACCCCATGTTTTCAGTACTTCCACCCTGGAAAGGGATGCAGTAAGTTTGTTTCTCTTCTATTATTGATAATTTATTGTAGTTCTCACTAGAAGGTAGAAGACTAAGCCACTCTGTCTCAAAATGTCAAACCTTAACCTTTGTGCAAACTTTCTGAAGTTCAGCAAGCTGTGTGAAAATGGGCCACTGTGATTGAATAACGTTAATGTGGAAATAGTTAACTCCCACACAATGCTGTTTCACCATCTGCATAATGGTTTGGGTCTGCAATGGTTTCACAGGTCTGTGACGTTTGTGCAGATTTTGTGGTGGTTCTCCCATTTATAATTGCTACTGTACTTAAAGAAACATCTGTACAGGGATAAGCAGTACATAGCATTGATACATACATGGAGATGCTAAAAACAGAATTGCACTTTTGTGCTGAGCATTCAGCTATTCAGCCTGACTTCACACCCTGTATTCATCCCTGCTTTCAGAGGCAGATTCCCACCCTGCCACAGGAGAGTTCTTTCTTTTCTCAGGGGTGGGTTCTCTTGCATGTGGTTGTATTAAAACACATTTTGTGACTGTGTGAGTCAGATCAGTCTGTAACACTGACCTACCCTCCTTATCACCCTACGGCTCCACATGCTCTTAATGTTCTCTGCCAATTCTACTGGCACAGTTTTTTAGCATGACAGCTTCTTCCCCACACCCTTTCTCCTCACTGTGAGATCATCTCTCTCCTGTGTCAAACCTCTGTTGACATCCTGATTTTCTTCACTAAACCTCTGCTGAAGTTCCCACACCGCACCTGCTGCTGGCCCTTCCTTACCCCTCTCTCTGAACAAGTATTAATCCCAGGCAGGTTCAGTAGCAGCTGTAGGTTTACTGTCACAGACACACTGTAGGTACCTTGCCTGCTGTGCCTGATGGAATTCATTGCATGAAAAGTGCCTCTACACGGATGGCCTGGATTAGAAAAAAAATTCCCCCAACAGCTGCCCAAAACCAACCCACCATGAACCAAGAACTAGTGTTTACAATCTTTGCTCATAGTCAGCCCCATTTACTACTGGATTCCACTCTGAGATTCAGTCATTCAAGCTGGTTTTCAATACACTTAATGTGCATCCCTGATATTTTTGTTCTCCCTAATAGAAGGGTTAATTTTTAGTAGGAATGTCTGGTAAAAGAAACCCAAGATTTGCAATCTTACTAGTTTGTAGTAACAGCTTCCACCCATGCCCAACCCCATGCATTTATTTCTTGCTTTGTCATTCATAATGAACCAGAACTACTGGGTTGTACTAGTAGATAACCACATGGCTTGGGCTTCCTTGGACCATCTCTCATACCCTCTTTTACTACTACAAACATACTGAAGTTCACAGCTGCTTTCAAACATACTTTGATTTTACAAAACTCTTTAAAAAGCAACATTATTTGGTCTAGTCCATTCTTCTTTCTTTCTTGTATAGCCTAGAACAGTCCATTTGAGCAGAGTGGCCACATTATCTTCTCCCCAGGAGCCATTTACTGTTAGGTGGCCTCAATGAGCAGCTCTGAACTGGAGGATCTCAAGCTCTCAGACTTCTGAGGTGTAGCTCTGTCCCAGCCATCAGCTCCCTTTACATCTGTAGCCCTGTCTTCTTCAATGGGCAAAATGGTTATAAATAGAGAAGATGGATGGAGTGGCTCAGATTCCTCAAGGAGCTCAGCATTCACTTTTGAGGCCAGAGAAAATGGTCTGCTTTTAGTCTCTTATTTCAAAGTGCTTGGCCTCAACATACTTAACCATCTTCAAAACTGAGTCTAAAGGTTGCAGTGGCTCTATCTACAGATATGACCCAAATCTGGTGGTGATTACTTATGAAAATCTGACCCAGTTCAGCTGTAACGTTTCTTGTTTGGTGAGCAGCCAAGTTTACTGTATCAGCAACATCAATGCAAAGCAACTGACATGGAAAAATATGATCAATGAACTTTTATTTTTCTTCCAACTCTGTGTGGGATTAGGCAAAAGAGTAAGGGAGGGATTATAGCATGTATTGCCAAAAAGCAAGCAAATACATTTTGAATTTCAAATGCATGTTCCAGCAGAAGGAGATGTTCCTTTGCAACATGGTGGGATGCCTGCTATCAGTTTTGGTACAAGCTGTGTTAACGCCTAGGCCACGAGTGTGGGTACCAGGAGCTCAGAGTCTATTTCTGGCTCTGCATGTGACATAGTCCATGTGCCTGGATGAGTCACTCCACTCCCCTTTCACTTTCCTTTTCTGTGAAAAGGGGTGTAGCATCTTTGAAAAAAATGCTTTGAAACTGATCAAACTGCCAATTGATAATCATTCTAAAGAAGACTGCTAATGGTAAAGAGCTCACCTCAATGCATGTAAACATTCCATAAGGAGATGATTAGCTCAAACAAAAACAATTGGCAAATAAAAATAAACATGATTCTGTGAAGTCACTGATCAGTTTGATCCATCTTCAGTGGTGAATTTGTAATCCTGGTCAAAGTTCTGAAGCTAAACAATTTCTTACAACAATTAATTAAAAGTAGGAATGCATCTTTTTTTCAGAAAAGTAATTCCCTGAGGCTATATTATGAAAGTTAATGGCCTTAATAGGTAACAGCCTGTAGAGATACAGGGGCTGTTATATGGGGATTCTTACAGAGCAAGAAATTCTGAACAAAGCTGTTACTGCACCAGTTGATCATATAATGAAACTTAACCCATCCTAAAATGAAAAGTGACTTGAAACTTGATTTTCTTCTCTTTTCTTTCTTTCTTTTCTTCTCTCTGTGTTTAGAAATGTCAAAATGAAACACACTGACAATTCAGACACTTTTTCAAGTTGAGAAATTAATCAAAACCAACCTTTTCCTGCAGAGGTTTCATTTTCAACCAAGTATGCCTCTTCTGATTAAAGAAGTTGCATAAGATTCTTAATCATCTCAGCACAGGAGTACTGCTGTAGCTGTTGGGTGATTCATACCTGTTTTAGAGACAGCTTTCATAATAATCTATAGGTGCCGTTGTAAGACTCTTTATATGAGTACTTTTGTCTGTGCACAAAAGTCATATGGCCCTGGGGCAGTGCTCTCCCAGCTGCAGAGGCACCTGTGGACACAGGCAGCAAACCAAGGGCACACTTTGGAGGAGCAAGGGGAGAGTGAGCCTGTGCTGTGCTGAGGGAAGGAGCCCTGCAGCAGGTTCCCCACAGCCAGCCCGGGTGTGCACGGGAGGTGGGAGGCACAAGGCTGGACAGAGCCATCCTTTCCTGGGCTGCAGGAAGGGTTGGGAAGCCCAGGGGTCTCCTGCTGGGGAAGGTGATTGTTGGGTGGGATTTTTACAGCAGAACATAGGGAGCAGGCAGGAGGATGAGTGCTAACTGTTGGAATTAGTGAAGTGGTACAGTGGAAATGAACAGCCATGCACTGGGATGGGAAGAATAGGAAGGATCTGGAAAAAGAGGAGACAGAAACAGAGTAGAGATATGGAACAAGGTGGCGTGAGTGTCCATAACTCTGTGGCTCTTAGAAATTGTACTCTTTTTCGACTGTAAGAGCTGATACTCTTTGGCTAACCTGCAGGGAACTTCCTTCCTCCATTTGTAAAGGAAATAAGGATGTGAAGATATGGATCTATGCTGTTGTGCTTTCAGTCCCCCCTCCCTTGTGCTTCTTAGCACTAGTGACTTTATCAGCTTTGCTTCAGGCATCATCTGTCTTGTATTCAAGGTTATCAGATAGAGATGAACTAGGTAAAAAAGAAATCCAACTTTTGACTCAAACCCTTAAGATATAAATGATGTAACCCAGAATCCAGCATTACTGCTACACAGATCAGCAGTCAAGTACCAGAACTAGAGGTCAGTGTTTCACCTTTGAATCACCAGATTAAAAAAAAAAAGAGTTTCTTTCAGTGAAGTCTACACAACAGCACTACTTACAGTTAGATACTGACAGAGCCTTCAAGGCAGCTAGGTAAATGTTTGTAGCTACACTTTTAAATTGTATTTTATTTTTTTAATGCTGTGACAAGTTTTGAACTGTAGGGAGAAGGAGATAACATGCTGCAAAGTGTGAAGTGTGCTTGACAGTTTAAGAAAAAAGCCAGGTGATCTTGAGTATTTGAGCATGAAAATGACCCCTTCATTCTTTGCAGGACAATATCATAAAGCCTTTTAGATAGGTTCCAGCATTACTGCCAAGCCAAATGGTATATATATTTGGTGCCTTAGCACTACAGCATTGTGGACTCAGTCTTGTCCCGCACTGGCCGTGGCCGTGGGAGAAGGGATGGCTCGCAGAGGCACAGCAGCTGAAAGAGCTGCGGGGTCCTGCTGCAGCCTGGCACGGAGGGCTGCCCACACGGCTTCACTGCGCTGTGCCCAGAGCGCTGTGGCTCGGCTCTCGGCCAGGAGGGAGCTCCCGGAGCGCTCCCAGGCGGCCTCTCCCGGGCTGCGAGGCACAGCGGCTCCGTGGGGCACAAACACGCGTTCCCAGGGCAGTGGCCTCACTTCACCCCGTGTGGCAGCACGGCAACACCCACGCTGCTTTTCGGCAGAAAGGAGACCCAGCTCGGTCTCTCCGCAGGGCTCCAGTTCAGCTCAGAGAGAAAACTTAACGAGGAAATAAAAAGTTGTTCAAATTAACCTCTTCTTTCTGAGAGCAGTTTCTGCTTATACAGTAAGTGAGCATAAAAACGGCATTTGCATTCTTAGGAAACAATGCCTGTGTAGAGTTTGCAGTGTTTCAGATTCATTCTTTGGAAACAATTTGTGTGATTTATTCTGTTTTTCTTCAAGCGTGATTCTGTTTTTCTTCAGGGCTGCTTGGGGTGTGTGGTTTGACACTCAGCTTGTCAGTTTAGCATTGTGAGATTGTGAGTTTTTTGAAGAGGGCACATCTGTGGTTATAGAAGAATAACAAGAAGCATCAGATGTTCAGAGAACACAAAAAAGCAGAGCTTGGGAGGATTTTAGAAATGAATACTTAGCAGAGATGACATATATATGACCCAGAGGTGTAGAGGACTAATGTGGTATCTGTAAAATCACTTATTTTTCAAGTTTTCAAATGCTCTTAATTACCTTCATAAGGAACAAACACTTTAACTACATATCTAGTTGTGAAATTTTATAATAAGCTAAGGATATTAAGCAGCAAAAGTATCTACTTGTTTGGTTTTCGTTTTGTTTTTGTGTGGGTTTTTTTTGTTGTTGTTTTGCTTTTTTAAATTTACTGAGAGCCCATAGTTAGAAAAAAAAGAAAATGTACTCAAAAAAGCTTTTAAGTCAGTCAGAGCTTTAAGCAGTAGAACTACTGCCCTTTTGAGAACAGCAGGAAATGTTGGGACTGCAGCTTCATCCCAAGACTGCTTGGAAGTAATTAAGGCTGATGGACATTTAACCAGTCTTTGTGCAAGAAGGAGTCAAGTCAAACTGCAGACATGTGTAGGCTTATGTAGGTTTCTGTGTAACAGTGAACGGGATCTAAATCTTGTTCAATAATCAGCAGCCATTATGGTTTACAACAGTGTCTGCCTTTGTTAAAGTGCAATTATTATTCTAGTTTAACCACCCACATTGTTATCAAAGGACCACAGTATTTTCAAATTTATTTTTAATCTTTCTCTTCCATACTGATGTGAATTCACCCTCTCTTTTATGGCTGTGCAGGTAAAGATATTACATCAATACAACTTTGCTTGCACCATCTCAGCAAAGTATTTTTAATGGATCACATGCTTTGAGATCATGTCCTCAATCTGAAACCTTTGAACAAGAAGTGCAAAAGTTAGTAATTATTTTCATGAATTCTGTGCTTAAGTGATATTTACCATTTCAACTGCCAAAGTAACGTCCCTACACTTTGAACTACAAGCCAGCCCTGCTAAATCAGTAGCCACAGACTGGCAACCATTTATTCTATTTATTAAATTAACAAATCAGAAGCATCTGCAAAAGGTTTTCTCCTGACTGTGGACAGGACTTGCAGTGCTGAGGTGTTTACGGAAAATCCTGCTTAGTGGCAAATCCTGATTAGGAAACGTTATCATTTTTCTGCATAATAGGTGAGATAGACGTGCCTAACATATGGTTGCTATAAAATACCTTAGATGAGTCAGATCTTAGCTGACAGCTGTAAGCAGGGTTGCTGTGGCTTCTTAGATAATACTACCAATCCTTTTTGATACTTAACTGCTGTACTGTTAAATTATATTAACCTGATTTGTAGACACTCCTGTTTGAGCAGAACAAAAAGGCAAGATTTATGATGTAAATCCTGATCTAATGTTTGCAGCTTATTAAAGCTGTATCCAAAGTCCTTCAAGCTCTCTGTAGTGATGACTAATTCTAACCTAATTGTAGGACTTCCCAGGAAGCTGCTACTGTCCCACTAAGTGTTCAATTCAGCTACATGAAATTAAGAGGGTAGAAAGTGCCAGAAAAGGCATTGATTTGATGATGCAGGAGGTACCAGCTAGTAGCCCCAGTGGCTTTGTGCTCTGATCCTTGCATGCAACTCCCACAGGTAATCTCAGTGTGCAAGAATGTACTGAAGAGTTTGCCTTTAAAGTACAGGCCACTACAGTGTCCTGGGGACTGATTCCAAGGAGGGACTTTGCTGAGTGGCAAGAGGCAACTGCCTCAGAGCTTGTGGTTCTGCTGTGTTGTTGGAGAGGGCTCATCAGGGCCCTTGTCTTGAGGTAACTGCAGGATAGCACAGTAAGCCAACAAACAGGTGGACAGCTGCAGTGTACAGGGGCCACACTCACTGCACTGTTCTGATTGATCAGCCTTACCGAGTCTAGGAGTTTAGTCTACACATTCAATTCTCAGAGCACAGTTTATCTATTTTCTTCAGAACTCCAGCCTGCACTTCGTTGTACTCTACAGCTACAAGCAACTCAAGGGGAATGACTTTATCACCCATGTCCATACATTGCTCAGAGGCTCATCTGCTTTGCCTTGCTTTTTGAAACCAGAGTGCTAAATGAGAGCCACCTGAAGATACGTGTTTCCAGCTTCTCCCCCACACCTCACCAAATCCTGTGTAGCACCACAAATGCCACAGCTCACGTTCTACAGCATTTTTCACCAATCTCCCAAAGTGCTATCCACACTCTGTGCAGAGAAGTGCTTCTAAGATGAAGAGTCACAAAATGAAAACTCAAAAGAGGGAAAGTCTCCACCAATATTACTTTCTGCCTTTGCTAATGGAAGGCACACCCACTTCCTCTGACTCTAATCAGAGGAGAACTGGCTGTCAGGTGGTAGAGATACACAGTTGAGAAACAAGAGGTCTTTATAGTTAGTTGCCTTGCCCTGCCTTGTATACCATCTGCTTCTAATGGAAACTTAAGACTTGCCAAAAAGAGAGGCTGAGTCTGTGCTTTCAATATTTAATGCTCACTGGAAATGACAGTTCAGCGTTACCTGCTGTCCCAGTGACATCAGCCTAAACCCCACCCACAGTACTGTGTTCACATGCAATTGCAGAAATAATCTGTAATTATGGAAAACTTAGAGGCAAACTCTTGAACTAGAGTGTGACATAATTTCAACATAGGGACATTATTTTTTCCCCTAAAGACTACCACTCACTTGAATTCTTTTGGTGTTAACTCTTACGAGTTAAGAAAAAAATCGTGTGAAGTAGTAGCCATCAAAATAAGTGAATAATAGGATCAGATTGCTTAGAAACTCCCCACTGTGCAGGGGCTGGTCCCCATTCAGTTTTGTGCCACACTCTACTATAAATTACTCCAGGGAGAGCCAGTCTACTGTGTCAGCATTCTTCACTGACTTTTCTGCTTTCTTTCCCCTATGAGGGAATAGGAGCAGAGGCATTACCACCATTCGCTTCTTAAATGCACTAAGGTAAGATTTGGAGACCCTAAATTGAAGAGCATCAGTTCTCTCTGAAGCAAATTAAGTCGGCAAGGTACCTAAGTTTGGATGCCTAAGTTTAGAAGGTATGAGTACTGCTTTCCCCTTCTCTCTTCCCTTTTCTTCTCTCTGATGTGCTAGTCCTTCTTTCTCAGCAGTAAAAAGAGACATGTCCAGCTGAGCTGCTCATCCCCTCCTGCACTTTGTGGACTCCAGCTTCTTTCAAACTAGGGGGAGAACGGTAGGACATGGAACACTAAGATTCACAAAACCATTATTCTACCCCTGAAACCACAACAGATGTCTCACTTTTAAGCTACTCCCTGAGACTGAAGAGTGAAAATACAGGTGACTCTTGTACGTGGTGTGCGGACACAGCCTGTGAGGCCCCAGACACATCTCATACATGTACCATGCTCCTTGTCACTCCCTGCATCTGCCTTTAAAACACAGGGTAGATCTAAATTTCCAGCCCTGGGTTTAGAGAGAAGCACAGCCCTGCAAGTTATGCTGCTCTAGATTTACTAAGGAACTTTTTTGTTTTGATGGTTTTCAATGAAATAATTCAGGCTCTCTTCTGCTTGTTTTAATGTAGAGTTTTGGATTACCAGATCTAGCTTGATTTGCAAACTTTACACAGATTCAAGGTAATCTCTTCAAAAACCTGAATGTGTATGGTTTATATTATGACTTTTCTACTTTCCTGAAAGGATGAACATCAAATGAACCACTCTGACTCCTCTTTTTCTCTCCAAAATCCAAGAAAAATCACTAAGCATGGTCAATGGGCAAAAATAATCAAATAGCAGCAGTGAAGGGCTCTGTGCTAGGAAATTCAGTATTACAGAGTGCAGTGCTTACACTGAGAGGATCTACCAGACTGTGAACTGAAATTCACACTGAAAATAGACACAAAAGTCTTTCCATCAGCCTCTCTGGCCAGCATAAAGACTACATTGAATAATGTTGAGAAAATGTGACTCTGTGTATGTGCTTGTTCTCCTTCTGACATTACTTCATTACAGCTATGAAAAACGTGGTAAGAAGTCCATTCTGTGACATGCAGGTATGTGTCACACATTCCTCCTTTGCAGCAGAACAGCTGCAACAACAGCATGAAGCAAGCTTTGCTTCAAGCTTTAAACGACGCTGTTCTTCTATTCTTTACTAAATCAATTATATATGTCAGGAAAAAAAAAAAAAAATCACCATATAAGTCTGGTTATCTTCCTGCCCCCCTGCAATTAAAAGAAACACATCATACTCTAATTGCCCTGCTACAGGTCCCTGGCCAGACAGTGCTGGATGCTTTACATGGTTATGGCAATGGACTTCTGAGACTTCATGATCCTTACCATCTGAGGTGCTGATGGCTTTACCAAGTTTATGCCCCTTTCACTGAGCTGTTCAGAAATAGAGGCTTCTGTCCCATATACCCTAAACCCCAGATTGATGATGTTCCTCCACACCTGTGGCTCAGAAATCAGTCACTACAATTTAGTGTATCTGAGATAAGGCTGAAACCACCACTGACCCAAATGTCAACTGCTCTCATCTGTTTAACTAATGCAGAAGGAAAAACAGTAAGCACAGAAACAAGGCTACAAGGAAACAATCTATCTGCCAAGGTAAGCAAAATAAGAAGGGGCAGAACAACACCAAAACGCAGCTGAGTTAAGAAGGAGTGACATCTAATGCAGGACAGATAGTTGTGACAGAAACTTGCTTTAAGGTAAAAAATGCTATCTAGATTTGAACATTTCTAAGCAGTTAGGCTGCTACAAAGCATGCTCATAAGAAAACAACATAAATTAACTGAATTTTTGGTACTTGAGTTGTGATTTTTATACACCAGTTAAGGCTGACAATATTGAAAGATCCTTTTGTCACGAGTCTATAGCCTCTCTCCTATTCAAAAGTACTGGGTATATATGTATACCTTCTGCATTTATTTACATGTGTGTTATTCACGTCTAATGGAGATGAAATCATTAAAAGTAAGTGAAGAATATCCCTTCGGGGTGTTTCCATCATACTACGGAACGTTCTTCTGGCCTCATGGATGGAGAAAATTATTTTGTTCTCATATAGCAAGGAAAAGAATGAGGGAGCTTATTACATAGCAGTGAAAGAAGAGATGCAAAAATCCGGAAAGCTTGCTTTTTTGAGCTGCTGAGGCAGACAATAAAAACAGTTATAGTGAACCCTATGAAGAGGTCTTTGAGCTTGCAACCTATTCATTCTTATTACAAGATCGTACATTTCCTCCACAGTAGGTGCTGAAGACCAAGCCTAAAAATAACCAATAAAAGGAAAAAAAAAAAATCACACAACTGACAGGAAGTGTGAAAACTTTCCAAATGAGAGCCATCAAACCTTGAAACACAGTCACATTCCTGGTACGATGTACATTTGTAATGCCTTCTAGATGTACTCTGTATGATAGAACTGTTGTGAGGTAATCTTTGTGCCCCAAGGTAAACATGCATGGAACAGGACAATGGCTTGCTCAGAATCCACTAGCTAAAAATAGAAATTTAGTCAACTTCCAAAATCAGAAGTGAATAGATATAAATTCAAAGTTTAAGTTCTGCTCAGAAAATCATACCTATTACTCAATCTTCTGTAGAAGTTTATCTTTTGGAGAGGTCTTGACCCTTCTCCCCACATGTATCATGTAAACTTTTTCCATCATGGTACAAAACCAATGTAACTTCTATCCAGTAATTCTTATAAATTTAGTATCAGGCACACTCTGATCATAATGGGTATTTTTCCCACTGCATACTTAGAAAAACACATAGCTGTAACTCTGCATTAAAGGTTAGCCTAATTCTAAATCATTGCTTTTACAACTTACACTGAACATAACTCCTCATTACAATGTAAGTCAAGCATCTCCTAAATAAAGTCAACTGCAAAATGAAGCTTCCATGGCAAAGCTGCATGAGCTGCTGTGTGACAGGAGTCATCTACAGATTTATTCTGATTATCATGAAGGAAGCACACAGCAGTGAACTAGTTAAGTATAGAGTTCCTTTCTGGTGTCCAATTAGAGAAGCAAAGCAAAGGAGTAAACTTTGTTTTTTTAAATGGAATGGATGTGTAGCAGCCCTGGTAAGGCTTGCCTCAGCCTTAACTAGTGCTGGCATTTACTGCAGACTAAGCAGTGCCAGTTACAACTTTCTTCTCAAGTCTCTTAAAATACAGTGTCCTATGAACTGAAAACTATGCAATAAAACATATTATGGAATCATTAAGAATTATTAGTGGACTAGTTTAAAATGCAGTTTATAATCAGTGACAGAAGCAATTCCAAACACAGCCTGAATAACACAATTCTTTGAAATGAAATGACTACTGAAAGCAAAAAAAAAATAGTTATTAAAGTATATTTAAAAAGTCCAAATTAGTAACAACTAGAGTCTGTTTAAAAACAACTTTTACACACGTTCGAGGACTACCCCTTTTCTTAGAAACAGCAAGACAAACAGGCTGTGAATCAGACATTTGTGTACTGTTGTCGTCATTCTTAAAGGTCCCTGCTCCAGGCACGAGGGCAACTGGAAAAATGTCAGCAGCACTGCTCTTACCATCAGAGGCTCACATGCTTCTCCCCTCTCCTTCCCTGATCCCTGCAGTCAAACTTGGACTGAAAGTTTCCAAACCAAGAAAAACCAAACCAATCCAAATTCCTTTCTACTGCTTTTAAACACTTTTCAGATGATCCATATTTTAACTTGAACAACTATGGTTAGTCAGCTTCTTCACAAGACTTCCAAATTCTTACCCATAGGAAGGAAATGAAAAAGCAGAAATGCAAGTACTACAATTCATGCTAAATTTCATTTTTCATTTAAAAAAGCTCAAACAACTGAAGGTGTTCTTTTGTTCTCTGTGCAACTATTTCAGGTAGCTAAGATGATCATGTTATTCTGTGGGGAACAGAGGAGTGAGATCAGTAATGATACTACAATGCTATGTTCATTGAATCAGTTGAATATGATCAACCTAAGTAAGGTATTTGCTCTTAAATTCTTTGGCCTACCTGGAATGAAAAATGTAATCTCAAGATTATGCAAAAAATGCATGGCTCTTAACTCAATTTTATATCACAAAACCTAACAATTTCA
Organism: Brachypodius melanocephalos; assembly: GCA_013398615.1. NCBI lineage: Eukaryota > Metazoa > Chordata > Aves > Passeriformes > Pycnonotidae > Brachypodius > Brachypodius melanocephalos. Next base: position 3,183,199 of record VZSR01000245.1, read on the forward strand.
TTGTAATAATTTAAAAAATCCTGCTGAGTCTTAGCCATTGCAGCCACATAGAAATTTTTTTAAATAAATTGTGGTAGTAAAAATTCCTCTCAAAATTGCAGTAAACCAACCATACATTATCAAAAGATTAGTATGATAAGTAAGCAGCTAGCATTTACTGTAAGTGACAAAATGATGACACTCATTTCCATACCATACATATTTCTTTACTTTAAAATTTGCTTCACACATTTTCTGCTCCAGCTGATACAATCTGTAGTTACTATGCATACTTACAAAATGCTGAAAATTAAACCCGTGGTTAACCAGCTTGGTTTTAAGACACACAAAGTAGCTTAAAGTTGACTGACCATTCAAGTTTTCAGTCCATTCTAAATATTCTTGTTAAACTTTCCAGATCTTCATTTTTGAAATGCAGTTCTTCCAGTAATGTGGTTAGGAACTGTGTATACACTGGGCTTGTCTGAGTATTCTTGAAAAGTGGAGTTGTTTCTGACAATCTGGAAAAAACCCAAACATATTTCATATAGTAAAGCAACTTTTGAGTGGCAGATGTTAGGAAGCAAAGCTCGTGAGTTCAAACAACTGTATTGAACAAAAGCAGTTTATAATGTCACATTTGATTAACTACAGTATATAATAGACTGTATGATATACAATATAAGTGGTACCAAAATATGATTTTTTTATTAGCATGTAGTAAATTAAAAAAAATCTAATTAGAAAAAATGAGAGTAGTTTGTATGCCTCTAATCAATTGTACACAGATGATGTCATATAATGTAGACAGACGTCAGAATAAACAAAGTGCAGAATGTACAATTACACATATAAAAGGAAGAATCCGAGCCATTATTTATTTCTTTACCTAAAAGCTCCTAAAGAGTCACACAATAAAGAGAAGTATTCAGAGTCAAACTGGTGATTTTTAGCCTGAGGCCACTGGGTTTTATAATGCACTTCACGGCAGAGGTGTTTCTTTCCTGGTGGAGGTACTGGGGTTTGTCCCTGGGCTGGTAAATCAGAGCCCCCTGCCCGGGGCAGGCAGGAGGCTGGGTTCAGGGTGATGCTTTATCAGCGGGGAGCACAGGAAGTGCTGATAGAGGATCACAGGAACCACTGCAGAGGGTCAGTCTGGAGACACGGATAGCGGCAGGAAGAGCAGAAGATGCATTTCTACTTGTCTGCAATTCACCCTTCTCAGAATTATGCAGGTTGTACATGAAAAAAGACTGCTGGCAGAAACAGTCACGACTTCCTGAGTGCTGGTGCAAGGTAGCTGTAGCACTGTAAACCATTCTCCTGGCTATGGTGTAAATCTACATTTTTATCTGAATTTTCTTAGTCCTGCCATGGGCTTAAGAGGATATTAACAAGGACAGTATTTTTAAAAAAACAGCAGAAGGCTTGTGCCATTTTAAGGAATACTCTAAAACCAAAATATTTATTACCATGAAGCTCACGTGCTTTTTTTTTGAACTGCAGTTGGTGATATTACAATTTCATGAATTACAAGCATGTCCTAAATGTCAGACCCTGTTTAGACACACTGTTTAAGAGTAGCTATTATAGCTTACAACGAGAAAGAAAGAAAAAGGTATTGTTATTTTCAGAAAAGTTGCCAGCCATTAAATATTGAGAAATGGAAGTTAAAAATTAAGTTTTAGATGTGGATGCATTTTTTTTCTTACTTGAACTTTGTTTTAAAACTAATTAGGCTACTGATTATCCGATAAGCAAGAGACTAAATCAACAAGTAACTTCAGAGAGGCACATGCAAGTTTGTAGCAATTAATTAAAAGTTGGATCTTGATGGGGCAACATGTTAAATATTTATGAATATATGTACAGTTTTCTCTTGGAAAACTGTGTCCTTTTGACCTTTAATGATGCTTTAACTTGTCATTTGAAAAGTAGTTATCATTGAGTACTTTTCTAGTTTCGGGTGGCTGTTGCAGCAGAAGCAGGAGCTTTTGTCTGGGAAAGGAACAAGCCCAAGTTACTGGTCTGCATGGAGAGGTAAGTTACATGCTCTAAGTAACACTGCTCCAATGTATATTTGAGGTACTGCACAAGAGTATTGAGAGACTCCTTAACTGAATTAAACCTTAACTGTATGCAAACAAGCCAGAACAGCATTTGGGATCAGTATCTTCAAGTCACAGAAAGTTAAATGATCGTATCTCTGAAGGAACTATGATGACTAATTCAATTTAATGACACACAGGATTTCAGTTCAAAGATTGTAGAATTCCCTTGAAAGTCTGCAGCATCTTCTACAGAAGTAGAATATAAACAGGAAACAGGATACTTGGGACCACAATAGTAACAACTGGCTAGTGCACCAGTGGAGAGAAAATACAAATTTTGCTTTTCTGTTACCTTTTTTCACATGTTGCAGCATTAATCTGGAACAAACTTTTACAAACAAAGTCAAATAAAAATAAGAAAAGCTAAAGACTTAATTGATTTTAAAATAACCACATACAGCAGTACACAAATGTAAATGCTACAGTCCAAAATTACACATTTATTCTTCAAAGGCTTCCCTTCAGCAAGAGCTACTAAAAGGAAATGTTCATGCTCAGATCATGGAAAAGTAGTATATCAGACTTGATGAGAATGTCGTTTCCTGCACACCCACTTACACCATATGGTAAACAGGCATTCATAATGTTTTAAAAGTGTTAAAAATGTCAAACTGTATCTGATTGATACAATTTGTATTTGCTGGCTATTCCACATATGTTGTTATATGTTCAAGAAAAAACCCCACTAAAGTGAAATTCATGTGAAGAATAATCAATTATTATCAAGTCATTAAAGGACATCTGGCTACCACAAAATGTTTACATAGTTCCAGTGCTTCAGCTCAAGACCCAAGCTTTCTATGAATCAGTTGCCTTACAAAAACCTTTGGCAAGTATATTTAGGAGTTCAACTTCCATTATTTTTAGGAATAAGTTTCATTAACTGATATGGTAGGGTTATAAGTTATCTTTCTGCCTGTTACAGGTATTTAAGCACTGTGAATAAGACTCTTAACCACCACAACATAAGGGTTGGGGTTTTTTATTCTTTGTTTCTTTCTACCTTTTGTTTTAGTCACCTAAGACTTAATTTTTAAAGATCATCATAACCAGGTAACTAGTTTTCTATCAGAATGATGGAGTTGAACTAGTGAATAATCACACAGGTTTCCGTAACAATTGTTTCAGAACACAGAAATGAAGCAAGAGCTGGCAGCACTACAGGCAGCATTTTTCCCACTTCCCTAACAAAACCACAGGCTCAGACTATGCACATGTGCTACAAGGGTGCCAACAAACCTCTGACCAATAGACTCTTGCTCCAGCTATAACCATGCAGATAACCATGCCATTCAAATGGGCTCCACTGCACCAACACAGAAGGGCTAGGGTTTTTTGGTTTTGTGGGGTTTTTTTTAACACTCCAAATATATTTGCACTACTCTTATGTTACAGATTTGATGGGCTTAGCAATGCAATAAAATGCTAGTAATCAGAAATGCCTTTCTTTTAATATAGCCGTTTTATAGAATACATTTTTAGAGTCCAGTTTAGTTATGTTCCTTTTAAGGAAGTCTCCAACACAACTGATCAAACAAAAGCAATTGTTTTGTTTAAGACAACTGGCTAGACTGAGTCAATCCAACAAGTGTTACACATCAGCAATAAAACTCAGTGAATTGGATGTGCATTGCAGCCCATAGACCATCTGCCTGTACACACAACTGTAGTGCTGCAATGTATCAATCACTAACAACAGGGCTTCAGTGGATGAGCTGAACTCCAGCACTTGCTGCATTTATCCATTTCATGAATCCCTAGCCAAAGGCACTCAGATGTTCAAACAGAGTGAGTTGAAACCATGGCTGTAATTTTGCATGTTCTTCACAATACACTGGCGGCTTCCTTAATTTGAGGTAGAATCTCTCACTTCCAGTATCTCACTAGATACAGCACACTTGTCTAGGGACTGCAATTTTGTTAGTAAAGTATCTTAAATCCCAAAGCATTGTGCATCCATCAGGCCAAAGTTAGTATTGGACAGAAAGTTATCTGAAGCACAATATGAATCTAGCTGTAAGATAAAGATGCAACATCAGGGAGCTTAAAAAAATCATTAACTTCGGTGCAATTAAGTGGTTACACTTAATTACTATGTTTAAACATATGCTCAGAAATTAGAAAATATGACAGCCTCAACTTACGCAATTTAGCTGTTACATTCACACCTTCAGTGAAAAAAACCCAAACCTCTACTTGTTTCTTAAAACTTTAGTTCGAGCATGATTTAAAAAACTCAACATTAAAAAACCCCAAACCCTTAAAAGCAAAAGGCTGTCTCCAGAGTGAACCATTTCCATTAGAACACATTAATATTTGACAGACAATCTTGAACTGGAACCATCTAACTTACAAACAAGATGCAAAAGTATTTAAATATATATTTGGAATTGAGTATTTTAAATTAAACTGTACTAGTAGTGGAAAAAAGTAATGATGATCAGTGTCACTTGCAACTCTGCAATTAAAGTATTCTCTAGTTTGGGGCCTTTTGTTACCATATTCAATCAGTCAAAGAGGAAACTGGCATTCAGGGGCAGTTTTCTGTAATCTCCCCCAATATATTTCCGTATTAATCTTTCTTAATGAAAGATAAAACACTCTAAAGCCCACAGCATTGTACAGCAATGACTGACAGAAATAAACAAGCAATTTTCTTACCGGGATAAAAAAGCCACTTCTGGTCTAGTTTTAAATATAGCCTGAAGATCCTATTCTCATCATAAAGACAAGAATTTTGTAACTGAAGTGCAACTTATGTTTTATTTATTATTTAACTTCCTTTCATTATTGTGTACTGACTTGTCCACAGAATCCAGCACAGGCACTTTAATCCTCTGATGGCAACAGAAACTAAATTATTCATGCTTTAAAATTTTTGTCCACTACATTTAAATCAATGCTACCAACAGTGATTCAAAATCAACGGCTGGAATTCCTATATAATCCAAGTATACAGCAAAAATTAAGGTTCATTCACAAGTTAATTTTGTTAATTATTTCCACTACCTTAAATTTTTTCCTATGCAGCTTCTACAAGTCTCTTCAATAAATATCTTCTTTGAGATATGTTTATGTATATAGTTAAGAAAAATATATTTTTTCTTCATTTTCTTCACCTTCTGCACACATTTTTCATACAGTTGTTGTCCAGGCACAAGTTCCATTCCCTTTTGATGGGGCCAACATTCCACTTGTGGTGTACCCAGATGGATACAACTAACAGTAAAAGGAAAGCCTTTCTAACAGTAGCAGGGGTTATCTAAGCATTGATGGAAGTGCTTGCTATCAACTGAAAAAAAAAAGACAATGGATCTGCTTTTCTTTCTTTCTTTCTTGCTCCCACCCTCTGGTTCTATTTGCCTTATCTTATAGTGATAGTTCAGATATCTGTTTTTAAAGACAGTAATTTTTAAATGACTACCAAGACCGCCATCAACAGAAATATAATATAGGTCTAGTAAAAAGCAATTATTGAGGCAATTATATGCAAAACAGTACTTCAAGATTTCTTTAATAGTGGATTAGAAAGACCTCAAGCCAGGCAAGAAGACTAAGGAAGCATCAACACCAGCTTAATAACATCTACAGTTTCTTATCCAGAGTTTTCTTCTACCAAGTTTGGCAAATCAGACTTTGTTTCACTATTTTGTACAACAGTTACTGCAGGATGATTTTCTAAAAACCAAATGGAGCGTGGTACATGTCTTCATTACCATATTCCAAAAGATGACTACAATGTCAGCTCACAGACACAAAGCATTAGAACATCTCTAATACTGTGTGCCATTTAAAGCCCTTGCATTCATACAGGGATTTGTTCCACAAACTTTTACTTTAGCTTACTTATCAGCATAATGCCAAGGCAAAGAAAAGTTCCTAATATCAACCCAGAATAAATCACTATCAGCTGTTTCTCCCTAACAATTCTAAGTTTCTTATGTACACATTTCAAGGACAGGCTTTGTTTAAAGAGCTCCATTTATTTGAGGCCTGTTTCCTGCTAACCAGCTGACAGATCAAAGGTACTTCTCAGTTTGATAATTTATTCCCATTTCCCCCTCTTCTTTAACTTAGTCAAAATTTTAAATCTAGTACATTTAAAATTTATTTTAAAATTGATCCTCTCATCCTCTTCAGTCTTCTTTTCCTTTTTATGTTCCACAAGGTGTTCCTGTGACACCTCTCAAATATTGGAATCTATGCAATTGAAGTATCTGGATTAACTAGCTACATCAAATTCAGTTCAGGGCTAAGTCTTGGATTAAAGAATGCTAAAATGTAAGCTTTTGAGAAGCTGAACCTCTTAAGTACTTTGTAAAATACACACACTTGTATGAATTATTGGACACATTCAGTAGAACAATTTAATATCTAAAAGATGCCTTTATATACAAACCTGATACATTTTATGAATTAAATGTTGCTTTATACATACATACATATATATGTATATCTCCATTTTCACAAGTGCTGAACTTCATTCTACCCCATATGGATATTCCTATCAATTCATTACCTTAGTGGTATGTAAGAAAAAAAAATCAAAAAAGACAGAATAAAATATACTGACTTACAGTAAGTTAAAACAGCTACAATGCAATATGCTTAAGTAAATAATGTCAATACCTGACTTTATAAAATGTACTCACCTGTGCTCAGTTACTAGGGAAACAATGATCATAAAACTGATCATAGTTTAGTTTCACAACTTTTTAACATTGTAACTTGATTACAGTCCAGTATACAGATCAAGCACCTGGAATAATGCAGCTGAGTAAAGAAACATACTAGGAATAGCCTTGCTTACACTGTGCCCAATTTTTTTTTTTATTCAGAACTTAAACGTAACAACCTCAACACTTTTCTACTTGTCTTTCTCAATTTTCAAAAGAAATGCCAGCGTAGTTTTAGACCTCTCAAAATGAGATTCTTAGAAATCCTCGAAAGTTATGGATTCTTAAGCATCTTTTCCCAGAAATAACAGCACACAGTAGGTTTAAGAAACAAACAAACCAAACCAAAAAGAACTCCAAACCCTTTCCCTGGTTATTTCCTAAGCTTGATGATGTCCAGTAAATCACTGTGGAATACTATAGCACTACTAATACTCTTCAATCTAACATTATTTATATGAAAAATAAAATGCATCTATTTCGCCCCCAGCTGACAGACAGTTGGGTCTTCAGGTTGGTCTGTGAAGCACTGTTAATCCAAGCAAATTGTAAGAGTTCAATCATTCAAATAAGTTTATTTTCTAAGACATAATTCAATCACAAGGCAGCATTTTTAGGGCTTTCATGATTTTTAATCACCTTTAGGATTATTCTTCCTTAAAAACCATTATAGACTTCACAGAAAAAAGACAGTCTATCATGTCAAGCCTGACATTTTCAACAGCAATATGCCAAATGAAATTACAATCTCTGGAATGAAATACTGCCTTTCTAGACACCCTTACTGTTTAGCGTTGTAAGGTTTTACGTTCCAAAATCCGCATCAAGCACCGTAAGGGAGGAATGATTAGATCTTCAAACAATACTGCTCTTTCACAGGATTTTTTAACCAAGTTTTTCTGTTGTAGTGGTTCCAGAAGAGTTAAGGAATACAGTACTTCTACTTTGGGCACAATTTATTTCAGTGCTAAAGAAGAACAGGACACACCGCTCAGTCTACTAGAGGTACTATTATGACTGCCTGCATGGAACCAAACACATCAATCTAGAATCCATGCTAAAAACTCTGCTGGTACAAAATACCTGGGGATCACATGACAGGAAGCTATACTAGCCTTTCCAGTGATGTGCATCTCTGCTTTTTTGTTTTGTTTTGTAAACAAGCCAAATTAACACAGATTTTTGTCTTAAAATGATGTTTTCTGTTCGTCAAAAACATTGCTTATATGTCATATCCCCACTAAAGTAGGCTGTTCTTTACAAAGTTAGCTAAGATAAAATTAAAACTCTGAATATAAAAGATTCAAGTGTGTGCCAGTGATGTTTTTCTTTTAACAGATGGGTAGTCTTTCACGATAAAAAAATGTTTGCATTGAATGTATTAAGATTAATTATTAATGAGGAAGGAAGTATATTTTCATAGAGCTATAGTTGCAGGATTCAGTTGAAACATGAACATTTCAGTTGGCTCAGTAGATAAAGTTAAAGCACATTTAGTTTAAAACTAAGTTTAGGTCAGCTGTTAATGTGAATTACTAATGTCTTACTTGCAGGATTAGTTCAGAGCTGTCTATATTACTACTACTGTACAACTTCTTCTATTCAACTATTCTACGTCACTGTACTACTTGTGACGTGACTTCCAATCAGCAAAGCACTGATTATGGAAGGAGGAAAAACATGACATTACAAAAGAAATATTCTAAATTTATACCTTTTAAAGAAACATCAATTTAAAACAGTTCTCTCTCTGGGCAAGTTTTCCATCTGCTTGATGATAGTTGTGGCATAAAGTTCAATGGGACACGAACTCCACTGACCAAGTCAGCTCCCCCATGAGTCAACCTGCTGAAGAAGCCTTCTGAAATCTAGCACGCTGTGTCAGAGCTTGAAACACAAGTGGCAACAACTCACTCACACAAATGGCTAAAATGAAGTGTCAGAAGAAAGTACTTTCCCTCCTACCATATTCTTAATTCACATGTATATTTGGAATATAAAGTTGCTAACAGACTGAAGCAGATCACCAAAAATGATGTTTCAATAAAAGTCTTTCTAGATTCTAACAAAAACATTTATCAGAACACCACCATGAAGGACAATTTATAGCTGGTGATGCACTTTGCACACCAGCTCTGCTGGCTGTGCATGATGTCAGTCTGAATGCCCACACATACAGCTGCTGGGAACATGCAGATTTCTATCTCTTGGAGGGATTTCCAAGACACTTGGCAGACAGCCACGCCCCTGCTCTTCCCTTGCACTGGGCAGGAGAGCTGGCATGTGCAGAGATGCAGCTTTCTGAGCTAACTCTCCTCAATCCACGCAGGAGTCCAGGACTCAGTGGGTGCTAAGGCTCCATCCTGCTGATGAAGCCAAGCTCCAGCACTGAAAAGATGAACTAATCATCCTGGACTCAGAGACTTTGTGCTGAGCAGACATAAAAGTTACACAGCTCATCCAAATACCTCCTTTAGAAGGCTACCCATGAGAATACCAGCATGGAAAAGACTGCAGCTGCATGGGCTGCAGTGAGATTCACAGTGTCACTTCCTGCAGTAACATTACTGCAGCAACAGTGGTTTGGTTGGGTGTTTTTTTTGTTTGTTTGGTTTTGTTTTGTTTGTTTTTGGGCTTTTTTTCCTAGGAGAAGCACCTTCTGGGAAATTGTTAAGGTTTCTTCTATTTTCTCCCTTATGAAAGAGGAAAGTATTTAAGTAATTTTTAAGTTGGCACTTTCTAATATCCCAATTAATAACACTGAAATCCCTCATGGTACTGTTCTGTGTATGTTTCCTATGTAACACTGGAACATGCTAGAAAGAACTAACATAATACTGATCATGTCCACAATATGCCAAATAAGCAGCTTCAAGTTTGCTTAGAAATCGCTGATAAGTAAACAAGCTTAATAGAAAAAACTGCTTAAAAGACTTAAGAACTGCTGAACAGAAAATCTATTTGAATTCACACTTAACAAATGACAGCCTAAAATTAAGAGAAAAAGGGAAGAAGATATGTTTTAATGCATTAAGATAAAGTTGACTTTTCTCTGTTTCACACAATAATATAACTCTACAGATAAACACAACACTATAACCACAGTCAAATGCTTTTATAAAAAGACTCTTTGGATTCTTGGTCCTGCAAGCTCAGCTCTGTTTCAAAATGGGAAACAATTATATATCTAGGTTAACGATAAATGATTTTTCTCAGCTGAAACCAAACTTCCATCATCAGACATGCTAAATAAAATATCATCCAGCTGACTTGTATGTGGTTTCTGTAGGAAAAAGTCACTCTGCAAGTCTGATTCATATCCTATATGTATTTGTACATTAGATTCATACATTTCAAACATTCGTACACTTTCAGAAAGAACACAGTAGTGATATCAGAAACATCTAAATTCCTCTTAAAATGATTTAGAAATGTCAGTGCTGAGCAATAGATGTGCTCTTGTGTGCAGAGGAGTAAAAACACATACTTGAACCCAAGATTCTCCAGTTCCTGAACTGTTATGTCCAAGAGAGTAAACCTCTAGAGTACATCTCCACATGACACATTTATCTAAAGTGGCTGCACACATATAATGATGGCTTTTGTTTAGTGATCATGGTCATTTTGAGTTTGTTTAAATACTGCAGCCAAATGCTTATAAACTAATCCCAGAACATTTTGAAATGCTTCAAAGCTTTTAGCGGGGGAACCTCTTGCATAGGCTTTGCAGATGAAGCTGACCACAGTTCACTGGAACCAGCCAGCTCAGATAAGTAAGATGAAAGCAGACATTTCCTGAAAATATCTTGAAAGCTTTCCATTAGTCTGTGCCAGGGGTATACACTAAAAACAGAAAGTGCCCACGCTTGTGTAGCAACCAATCTTCCCACTGCTTTCTCCATTCTTTCTTGAACTACTGTATTTGTATCTATTTATCTGCTTCATTTGATGTCTTGTAAAGTTCTTCAGCAGAAAAAGATGCAACTTCTGCATTCTAGTTTATAATATATTATAAAGCAGCTATTACTAGAACAAAAAATTCTATTTAATATACTAAACAATGTAACAGGGAGAAACCAAAATTTACCAATGCCAGAATTACTACAAATTACAAATAATTAAGAAATTTGATGTACAGATAATTTTAAAGAGTCATCCACTCCATGACAGTTATGAATGCCACTGTTTGAACATAAATCTCTGGCTGTCAAAGTGTACTCTAACAAGGTCGATTCAACATTGCTGAATGTGCTATATCCATAGGAGTGCCTCAGGCTAGATTTTCAATAAAGGCAGAGACTGGCTGTGTTCATATTTTATACAATAATTTGATTGAATAAATCCAACTAGGATTCACTAGGAACATGAAATACTCCACTGTTGAAATCTCCAACATTTTATACTTTGAGACATGCCACACTGTCCAGTTCCAGGCACTTTATTTCAATGAATGAGAAGCCCAGGTTTCTTTAGTATTCAGTAGGCTCAAGGGCATATAAGTACTTTCAGCAGCTTTTCAAGGACCTGCAGACTATGAAGTGTGCCTAGGGTCTAATTTAAGCACCAAAATTAGGCATTAATGATACCCATCATGGTGTATCCTACAGGAAGTTAATATGCACACTCAAACAAAGAGAGGAGAGCGTGCTCACACCATAATACACTAGAATCCAATACAGCAGTAATGCTAACAGTTATTCTGTCCAGCACCTTATCACAAACATGGCTGGGGCACTCTGAAAGTGCACTGTGAAGTTAAGTACACCAAGTCCTCAGCACACACTAGCCATGCATGTTTGAGAAGGAAGTGGTGAGCCACAACACTGATGCACAAAATAGGGTGCAAGCAAAGTCCAACAGTTGCTACTTGAAACAAAACAACCTTGCCCCCTTTAATACAAAACAAAAAAAAATATTTGAACTCTTAGGTTTTTTGAGGTATACCTTGAACCCATGCTCACTCTGCCTGCTGCAATCCCTGCACCATGGGATACCTGTAGTATGGTCTGGCACCCACCTGGGAAGAGGAAGCATTATCCTCTACCAGGATCTTGCTTATGCAGCTTTACTGGTTAGTGTTGGCAGTAAAATGGTTGTCCTATGTCTGAAACCAGGTCAAGAACTGTGAATAAATGTGAAAGTGTGACTGAAGCTACTGAAGACCCACTCTGACTCAGGCCCCACACAATTCTATGATCTAAATAACATTAGAAGTGCTACAGCGTACATAATGTCTCAGTACAATTAAGGGAGAAGACTTAAATAGGGTGTAACTCTTTTTATGAGAATTATTAGCAATATATGACAGGTTCCTTGATAGACTGCAGGAGGTGAGAAAGGGCCTGAGTGAGGATCTGTGAGGGGTTGTCCAGGTCCTCAGCAGCCTCTCCCTGCCCAGTCCTGGCTTCCACTAAATATTCAAGCTTGATTAGAATTTCCAAATAATTAAGTTTTCCACTATAATCTTTTTGGAAATAATGCAACATGCATCATCTTATTAGAGGCATCTTAGCACTCATTCTATCCCACCTACCTTCTTTCACATTCTCTCCTGAGAGGCAGCTGAGAGATGTTAAAAATCTCAAGACCATGAGCTTGCAAAAACCTTACAGTAAGCAGAAGTCAGCGGAAGTTTTATTTATGATTTCACTAATATTATAAGTAAAAATCCACTCTTTTTTATGATCAAATATAATTTATTTCTTTAGGGATGGACCTTTAGTAAGTAAAGGTAAAAAAAGACTTGGTTCTCTGCTTAAACTGACTGCTATCATGACTGCCTACTACTTGTATACCATTTTAAAGCAGCTGTAAAACAATCATTACTTATGTAAACATTTACAGCTCATCATATGCAGAGACCGGCTATATATTTTAACTTCTGATCAAAAAGAAACACCATTTCCTTAACTGTAAAGAAACTACTTGAAAAATTCATAAGATCTGTTTCACAAATTACCAATTCAACCATAAGAATATATAGCAAAAATGACAAAAGATTTGTTCTTATAGTTGATAAAAAATTTATGCTGAGGCATTCAAGTAAAGTTACTTTCTGTGTTCTGATTTAATGAATCATTTGAGCGGGCTCTGGCTGGGTGACACAGATGTAAGGCTCGCTGAAGCCTGCTCTAATGCCTGCTGGTACCGTCTTCCTTGGGACAGCAGAGCCAGAACAATGTGTCAGACTGAAGTAAGATCAAGGAAAGTGAGTGCAGTGCTGGGCATGCCGTGAAGCTGGCCCACAGTACTTCCTGACCTGTGAATGGCTGTAAGTACCTCTCTGTCCTACAAGCTCCAGTGACCCAGCAAGCCCAAAAGCAGCAGCAGCAGCGCAGTAATGAACAGACTCTGGAATAAAGATTTTTGCAATCTTGTAATTCAAGCTCAAGACATACAAAGGATGGTTGATGGTTTAACCCTAATGGAAGGCAGAGCCTGACACTGAAACCACCAGTGATTTCTTAGACGTTTAACATTAGTTCACCTTATAATACAAATTTGTGTCTGCTTAACACAGTGCAAAGTTTGTGACTCTAACTTGAGAAATGTACATGAATTTTCAAAATACAAATTCAGGAACTCACTTGATGCATATGAATACAGCTTTTATAGATGATGCTCCTGCTACTGAAAGACAATGTAATACAATCAGGCTTCCCATTAGGAAAATCACTGCAAAGAATTTAATTCTACAGTAAGTAAAACAAAGCTAAGGAGGTCTGTAGGCACTGTAGTACTGTAATCTCAACCAACAAAGCTAATCCTCATAAAAATAAAATACTGGGTCCCAGTATTCCTTGGGAGGAATTCTCCTGCTAAAAGAGATTTCCCCTCAAAGTTTGCTAGAATACTTATACCTATTTAGAAGCCCACATATCTTTATAGAAATAATTTGAGTTTAATCATAAAAGTGAAACCTCTTAAGAAATTAGAAGCAAAACGAGAAATGAAAAGCCTAATCCAAATAATGTGATATACATGTCATTTTGTCCTAATGTCAGAGAGGGGAAGAACATGTATGTCAGCAGCAAATGGAGGAGGGTGAATTATACTCCTACTTCATCCTGCAAGGCCTCTTTAAAACCCCCTAAAGCTTAGCTTTTCTTTTTTTAAACATAAATTTGTTCATTGCTAACATATGATGCAAGGGGGACAATTCTGTTTTGTCAAGAAAATTTCATTCATTTGCATGAAAGAAATATTTCTGTTGATTCCACAGTTAGCTCCATAAAATCTTTCTTTTCTTTTACCTGAAAATTACATCTTGTTCCAATACACTAATAGGACAGTTGCACATAAGAATATTTGACATTTAAGGGTACTTACACAGATAACAAAACAATAGCAATGAGAGTCCATTCAGGCATTTTGTGAATAATATTTGTGTTTGTTAACCTGAAAAATAATTAAAAAAGATCAGTACATTTCAGAGTAAAAGGAAGCAGATTTTAACAGCTGAATTTTAAGTCTACCATTAATACACTGAGTTATAAAGCAGCAATTACAGCTGTATCTGAGCAATTCACCAGCTCTCAAGCTTCTGTCCTCCTCTAATGGAGGAACTGCAGAATTTCCAATGTCTCCCTTTTTTATATGAAAGTGCAATGGGGAAGACTGAACAGAAACTATTTCTTTTAAGTTGCTCACAAATAGTCCTGGCTGCTGTGGGGGCTTAGCTCTCACTGATACCCACTGCGAAATTCTCTGGAACTGCACATGAGTTCTGAAAAGATGGATCTTCTTACACTTAGTTTCCCTCCTGTTGGCTTCAGATCCAGATTTGCTGTAAAAGCTGATGTGGACACAGACTGAGTTTTATAAGGTGGCAGTGACAATCCTCTGGTGATTCTTGTTTTCAAAATGGAAATACAGAAATTCTAACTTATGCAATGGGAGCCAGAGCAAATATAAAAGCCATATAAATATAAATGAGGTGTGAATAAAGGACCACATGGGCCTAAAGTGCTGTTGCACTAAGTATCAGCTGACCCCTTCAGCTGAACTGACTGAAAAACCAGATCTGCTTTAAGTCAAGTACTAATCTGTGTTAAAACAATTCATCTGTGAATTGCTGTCTCAATTTAGGCTACACAGGCACCCAAAAGAGCCAGCAGAATTAATTGTATTCAGAAAGATGGCACCATTCAACAGATAAACTGAGGGGCAAGTGCCTCCCTAGGTTTGCTTCCTTCTTGCTTTCAGTTTCCCTTCCATGACCTTTTACAAATTCAGATCCAGAATGAAGATACCCTGTCACTCATACCCACTCCTACAGGCACTGGTGAAGATAGTTCATTTTCAGCAAGCTCCTCTCTGGCAACAAATTCAAATCCAGGGTTTTCTTCCTCAGTAAGATTACTTAAAAATTACTTGGGCAAGTATATAGTTACCCAAAAAATAAAAAAAGGCAAAAACTTGAGAAAGCAGAAATATGTGTACTTGTCATTGTTAAAATTCAAATTCTGGTAAGTAATTCCCAAAATTATATTCAAAATGGTCATTAAAAATGCAGTTATCAGTAAGATATTTTATAGTATTTGTTTGCATTTCTCTATTTCAGAAAGGTATTAAAATTAATAAAATAAATTTGTAACAATCAAAGCAATATTATCCCATTTTCCTCCTCAAATCTCCAAGTCTTCAAACCAAAATAAGATACTGAAGCAATGATCACTCAAGCAGTGTCTCAACAATCTGAATTTTGTTCAATTATGAAAGAAAAAATGATGTTTTGCACTACATACACAGGAACAGCCACATCAAATCAGAACCAACAGTTTTGGCAAGTACTGAATATATTTGTTATTAAAAGGTTCATTCTAGCAATTATTATTTGAAATAGCTAATGGGTTTAGCTGGCAGCAAAGTTTGTACCTGGTAAATTGTTACATTTTTCTGGCTACAGAGAAAGACAAAACAAAGGCTGAACATCTTGACTCAACACTGATGACAGTGATAAACACTACCAAGAAATGCCTGATGGAATCATCTTGACAGGCAATTCATATGTAACATTCCAGTTAATCTGTTATGATGAGACACAATGAAAGAGACAGCTCCAAGCCACCTGGGGAAACTCTGTCAAATAGAGAAAGTAGCTTTAGCTCAATGCTTTACATGGAGTTATTATTGATTAGAGCACAAGAAGGTGTCATTCTTGTACACAAACTGAGAGAAGCAGTTATTTGTGTCAATTAACTCTTATTCAATGTTAGTATTGATTGGCAAGGTCTGAACACTAGTCATTGCCATCAATATGCTATTTCTGAAGGAGGTAGTCCAAAGACACAGTTAACCAGCAGGACACAGCAGTATGGATCTGCTGATGCACTGCAGTCACTGCACTGGATGAACAGTCAGGCTTCTGCAACTGAGTAACCTCTCAGTACAAGACCTGTCCTAAAACACTTCTACAGCTGGAAAAAAACCATTTCAGAGAGATCAGAGTAAAGCAAGCAACCTACAGGTGTGAAGCCTTAAATAATAAGGAGCAGTGGAAGGGCAGTCACTTTCAAACAAGCTCTGTGTCAACACCAAGTCCTCTGAAGAGCAAAGCTTTCAGAAAACAGGGAACTGCAGGGCTTCTGTAAAAATGGTTCATTAATTCTTTGTCTTGCCTCTTGCCGAAACTGTTGCTTCAGAACAATCCATGAAAGAGGTCACTAGATTTCTGTCCTAAAAATATAACATGGAAACATTAAAACTGTACAAAACTTTGTGTGTGTGATTTGAGTTTTGCAGGGAAATCTCTTCTGTTAAAGAGTTTGGCCAAATTCTCCCTCACCTACCTAGAGAAAGAAAACAACATGCAACTTCCCAAAATGGAATGTGCCCACTTTCTTGGCATGTGTAGGGCAGGATACACAAGCTAGGAAAGTTGGATGATCCCAAATAGCTGTGTGGGTTGCTTAGTTGCTGGTTTGTGGGTCTTGTGGTTCTCTCCAGCAAGACACACTGCAGCCACCCAGCAGGACCCACGTGGTTTCCACACTCTGTCAGGGAGCCTGACTGAGCACATGGATCCAAGCAGCAGAAGCTTCCAGGATAAAGGACTAAAGAGTAAGATGTATAAAAATTCCATCTCAAATGACCCCCTGATAACTGACTAGTGACCAGCCTGGGAAGGGCACTCCAATAGGGAAAGCAAGGGAACTCCCAACAGGGAAATTGTAGGAATCCAGAGTAAATAAAACCAGTAAACCCAGCATCTTTGCAAACACAGCAGCCTTTCCTTCCTACATCCAGATTCCCAGGTATGGGCAGTTATAACTGCAGTTCAAGGATCTGCCCATTCCAAAAATCAGGAAACTGACTTCATGGGATTAGGATGCAAAGTCGTGACTTCAGGGGACCTCAGCTACACCTGTATTTTTTCCAAAACTTGCACTAAGATGAGTGAAGTTTAACTAATCCAGGGCAGCACAGGCAAATACTGAAGCATATATTGTTTTTCTTTAGGTTTCAACTAGACCAAGTTAACCATGAAAGACAGCGTTTCTACCTCCTGGAAAACAGCAACATATTACATACTGTGATATCATTTAGTTTGATGCAAAGCAGCAAAAATAAGTTACTACTTAAACTTTAGGCTTTCTTTGAGAGAAGCCTAATTACTTGAGAAAGAGTCATTAACATCCTGATACTCCCTTATTTCCACACCGAACTTTGTCTGTGACCAAGTACTACTGATTGACTTGAAACCCAGAACTTAAAATTCCACTGAACAAGGGTAATAGGTCAATTAGGTATTAAAAGGTGTATATACCAGATAACACATATTCATGGTGCATACTTAAAAGCTAAAAGACTGTCTTGGACACATGATAAAACCAAGCTAGAACAAGAAGTCTTGAACACACCTCACATCTGATTCATTCATGGAGTTCAATGTCAATGATAAGCTCCATAATGGGAATTAAATATTTGCAACCATAAAATACAGATGGGATCCTATTTTCAAAATGAAGTATTATGCCTTAAAAAACCCAACCACACATTCAAAATCATTTCTCCTCAATTTATATATAAGAAGTTAATTTTCTCTCCATCTTTTAACAAAGTGCCCTTACACACTCTGGAGAATTATTTGACATCTCAGTTTTCGTAACAAAAGCTTACAGGCACTGAGGGACTTTGTTTGGGAAGAGCTCTAACCATTCTAAAATGTCTCTTGGGATCTCTCTAGTGTGTTTCTTAGCAGTGGTGATTGAATAAAATGCTGCCCAAAGGAGGCTGAACTGCAAGTGTTCCTTTAAAAACCAATGGAGCTGAAAATCGTTGTTGCTTAGTTCACCACATGCTCTTTTACCCTTCTTCAGCTAAGCTCTACTACAGCCATGTGTTTTATCTCCTACCCTCTTTGGCAAGCTCTTCAGCCTGAAATATCTTCAGTACAAAAAGCAGGAAAGAGCATGGGCATTTATCAGCACTCCTCCATTGTCATTAAGCATTTGAACCACATTAACAAAGAAAGTAACATCTGAATTTCTATACCCTGTAAATACAAATACCGTTTAAAATTCATCCCACGTCTCTCTTGCCAAAGCATTCAATCCAAAACTTAAGAGACTAATATTAAATAAACTTAAACCTACATACCAAACTGGAGATTCAAGTCTATGCCTACATCTTAATATCCATGAGCTAGCTCTTGTGTACCAACAGATCCTTCCACATCAGTAACGCAAGACAGAAAAAGGGCTCAAAGATTTTTATTGCCTCCCTATTTCCTGTATTTTGTATTATTTTGCTATCAGTAACAACAAAACTCCAGCTATTTTGAGATATATATTATATTAAGGCTTTTAAAATTCTTGTGTAGGGCCCACAATTGTCTTTAACCATCCCCCACCCAATATCCTGAATTTCTAAGTAACTGATCTGGAATCTTCACAGTAAGAGAACCCCAAGAAGTTGCTACCATTACCTTCAACTTAGTTCCTAACAAAAACTCACAAAAATAAACTCACAAAGTGTTATCCAAGAGATCAAAACAGATTAGGGGAGACCTTTAAATTAAGATGAATTACTGCTACATGAACCAGGTATTGGGTTAAAGTCCAAACAAATTGGATTTGGTTCTATGCTGTAAACTCACAAGTGTGTGTGTGTGTGTGTGTGTGTGTATACAGACATATACAGGTATGTGTTTTAGAAATCTATTTTGGTTTTGAGTCTCATTTGCTATAAACCTTTGGGCCTTCTTAGATAATCAATCATAAAAAAGTAGTTTGAAAGACATCAAATGTAATTTCTCCAGTTTTATCAATCCATAAGCTAAAGTGACTATTAAGCATTTAAAATGCAGAGCAACGAAACTGTTTTAAGACACAAAGATCTTACTCAAACAGTAGGTATCTATACTCTATAAATAAAAATATTTTCACTGGTTTCAGTGGTGTTAAAATAAAATGTGAATCAGAACTTAAAAGACTGCAATCACATAATTAAATTCAAATAGCATCAATGTTTTTTATTTAAGAGATCATGCACAGTTACCAGAAAGAGAGAATCTTCCACAGTAAAAAATCTTGCAGAGAGACTTCTGTGTTTTAGTGGCATGCTTCCAGGCATGAGATAAATCATAAGGAATTGGGTTTCTATTCACCAAAGTCTAGATTTCTTGTAGCAAATGCTACAGGAATGAGTTTTGGAAAATTTACCTGTAAACATCATGCAGATTGAGGATGTGGGAAGGGCATTTCAAGAGTGACAATGTACACACAGTTAGCAACTGCTGTTGCTCTTTTTCTGACAATACTTGAGGATGCAGGACAATCTAGGTCCAGGTTATGAGAGTTGTTTCCAAAAGAAAACCTAAAAATGTTCAGAGAAGTTCTTAACATCCTGTTTTCACTCCTTCTTCATCTCACTGTTTCCAAATACTGTCTTTAGTCCTACTGACTGATGCAGAAGCTTCACTTGTGATATAAGTGCCCACTAGATCTACTTCCCTTTGATATCAGGAACAAGACAGATCCAACTGACTGACTCTACAAGTTAGTGGTAAAAATTATTAATCAGATTAAAACCATTTAGCCCAGCTGCAGGGAGCCAGAGCAAAAGAAAGGGACAGATCTCAGAAACTCATGCTTAATAGGAGGTGACGAGGTAGCAGAACCTTTAAAAGACTCCCCAGCATCCTCCAGAGACCACTGGCCTAGTTTTTAAAAATCTACAAATACTCCTGGTGACCCAGCCACTGTCAGGAGCAGGGAAAGGGCTGACTTGTTAGTCCACAGGGAATGTGACATTACCTACATGAACACACAGCTAGAGAAGGGCAAATCTGCCCTCTCTGTGCCCAAATCACAAATCATTCAACAGCATGTTTAATTCATCAATTTATAAGAATCTCTAAGTAAAGACCAATACTCACCGGAAAGTTTTGACAAGATTTTTTAGCTCTGTGTAAACATCACCTGAAGCAATCTGAAGAGGGCCCAAAACTGCAGGTAATCTAGAAGGCAAAAGACACCAGTCAACATACATTTTCCTCTCTTTCTCAGTTTTTCTCAAGTAGGACTTCCACCAAAGCTTATCAAAGTTAGTAAAAAGGAAAAGAGATTGACTTTTGTGCAGCAGATCAGACCTGTAGTTTTCATTTCAGCCCTCTCTGTGTGCTGTTTGGGCCAACATCTTCACAACTGCTTGTTTTGAAAAATAAGAAGCTCTAGTTCAGTGTGAATGTGAAGTTTAAATATAGTTCTACATACATATACTTACTAATTTCACCTTTCAGTTCTGAAATAATATTCTTGCAATCATGAAGATTAGAACTACAGGCCTTATAAATTTTTGAAGGTTAATATTTACTTGGCTCAAAAATAACAACACAAAAGGAAACTGCATGTCTAAATGAGGTATTCACACATAATATACCTGCTAACCTCAGACTTACACAGAAATGTCAGTCCACTGTGAGCTTTTTAGTTGAAATCCAGATGACAGTTATCAGAAAATTTCAAAAGAGAGAAAATGACAGGTGTTCTCCTTACTTATCTGTGCATAAAAACACATAGACCACAAAAACTGCACACAGTCTTTAAACTAATCTGGATTCTAAATGATGGAAATAACATCCTTTGTTTTTCACATTTAGGATTAAACTTTTACCTCTATTTATTTGTTTAATAGTTAAAATTCTCTGGCATTTGAATATCCAGTGATTTGCATTTATATGCAGATAACACATAGTACATCAGTATTCTGGAAGACTGCATGTTTTACAAAAACTAACACAGGACTCTTATGATGCTGGGCATATTCATTGCTTTATCACAATGAAAATTATCTCTTGATTGCGACAGGATGACTGCATCAGCTCAGGAAATTTAACAACAATCAACATTTACAGACAAGACACTTGGGGGATGGTTTGATTCCATGTTTGTGGCCTATCCATGCATGGCACAGGTACAGCAAAACAGAAAGGATTTTCTTTTTGTTTTGGTGGGGATGGGGGGGTTGGTTGTGAGGTTTTTAAATTTAAAAAAAAGCTTCTGCAAAACCTAGTTTGGCTGGGTAACACAAACTACAATGTCAGGAAAGTGAATACCCCTACTAAAACCAACAGAATCATGACCTTCAAACACTCATTTATCTGCACTGCCTTGACAAGGAGAGTATCTTCCAGGTCCTCCCAACTTTGACAATTTAATAATTCTAATAGCTACATCAGAAATGCCTTAATCTCTTTTGTGTATGTGTGTGTAAAGCCCTTTTATCTATGTGAACAATGTCTGATGTTTGGAAAGTTTTATCCAGTTTTGAGGGCCTTTAGTGATTGTAGGGGCACACTGATATCAGCCATCCAAACATGCATTAGAAACTCTCTCTGTAAGACCTACGCTTAAACAATTACAAAGATTTCTTTACAAGTAATGGTATGCTTAATGTACAAGACAAATATTTGCACTCAGTCAATTTCAAGTTTTTCAGTCTAAACTTAAGCAGTTGGTACCTACAGACTGTGCAAACTGACACCTGCAACTGTACTACAGCTGACTGTTGGAGAAATAAGTAAGTCCTTTAGGGCAGTAATTGGCTTAAGTTATGAACAGGGCCACCTCTAAAGAGCCAGGCCCATCCTTGGACAGGGTGTTTGTTACTTAGAACAATGATGAATGAGCACCAGCTTCAGACTGACATTCACCAAAGTAAAGGGTACTTACGCTTTTCTCAGTTTTTCAAGGACAATTCGCTTCCTAATCTGCATTTGTGCATTTGAATCAACAAGTGGGAAGGTGAGATCTTCCTGTTGATCATCCTGTATTAGACAAGAAACTTTAACAGCTATAACCTAGTGGTTAATTAAAGTCAGCACATATAATCAGTCATGGATGATCAATAAATATTTAAACACTAAGTAACTCCTATGTCTGAATATAAAAAAACCCCCTGAAACTACCTTTTAATGGGCAGACACTTCCATAATCTGATGCAACGTACAGAATGCAGCTAATGGAATTTTTTCTTTTGCCACGTTAGATACTTATCCACTTAGGATAGCAGAAACAAAGCATTAATTCTTTGAAAGTCTATTCCAGCTTCATACAACCTCCACACTGTTCCACCAGACACTTACTTTGTCTTTGCTTGGATGTTCCCCTGCTTGTGCTTGTGTCGCTGCCTCTTCAGCCAAGATGCACCTTCCTTTATAGAACTCCTTCACTCGGAGTTCTAGGAACTCTGTTTCTTCTTTTAACTTTTCATAACTAGGCACAGGCTTAACTATTCCACCTGAGCCTGTGAAGGGTAAAGAGTAGTTCAAACTGTTTTCAGACTTCCCTACAGCAGCAGTGTCGAGATCATCAGGTGCATCTAAGTCATCCTCATCAAGTTCTTCAGTCTCCTGGCTGACAGATGCTGTGCACTCTGATGAGCACAAAGAAGTATAGTTTGCGCCATAGAGAAATTTTAACGTTTCCTCAGTTCTCCATTCCGTAAGTGTTTGTCTAAGCACTTCCAGTAAACTGCCTTTGGAATTAACTGGATGCCTCAGTTCAGGGTTTTTATGTTCTGCTGAGTTAGCTAGTGTTCTTTTCAGATGTTCTGCTCCTCTTTTGCTCACACCTAGAAAAACTATCTGTGATCCACAAGTATTTTCAAAGGTTTCTGAAGCACTTGATTTCCCAGGAGCAGTATTGTTTGAAGCTGGTGCAGTTACTTCATTATGAACAGAGCAAGCATGTCCTTCTTGCTGAGTGTCTAATTTACAATGAGAGAGTTGTTCAGTGGCTTCTAACACATCTGCATCTTCAGTTTTAGGGCTGGCATGGACTTTCTGAGCATGCTTCTTTTTCAGGATGCTTTTTCTGTTCAATTGCTGTGCAAGGTTGGCTGAACTTGATTGACTTCCTGGTAGGACAGAAGAAATAAATCCTTGTTCAGTATCACTACTGCTGTCACTGGCTGTGTCATGAGAACCAGATTCACATGGATCTGAAGAGATCCTAGGATTTTCAATGTCAGATGCTTTAATTACTTCATCGCGTAGTTTCACCTCTTCTCCAGACTGTCCACTACAATAGAAAACACAAGTCATCAGGGAAATAACAAATGGCTTTTACCTGCAATAGCTTTTCATTCTCATGTAAGCATGATAAACAAAGCATTTTCCCCCTCACAGCAGAAGTGCAATTTTTTGCTTTAAGAATTCTAAGCGCTCTTCTGAAAGTCTTCTTGAACTCTTAATAATATTCTACAACCAAAATGACAAGTATAAAGACTATTTGGAGAAGTGAGTTCTCAGCTGATTATTGGTATTTAGAAAAGAACAGTATAAACAAGACACTATTAAAGACAGCAGAACAATGTCAGACTCAGCATCATGAATAGTGCAATTTTAAAATTAAGACAGGCATGCTAACATATATAGGAACACAGTACCCTTAAATCAGTGGGACAGCTGAGCTGTTTCAGCATATATAAGTTTGCCACCTAATGGCGATGCATTGCAAAAGAAAACAAACAGAAAGCTGCACAATACACAGCGAGGTACAGCGAGATGACAGAGTAGTGTGATTTCATTTTGGCTGATATAGATCTTTTGGATTAAGAAGTACAGAAGCTGTCATCACATATAATTGGCACAATTTTCTTTATAAAGAATAGATGGCATAAAATATTCAAAGTACAAACAGTATTTGTTTCAGATTTCAACAGGCTCAATTAAGACATACAATCCAAGAGCAGCTGTACACTAAATCATACAGATCAAATATGCTGGGTTAGAATCACAAAAAAAACCCCAGTGTTTGCATAGGTTCTAGTAAGGTCTTTTTTATAACACAACAAATCAAAGATTCCCTTTTCATCTGCTATGATGGTAAAATTTCTAGCTATAGGTGCATCTAACAAAGAAAAATTGTTCATTGTACCTCCGTCCCTCCTTCAGCAGCTCTATGTCTGGTGGTCTGGAAAAAGAAGACAGAATGAACATTTTCCTGTAAAATATATTCTCTTGAAATACACATAAATACAAAAATAGTTGAGTTTGGAAGGGACATCTGAGGATCTTCTAGTTCAACACCCTCTGCTCAAAGCAAGGCTAGCAAGAGCAGGTTTGTGCACTTGTTCAGGGAGCGTGACTCCCGTGCCTGCAGTACAATGCTGTTACAGTGAACAGAATTTAACCCAATCACACACAGGTTTGTCAGAAAGGACCTCTGGAAGGCTCCAGTCTGATCTCCTGCTTGGAATGCAACTATCACCAGCACTAGGTTAGGTCAGGCACAGATTCATGAAGCTTAAATCTTGAAAACCTCCAAAGATGGAGATTTCAAAACATTGCTGTGTATCCTGTTTCATTCCACCATAACCTTAGTACAGTATTTTTCCAAATGTCCAAACTGAACCATTCATGTGATTATCTGTGGCTATCAACCAAGAATAGTTTGGCTCTGTAGTCTTTCTAACTTTTTTCAACTAGTTGTACACTGCCTTCAGATCACCCTTTGGTCTCTTCTTCAAACAAGCGAACATGCCAAGATCCTCATAGATCATAAGGTTCCTATAGTAAAGACAATCCCGGGCTATTTATAGGAAAATGTTTCAATTAATGTAAAAATATGAATATTCAGAATACTTTTACTTATTTTAAGTTTTATTTTGTTAAATAATTGGCTATCAAGTTGTATTTTCTTAAGAAAATGATTTTCAAAGTTTTCCAGACACTAAAAATATTACTAAACAAATTCTGACAAGTTTCTTTCCAAAGCTCTACCTTCAATTAATCTACTTTAATTCAGTTATGAGGCAGCATCACAGTCCTATTCCCCTTATCCAATACCAAATGCTAAAAATCTCATGCATCCTATGACTGGAAGAAAACCTTTTAAACTAAATGCACTAAATTCAAGTCATTGCACTAACACCTTTCAGTATGCAAAAGACCTTGCAGGAAAGCTGCACCACTCATATCAACAAACTGAGTTTGGAAACTAAAGGTGATAACAGTGAATGATTTAAATTATTAGCTCCATGTAATTCTTCTTTGGAGTTTTCAGTGGAGGTTGTAGTGTTTTCTGTAAAAGGAATTTCAGATACTCTGCCGTGTCAGCGTGTATTGCTGTGTGCATTTGTATGTGGTTGTGCAGAGAGGTGTAGCTAGCCAAGAACTGGGAATTTGTTTGTTTTTTGAAAGTACCACCTCCCCACCACCCCCCAGAATAAATAATTACTATTTCAGGCATAACAGAACTATACACTTTTGATGTGAAGAGTAAAGGGAGATTTTAGAAATACTTTTCTTAAAGACAGCAAAACAATACCTCAAAAGCACTGGTAAGCCTGAACTTTTAATGAAGAGTCTAGTTTTAGCTACTAGAATACCTCAGATGTGATAAGGCTGCTCTAAAGCTCTTCTCTCATTGATCATATATTTCATATGACACATAGATCTCCAGCTAGTTCCTTTTGTTGAAAACCAGGAGACTATGAGAAGTAGTGTCTTGGAGAATGAAAGCTGAGTAAACCTGCTGAACATTCTCTATGCAATTCCTTATTGTTCAACAGTGACACCCATTGGCTCCACTGATTATTTGCAAGCCTGTGTTTCCTAAGCTGGGAACATGGACTGCATACACTGTTCCAATATTGTGTACTGCAGAAGAACAAGAAATGGGCAATCAGAAATTTAGATTGGATAAACAACCTCTTCATGTTATAGACTGCTTTCAGATGCAAGCATTCACTGTCTAAGCTTAAAATCAATGCCAAGTGCTGTGCTAAAATTAGAAAACCTCTTGTAACAGAGTAAGATTATTTAATCCTGTACATTATACATACGATTTGTAAAAATTCAATCCTAGTCAGTCCATTTTAAAGTTAATAGGAGTTAACTATTATTTCTGACTAGTCTGCCCTCTGAACTAACATGGTCATGTCTGCTAACTGGATGGGAGTAGTACTGAACCATGTCAATTACTGCAATCCATACAGCTACAACACTTTTAAAACCAACACCGTGCTAAGCTAACATGTTAACATCAGCTACCTCTGCTTCAGCCAAATCATTTTGATGTGCTGCAGCTACTTAATTACCACTGCAGATGCTCAGAGAGATAATATTCTCAAAAGGTGCAATGAACAGATTAGATGATACTTACTTTTCTTCTTCTCTCATCCACACTGGACTTTTGGAAATCTGAGCTTCAAAATATTTAGATGCTCTATAGCAAAAGTTGCTGCAAAAGCTCTGGCAATGAGACAAAGCAAGAAAACACAACTAAGGCCAACTTTAATACACAGAAAGGTACAAAAGTAATTGCATTTAATGTCTGTAAAATTAAGTACCAATACATGTTTCTTTTCAAGCCTATGGCCAGGTTTTTAGTTCACCTGAGAAATCCAACCTATCAAATAAGTCTATCCCATCTGCACAAGCCACATTTAGCTGCTTCTTTCTTCCCCATTCTTCTGCGTTCTGCACATTGAGAAGCAAACCAGTGTTGGATTCTATATAACAATAATTTAAAAAAAAATCCAACAAACCAAACGGTTCAAAGAGCGACCCATAACCCAATGTTCTGTTCATACAGTTTGGAAGACAGACAATAAAATTCAGATGTTTCATAATGAAGATTTTGGTTAGCAACCAGAACATAGTATTTTGCAGTACTTGGAACAACACCTAAAAATCTGCAGCATCCTGGAAAAACTGATTTGCAAACTTGCACCACAAGGGAAGAAGACAAAGCATCCCACTTCTTACTGGAGTCTTGCCTGATTGCTCAAGAAAGCAATTCCTAAAATTTTGTGTTTTTATGAGAGTTTTAATCAGAGGAAAGGAATGCATACTAGTGACACTGAAGAAATTTGTTCTGTAACTGCTAACATGTATCTTACAATTTAGTGTCTAAGCTCCTGTAGGTGACTGTGTATCCTATGAACTTGTAAAGATGACTTTTAAGCAACCACGTGTGAATATGCTTCCAGAAAGAAACATTTTGTGAAGAGTTAGGTTTTATGTTGAAAAGTCCTCAAAAAAGAAACCTAAATGTTCCCCAAAAAAAGAACACTATGGAATATATAAGATGTAACTTATACTACATTACTGCAAACTTTGGTGATTGAAAAGTATGTGCACTTTGACCCTACTAAAACTCACTGACTATGCTGGAGCAAAATAAAGAACACTTCTTCACAAACAGATCAGCTGTGCCACATTCAAACAGCTATCTAAGTAAAACTTTCCGTGTTCAAACAGTTCATCTTTTCCATGTCCAAACAGTCTGTGAAAGTTATTCTCATAAGGACTCCAAACATATTTGCCTCTGAATCAAGCCACTGTATGAGTGCTGTTACAAAATACATTTCTAATGTTGCCATTAAACACATCCTGGAAATACACTTGTTACCATACCTTTCTTTCAGTGATATCGTAAACTCTGTTCGTTTTTGTTGAAATTTTGTACTTCTGCTTTGGCACCTAAAACAACATACTTTCATCAGCAAGACTGTCAGTTCCATTGTGACTACAGAGAAAACTTCATTCTTAATTCACATATTTGGGTATGTGCAATGTATTCTATTTAACTGAATTGCATACTACAACCACTTCTTCTCTCAATTCTCCTGATGTTGCACCTTCTCAGATGCAAGAATGGCAATTTATCTTTAATCATATACATCTCATTAATCAGTAAGAGGCAGCTTCACAGCTATAAGAAAACCAGTGCTGAACATAAAACAATGGAGCTGCCAGAGTAGAAGCTTTTCTGATGTTTAAGTGCTGAGCAATTACAGACCTTAATCCAAATTTATTTACACGTGTGTGAGACTGTACTGTCAGACCCCCACCACTACCCAGACAAACCCAGAGGAACTTATGTAAACTGTAACAGTTTTGAAATGAACATCTGTGCAAATCTATAAAGTCCAAAACAGTAAATTAGTTTGAACTTGACTGGATTGTTTTCAGATAATCAAGTGTAGCACAGGTATTACATCACAGGTTATCTAACTGACCTCTGAGTTCTGCTTAAGCTCTCACGCGTCACACCTAAAGGGGTGACTCATCCTGACACAGCTGACATACATTTTCATAGCAGATATATATCCATTCACATAATAATATCCCTGCATTGTATTGTTTTTTCACTCCAATCCTTCTCATAGACATCTGTTGCTACACTGACAGAAGAACAGGATTTCAATGTTTTTTCACTCATAAAGGAAGGCCATGAAGCCACAACTCATTCATCTTTATCACTGTCAAAAGAGATGCACGGATTGTGATTCTGATCATACAGGGACTGATTCTGTCATACAATAACTGCTGTCTACTGATCAAATTTTACCTTTCACTTCAGAAGGTTTATGCTGAAATGGAATTATATAATGCTGGCTTGTTGACAGTAATCTGTGGTTAATATTTTAAGTTGAAAATTAAAGAAAAAATGCAAGAGAATAAAAATTGTGAAAAGATTCATTTGATAACAGCATTAAGGAAAAGCAACTTACATTTTCCAGTTTATTCTGACACAGAGGATAACCACACAGTTTGATGATAGACCGTTCATCAACAACATCTTTATAGTGAGATGGAGTAATAAGTTTTCCCTAAAAAGACAAGAAAGTAGTTCAACAATAGATACTGGAAAACTTGTCAGCTTTTGTATTCAAAACATCTCTTAAGCATATAAATATCTTAAATTTTATAACAGTTATTGATTAAGTTTAATAAACAACATTGAGAACCTACACAGCAGAAAAGGTGAAAGGGTAAACAGAGAAGGAAATCAGACACGGGCATTTCTTTTTTTACATATACAAGAGCTTTATAATTTTGCCTCTAGTGTGGTACCCATTTCTGTAATTTTCCTCTATTTATGTGTTTTGTACACCTATTAATCAACCTATTTACAACCTTAACAAGAGTAATCCTCATACCATTCTAGCAAAACTCTGCTGCCAGATAACTGGTGCATTATAGAGACTTTGTCTAAATTTACAGATGGTATGATGTAAACCTAAATTTTTACAATTCATCTGTAAGTCCAGAACCACAGAGATACAAACAAAGGCTGTGATAAAAGAGTGAGGATTCATTAATGTACACAGTCCTGCAAAACCAGGGCATGTTTTCACTGCAGAACCCTTAAAAATAAGAAAATTGTTTTCAGAGCTGGTACAAGAAGGAATCTATGGTTTGGCTATTTTAAACTGCAGTGAATTGTTCCAAAAACTTGAGAAAGAAAGTATCACACTACATCATACAAAATAGTATACCTACACAATTTAGAAGGAACTCTTCAGTAATGTCCTCTTCCAGGAGCTGTTCAACAATAGACAATGCTTTTTTTTCACATTCAATCTTCTTTCTCAGTGCAGCCTCCAGAGCTGCTTTCCTGTAACAGAACAGACACTGACTGATAGAAAGGGCAAATTTCCATAAACAATTTTCCAATCGCACTTTTTTTTTTTTTTTTTCTGAAGTACAGCTTACATCTTTCTGCATCACAGCATGTTGGCCAAGCAAAGCAACAAGTAACTGGACTAGTACTTCTGTTATAACTACAAAGAGTTATGTATTTTATACTGGTTTCCTTTATTTGCTGGTCATGAAAAGTATTTGCTCTTACTGTATTGCAACACGCTCCCCAAATTTTCTTGCAAGATGGAAATCCAGAACTGGTTGGACAAAGAACCGGGGACAATTTATGGAGTGTTGTCAGGAAAAGAGGAACTGTGTAAGATGTGAAGAATGGGAAGAAAAAAAGAACTAGGACATGACTGAGTGTGAGGTTACCAAGTAAAAGAAGGAATAAAATAAACAAATGCCACTTCCTGAGTGTTTTTTGATGTAAATAATTATAAATGGCAGGTATGTAAAGGAGTAAGACAGCAAAAAGCAAGTACTACAGACTAAGGAAATACAATTTTGGATGTTAGATTACAAACTTTTAGTATATTACACAATGCTGAGATGTGCATGCTGTTAGAAATTACACAGCACCACTCCAATCATGTCTACATGATGTTGTTGCTGGTGGTTTACTGAAGTTACTTGTGGTACTCTGAGAAAACAAAACCTCTGCAATGCAGAGACTGCAATTTCAAAGTGAGGCAAAACAACACAAATATCGACACATACCTTTGAGCAGCTTCTTCATTTTTCTGAGCAGCTGAATGCTTATTTCCTAGAAATCAATACACAAATATAGAAATTAGTCTACTTTCTTAACAGCAGAAAATGCTGGAACCTGAAAAATATTAAAACCTCTAAACTGTAAGCACAATCAAGATAACTGCTTAGTAACTTGCTTTTGATGGCTGTGATTTCAGTAAGCTGGTATTCAGTAACTAGTTAGATACACTTTTTAAAGTGTGAAAACAGGCCCAACTCTTACACTCTCACCCACCATGTTGTGTACACACAAAAAAAAAGCTAAGGGAAAAAACAATTCTGACAATAATTTTGTGCCAGCCACACGCCCCCGCTCTCCAGCCCAGCTTTACCCTGGCACCCCGCTGCCGTCCCCACAGCTGTCCCAGCGCAGAGCTTTGCTCCGGGCCAGGTCCAAGGCCTGTACGCTCTCACAGAGCCGCTATTGCCGCCCTCGCTGCCACCGAGGACAGCGCCCTGACCCAGCTTCAGACACGGGTGCCCCGGGCAGCTGCTCCCGCACGACAAGGGCAGCAGGCAGGGGAGATACCGGGCTATCGTCCTAGGAAGGACGCAGCGCTCTAGGAAGGGCACAGCGCTCTGACCGGCTGCACCACCGCCGTCTCAGAGCGAGCCGGGGCGGGCTGGCCCCTCACAGCCTGAGGGGTCCCGGCCTGGCCTCGCCCGGCTCATGACGGCCCCACACGCGGCCTGGCAGAGGCCCACAGGGCCGGCCTGCCGCTCCCCTCGGCATGGCGGGTTGGGCGAGTCCGCCGCTGTGCCGGTCTGGGGGCACAGGGAGAGCCCAAAGCGCCGGGCGGGGGGTGCGGGGCTGGTGCGCGAATCCCGCGCTCACCTGCGCGCCGCCGGCTGGGCTTGCCCGTCCCGGCCGCCATCATCGCCATCACCGCCGCTCCGCCCGCCGACCTCTGACCCGGGGCGGAGCCGCTGCCGGGCCGGGAGAGGCGGCGGCGCGGAGCCGGGGGGTTCATCTGGTGGGGGCTGAGGTGAGCTGGGCTGAGCTAGGGTGGTGCCGTGCCTTTGTGCTTTTTAATTCAGCCGTGTGTTACATTATAGGCTGAGGCTGGCAGTCTCTTCGTCCCAGCCGGGGTGTTGTACCGCCCAGAGAAGGGGCTGGGGTGTCTGTTTATGAGGAGGGAGTTTGGTGAGTATTAATAGAACGTTTCACATGATTCAGACGCTGTCCACTTGCCGCTGAAACCTCCTAAAAGATTCAGTTGGAAACCGGATTAAGTATTAAGGCCGGAGAACATCTGCGAGCTCAGCCAGCAAATCCCTGCAGCAACACGGTGGGTGCTTGGGGCGCGTTTCACGGCTGTAAGTACATTGTGAAGTTACTGAGGGCTGAAAACGCAACTGCACTGGCGTTCGAAAGTATGTTAGATTGTTTTGGCGGGATTAGTAACATTCTGTAAAATGAAGAGCTTAAATGATACAACGTGTGCTAAGAAAGTGTGTGGTAATGACCTGGTTAAAATGGCAGGCTAGAAAGGGTAGATTTCAGTAACATACAGATGTCAGAATGGGCCGTGAAGAACAGAAAATGAGTTGTTTATTCTTTAAATAAAGGAGGTCACACACAGATGCCTTTTTAGCTTTTGTGAGTAGTCCCCCTTTTGTGAGCATCCCTATGGGTTGGTTTTCTCGGTGTTGTCTCATGTACGGGCACTGGTGTTCGGCCAGGGTCCACCCAACCACATTGGGTCAAACGTAAGAGGAAAGGCTGAGGACGTTGCATGGAGTTGTCTGTGTTTTGATGAATAGTTAACCTAATAAACCAGGTAAAGGGGTAATTGACACTCATAGTGATCATATAACCAGGTTGAGGCCCATGGCATTACTTAAAATCATAAAGATTATGACTGCTGCTATGATATATCACATGGGATAACCAGGCTTGATTGTGTTTGTAGTTCATAGCTCTGGCTATGTAAAACTTGGTAGGTGCTTGACATTACTCAAGTGTATAACTTCGTTGTTTTCAGCAAGAAAATTTTGTATTTTAATACCTAGAGGTAAAAGGCCACTGAACTAGTCCAACCTAGACACTAAAAAGAAGTAAATGAAACCGTAGTCTTGACTGGACTGTTGATATAAACTGGCAAGGTGTTTGGGTCAGTGCCTTCACATGCCAGGCATGGGGTTAGTGTGTTCCAGTCAGGGCTGAGCAGAAGCTCCTCTGGTCAGAATAGTCACAGAAAATGTGTGTCATAGGCGTGCACACTTGGTGTGCAGTGCAGCCAGACTTGCTCTGTGTTAGCTGCAGTTTTCCATGTATGTTCCCACAACAGTCACTGTTTCCCTGTACATAGAATACAGGTTGTTTCCTGTCTGTAATACTGTCTCCTGCAAATACGGGGAGTAGAATAATACAGCATACATTTCTTATAAATATATTTTCCCTGTTTTCTAATTACGTAGTCTTAATATTTGTCTAGATTGTTCTTATTCCTCTATTAACATTTTTCGATAATGTGATTATTTTTCAGCCTCTGTTTTAAATTTGTGTGCTATAATACTGCCCTCTTTGTAATAAATTTTCATGCCAGAAGAACACAGTCACACTATAATGGCAGTTGATGAACTTCAAGCCATAATACAAAGATGTGTAAGTAGTTTTCTTTCCTTAGAAGTAACAAGTGTAAGTAGTGTGAGTTTTTCTTCATAAATTACAATTAAATCCAAAACCACCTCAAAAGATAAGTCAGCTGTTAGTAGAACTCCTCATGGGGCAGCTGAGTTCAGCCCCCATGTCTCATTGACTTCCCTGTGGTGCTTATCCCAAGATGCTTGATAATTTCTGCTTCTTGGAGAAGGAAGTGTTCTTGTACCTAGGGACAAAAGCTGATTGTTGTAGAAAAGACATTTTCCAAACAGAATGCTATAGTCTAGACTTACTGCTATTGAAATACTGCCTTGTCTTATGTAGTAACTTGGTAGCTTTTTTAATATGTGAAAAATGTAAAAAAGTTACAGTGATACTACATTCAGTTTTGAAATGAAAGCATGGATTTTCTTATTTCTTATTTGGCTTTAATAAGTGTGGGGTTAAACAGTTGTATTTTCTTTTTAGCAAATTCTGGAAGAAGCTGATTTCAAAGGAGAAGATTTTAATCTGTTTCAGGTAGCAGGTCAGAAATGTTTGGAAGATGGATATGCAGCTCAGTTATTAGAAGTAATTCAAAATGAGAAAAACAAGGTGAGTTTTAAGTGTGCATTACATATTAGTGTTTATTAACATCATTAAATATAAAACTGCTTATTAAGAGGGGAGAGCTACTTTCCCTGTGGAGCAAGGCTGTACATATGAATAGCTGAATATGAATAGTTGCCCTGTGTTAACTGCACATTATTCTGTATCCAGGTAGCTCACAGAAACCCAAGTCACAGTAATCTTAACAAAGCCATTAATAACTCTTCTTCTGTGAGGGAAGCAAAGAGAAAAGGAAGAACAAAAGCATAATTAGGAGAAAGCAGCAGTGTCCCACTTCTGGAGGGCAGGGGTTTCAGATGGTGTACTGGGTCTGGCTGGCATGGAGTTGGCTTTCTTCATGGCAGCCTGCATAGTGCTGTGTTTTAGATTTGTGATCAAAAAAGTATTGTCATAGATATGTAGAAGTATACATTGACATGTCAATGTTAATAATTAGAGGAAAACTATACAAAATGTGCAGCTGTGTTTATAGGTATGGGGAGAGAATACAATCTGTGTCAAATTATGGTAGCAGTTGCTAAATATTCAATGACAGTGACAGAAATGGTTACAGCCGTTGATCTGTTGTTGCTTTTGGTCTTTATATATACAGCCTCTCTAGGTTTTGAATACAGGTGGTTTTGGTTTATTCTCTGAAAATCTGTTTTTTAGGTTATCATCAAGAATATGGGTTGGAATCTAATTTCTCCTCTAGTTAGATGTATTTTCATGTATAAACAAGAAGATGATAAGCGAGAACACTGCCTGAGGATACTAGAGCAGTTGGCACAGGTATGGTTTTGAAATACATGATTATGATACAACAGTGTTAGGGAAGTTCTGCACAAAAAGGGGTGCTAGATCATTAATCCATGGAGCTAGTACACCAAAGGCCAGTTACACAAATGTTTTTATGCAATTTGATTCTGACAATATTTGCATAATGAATCTACATCACTACTTGGGTAAGCTGCTCTTAGTTTAACGTTCCCTCACCTCACTTTAAAGGTACAGAGAATTCTAAATTCGTGGTGCATGTTCAGTGAGTAGGGCTCTTTGGAAGTGGTGGGCTCAGCATCAAAGGTGTGGTTTTCACATTAAAATGAGCTAAGTTGATCTAAAGGACACAGTCTTATCCAAGTTAGCTAGCTTGAGTAAAACTCACACTATGTTGCTAAACGTGTTTTCTAGTGTCTAATTCAAGGTCTCTCTGTTTATGTTCTCTCTTAAGTTGTTTCAAAACCATTCTGCAAGACCTTGCCATTTTCCGCTTATCTGTGTCTGAATAGTATTTATTGTTCTCTCTTCTTGAAATTCACCCTGCAAAGTCTTTTCCTTAAATCATTCACCCTTCTTCAACATGAGAATCATCACCTGATGATTCTGATGGAGTAGGAGCAGAAAAATGTTTTAACACATAAAAAACTCATTCTCTTTCATGTATGCACTCCAAAAACAACTTGCAAGCTTTATAGCTTGAGTTAAATTCACACTCAAATTCTACTTCTGTCTCTGCTCCTAAGGATTACCTTGCAAAGGTACTGTTTTTACAGCCCATAAAAATCGGGTTTAGTGTCGAACTATTATATGTTTTCAGTTTATATGAAAGTGTACACAGGTATGCTCTTTAGTAGATGTTAATTGTAGGCATGTACTTCCTGTTGCATATTTGTTTTCTTAAATCTTATCTTGGATATTCAGATCTCCTCTCTTGACATTCAGGAATTTTGTATTGAAGTTTGCATGTGATTAATTTTTTTGGTTGTGATCATGGTTATTAAAAAATATGCATTGTTTCTCTCTTGCAGCTCTGCAATCCAAAGGAACTTTTTTTGGGTTTACTTGAGCAGATTGAGCAGACCTCTGGAGAGCAAGTGTGTCAGACTGTCATGTTATTGCTCCAGCCTTTGCAGACAGGTGGGATTCAGTTTATCATGTGATTTCTGAATTAAATTATTTTCTCATTTATTTATCAATTCAGTTTAGCCTTTGCTGGAATGATTTCTGAATACATCTGTCCTGACAAGCTCTACAGTCTATTATATTCTGCAAAATAACACAAGGCATAAATTTCATGCTTATATTGGCCTGTTAGAAAAAGATTTTAGATAGGACTAATAGCATCAGTTGAAAAAGCAATATTGAGCTATTTCTCATCATTTATAAGAATGTGGTCCTATGACAGTTATATTTAGAGGTGTAGAGCACTTCTACTGTTGTTGCAGAAATAGGGAATGACATGGATTTGTGAAATTCTTCATTATTTGCCTTTTAAAACATGCAGTTCTATTTTTTATAGTATAAAACTGTATTTTGATTGAAGCATGTTGAAATACTTTATTGGTGGAGGGGAAGTGTTACTCTGGCTTAGATATGAAAATTTAAAATGATGGGTTTGGTCACTCTCTAAGGAGGTAACAAGCAGTAGTTTCTGTTCTGTTATGTGAGATGAAATTAAGCATTGTGTATCAAGCTGAAGTCTGATTGTAGCAATCTCCAGTATATGTTATTGTATTATGTTAGAATTTAACAGGAGAAATACGTAGTTTTTTGGATAGCCAATCTGCAATTAGTCTGCACTGAGTCCAGTTAAAGCGGGGAGCCTCTGGTGCTGCTTCCTCGGTCTGGGGCAGTCTCTGTTATTTTTGTCAAAACCAGAATCAGTTCTCAGCAGAAAAGCTGGGCTACTGTCTCTGGTTTTGCCAAGCACAAAAGGGGTCAAGTAATAAATGCATTTTCTGGGTCAGATATGTATCATTTCACTTAGCCCAGTTCTAGAAGAGCATAGTGGTTTTGGTCCTCATCCTGGTGCTGTGGAGAAAGGCAGAACATTGAAACGCATGACAGATTTAATATTTGTTATTTGCAAATATATGGCCATGTTGACTACAATATATTAAACTAGGCAATGATGGTTAGTCTTGCTGGATTTTCTCATGTGAATTCAGGTATTGGTTTCTCTCCTTCCCTGAAAACAAAATGTTTTCTTACCTAGTCACGTTGTTTTTCTTCATGTTTTCCTCTACAAAGTAAGTAATAATTTAATGTCTCAAAATGTTCTCTCTTCTTTTCTCCTTTTTTATTTTCTTTCCACCAGTGCTTTTGAAACTTCAGAACAAGAAGGCCTATTCAGTGGGTTTGTCATTAGCCATGATTATGAATCAGCTCACTCCCTTACCTGTACCTTACACAAAACAACAAATACAAGAAGATAAACTTGGTCTCTGTCAATGTTGTAATGCAGTGGTGGACTTTGCTAAACCTTTTGTGAATGAAGTTCTTAAAAATATGGAAAAGTCATCAGAATACAATGACATGGAACTGAAAGAAGAAGTAATAAAATTGTGAGCATTTTATGTTTGTGTTATATATTCCTATAATTTAACAAAATGAATAGTTTCATTTATTGTATAGGGATGGAACAAATCCATCTTTTAGTTTTTATAATGCTGCCAACGTATATCTAAGTAATGTGGTATTTTGACAAAGAACTCCTAAATAGGCCTTATATATTTATGCTTTCTGTTGAGTAGAGGGAAGTGATAAAGAACTATTCATTTCTGCATTGTGAAACTGAGTTGGTATTCCTCATTTCTCAAATTTATAACAGTGAGAATAATCATAGTCTGGAGTTAAAGTCTAAGTAGTGCTTCTACAGGAGATGTTGGGTTTTTATTTTTCTATTCCATTTAGAATACCTTGAATAGCCGCAGCTGATGTGAGTAGCAATCATTGTCATTGTCATCAATGACACTACCACAGTCTATATTTATGACTGTATTGGTGATTTATTCCACCCCTTTCTTTTTCAGCTGTATGAAAAGCCTGAAATACCCATTATTGACAGCTCAGCTTGAACAACTTGAGGGCATTGAGGAACATCCTTTTCGGCGTTTTGCAACTGAAATTATAGTGAGTGCAGTCAAAATTAATTACAGTGTGTGCAGAACCAGTGGTCTAGTTCACAATTGCCTGTAATTTGTCCTGGTGCTCATTTTGATTTCTGTACTGGTTAGTGGGGTGACTTACTGGGCTGTGTAAGATATATCCTGCCTTTCCTGTTGGGCACAGTCTGAAACCATGTTTTTAATGCTAATTATGGATTATCTTTTCTTCTTTCTCAGTAAACTTCTGTTTATGGCATTAGGTAGTGAGAGCTGAAGCTGTGGTCAGTAAGTTATACATTGACTGTATAACATCTTACACAAACCTAGATTCCCCATTTTTCTGTAATATGTACAAGAGGAGTTACACGATGGCCTCAGCCACGTGAAGGGTGTGATGGGGTAACCACTGTAGTATTTCTGATGTACAAATGGCAGGTGTTCCTTGTGTTGTGCATCATAGGAAAGAAAGGCCATACAAAGCAAATCTTACTTTACATCAGGGCTTGCCATTAGCAGCTAAACGTTGTGTTCCATTTTGATTAGTGAGAAAAAACCTGATTATTCTGTGATCTGAAAAACACAGATTTTGTGACATAATGTTTTCATGAATCTATTTTTACTCATAGCATTGGGGATAAAGGAGCTGAACTAGGAGTTTGCAGATGGTCTTCATTCTGTCTTTTGCTAACATTTATGTGCTTGACTTTGCTGTCTTAGTAACATTTTTCTAATACTAGTTATGCTTCCTCCAGGACTTTTTGTGTGTGTTTGTACATATATCACAAATACCACATATTTATGTTAATTTACATATTAAAAATGTAACATTTATATTAATTTATACACGTGCTGTACAAGACAATATATGTAGATACAGTTAGAGCTTTAAAACTTAATTGGTACACAGGTATTCTAAAGGCAACTATAGGGAATCTGTTTTTATTTTTTAGGACATTTTGTGGAATATAGGAGAATTGATACCATTAATGTTTGTACATCATAAAGGCAAAAGCCCACAGTGGGAGGATCAGGAGTTTGCAGACATAGAGCGAAAGAATTCCGCCGATTCTTTGGCATGTCTGTCATATCTGATATTTGTTCAGCATTTTGGTATCGAATGCTTTCCAGTGGTTTTTAGGTAAGAACTATTCTTTCCTGCTTATTGTAAGTCTGTACTTTGAAGATTCTTTCTGAGTGGAAGAGAACTTTATTTGTGAATAGTTATGAATGAAAACTGTATTTCAGTAGTATTAATTTTATGACAACATTTATGCATTTATATTTTATATAACTTATGTTATACAAAGAGCATATTCCTGCAGATTAGACTATTGTAGTTTAATTTTAGATGAGCTGTCCTTTAAAAGAGACTATTATGATTAGTCATGTGCTGAAAATTAATGTGTATTAGTTGATCATTTATATATCTATAGACAGCTCCTCATAAGAGTTCTTAACAGTGATTTGACTTAGAATCTTTTTCTTCTATTTAAAAATCAATAATTTTAGAAAGAATTTTGAATTTTTTAAAAGAATACCAATTCTGTCAAATATATTAATTATGTGCAAATGTCTATGGCTTATGCAGCTTAATGTAGCCTGATTCTTCTCTTCTAGTCCTTCATACCTTCTGCTGTGCAATATGACACATATTGGAGTGCTGCTGAAAAGGTAGGCTTTGTGCAATTTGCAGGTCTGGGTGGCAGGTGTGATCTTTTAATTCATAAAAATTCATAAAAACAAACTTGAAATATAGATAAGTTCAGAGGAGGTTTATAAATTTGAGCATTAAAATGACAAGTTGCACTGCAAGATGGCTTCTCTTACTAAGAAACAGAAGTTGTCTAAACATTTATGTATTGTTTTCATCTTGTATCCTGATACCATTTTTAGAAACTTTATTTTGAAACTATAAAATCAGTAGTTTAAACACATGCAGATAGTTAGAGTATATACTTACTTGCCTTTCTTTAACAATTATTACCAAAGGCAACTATTGTGAACATATTTATTTGCACGTATTCTGAAAAGATAGGCAAAATTATTAAAGGTCAGGCTTTTAAAGGAAACCAAACTTTTCTATACATTGTGATTATTTTATCTTCCATAAGCAGCAGTGTTACCAAACAGCTTCCAGCACTGCTGTGGAAGACAAGTTTCCTATTCTGACTGCTCACCATTTAATTTTCTTTGCTTTTGAGCATGTATAAATACTAAGGGGAAAAAAAG
This sequence comes from Brachypodius melanocephalos, assembly GCA_013398615.1. Lineage (NCBI taxonomy): Eukaryota > Metazoa > Chordata > Aves > Passeriformes > Pycnonotidae > Brachypodius > Brachypodius melanocephalos. The sequence goes on from VZSR01000245.1 coordinate 3,222,909, forward strand.
TCACTTTTGACTGTGAAGAGATGAGTCTAATGCTCAGTTTCTCATTAGCAAGTTTATTCTAAAAATCTTTGGGAAGAGTAACAAAAATTCAATATTTAAAAAATAGAAAGGAAATTGTTGGGGGACAAGTGCTTGTTGACCTCTGTTCTACTATTTCTTCTAAAATATCAAATGTCTTTTTAATTAACAGCTTAAATTTGATTTTTGCTTTCTAGAACAGAAGAATCTGTATTATCTAAAGGACTTGTAAGTTGTTTTTTTTTAAATTAAATTTTCAATGTTAGAAAGTTTTATTTTTTCAGTTCAAGGAACTTTTGTTTTCCCTTCTGAGAGAGGTATAACTGACAGTTCAGATAATACTTCCAGAAATATTTTGAGGCTTAATTAAGTATTCTTCAGTGTTACAAATACCTGTATTTATTGAACTTTACAGTCCTGCATAAATGTTGAAATTACAGCTATCACTTATAATTGCAGCTGCTTGGAACTTGCAATATCTGAATGAGAATTTATGAGTGAAGGCTGTTTTAGCCATGAAATGTTAAACTGGTAGATTAATGTCCTGTATATGTGCATACTGTTGGCATTTTTCTTTTCTCCACCTGCAGGATCTGTTTGAGAGCTGTTTATTGAGAATGGAAGATAACAGCCTTCTCCATCACTATTTAGAATTCAGGGACTTTATAAATGTACCTCAGGTAATAAGAAACAGTGTACATGAGTCTTTAAAGTTTGATTAGAAATAATACCTAGCTGTCCTCTAGGTGTTTGAGGGAGGGCATCTACCTTTGTGCACCTTTGTGCACCTTTATGCACCTTTGTTGTTAAATTGAAACCTTCAGCGTCCTGCTGTACAGAATTGATTGTCACCTAGACATTCTCAAGTGTGCTGTGGGTTTTTTGTTTGGTTAGTATTTTTAAAGTCTTGAGTAGATTTTAGTCAGTGTGAAGTAATATAATAATCTGTATGTAATTATAAATTGTATTTCCTTTTTCTGACTGCAGGATTTGGTGAAAATTATGACCCTTTGTCCCATGGAGCATATGGTATGTTAAGTGGCCTACAGAATCAGTTGGATTCTGAATGCTGAAATAATTTTTTTAGAATTCATCTGATAAACATCTCTGTTTTCTTTAGAGAAAGAAGAGTTTAAATATTTTGCAGTTGTTTATAGACAAATTTGATACAGAGGGAAAATACACATTATTCAGGTAGGCATCCAAGTTACTGTAGATTGTGTAATACCACCTCTAGTGCAGTTTAATGGCATCAGTACAATGATTCCTGGCATAATTTCCATCTGATAAGCCACATTAATTTTACTGTGTTAATTTCTTGATAAATAATGAATTTCAATTGCCTCATATAAAATTAGCTGTTTTATGTAAGCCAGTGTTTAAAGGTTACATAGTCATACTGTTCTTCTGTAGTAAAACTCTCACTTAGTGAATGTTATCTAAGTTTTGAGCTAACTCTATGGGCAGCTTTATAGAGATAATATCTTTGTTTTGTTTGTTTGAAGGTGTTTACTGAAGACAAGCAACCATGCTGGTGTGGAAGGATATATTATTAAAAATATAAAAGATCAGATCCATTTAGCATTAACGGTGAGGCTGCTACCAATAAAAACCAAGTTGCCTTCTCAAAATTCTATCAGTATGATATTGAGAAAGTGTTTACCACTTAAACTTCGAGTGATGCATTGAAAGAAATCCACTTTGAAAAGATATATAAGATTAGAAAATTTTATTAAAAACATTACTTTGGCTTTTTCTGCCTATGCATGTTTAGGTTATAGTTTCACAGTTGTATTTTTAATTGCATTATCTTATTGTATTTTGCTAAGAAGTTACTACCTTTTCTGTGCTTGAAAATACATTTCTTTCTTGAAGTGGAACTGCTCACTATATTGTTTTGTCCCCATAGTTCCTCATTTTTGAAATATAATTCAAATATTACTGTCCAGATAGAATTATTTTTTTTTCTTTGCTTTTATGATGACAGTCAGCATTTTATGATGAGTGCTTTGCAAATGGTAAATCCATCAGGAGGGGCTGGGCTAGATCAAAGCCATTTTAATCTCATATTTTCTAATAGTTATACCAGAAAGTTGGGAAAATTAATTAAAACTAAATTATTAACTTTTTACTATGCAGCTTCAGAATTCTCTTACTACATTTCTTTGATTTCTTTCCTGGCTGTCAAAAAGATAAATCATTTTAAAATTATAAAGTGGCTCACATGTAAATATTAGAAAACATTTCTCCCAGTGGTTTTTTAAAAAACTTTTTATGCAAGTTATTGTTACATTATTTAAGACCTAAATTTTGCACTCAGCTGAAATTTTTTCGTAATTTTTTTTCAGAAGGAGTATGACAGCATTTGGTTTACAGGACATCACCTGATCTCCCTTCTAGATTTAGTACTTTCACTTCCAGAAGGTGCTGAGACTGATCTTCTGCAAAACTCAGACAGGTGAGTTGTAATCACAGTTAAAAGCTTTTCTCCTTTCTTCATTATTAAAAAAGACTTTAAACTACCTTCCTACAATGATGCATGCTGTCATGTAATTAATGAGGTGGCAACAGCGATGTATTTTAAGGTTTTGGAACTAGAAATGGAAATGGTCACTTATTTTAACCAGCTCTGCATAGAAGAATGTCACAGTGCCATTATGTTAATTTTTAACAATAAAAAAGGATGTCCTCCTCCATTCCCCAAGGATGTAAGACTTTTGATGTGAAGTGACATAACTAATGGGTAAAGCATTATTTCCTCAGGAATGTACAGTTTGTCAGCTCTCTGCAGAAGCAGTTGGAGGAGTAAAAGCAATGTGGCGTGATGTCTAATATGATCCAGGGGAATAACAATTATCAGATTCAACCTGTGGTGCTGGGCATCTTTGAGGCAGTTTCACAAATTGCTACTGGGAATCCAGTATCTCATGAGTAGGATTACAGATTCACCTGAACAGTAAATAATTGCATTTGAAAAAAAAAAAAAACCAAACAAAAAAGCCCCCAAAACTGAAATGTGCCTGAAAGATCTTGTGTACATAGGGTAAATCTTCCTGTATGGTAATTACCATGATGATGCTTGGGCTTTTAAATCTGTGGGGAGATAATGTCCAGATGGACATATACTTGCGTTTAAAAAGCTCAGAAGTATGATGTCTAACTGTACCTGTTACGTGGAAAAAACAATAAATAATTTCTGCTCAAAAATATGGTAAAACGAAAGCAAAACCCAATTATTTTTTAAAGCACACTCAAAAGTAAAAATTCAGTACAGTAATAAAGAAAATTGTCATGCTAGTTTCGAATCAACTTTGGATCAGCAGTGATACCTACTGTAAATTCTGTGATTCGGTTCTGTCCCTTACAGAGCTCTTTCCCTCACAATCCCCAGCCTTCTTCTGCTGACAGTTTCAGTTTTTCTTGCAGCGTGAGCTGTTGTATGGCCATCGCTGCGTGGTGCTCTAGGTGGAGCTGTACTGCTCAACAGAGGAGTGGTTGCTTTTTGTACAGATGGATACTCCTAGCATGTCTGCCTAATGGGCAATTAAAATTACTGTCCTGCTAATAGGTATCTGTGTGTTTTTAATTCACAGGGTTATGGCATCATTAAATCTGCTGAGATACTTAGTGATTAAGGATTGTGAATGTGACAACCAAGTAAGTACTATTAGATTTGGAAATGATTGATTAGCTGAGAGGAGGATTCATGTGAGCACTGTTACCCTTGATTCAAAAAACACGGGGTTTGCATTTTTCTTTGCAATAGTTAGTTCCCCGGAAGTGATGCTTTTATTAAGACATTAGGAAATATGTGATATGTTCCTTTGTTTTGATAAAATTGTTTTCATACATACTGTTCCTATAAACAAACAAATGAATGCTTTAACTCTGCCTGTTGAACTGTGATCTATGTCCAGAACATTAGAGTATGTCACCACAAAATCACATACCCGAAAAGTATTCCCAAATGAAAAAGTTATTATTTTTGCTTGTTTATTAGCTGGTATCCCTCAAACCTCCAACTGGATTTCTTTATAGCAATAATAATACAATAATATAATTTTCTGGTTTCTAAAATACAGAAAAAAACCCCCGATCTCCCTTTAGACTAATATGAGATCTAGGAATAAATTTTGTAAGTGCCTAATAGTGTTACTAATCCAAGTAGAATAACAGTGAAATAACTGGTACTGATTGCCGAAACAATGATGAAAATGAAAAGCAAAAATAGATTTCAGTGGGTGCATTTCTATTCTACTATTTATGTAATTAGTTAATATTGGTAGACTGTATTTGTTTGTCATATTTAAGGGCTGATTACTGTTTAAGTACTCATAATGGTTTACTCAGTTACATGCAAATACATAGCTTTGTAAGAAAAGTAAGAATTCCTCTTTTATTCTTAATAAAAATGACATGTAGTAGCACTCAGCTTCTCTAACAGTGCTGTCTAGTACCTGGCAAAAAGAATGTCCATGTAGTTTAAGGAAAAAATAGCATCACATCTTCTGAAGATTTTCCCTTAAACTTAGCCTCTGTCAGTTCTTCTTGACTTCCTCCCTGTCTCACTTCATGCAGTGCAAGTGAGGCAGAAAGAAAATGCCTCCTTTCATGTCAGTTCAGATATTTTTTTTGCTATGTAACAAGCATTTTCATTAATCAAGTTTAAAAACAAGTCTTTTTCTAGAAAGTTCCTTTTTTAGCCACATTCTGGTGGAAGTAATTACTGTTCTTCTTATTTGAACTGTTAACTGTGCCATTTAGTATTAAAATTTGAATTTTCTACTGCTGTTAGTGAAGTCACTGTATTTAACATTGAAAATTCTTATTTTTATCATCCTTATTCTGCGCTTTGAGGATACTGCCTGAAGAAAGGAGTTGTATAAATGGCTCCTATATCCAAGGACATAAAGGCTGCTTTGTATTTGTTTCCTACTATAGCAAACCCAGTCCTATTTTCCTCTCTATAACCCTGAACAGCTCAAAACTCTGGTTTTGACCATCTTTTCCTTGGACCTCCTGCTCCCTGGGTGCCATTATTGCAAACTCCTTCTTTCTGTCCATGTCAAACTGGGGAGAATTTCATTGTCACTGTGGCTGCTGTGCTGAAGGATGGGAAGAGAAGCATATCCAGCAACACTCTTACAATGCTTTTAAAATGCCGTATAGACATTTGGGAAGCATGGTATTTATCACAACTTTCATTTGGCATTGCAGTGCTTCATTAAAACTGTTTTGTAACCTTCTCTGTTCTGTTTGACCAGACTGGTGTATGGACCACACTTGGCAAGATAGAGCAGAATTTCTTAAAACCACTGCGTGTAGGACTCAATATGTCAAAAGCACATTATGAAGCAGAAATAAAAAATAAGAAAGAAAACAGAAAAGGTCAGTTCTTGTTGGTTTTTTGTTCTTAGCTTTGTTCGTATCTAGAAACTTTGGTAATCCTTTGGAAATGGGGAACTGGTGAATGCAGCATAGATCAGGTTTTATTTAACTGTTGACACTATTCCAAACTTCAAATAATAATTCAGTAGTTGCCGTATTAAAATTTTTCATAATTGATCAGAAAAATCTGAATTTACCTGTCATTGCATTTGTAAATCTTCTGGAAACCTGATAGAACTGTCACATGAAGACCTTCAGAGTTTGTTCTGCATTTATACTTTTGATTTTAATGTTACAAAGGAGAAACTAAGTTTCTCTGAATACATAACCCTTAGGTTTCATACCAGGTGTGGGAGGGTTAACAAGAGGAAAAATAAGTCACAGCGCTCTCTAAAGCCTGAAGCATTACATTCATTTTCTTTTAATACATTAATTTTTTTTTTAATCTGACACACAGAATCAGATTCTGCTCTGGGTTAAGCAGACACATTGCACAGGGCACAAGAGCTGGAGCTGCTTTAGGCAATCTCTCTGTATGTCAGATCCTCTGTTCCTTGTGGTCTCCAGTATAATTAAGATAGCCCAAGGAATTTGTGTCTGCTGCTAAAAATGTCAATACAGCTTTTTGCCCCTGGTCTTATCCTCTTCCTTTGCAAACTATGTACTTATGCGGCAAAGAAGGGGATTTTTTTTGTTCTCAAGACAACCTGTGGATATCTTTCTAAAGGGAATCCTTCAAAATTAATCAGGAAGCTTTTTCTTAAGTCCCTCTTAGACTTCTCTAGCCTTCAATAAAGTATGAAGAGATTTGAGTTTGGGAGTGAACATCTAACTTGTAATAGTAAATGGTTTAGCTTTCCTCCCTAGTGTTTAAACTTTGTAAGCATTACATTGAATTTCAAATATGTGGGCTGAATGTAAGAGGTTTTCTCCTAATTTTTCAGACCTATCCTTGTAATTTAGCCTGCTGCAAGTAATCTGTCTGAAACAGAGAAGCATGCAGCCTTTTCTTAATAAAATAAGTATTTAATGTCTGGATTCATTAAGACAAGCTAAAGAACCTACTATCTCCCTGCATGTGGAAATACTAAAAATGTATCAAAACTGGGCCAGATAACATTTTATTTTTCCATTCAATGAGCATGTGAGCTCTATAAAATTGGTTCCAGTTGCAGATCTTGCCTGTTTAGTAATGTAGGCATTTGTGTTATACAAGGTATAAAGATATCATCCAACTGCAACCATCTTCCTCTTAATGTTCAGCACCATCTGTCAATCTCTAGATTTCTGTTCTTAACAGTTATTGGCATGAAATGCTGATATTTAAAATATTCTTTTAATTCTAAGTCACATTGGTTTCTTCATGTTTTCTTCTACAGAAGCACACAGTTCTAACACAGTTTGTTCTGTAACTGTCAGTGGGGAAAAGATGCCTCCCATGACTACTGGAATGCAGCTTCAAGTGAGTATGCACTTCCCTTCAGTCACTCAGAAGTACTGACATTTTTTTTCAATGTGGAGATAAAATAAATGTAAAATAGGTTAAAAAAATAGTAAAGGTAACACTCATCATTCTTGTCATTTCAGGTTTTACACTCGGCTCTCTTCACATTTGATTTAATAGAAAGTGTTCTAGCTCGAGTAGAAGAACTCATTGAAGTGAAAACAAAAGCTGTAATGGATGAAAATAGTTAAGGCAGCTGAAATGTTTGAATTAACATACTCCTGACAAGATCATTTGGACTATGAGACGTCAGTTGCAAGGGAAGCTACATCCCTTTAAAGAAGAGCAATATAGAGTGGCCTCCAGGAGAACTGCAAATGCTGCTCTTCATAAGTCTTGTTGCTGTTCTTTTTTATTTTCTTTTGCTCTTGTTGCATGTGATTTGCAGATATGGTCTATTTACTCCTCTTCAGAATTTGATGCTTTTTCTAGAGTTTAGAAACAAAAACCAAAGCAGGGGTGTGTTCTTCTCTGTGGCAAGGACATATGGTTAGGCATTTATTTTTTTTTTAATTTTCAGAATTTGTTGGGTAATAGTTCCTGACTGGGAGTGGGAATTACAAAGAATTTTATCAGATGGTTAAAGAACCATTAATTAAAAAGCCCTGTTTAAACATAAGATATTTTTATTAGCACATTTTAATATGACAAGCTTCTCTATTTGCGGACAGGACTGTAAGATACAGATAGATAACAGTACAGAATATACTATCTATAAATAGTAAAAACACTCTGGCAAAGGAAACCAGAAAAGAAAGAAAAGCTTTTCTTTTTTTTTTAAGAAAAACACATCAATTTTGAACCAAATAACATGTTAGAACTTAGTAACATAACAGATAACACTTGTGTTTAAAAAATGGTGTAAGGTTGCATACATACAGCTGCTGTTTTTAGGGATACCTGTATTTTGGAATTGTTTTGATCATCCTTATCTTTGATCATACAGTTTTCCTTAAGATATAGTTAATAACTTGGGGAATTATTAATAAACAGATGAGCCTGTAAGGTCAGAACCAAGTTAAAAATAAGGATGACTTTTCTATAGTGCAGCTAAACCACTTTTTTTCCTTCCCTAGAAAGCATATTTGGTATCAAGTTTATTTTTCACTGTACAGCTATTTAATATGAATTTTCATTCCAAATGCATATGTTGTATGTAGTTTTTTGAAATGTAACTATATTTTTAAGAACATTCTATATTTTGTTTAAAATGTAGCAACTATTTATGAATAAAAACCCGAATATTAACTTAATTACAGTGTGACTGATACTCCTGAAGCATCTTCCAAACTGGACTTTTTTCTATTATTTGGGCTTTTGTCATTTCCACTTTGCAACGAGTATCATCTGCTTGTGGCTTGGAAGTCATCTTAGAGAAAAGAAAAATAATATGAGTAGAACACAGTGACTTTTAGGTAATAGAATATTCAACACTTTATTTTTTCAATAGTAGAAATGTGGAATTATTCAGCAGTGAAATTTGAAATGTGTGTTCAGGAGTGCTGTACACAGAAGTAATAGTATTTCTACAGGAGTTAACAGTAAATGAAGACGTCCTAATTTAACAATGGTAAATAGGAGCCAAACAAGCTCTTAAATATCTAATTTCTTTTCTTAGATGCTATTAAGAGCTATTAAGTTACCTTTAACAGTAGCTTAAAGGCTCAGCTAATGCATCGGAATGCACCAGTCCTACCTTAGTGTATTAATGGATTGTGGTCAGTATAACACAAAACGTTCCATTAAGGAAAACCAAGTATTTTATAGTTCTTGGCTTTTCCTGAGTAATACACTAATATTTTTAAGTGTATGCAACTGGACTTACCTTAGCCATAGTTAGCATTAATTTAACAGTTTCAGCAGGATTATGAACTGGTATTACACGTAAATTGCTGCCCAGGAATCTGCACATCAAAATAAATAAAGTTACTTTTAGAATATGTATTTAATTTATTATGCCATAAAACTCAAACAGCATTTCCACATGATGTAAACAGCTTTTTAGTGTGCAGTTTTACAGCAGAGAAGGCTGCTTTTATCCTGAAAGGCAAGTGCAGCATTCATGCTGTTTGTAAAGCCATCTGTCCCATTTCTGTACCACTTATTTAGGTGGGATTTGGAAGGGCTCATTTCTTTATCTAGGTCTCTTCAACCATCAGTCAGCACTTCTTAAGCATGTGTACATCCAGAGACAGCTAAGCCTTCTTCTGTGATATTGCTGAAGACTTCTCAGTGGCAGTAAAAAAATACTTGGGTTGTTCTCATGGCTATGAACACAGCAAAGTATCTAAAAACACTCTGCTAAAAATACTTCAGAATTTGAACTAAATCTTTGTAGTGTGCTATAAATAAAACAACCTGTATTCCAGGCACGATTAAGATAGTGGGATAATTCCACTACTTTCATGTAAAGACTTGTTCACTCAATACTTTAACCTAAAATGAATTCTTTCTATAAATAGCATCATTCATATGCATTCATTCTTGAGAAAGGGATCTGAAGATTTAAAATAGTAGCGTGAGTTGTCATTCAGTGAGGCTATGGAAGAGAGACATCAAAGCTCTCCCTAAGAATTGCACCTTAAGTCACAATGACATTACCTTTGCTGCTCTTTTCTGTTGTAGAGCTAAAACAGGAGAGGGACTTCACAACAAAGAATGAGGAATTTTAAATAACCAAAATGAATTTAAATAATGCAGATGAAGTGCCCAGCTGCTCAGTTGCATGGTCCCCTGTGACCTCCCCTTGTGCCTGCCACCTGTTCTTCCCTGCAATCTGTCTGATGACTTGGACTCATTCACATTAAGACCTCCTGCTGGTAAGGTATCTCATCTGAACTTGTCTGCCCTTGCTTCTAATTAGTAAAAATAAATGTTACAGGCACTGTCCTTCTCTAGGCATAGGCACTCAGGTCCCCAGTGAGTTTTGCTGAAATGTGATGTAGGAGCAAGGGTTGGATTGACATTTAGAGATTAGGGAAATAAATTGATGCAATTCTGCTAATACTAGAATGGGCTAAACAAAGCATGAATGAACAAAGTGCAACAAAGAAACAATTACACTTACCTACCTAGATCCATGAAAATCTATTTCTATAAATAGTTTTGCTTCCAATAACAGCAGGTCTAAATTTAGTGTTATTAATTTGATTGATGGACAGAATACTGGGCATTTGAACATGTCTGGCCTTCCCTCCAAGGTGTTTAAAACTTACCATACAGATGTACTGAGGTTATTTGTGGAATGCTCATTTAAGCTGTGGTGATAAACGCTACTTTTCTCCCACTTTCCACATGCTATACACAACTCTACATAAAGTGTTCATGTTGTTAACAAGAATCCTATAATTTTCTTGTTGATAATAATAAAAAATAATCCTTCCCCAACTGCAGCAAAACCACAGATAAGCAGAAAGAAGCAGTAGTTGAAGACAACCCGACAATACTAAGGGGCTTTGTTTTTTAACAAATCCAACAGGTGGCTTGTAGTTTCAAAGAATGTGGCACAAGTTTCAACCCCACCAGGAGCAGCTCAGTCAGTGATTTACAAACAATAGCAGAACTACAAGCTACCAGGTAGTAAAAAAGCACAAGCAATTAAATATATAAATATTTATATATATAATTATCACTTGTCAACATCAATTTGATATTGCTTGCAATGAAAAAACATTTTTTATTTTAATAAAATTACTGACTTGCTAAATGGAATACAGTTCCAAAACACCACATTTTAGTGATCAGCATGTGTACAACACTCATTGTACATAACTACAAAGTAGATTGAGAATTAGCATTGCCATCACCTGAATAATGTGGTCTTGCTGAATGGTGGCTGGGTTTTTAAAACCTCTCACGAAAATTTACAACATTTTCACAAATGGGTAATAGATTTCCTACATTTCATGTCATACACTCTTTATTCATCAGCATTTGGCAGTATGCCCAGGATTTAATGAGACTGGTGCTAGGTTACCTCAAGGAGGTAAAGATCAAAGACTTCATTAGAATAGTCACTTCTTTGAGGCCAAGAATGACAATCAACTGCAGTCAGGGCTACTGTACCTACAAGAAAATAATTCTGACTACAAGCATGGAGCAGAATCTGATTGCTGTTGTCAGCAGGTATGTACTAAAATATGCACATTTTCAGACTTCATTAGAAATCAGAGGTAAAAGTTTTAAGCCAGTTTTAATATAGTTTTATACTTTTGGTGTAAAATAACATTGATTGTTTAATTGTAGCACAGTGTAATAGATGCTGTTCCAAGTAAACAGTTCCAAGCTGGTAAAAAATCTGCACTTTACAATAAAGCCTTTTCTCATGATGTAAACATGCCTGTTCTGTTTTGAGAATGACCATGAAAATATGGTTACAGAGCTAAGAAAATAGTTTAATTTTCCAATTCGAAAGAAAATTTTAAAAATAATTATATTACATAGCCCTCAAATGATTGAAAGGAATCTTATTTGCTATGTTTTGAGGAACATCCTCTTTTGTTACCTGTGATATGTCAGACTGATTCACTTGGTATTCTTTTTATTTGCTATTAATAAACAAATGCTTTAAATAATTTTTACAGTGCATTAGTAAAATAAAATTTGTGTATTCCTGAAATAATTCACAAAGGTAAGGTTGGAAGGGACCACAGTGTGTCAACTCCAACCTCCCTGCTCAAGCAGGGTCATCCCAGAGCACAGTGCACAGGATTACATCCAGATGGTTCTGGAATATCTCCAGTGAGGGAGGCTCCACACCATCTCTGGGCAATCTGTTCAAATGCACGGTCACCCTCACACTGAAGAAGTTCTTCCCCATATTCAGGTGAAATTTCCTGTGCATCAGTTTCTGTCCATCACCTCTTATCCTATTTATTCCTAAAATAATATTTCCAAATCCAAGACTGCTATTTCATTTCTTCCTAGCAATATAAAGTTCAGTTTGATGTTGAAATCATACCTTCTCTGAATCCTGAACATGACATTCCATTCTTCTGGTCCATGAAGAGCAGCTGACAAAACCAAAAAGCTGTTCCGATGAATGTTTATGAACTTCTGAATTCTTTTGGAAAACTCTTCTTCCCCTGTCCTAAGCAAGTCTTGAGTGTCTGACAGTATAAATGCAATGCCTATTGAGGAAACTGCTGTAAGAGCACAGCTCATGGCAGTAGTGGGATTAACTTACCACAAACCGAGAAACACAAGTCTTAAGGCAACCATCAGTTGAAAACATAGTGGAACAGAACATGAATGAATTTCCAGATCTCTGACAGGGAGATTTGGCCAGTAATCACTAGTCATTTTAAGATAAAACTACAAATTAGGTTATTTTTCTACCATAACATCAAAAAACCACCAACTATTTAATCCACTCTAAGTAGACACATCTGAATGCCTTTGAGAGCACATGCTTCAGGAACAAGCTGCTATAATGGAATTAATTTGGGGCAACAGTGAAAGCTGACTGAAAATCTCAGGAAGTCCTGTTTCTAAATGAAAGAAACAGTTGCAAAATCTTAAAAGTTAGCTAAACTGCCATGAAAAATGAATTTACAGCTCTGTCAACCTAAGTTATTCTGAAAGGGAAAGTTAAGAAGGCTGAAGTTTAGGAGGGTTAACAACTGAGCATACAAATGTCAATCTCAATGTGCTAGTCCTTAAAGTCCAGGAAAAACTGAAGTATCCAATCTGCGTGTCTAGAATATCTTCTGTTCTAAAGATGAAAACCAGTGATTTCATGTTTACAGTTTCAGTGATTTCCTAATCAAATCCACTCAAATAATCCTTTCCTCACTTCCTCTATTACCACCAGCTGTGCAAATTCAGCTTGGAAGCTGAAAGCCAGAGGTGTTGGTTCACTCTTACATTTACAGTCATGTATACTAAAGATCCTGATGGCAGCTTACATGTTAGTGACATTTAGCATGTTTGCTGAATTATAACATGAATTTACTGAACAGTTCAGCTGATGATCACTAAATCTCGTGTAGCTATTCTATAATAGGTCCAAAAAAAGTAAAATACAGTGAAAGTGTTTGATCCCCAACATTACCTGTTTCATCCTCTCATTTACATACAATCATAGCACAGCTCCTTCCACTACTCTACGACATCCCAACAAGGCAGATTTTACTTAGTTTAGTGTGGCCCACAACTAACTGACTGGCCTGACTGTACTTCTTTGGATTTTATGATTTAAAAGCATATACTTTAAAGTACTGTACCAGAAAGAGGAAAAATCACAGATCCAGTTTCGACTGATTCTGAGTAACGAACTCGGTGTTGTTGCCTCTGCAGAACTGAAGAAATATCATGATCCTAAATAAATTTTAAAAGGTTATTTTGAAAAGTTTTCAGACAACAACTTAGAAATATTCTTAAAGCATCAGCTGAACCATTACAGCTAGACCTTCGGCGCTGTTGTTCAAAAAGTATTTTTTATTCCACTTAAAATTAAAAAAAGTACTAAAATGTTAAACATGATCAATTAAGGAAATTTTGAAGTATTTAATTGGAAGTTACAAACACTGGATAGCAATTCTGTATGTGTACGTTCAGTTTGTCTCAGGAAGGTCTTGCACAATGCATAAAGAAGCTCAAACATTTTACAGTCTGTTTTGGTAAGATGTGTTAAAGGAGGATTTGCAGAACTGGGGATCATACAGTAGCGTGTTTCTATGACTGATTAATTAGGCTGCATTATTTTCACAGATGTCAGCATCTCAGCTGGAAAATCATTCAGAAATTCTGTATGGGGCATGATTTTCTTTAAAGCTTTTTGACAGAATGCAATCCACACAGGAAAACTAGAACACTGCACTATGCAGCATAATCATCTACAGAATGGAATGTGTTTGGATGTATTTTTCAGCCTGCAAAAAGCATTTCTGCAGTATGTCCCACAGAAGCTGCACGAACACACATACATTAAAGGTTAAATCACTGAACCTTTTTAGCTAATAACATGTTCTTTAACCTACCCATTCAAAACACAGCCAGCCTGCTTATAAAGAGAAATGCCATGATTTAGTGGAAGAGTACAACAGAAAATCTGGATTGCAAGTGAACCTTGAAGGAGACATTAACTAGAAATGTCATGCTTTCAATTGGTCTGGAAAGGGAACACTCAGTGGCAACTGCTAGTAAGGTTTAGCTACATTTTGGAATAAAAAAATCTCAGCTTCAAAGCCACTGGTGAATTATTTAATGTGCAAATATTAATAACAGCTATATGAAAATGATAGCTCATAACCAAAACTAATACAGAATGGGGAGCCCTTACTAAGAGCAGTAGTTTTGAGCAGACCTGGGGTCAGGAGTGAGTTATGCTGGCATAGCTGATGAAATCCCTGCCATCCTTTACCTCTCCCATATTATGGCACAAACGTGCACAGCTTACAGGCTGTAAATTCCAAAATGAGCAGGCAAGTAAGTAAAGGGTTTAAACTGAGGCGATTCAGGAATTACTTCAACACAGTTCACCCATTTACACAGCGGAGATGGGGTGATAACCTTGTCAGCCAAGCTAGCATAAGACATCCTTGCTTGTGAATCAAAGCTCTCCTGCCTCTAAATTCTCGCCAGCTGGCATGAAATTGGCCTCAGCTGCTGAAGCTAATTACCAGCTCCTTGACATACCCTTTCTCTTTACTTGGGAACAGAGTCAAGGCTTCTGATGTTAACAGATAAAAATATACATTAGTGTCTGTAAGACTCAGTATTTTAAAATGAATTGTGTACGTATGGAGTAATTGTCTACCCCCTGTTGATACTGTATAGGAAAAAATAAAGTATTTAGGGAGAAATTCAGAAAATTCAGCAACATTTCTGATGGAATTATTTATAGAGCAACTGAAAGAGCCATCAGTGCAGTGCAAAAGCGATGAGTCAGGAGAATATCCTAAAGCAGTGTAGCTCAGAATAGCAGGTGGCAAGAATACTAAATAGATATAGATGTAGCTAGGAGAAAAACCAGTTGTATACAGAAAGAACCAGTATTCTAACAGAAGAAGCTTCAGACTAATACCCGTTTTATCCTGAAAAAACGGTATTCATTGACATTGAGTAAAATATTTCCATATACAGAATATAGGAAATTCTTGTTTCAGCCTTTCCTAGTGAGTCATGCTGGTCTTGACCAGAGGTATCCTACCTGCAGAGCTGAGCTTATAATGACCGTCGTTATCCACCTTGTCTGCTCCTGCCCGCAACTTTCTGACATTTTTTTCCAGTGGTTTAATAATTCTGCAGTGAGGTACCACGTCTGAAATGTTTGAGAAAAGAGACACGACCAACATTTCCTGCCGGTTAACGAGGTGAGATGTTTGAAGCACATGGACACATTAAAGAGCTAGTTAAAAACCAGCGGAGGGGCGGCAGGAGCCTGGGCGTTCCTGTTCGCCTTAGTGCCAGCTGCTCCCAGAGCCGGCCGCACCCGCCCCTTCCCCGCCCTGAAACCCGTCCTGGTGAGGGCTGGAGGCCGGGAGAGCGGGAAGGGAGCGGGGCCCACCCTCAGCCCTCAGTGCGGGGCCCTCAGGCCTCACCATCACCCTCAGCCTT
>VZSR01000245.1:3238477-3255287 GCA_013398615.1 Brachypodius melanocephalos
GCGCTGGAGCCCGAGGCTCGAGGGAATGTTCGGAATGGGCCGCCAACTCTCCATCTATTTCTGGGCAAGAACAGGCCAAGTTATTTCCCATAGAAGTTACATAAACACAGAATTTTCACAGGGCAAATATGCGAAAGCAAGGGACAGCACCATTTTTCGGTGAAAAAGAAATATTGAGCGCGTTGAAACTTCTTTTTTAATAATGTAAGAGGAAATGATACTTTTACATGGTCAAAAAGAGCTGGGATGCTGAACCATTAAAAGAACTGGTATCCAGCTCTGCTCTTTACCCAGGCATCAGCTTCTCATACTATCTTCTGAAACTGGTATTTTTACCAAAAACCAGATATTTTAGTAAAAGCTTTTTATTTTTAATCACTTTTTAAGGCATTTTAAAATAGAAGAAACTAACCTCATTTATACATACTTTAAAATTCTATACATTTATATAGCAAATTGGTTGGCATAGAAATTGTAATAATTTAAAAATTACTCTTTTTCTTCCAGGCAAAACATGGATTCACATCTGATTTCCCTCTCCTGTTGGTCAAACGCTCTCAAATTAGAGTAACCCTGCTCTGCAAGGGTATGGAAATGTCTTGCTATGTTACAGAGTAAGTAAAACATTTTTAATACTGAACTTTTGAGTATTTGTGGAGTCTAAATGTGAAAGGCAGCAAATAAAGGAAAATAACAGATGTATTGGGTATCCTGACTACAGCATTCCAGAGAGCAGTGACAGAGCCCACAGACTGAACCCATGCTCTGTAACACAGTGGAACCGTCTGCTCTGGCTGCGTACAAAAATCAGCGACTTAAGAACATCAGGAACTACTTAAAGGTACAATTACAAAACAATAGATCAGTTTTATGGTGAAAATTGATGATCCATATTGACATTTGTCAATATGAATTTTGAATTTATGCACACGATGAATGAATTTGTTTCAGTACTAGAGAGGGGTAAAGAGTAGGAATTGCTTTGTTTATAAGGGTTATACTTGATCTATAACACTGCACTGTATCTGAATTCATATTTTGGATTATGTTTAATATGTACGTGCATTAATTGAATTACAACTGTTTCGATAGAGAAAAAATAGTAGAGGGAATAGAATGGAATAAAGGATGATTTCCCAAGTAAATATCTTCAACACGTGAGTACATTTCAGTTTCTTTAAGTAGGTGTAATACTGTTAGAGATGGGCAGTACATTAATAAAAGGGTAAATTATTACATTAAAAAAAATCGTAATTACAAAGAAATACAAATACTGGATTTAGGCTCCTAGGAGACCAGCAGATACCTTTTTTCCATGATAGCCACTTGCTGTGCATGAAGTTGGACACGCCCAAACTCAGAATATCACTTAAGAAGCATCAAAGTACAATGATGGATAAGTGTGGGATAATGAGAAAAACCCAAATCGTAACAGAAAATGCTTCCTATCAGTATTTTGACTGCAGCTGTTATACATTTACTCATGTAAATTATGTGTCTCAATTACAGTTGGCAAATATTTATACCAGAAACTTAATATATTTCTGCTCATCGCTTACATTTGACAATAGCTGGTAACTGAAATAAAAATAGGGCTCTTTCTGAAACAGAAAGTTCTGGGCAGAACGGACCCTGGATGCTGCACTGTCTCCTGTGGGAGAGCTGCCCTGGCCTAATGCTTCTCTGGTACAAGTCTGATGCAGTGGGACATGCTGAGTCCCTGGGACTCTGCCCAAGGGACAATTCTGGTAGAAGTTTGTTCTGCAATACCATTTGAGTATTTCATGACTTGGCTTTCTCTTTTTTTCACTCTGAATGTCAGAACACTAATTAAATAGAGCTTGGACTCAAAGAAAATGGATTTTTCTGAATTGTGTGTTCTTCAGAGCATTCTTCTCCACAGTAATTTCCTTTCCCAAAAGGGACTTTTGAGAGATCCTGTGCTATCTGATGAGCTGAGGTTATTTTCCTACTTAACTATTAGCTCTGCTGTGACAGTTTCTGACATTTAGCTAGTCTCAGCTGTAAATATCAGAAGCATTTCTTTCCCACATACTACCCACATGGTGCATTTCACATACAGGTGAAGGTACAGGAGAGAGAAGGAACAGGGCTGAGTCTGGCAGCTTATCAAATATTTCCTGGAAGCAGAGTACAGAACACCACTTAGGCAAGAATAGAAAGATCTTGAGACTAGAACTCCCCTATGATGAAGATAATGGCATAAGCATTTGAATGCATAACTAATTTGTGAGAAGGCAAAATCTATCATCAAATTAGTGTTTCTCTATGCTCTCCTGTCCCATATCCTGTATGTTCAACATCAGCACCATTGTTTGATTTTGTGGGACTCTTACATAGGTACTTTCCTCTCTCTATATTTTTATATGAAAACTGTTGATTTTCACACACACATCACCTGCCCTATTCCCTGATGACACAATCAAAGAAAAATCAATATTTTCCCTTAAAGGAGAAAAAGAAGTGAATGTTCACTAAATAGATGGAAAAAGAAAGTAACTTTTTTTTCCATTTGTAGAGCACAAATAAAAATTGATGTTAGCAATCCACAAGTTGAATTAAGTACAGTGACTCAGCATTTAACTTACACATAGGATTTATTATTTTCTGTCATACAGAAATCAAGTAAGAACCTTCAGTATGTAGCATGGGAAGAAAAGTTGTGGGACTATGCAACCATACAGATATTCTGGAAACAGAACACCATGTTGACAAGGAATCATTTCAAAATGGGGTTACTTAGGCCCAAGCTCATTATCTAAGTCTGGAAAGCACGCGGGTGGGAAACATGCAAGCATTCGGTTTGAGAGCTTAACACCCTCCCTCCCCTCCACAGGACTGAGTGATCAACATAATTCTAGGACCATAAAGCCATGGACTACATGTAGTGACTCAAACTTTTCTTCATCTGCATGCCATTATACATATATTGGAATAATCTCGGATACTAGAACATGATAATCCAGAAAATAGAGATTGAAGGGTTTTTTTCTCTACAGCTACAGGAGGAGATTTTGTTGCAGGTGGGAAGTTTGACTTTGAGGTGGGTCTCTTGTTCGTGGCTATTACCTCATTCTGTGAAAGTCACAAAAAGTTTTTAGACTACCTACACTGAATCTGGCATGTACACAGGGTTTGGCCTATCTGTATTGATCTTAAGCACACTGATATAACTCTACTGGCAGGATGTCATGCCACATTTGAAATTGGGTTGTGAAAAATGAAAATTATTTAATTAAGCACAACTGTAAGAAAATTGAAAACATTCCTATGTAAGGATTGCATAGGTGAGGATATTGTAGGTTAAAGTAAATTGGTGAGATCAGTCTCAAAATTGTTTTATACATTTAAGGTACATGTGCCAAAATTTTTACTCCAGTAACTAGTTTTTCTGTCCAGACACTTAAATAAAGTGATCTTTATAAATGTGCATCTGATACCACTTACACTAACTTCAGTGGGAGGTGAGAAAGAGTAGTCACTGTCCCTTGAGTGCATAAATGCAAAGTATGATGGACTACCTGGCTAACTGGGCGGAGTCCCAAATTTGTGCATGTGAACCTCGGTTTGGGTTCACCAGAATACACACTCTAGTCCAGTTAACAGTCATCATCTGTAAGTATACAAACCCTATTTTGACCATCAGTGTCCTTGCTAAATGTATCTAGTTACTGAGTTATAGTCAGCCATTCCAGATACTGAGGTTTGAGTTATTGAAGATACTTATTCATACTTTACTGTGCAATAGAGAAAGAACTCTTGTTGCATGTAATGCAAAAAGTTAGATCCTTAGGACTGTGATTTCTCTAACTGGACAGTCTTCTGAGCAATCATTTAAGGAGAACAGGGAAGCAATTTAATGGAATTCCATTATTAATTATTTCATACTTTAACTGCATCCAGATGGTTCATCAGGATTAGAACCTCATTAAGCTGAGTACTATATAAAAACACAAGTATGCACAGTGCCTGCCCCCAGTGTCAGCTCCATTACCCTCTCTGAAAAGAGAATGTTAAGCTGAAAGTCAATCTGCAGATGTGGCTGTGGATTCACTTTGGTGTTTGCAGAACTGTGGCTTAATGTGCCTTAATCTGCACAGTGCAGATTGCAAAGAGAAGTCTGAAAGGAAGATCAAATGCAAGAAATAAACAAGTGCGTACGCAAGCCTACTCTGTATAGCTTCTTCTGGTTTTAGTTACCCAATGTAAAAAACCAAAGAAGTTACCAAACTCAGTATTTTTTCCCCAGTTGATATCCAGCTTTTAGACAAATCACTTTTTTCTGTTACAGGTTTAGTTTCCTTAAACACACACTTGTTGTCCATAGGAAGAAGCTAGGTTTTGAATTAGCTAAAGAAGGCATTTGAGTTGTAATTTTTCCAAAGTTGAACATTAAAGCTTATTTTAGAAAAAAAAAATAGCATATCACTTTTGTTCAAGAGAGAAAGATGAAAATCGGTATGGATTTTCTGCAAGAGATGAAAGCTTCTAATTATATTTGATTTCAGATCTAAAAGCTCATTTCCAGAAAATCATCTGTTGTAATAAAGCTGCAATACTTCTCATTTTATCTTTTATCACAGTTCCTGTGTAGTCCTGGCAAGAACATCATCCATCAATGTACAAATGTTAAATCACCCCAGTCATAAAATATTAACAAAATGCATACAGTTATGACTCCTAAATTGAACTCTTTCTAGCTGTAATTTGTCATACCTACAATTGTACGATGTTATTAGTAGAGTAAAACTAGAAAACTACAAAATAGATATATTGGAAAAAATAGCATTTCTAGTACATGCATTAATATAGACAAGCTCTGAACCTGATCCAGCTGATGTCAACAAGAGGTTTTTTTTGATAGTAGTGAAAGCAAAATAATGCATTCCTAAATGTCTTGGTTCTGAGCAACAGATGAACAACATAAGAGCAGTTCTTATCTCCTTCATGCAAAGGTTGAGGTTTTCTGGAGCAAAGTAGAATGAGCATGCTACTTATTATTTTCCAGATGGCAATAATATACATTGAAATATTGAAGTATATATAAAATAGTCTCCTGCAGTATATACCTAGAAGAGGTATGTGATTTTTTTTAAAACATATTCCCTGAAACAAACAGATAGACAATGCTAAGGGAACACATCCTAGGGACAGTCTTTGTGAGAAACATGGGAAGTTCTCTTGCTCTAGTTCTTCCAAAATAACAATAAAATCTGCCATCTCAAAATTGAGTATAATTTTGAAATAATCTAAAACCTTAAAAAGTATGGGATAAGATTATTAAATACGTACAGTTCAGTCACCTATCATCCAGAACTTAAAAACATTGCAAGCCAGTTGTATTTCTTGTACTCAACATTTTCCAATGACACCCCAAGTAGTTTTATTATAATGAGAATAGTTTAATCTCAAATATCTGTTTCCCATGAGCACTGTGTTTCTGCCTGCTGACTTTAGTATAATTTTATATGCTATGGACATTGATGAGGCCCTAGGAACCCAATCTAACTTCTAAGTTACCTCTGCATTTAGTAGGAGGTTGGACTATGACCGTCAGAGGTCAGGTCAAGGCTGCATTTTCCTGTATTGCTATGATTTTTCTGAAGTTTTTCTGTAATTCTTTGATTCTAGAAGAAGCTTTTCTAAGGGAAAAACTTATGAATTTATGAAGTGTCCTTTTGGTTACCCCTATGCCACAAAAGCAGACGTCTGGGTTTTTTACGCAGCAGCACTTGTAGCAGTCCAGACTGCCTGCTGATCTCATTTCATGCTTACTTATCTCTTCTGATCTTCACTGTATGTCTCAGCCTCTGCATTTCTTCTGCTATGCTGTATAAACATGGTATAATCTCATGCATTGAAAATGCAACCCCAAATCTATTATTAACTGATCTGCTTTTCTAACTGTTGTTTCTCTCTTAGTGGTTAGGCTCAGTTTCCTTCCTGCAGTTCTGTCAGGTTCTACCACACTGCTGTCTGTTGCCTTTGACTCTGTGGGCCAATCTCTCATTTTGACCATAGTCCCTAGGAACACGTTCCTAATTAGCCTCAAAACTGATATTTTATACTCATCTACCTTGTGGGCTATGTTCAATGAAGCCAGTGGTGCAGTTTTCCTTAAATCCTCTCATCCTCGTTTGACTCCTGCCTCCATCTTTTTATTTCCTTTGCTTCCCTAATTTCTTTTTTAATAGATTATTTGGAAGAACTTCCCCCTTCCTCACTTTCCTTCCAAGGACATGGTTCCAAGCATCTGGCCTTCCATTTTCTGTCTGCAATATGTCTGTTGGTGACTTACTCCACAAACACAATTTTAGCTATTATCTGTATGTAAAAACCCTGCAGAGCTGCTTCTCCAGTTCAGACTAGGCTCTAACTTTCCAAGTGGGAGAAAAAAAGTATTATGCCTACAGATATCACTTTTGGAGGTCTAGTCTTTTTTTAAACTTAATATATTCATACATGTAAAACATCTTTCCTTATTTTTCACTTTCATAACATGTCATTCAAGGTATGTCAAATCAGGGTCATTATCTGAGACTGATTTCCAAGTCCTCTCCTTTAAATTTCACTGATGGTTTACTAAATGTGGTGTTACTGTCTATGGGATACAGAAATCTTTGTCCATTCACAGAACAATCTCAGGTAAGCTGGCACTTTCACCTCTTAACTGCAACCTGGTCTTGTCAGGCTTTGACAAACCAGTTTCACTGCTCTTATTCCAAATACTACTGCAAGGGTAGTATTCTGACTATGGCATCTTTTTAGTTTCCTCAGTGATGCCCTTTCACTGTTTCATCAGATGGATCTGCCTTGTCTTTGCTTTAGAGGTCTTTCGGGACCTCATAATCACTATTCACATGGAGCCCATGGCACCAGCTTTGATTGTTTCTGTATGAAGTTTTCAAACAAACCTTTATCTGTTCTCTCATGTTTTGGAGAAGAGGCGAATACAGTGATAAAATCACTGCCAGGAGGCATGAGAAGGACTCCAAAGAACTCAAGTGACCGACACAATTAAAAAAAAATAGCTACCTACAACTGGCTTGAAGCTGGAACATTCTACTGAATGAGGTCAGGGTCAAACAGTTCAGGCAGCACAGGAGGTTGGTCAGGAATATACATTCTTACAGCTCCCTCGTTATCTAGCCTTCAAATCTCACCCTAAAGTTTCCCCTTCTCAAAATGCATACAGGAGAAAAAAAATGACTATTTAAACTGATGGTGTGCTGAAACCATTGCTAATCAACTAGACAAATATTGACACTCTCATTTTACTTTTCCATTCATGTGCATTTTTTTTTGTCTTTTGTCTTATCTTAGATTCTAACCACTCTGTGGGAAGTCTTTGTTTTTGCTCTTTGTTTGTACAATGTCTAGCCAGTGGGATGCTGGTCTGATTAAGCCTCACAGGCACTCTAGTAACGCGAATTAAAAACAATACCACTTTCTATTCCTGCTACTTCTATGACACTCTTAGGCTGTGGGAAGCTGAATTCTATGGCTGCCTCTGTACCAACTGAACAATACCATATCCTAATCAGTGGTCTGCTGCAAAACTGTTAAAGGAGTTGCAAAAATATCACTGGGGACTTGAAGAGAGAAGCTAATTTAATTTTGATACAACTGAAACAGTAAATGCAAAGACAAAAACCACAATCAAAAAAACCCTATAAGTGATTGTATTTCAGAAAATAAACCTGAAATTTTGTGTCATTTTTCAGTGTCACTTTATCAATTCAGTAAGAAGTTAAAAATATGGGCAAAACAAAAAATGGACAAAAGGATACATTCTTTCACTTTCTCTCACTTCTCCCCTACACCATCCACCACTTCATCTGGTTTAATATGTGAATGCCCACTGTCAGAATATTGTCAGGATTTTAAAGTTGATTCAACTTTTTGGTAAAAAACTTTTACTTTAGTGCTTTACACAGACATTAGAAAGCACTATTCCTCAGCCTTCTGTAAGGTCTTCTCTTGAGGTTCATCTTTTACTATGGCCACTACTATAGTTCTTTATTTTATACAAAAGATTATCACCTATTGACATACGTTGTCAATGCTGAAGGTGAAAAATAGGTTTTCTTGATGTTTTGCACTTCTAAAGGTTGTTCTAACTCCCTCAATATGAAGACTGGGTTAAACACAGAGTATTACATTTATAATATTCTGAATTACAAAATCTCAGACTATTTATGCTGTTTCTAAAAGATATTAAAGAACAAGACAAAATTTTTCCTCCATTCATTTTGAGAATAAAATACTGCTTTTACTTTTGTACCAGAAATTCAACAAAGTGCCTTGCTAGATAAATTATTTTGCCTCAAAGATCTTTCTTCTGTCAAATCCAAAATCGTAACTTCTTTAATCATACACTAGGGCAAGTTTATTTTTTCACAGAACTGAGTTTCTGACTATGAACAAAAAGAAATGAAGTTTGTCAAGAAAGTTAAGGTGCACTCACTGCTGGAATTGTGCAAAAGCGTGCAAAACTGACCATGTTATCAGTGGTCACAGTCAGCTTAAGTTGTGTACTTAGATAGTTTCAACCAAAGCAGAATGTTAGTAGCCTTTTACTCTTAATATGGCACCCACTTCTGAAGGCACTTCTGTTAATGACTAAGAGGAGGTAGAATACTTCCTTTATAGATTTTAAGCTGTGTAAAAGACAAGGTCTACTGTTTCCATAATGCAGATATCTTAAGAGGGTTCAACCTTTGCAGGGAAAAAAACCCTGTATGTTTCAGGAGTTCTGACTTGGTAAGAATTACAAAAACTTTCTCACTCTTTCCTCCCCTGTCAATCAGAAAAGACAATAATCAGTCCTATCCACAAAGAGAGAAAAGCAGCAAAATGATCTGTATATCCTATTTCACTCTGAGTCAAAAGAAACGTTACGGTGACATTGAGTCTCAATTTATAAAAGCTACACTAGAGATAATAATGAAGATGCAAGAATCCTATTACCACTCCCAAAAATGTGGCATCTATGGAAACACACAAAATCAAATTCCTGAGAATCTTGCTATATCTTGAGAACATGCAAATGTAATTAATTAATGCCTGAAGGTAATTCTAGTTAATAACAGACTGCAGATGTAACACTGACCACAACTTCAGATTCAGATGTACTTTTGGAGACATCGCACATGCTATTTCTTAGAGCAGGAGCAACATTCTACCATTTCCTTTGAATTCATGCACTATACCATTTAAAATATTTACTTAATTATGTGCATTTTCATGAAAGAAACAATGGTCTTCATACAGCACAGATCCTCTGAAGTCTTATATTTGAAGAAAAGGCAATTAAAAAATTTATTGGAATCTTCTAAACAAAACAAACCAAAGTACAAAAATCAAATCTGGAAGAAACAGATGAAACAAGCTGCTCATATTAATAAGGCCAAAGGCAGATTCAGATTGAAACATTTTCTTTGAATGTAAGTATGTTTTTCTCTCAGTTAAAGCAGTGTTGGCACACATCACCTTTTGACACAACCATTCTGAATCTTTATTGTAAAATGAAGTCACCATATCAGGGGGAGGGGAGGAATAGCTCTACTAATAGTGCATTCATCTTTAAATTTTTGATCAATGAGAACATTAAATGTCAAAAAAGAAGATAAAAGAGAGGGTGGAAACCCAGACTTTTCTTTCATGTCATCTAGTTTT
The DNA here is from genome assembly GCA_013398615.1 of Brachypodius melanocephalos. Taxonomy (NCBI): domain Eukaryota; kingdom Metazoa; phylum Chordata; class Aves; order Passeriformes; family Pycnonotidae; genus Brachypodius; species Brachypodius melanocephalos. Next base: position 3,248,177 of record VZSR01000245.1, read on the forward strand.
TCTAACAAGTCTAGAAAATACATGCTCAAAATTCATTTTTAGAAAAGACATACATTTAAGTATCGAAAAACTATTGTACTTGTGATTAAATCTAGATGATAAGTTAACATATTTACCTCATTTTATCAGAAAGATTGCCTCAGTATCAAGAATTGCTCGTTCTTGACTGATGCAGTATTTCATTATGGTATGGAAACAACTCATCAAAAATAGATTTGGGGAATGGGTTGGAGTTCAGTTGCAAACAGCTGACACCTTAATGATGGGTTTCCAGTTCAAGAATTGTCCATTCCCCTTGAGGGGATGAACAGTCTTCAGATGAAAAGCTTGCCACTGTAATGCTTGCTGAGGAATCGTCAAGTGGAGACATGAGTTCAGTCCACCTGCTGAATGTGTCAACTTGTGAGGTACCCTGAGGATTCGAACCATCTCGTGCCAGAAACAGTGTCTGATTGATAAGACATTGTGCTAAGTTAAGGTCTTCAGGAACAGAGTTTTTGAAATCTATGTTTGAGTCCTGCTCAGATAACAATTGCCTGAGTAGAGTCCAGTCCTGTTCTGCAAACTGTTGATCTTCAAAATCCATCTCTAGAACTGCTGTTTCTGAATCCATCCTCTGCTCAATTGCTTCTCCAACATCCATCTCATATATTGGAGAAAGGGTTTTTGAAGGCCGATGTTCATACATGCAGGTTTGTGCCATTGTGTCATAATCATCTATGTCTCCTGAAATAATTCACAATACTGTACAATGTAAAAATTGTAGATGATCCTCCCCTCAGGGCTGTGTAGAGCAAAATTTAATTCATTCAGGAAGGACAATCCAATCAGGTTAAAAAAGGGGGGATGGAGGGTTATACAAAATTGACAAAATTTGAGGCATTTATTTCCTATATAAAAAACAAAGTATGATTTATAAATTAAGTTAAAGGAGCAATCACCACTGGTAATTAACAATAACCTCCATAATTAAGTTTCTGATACAGAAAATGACAATGTAAATATACACTTAATGCACATGAAATTTCTCATTTACTACATAAATTAAATTTAGACCAGGAGGTGCATAGAGGGAATTAATAGAGAATGATTACTGAATGGTGACTTAAGCTATGTCAGCTTAGAAGAGAATTAAAACCAAAATTGTTTATCCACAGGCTTATTTCTACACTGCACATGCAAGGGCAGCTGCAGGCAAGGGCAAGCAAACTTAAAAAAAAATAGTACAACTTTTAATGTCTTCTTGTTCTGTGGTCTGGCTGAACATAGATCATCATCAGTGTTTCATTACTCTCGAATACACAATAGTTGTAATCAAAACTATTGTATATTTTTGATGGGATAAACAGACTGAATTATTGATATAAAGAAGACAAAACACAAAACTAGACAAGTATTCATCTAGCTACATGAAACAAGTTAGAACTTTTTTGTATATAAGCATCAGTTCTAAGTATAATTTCTCTTTTAGGAAATAAGCTTTTACTGGTAAAATTTAGAATTTTAGACATCTCATAAGCTCTAAAGCAGAATTCGAACCTACTCCCACTGGTGTATATGGCAAATATTCAGTTATATTCAGCGGGAGAATGATCCAAATTTGTATATAATATATAAATAAATAAATTACAACAATAATGCATATAGCTGTTCAGGTAAACAGTTCAGTGCGCTTCAGTTAAGGTTATTACTTTAGTTATTGCACATCCCATTCAGACATACTATATGTCAAGCAGACAAAACAAATACTAAGATTCCATCAAAAGCTGATGCTGTCAATGTTAGATTGGATCAAAAATAACTGAAGTACAGGCAACTGCATCCAATCTTTCTTTTAGCATTACATGAAATCTCTTTTCTTGTAGTCAAGTTTCTCATTGAACAGCAGGATATTGACGGATATTTCAAACAGACAAGCATTCTCTACCCAAGTGAAATACTTAAAAATATTTAAATATAGTTTCAGCCAAAATTACTTCAGTTCAGGATTCAATCCCAGACAAATTGTCAAAGCTTTCCCTATTAATTTGGTTTTGAATGACTGAATGTTTCTATTTCTGTACATTACCTGGAAGTAAATCAGTATTAGCGCATTCAGTAGTTGCTGGTTGACTGTCTCTCACTTGACTTTCCTGACTCAGCATCTGACTCTTACTGGCTTCTACAGGCTTTGCAGAGCTGCTCTTTTGCACATCAGAATTAGTTTCTCTCTGCTGAAGATCCAGATGACATGGTCTTTCTTGAGATTTTGCATCATTGTCTAAGTACTTATTGCACTGGTGAAATTCAGTAGCCACCTCATTCTTATTTACTTGCTGGTTTTCTCCTGGATGTGGACTACCTGCTGAATATACTTTCTCTGGGCAATTCTGTTCAGTAATTGAAGCACCTTGATTCTCCTTTCCTGGGATTTCAGTACCATGAAGATGCAGGAGAGAACTTCCACTTTTATCCAATCTATTGTCTCTATCCTTTTGCTCTTTGCCATCCAGGAATCCATCTTCAGTTTCCAGTGAGTATTTTGAATAAAATGTCTTTCCATGGAGCTCTTGAGAAACACTGTCAAATACTTCTGAAGGAGTAAGAGAATCTATTGAGTGCTGATGTGAAGTGTGAGTTTCCACTTTATCATCAGCTCCTAATTCTTCACATTCATCTACTGAAAGTAAAACAGATCGTTTGAAATTTTTAGTTTTAGAGAACTCCTGACTTGCACTATCATTTTCTGTTGCATCCTCAAAAGCTAAATTATCAATTCCTTGGAACTGTTGAGTAGGAACATTTGATGGGGGAAAGTTTTCTGCAACATTCTCTGCTTCAGATCTGTCATCTTCTGTTTCATCAGCAGAAGAAGAAACTTGGTCTGCTTCCTGAGTAAACTGTGCATTACCAAAATTAGAACTTTTGCTTTCTCTAGTAGTGGTCCGTGAACGCTCTTGATGGGACCAAATTTCAGGTCTTTTTCTTGGTATTTCATCATCACTTGTTGAATTAACACGGAAGAGATCAGAACCCTCTTTTTTCATTTTCACTTCTATTCTTAGGCTGCTATCATAAATTTTTAATTCCTCAGGTGTACTTGTGTCACTGCTGCTTCTTCCAAGAAAATCATGACATAACATAGTACTGCATTTAGAAATCCCTCTTTCATTGGATCCCTCATCGTCCTGAGAGCCTCCGGCATCATAATCTTCTGATCTTGGTTTTATATCATCAGAGGATGTGGTTGCACTGCCAGTATCTGATTCAGGACTCTCTTTTGGATCTACAGCACCAGTACTCCAGTGGTCCACAAAGGGAATTTCTGCATTTTCATGGTTTTCTGGTGTTTCCATAGGCTCTATAAGCTCTGTGTAATTAGGTGAATTTTTTTCTGTTATTTGTTCTGTGGAACATTCTGAAGCATCGTCTAAATCTGTTGCAATTGATTTATATTCAGTCAAGGCTGATGTATCACACAGTTCATCAACTGTAAGAAATCCCTCCACGTGGATCTGAGGAGATGATGTCTCATCTTCTTTATTGGTTGCTTGGGAAAAGCTTGACAAAGCATTTTCACCATAGTTAAGACCTGTTTCAGAGTTTATTTTATCACTCTGTTCATTACAGACTTTTGTTGCTCTTGAATCTTTCACCGGTTCTCCTAAAATAATAGCCTTTTGATTGGTTTCCTTGGAAAAGTCTGAATATCCGTCATTAGAAGACTGTGCATGACAGTGAAATTCAGCTGTATTACCATCTTTCTCTGGATCTTCAATCTTTCTAATTCCAGTCTGATCTCCACAGATTTGTCTTGTTTCCATGTCATTTTGTAGTGAAACATTCGGTTTATAAATCATTTCTTCTGCAATTTGAGGAGAAGAGGATTTGGATTGTATTTCATATTGCACAGTTTCAGAAGAATCTGGTAATTTTTGTATATTGGACTCCAGCAATTTATTGTCACTGCCACTTTCCATGGCAGGTTTTAGAGATTCATTTGCAGAATAGCATTCATTATTGTCATGAAGCTGACCCGCCACAGCATCAGCCGTGTTTTTCTCAAGTTTCTGTCCTGAACCTCTGTGCTCAGGGGTGTGCACATCCTTCTGGACAACAGGAGAATCACTCCTTGAATGCTTTTGGGCAGAGGACTGAGATTTTAATACAGCTGTTTTCTGTTTCGGGTCTTTATTATTTGTAATTTCAGCGTTCTTAGATGGAGCCAGAGACTTAGGTGCTGGTTTTGAAGTGGCTTTTGTTACAGGTGTTTGTGATTGTTTAATACTCTTCTTCTTAGCTGAAGGATGTTTTTCTGGGAGTGTTGTCTGAACCAGGTGTTTTAACAAGTTCTTTTCTTCATTATGTTTTGGAGACATTCCTGATTTCACTGAATTTGGTGATTCCCCCTGAGGTCCTAACAAACAGTAAAAAAGACTATAAAGGTTGTATGTGCCAGTCACAGTGTATTCACCATTTTTTAGTTAATCTTTATGTTAAGAAACAAATTACTCAGCTTTTAACATAACTAAAGGGTTAAAGGCTTGTTAAAGAATTAATATTTCAAACAACGAAGAGTAGACAAAAATACCACCTTGGCCCCTTTAAAGCAGTTCATAGAATATACATACAGGGATCACTTCAGCCTGTAACTGAAGTAGTCATCCCTGGAGTAAAAAGCAGCAGCTCTCTAATAATGCACACAAACACTACACAGCAGCTTAGCACAGGAAGTGATGAGTACTGTATTCAATTTATATTGTAGAGGAAATGAACAGAGGCAGAAAATAATTACATTAGTTATAATGTGATTAGAATACCAGAGTTAATGTCCCAGCTCAGTCAGAAAATACTGCAAGATCTTTAATGACCACAAATTGACAGAACCTGTGTCTTCTATATCACAGTGCATTTAAAGTAATATAACTTGAATACTGGAGCTCTATCCTTAACACTTTGTATCCTTCTAAAGCAGTGTTTCCTGTCTGTGTTTTACAGTGTCATTTCCCTGCTATCAGTAGCTGCTGAAATCGAGTATTTGTTTGGGGGCCAGTATCAGTAGCGCTACTGTGAGGGGGAAATAGGAAAACACCAAAATAGGGAGGCATAAAGCATTCTAGAGGCTTATTACAAATGCTCAACCCACAGAATTTCTGTTGAGCTCAGTCATGATTCCAAATGCAGAAGTGCAGGGGATCAGCAAATGGAAGACTCTGCAATGCAGATTAAACAAGCAGAAGAAAACATCGACTGGCACTGAAGACTATCTTTTAAGTATTTTGAAGTTGACACATTAATTTGCATTTTACAGTTTAGGGTTGTCACCAAAAGTGAAATATGGAAAAAACCCAGAATTCTCCAGAAGATTTTTCCAAAGAGTTGTGCTAAAAACCAAACAAGCCTCAAAGCTTTGCATAAGAGCGGCAGATCACTTAACTGCTGTATGATACTTTACCTTGGTTCTTGGGAGAATTGGTAGGTGTGTTTTGAGTCTTTTGCTGTGCTGCAGAATTCGTACTCACATTTCCTTTTTTCTTTAGAACACCTTGTACATTTTGCTCATTACACCCTTTTCCTGTTGGTTTTTTTGTCAGACTGGAAAGAAATCATTACATCCATTATTTCCAGGCTTAGATCTAGCAATGTTTAATTATATTTAAACAAGAAATATATGTGTTCTAATGTGCACACATAGATAAACATTGAAAATGCAACCTAAAAAGTAAACTTTCTGAAAATAAAAATTAAATATATATTTATATTTTTAATTTTTATACAAACAGGTATATATAATGACCTATTCCACAATTTCGCTTCAGCTGTGTCCTGTCCAGTTTAATCTAAACTATTCCAAAAATGGTAAAATTACAACACCTTGTGTAGTCATTAACTGTTCCAGTATGTAGAATTCTGAATGACCTATAACAATTTAGAAATTGTTAGCATGCAACAGCCCAACACAAAAGCCAAACAAATTTTATCTTTACAGCAATGTTGCCAATAGCTAACTAAAATTGTTTTGCAAATAACATCCTACAGACAACCACTCTCAGAGTAAAACCAGCATATAATGGTAAGTTTAATAGCTGAAACTTTTCTGCCCAAACTCAAACACTCATGCCCACATCTATAAAGCAGCATATTGCTTTGTAACATACCTGCTTGTTGTGACATTAGCCTCAAGTTCAGTCTTTTTTTTTTTGGTGGTGACTCCATTTGATACCTTCACAGACGCCTTTGTTTTCACTGCTGTAAAGTAAATTCAAAGTTAATTACAGGGGGAAATGCATTCCATATAAGTACTGAAAAAAATCTAATATATGAAAGTCAGTTATTGAGAAGATCATACATGCTAAAGTTGTAAAATGTTTACTGTTTTAGATGGCTATTAATTGACCATGAAGTCAGTTTATACTCATTTGCAGGAGAAGAATGTAACTTTTATTAATTTATAGTAGATCGTCTTAAAGCTTCCCTGGCTGGTTTTCAGTGTAAGACCAGCCTGAGACCAATCAGAAGAGGACTTTAAAGAAAAAATTATAAAAAATTACCAGTCTGTTTTTTCCCTTCCTCTACTGATTTATCCTCTTTAGGTTCCTCTGTCTGTTCACCCACAGTCTGGATATCCACATTTGAATTTGCTGACTTGCTGGAAGTTGCTGCCACAGTCAACAAGGAGGGAGATTCCTTCCCTGTGGCTTTTTTCAATGGCTTTGTTTTGTTCTGCATGCTTGAGGTTACTGTCAGCACTTTAGGTCTGGCACCTGCAATTTTGCCTTCATGATTCTTTAGTCCTTTGCTGCTTCCTGAATTTTTTTGTCCACTGGCAGACGATGTCTTTTCTATGTCTTGCTTGGTAAGCATGCTTTCAGCCTTCATATTTCCATTATTTTCTATTTTTGTCTTTATAACAGCTCTAGCCTTTGGCAAAGCAGCTTTTTCCCCAGGTTTGGAATCCTTAGTAATCTTGGAAACTAATTTTTTGCCATCTTTCCCCTTTACATCCTCATGCTTTGAAGTCTTATTAACAGTGTTTCTATTGGTGGATGCATGTCCAGATGCTCCTAATCCATCAGATTTCATTTTATCCTGATTAGTGGAAGAATCTCCAAAGCAATCTTTCTTGCTGTGT
>VZSR01000245.1:3255376-3424049 GCA_013398615.1 Brachypodius melanocephalos
AAAGAAAAGAAAAGAAAGACATCTGATCTGAAAAAACACCAAACAAAACATTTGTAACACCAAACTATCCATAACCTGTAATTTCTGAAACACATCTACTTTTAAAGTAGTATATGAATCTAAAGCAACAAGATTCAACATTGAAATAAATTTTAATATATATATGTATATACATACACACACACACATATTTTAGCTCACTTTGCTGGCTTTTGAGAATATTAAAGTACTGCTCTGTGTAGAGGAGACAGAAATATCCAAGTTTCACTTTTCCTTTGGATAAATTACTCTGTAATATTTACTTATTTATATAATTAGTATCTGCTTAACTAAGAATTTTTTTGAGTTATATGTGCACATTTTCCAAAAGGAAAAAAGACTATGCATTATTACAAACATAAAGCCAAAAATTATTTTACAACATGTGATGTTTCTAACCATTACCAACAGCATATCCACATAGAAATGCCAATACTGATTCTCTCAGGTAAAGAGGAACTCAGACATGGAGAATTAAGTGCATGAAATAGAATCTTTGTGATACCAGTGTCAACATATGCAAGATTGTGAAACCATGTGAAACCCATACTGTTTTTTTATCAATGAATAATGTAGTTTTGAGTGTGAGCTTCAATAGTAGAGTTGTTGAGGGCACTAATAAGTATTTTTCAGAGCAGAGAGTGTAACAGACTCAGTGTTGTGGTGGCTTGTAATAATAGCAGAGATTCATTAGCTCAGTAGCAAACCATTTGCTCTGGGAAACAGATGAGTTTCATTATGTAGCAAGAGAGGAATGTGAGGTTCTGAACACAAATTCCTGCCTTTTATTTGAGCTTATCTGTTTGAAAATGTCGTGGAACACTGTCTGAGTCCTAAGATGTTTCCAGTGATCAACATTACTGAGTCTGCAGAAACAGTTTAGAAGAAAATAAAGATTTTTCAAAAACGAGTTCCATTAAGCAATGTGGAAAATAAGTATTAAAACAAATAATGAAAATAGTTTTGTTTGCAATGATCTGAATGCTTTTAATGTTTGGATATAAATGTTTACCTGAGAACTGGTGAATACAGGTTTTTTGCCAAGTCTTCGGTCATCACCCTTGTCAAATGCAGCTGTAAAAAGAGCAAGCAGTTTCTTCACTCTTTGGCAGGAAAGAAGTGGGACAGAAATCAAGCCACCCTACTCAGTTAGCATCATGTGAAATCAGAAGACACTTCTTCGGGTCCTGATTTACTCTAGAAAGGCTAATTTTGGTGACATGGCAAATGTTAAGTGGAAATACATGGTTTTATGTTTGGAACAAAAAAGTTGTGATCTGTAATGACATCACATGGCCCTATGCAAGTTCTTAACTCCTCTGCTTCCCCATGTCCATAGTAAGACTTTTGTTTATCCAAGATCAATTCATTTTAAGCTAGCAGTGCACTGAGACCTTTGAAAGTGTACAAAATTTACAAAAGATACCTTCAAATTTAGAGTACTAATGGCTTTTAAGTGTATTGTTAATTATAAAGCATTCATTTATGCTATATAAAGAAAAGATTAATTACATTAAAGTAAATTATATTAGTTTTTAAAATTGGCAAAGCCAAAATACCTAAATGTACACACTAAGGTCATAGTGCCTCTTTAGACAGCATGCAGCATAATGTCATGAGAATTATCCCTGTGATTGTCATGTGGAGTTCTCAGGCAGTGAATGCCTTTTTTTTTTTATCTGATGTACTCTGGGAGGAAAGCAGTTTTCAACAAAGCTTTTAAATCAATTGCACTTGTAGAATACAAAAGGGATATTTATAGACACTGTACAGACCCAGAATCAATAGGTTTCATTTGTGTCTGTATTCATATTTCAACTGGAAGAAAGGTTTTGCAAAAAATACATAAAAAATTTAGGCATTCAGTGCCTCATGTTCTGAGGTACTATACATGGAAACATTTTCTGTACGTATAATAAAAAAAATTCTGTTGAATTCTTACTAAAGATACTAAAAATAATTTTTATATAGGTCTCTAAAAATCAGAGAAAAGGTATGTTGAAAATGGCACCCCAGGGATCTAATCCTTTTTCTAGCAGTGACTCTGCATATTAATACATACCAATATATTAAGACAAAATCCTTATAAACTTGTGCCTAAGAAAACACAAGAGAGGTTGTAAATGAAAAAACCACAATATCATCTCTCTTATATTTTGGCATTTTTCCTCCTCTATTATAGCCTTCTACATCTACACAGGCTAAATTTCTAGGAGAAAAGCCACCACCAGAAATCTTTAAGATGAAAGTTGATCTAAGTTATCCTAGACATATTTCACCTGAGGATTAAAATTTGTCTACCAATATTGTACAATGACTTTGCCTGTAAGTAAAACCGGATAATTAATGCAAACATTTCAGCCTTTCCTATATAAAATGTATGCAACTTCAGTCAGGATTTAACCTAAAAGAAAACAAAACAATTTTTGGCAAAATGGAGTTTGGAAAATTAAGACACACCTTGATTTTAAATATTTTTTCCTATTGAAAGCACCAGTGTAAAGTAGCCAAAACATCATTCACAATAGAGAAACGATCATCTTAAAAGTAAACCACCCAAATCAGAACAAGCCACCCTTTTTTCTAAAGCCAACTCCTCTGATTCTGAAGGATTTGATAATCAAGATGAAATCCTATCCCTGTTTTACAGAGCAGGATGAGATATTACTTGACTACACCCCTAAATCATGCTTAGAAAGACTGTCACTGCATCTTTCAGCATGTAATTGTAGAATAAAATTTTCATCTACCTCTAGGCATAAACATTTTTATAACTATTATATCCTTGCTACTAAAGTCTTTAACAAAAAGAATATAAAAATGTTCACTTCTCTTTTGAATCAAAAGCAATTTGAATTCAGAGAACTTAACATTCTTTTCTTTTACAACACTGTACTGTCAAAGCTATTAAACCATAACCTGAACTCCATCATCAGTTCCACATCCTCAGAATACTCATGTACTTCAAAACAAAGGAGCACTCAGAACAAAAACTGCTTTTTGTTGCAAGTGCTGTCTGTTAAGATGTTGAGAGCACACCATGCAGCTCCTTGGGGGCTCTCTGCAGCAGCACACACAGGATCACAATGCCAATCAGCCCAGGAGCCCAGCTCTCTGCATTTGCTCAGTGCACAGGATGAGCATTATGCAAGAGATGAGCAATATTTATACATCATGGAGAGAACGATAAAGGACACAAACGGAATTCATGGAACGGATAATCTGCTTTGTGCAAATTTAATTCATCCACAGCTCTTATCTCCTTAAAAATGAGGCAGATCAGGTTTTTAATCCTACTGCAGTGTTTTCAGTAATTTAGAGGAACTGTAAATAAGAATAGAATGCAGCTACATGATGGTGGGGGTGGGGGTTTTCTATCGTATATATTCCTAAAAAGAAAAGCAGAAAATGACTTACTGATTCCCATGTTTGAAACTAGCTAAGCATGCCATCATGCTTCTATTCTAAAACACCACTTCAAAAGACAAAGCAGCACAAATTTTGCTTTAATATTTATCAAGCTCCACAATTCCATCTGCATTGTATCCACTAAACAGATTGCTAAAAAATTCCAATGCGGTTTGATGCCAGACATACCTGCTTGTATTTTCTGTTGATGGTCTGGCCTGATCAGCTTCCAGCCTTCTGTGTGACGAACAGCATAAAAAGACTGAACCAGGAAGACCCAGAGCTTATCACGCAGCGCCTGGATCTTGCACGTAAAACCCTGTGTTCAAGTAACAAATCAGCAGCTGGCGAGGGGCATATTGTCATAGCAACCAGTCATTATTCCTTTCAGAATCTACTTACTCCCTAAGCTAGATCAATGATGTCATCACTTATATTTTATAACGGTCTGCTAGATGGAGATGCTGTTTTTGAAGGATTATTGCCCACCACTGTGATTTTTTCTAGAGTTTAAAACCTACAAATTACAGCACCAGTAAACACTACATTGCTCTCCTTGCTCTTTTTTTCCCTTTTTTTTTTTTTTTTTTTTTGAAACAAACCTCATAATAGCTCTTCACTGGCAGCTGTGTCACAACAAGGTCAAATACTCCAGGGAAAAATAATGTATTTGATTAAATTTTCATTGCTTTGACCAAGTAAATCTATAATAGCACCAGATTGCAGTAATTAATGTTTCATTTACTTTTTTATTCTTTGTCATACTGTTTATGAATTGTTCCCAGAATTAGTCAACCACAGTTTAAATGTCATTATTTAGATTGTGTGAATATACATGGTATGTTCCACACATGGAGCCTGACACCTCCACCTAATCCAAAAAGCACACGCTGGATTAAGTGTCAGTCCTTGCTTTAGAGGACGGTTTTAAACAAAAGCAAATGTATCTGTGACCTTCACAAAAAGCAGGGGAAATATTTAGGGAAAGAAGAGAATAAGATCTCTTCCCCTGTAAGTTTTAGGTAATGCAGCATTTTGCTAAGTTTTTCTCTTACCACAAATTTAAAGTGATACTAAAGATGAACAGGGCAGTGTTGCCCATAGGATTTACATTTTCAGTAATACACAGGAATTTTTTGATTGCCAGGATGGGGTTTCTCTTTAAAGCAAACAAATGCTTACATTTTCTGTACTTCCAAAAGAACCTAGGATTTATGCAGATGCTTTTCTGTATGACCCCAGCTGCATGACTGAGCCATCTGAGCTCACACCATATCATCTGATTTGAACCATGACACGAAACTCTACCAGAACAGTTTTCCTACAAACACTGCGCATTGAAGAACCTACCATCTCCTTCACATTTGCAGAGTCCAACAACATATCCACTGCTACAAGAAGAAAGCAGCTATTTTCATTATTAATGCTTTTTTCAATTGCATTGGAAATCAGTTCTAGAAGGTCAGGTTTGCTGCTCATTGCCTGTGCCTGAGAAAACAACAAAACCCAGTCGTTAAAAACAAAAGCGTGTACTTTGTATGCAAAAGCATTACTGAGCAGAGAGGATCTGCTACCAAGCTGTGCAGGAGGTATTACAAAGAAGCATCTTCTTTTGTATCCATTCCATAACCCCACCCCTCTCCAGGCCTCCAGCAAATTATCCTGAGGCCTTGCTCGTTAACAGAAATTTTAGAACAAGCACACTGTGATGATTTTACAGCCCCATGCAACTCTGGATCCAAACGCAAATTGTTTTACCATTTCCCTCTCTATTTTTTTCACTCCTCTGTACATATTAAAAAACATATTTCACAGGAGAAATGAACTGACTGGATGACTAGGTAAGATCTCACCAGAACCGGCAGCATTGCCACATTCATGCAATTCACAACACAAATCAGTAGAAGTTTGAGTATACTGCTCATACTCATAATCTTGTAAATCCGGGCTGTTACTCCAGGAGTCTGAAAGCTTTTTCAAAGCTGATATCTATACTTTTTGCAACACAGAAACTGTCCCACTAAATCAATTGGAACTTTTGCTTAACTGAAGCACATAACCTAAATGCACTATTAGCCCTGTGTATCAAAGCATTTACATGCTTTAAAACAAACCTGAAAAAAACCATTCCCCCAAAATCTTAGCACTTCTTGAGTTGTTGGGGTTTTTTTTCCACAGAACTGTACTTTAAAGCAAAAGTTGAGACTGTTTTGGTAATTTAGCAGCCTGAACTTTCCAAAACGTGATATAATTCAATTGATTTGGAAGCATAGAAGAACTTGAGGGCACTTTTACCTGCAACAAAACAGAGAAGCCTTCACTTTGTACTACGTGCAGGAAGTTTGCAACAATAAAGGTTACACATTCCTCATGCAGCCGTGATGCCAAGGCCACAGCTGTCTCTGTCCATTTCACTCGGGGAAGGCTATTGATCAGCCGGTCACTCTCCATCAAACGAACAGCAGCATTCTTGTGGTTCTTGAAACACAAACAGAAATTAGCCTGTTGCCAAGCAATTACCTAAAGAATTGCTGATTGTAAACCAGAGTCTGTTCAGTTACTGAGCTTTTACACAGAGATCCAATTATGCCATTATTTCCCTTATTTAAATAGATTTTGGGGTTTATAATTCTTAATATTATACGTGCCTTTGAAAGTAAAGCAGGAAAAGAAATCTTTATTGTTTGTTTTGCCTAAAGTTAGGTAGTAAAGTTTTCAATAGCTTTTATTATGTTTTTTCAACTGTGTCATTACATACTGCAATCCTGAAGAAAATAAGGCAAATGTTAGCTGGAGAAGCTGAATAGAAAAAAAGATCATAGGCCACTGGAAGATGTAATAAATTCTTGAATAAAACTGCTAAATTGAGGTTTTAGGTGAGTGTGGATGGCCTAGCATTCAGGCTACAGAGAAAACATTTTCATAATTACAAATCCTTTTGCTTTATTTAAAGGAGTCAGACAACAAATATTTGTCTTCCCAGACGGAGTTTTAACTGAACTTTCCCTCTTTGTTGTCTAAAGTTTCTCAAAGAAAAGTAACTGTTATGTTTCTAGTTACATTTCAAGCATGCAAGCAGATGTGCTAGTATTTATTATCCCGGTCTGTGTCTTTGTTTCTTCCATGCATTGCATCAGCACAGTACCTGAGGGCAACTTCCACAGGCTAACACATCACTTAAAAAGAACTTGGAATTTATGGTTATCCACATTAGAATGCCCTGAAAGCTCTATTCAACATGACCTAGCAGGACACTGATAAATTATGCAGTAACACTTGAAAAACCAACAATTCAGATAAATATTTGACACAAAAACCCCTACTGGAAATTCAGATCACAATCACATTTGTCCTATGTGAGTTAGAAAGCAGGGAGTACTTTCTTGGTGCATATTATAGTTAAAAGATAAAATCTAACCACCCATTGTTAAAATATATTTTTAAAATTATTTTACTCATCTCTGGACAATCTCAGTTTGCTTCTCTGCAGATAATGTAAATTAAGAATTACATATATGCTTATGTTTTGATTTTGCTCCCACTGGACTCAATTACAAGCTTTTTGAATTGTCTCAAGTTCAACCCCTGCTCACAAGGCAATAAGCATTGACTCCCATTAGACACTTCCAGTGAAATATAAAATGCCTTCATTGACTTCTAATTAAATCAGCACTTTGTAGAAGTGGTTCTAACTGAATTTTACTAATTTCATTGTACTTTTTTCCTAACCATTTTAAAGTGGAGTCCACTTTACTTATCTAAAATCCCAGTAATTTTCTTGCATGAAGTTGAGACATCAGGCATAGGCACACATAAAGCACTCGGACAGTGCTTTTAATGGCACTCCCATGTTAATGTTTGTGTTCATCATTGTGGTTTCCCAGGGATTTTACCATCAACAATCTCTTTCTCTTTGCACCTTTTTTTCCCCTCTAAAGGGCTGTCATATTAACAAGGTTTTACATTTCCAGCATCACTAAATGAAAGGATCGGCAGAGTTATACTGTTTAACTGGGTGTAACTGTCAAAAGTTTTACAGCAGAGAACTCTAGCAGCAGACTAAAAGGACTGTAAGTCATACAGTAGCCCCTGCAAAGTTAATGTCAGACCTTTTCTTCCTCATTCCTCATGCAGGCTTAAAGTATTTTTGCAGATTGTGAAAAACTCCCCTGGGATTTCCACAAGTTTTTGGAATGTTTTTCTTAAATGCTGAAATGAATGCTCACTAGAACCATTCTCTGGGCAGAAGAGGCTTATGCTTTGTTGCTTAATTTTGTAACTAGACGCTTTCAGACTTCAGTCCATAAAATACCAGTGAATCTTGCAAAGACACACTAATACAAACTTTAAATCCTTAATACAAGAACTAAACCCCACTTTAGTCCAAACTGCAAAAACCTTCCAGAGAAGCTGGGTACACAATGGGGGCAGTTCCAAGTACCACAGTGCCATGACAGTTCTGCAAATGCTGGCAAGGTAACACATGTATTTCAACACAAACTGTAACCACAGCATCTTTATATACTAGATTAACCAGAGGGGAAGGAAGGCCTGAACACTTACCTTACAGCTTCCCCGTAATATTGCACAAGGGCCCAGAGAACCTAGAACTGTGTCTACATGTGCTCACAGCTGCAGTACACACCTGAAGGAGTTTGGTGGTGGGTGATGGTTTAACTATAAACAGCTGTAGATCAGAATGAACTGACCTATACCTGAAAATGTTACTTAAAACTCTCTAATTTTATACCATGTATGATAGACATGGCTATGTGTATATTCTAAGAACAGTTCAGTATCTTGATACAATACAGTGGAAGAACACCCAGCATCTTGAGATCCTAGACATAATCTTGACGTATTATAGCTGCCATCTTTATTCTGTTAGATTTATGCATTGTGGTAGAACTGTTCAGGTTTATAACTGTGGATATTCTCAAGCTTCTGTTGATCAAAGAATCACAGCTGAGCTGGAAGGTACCCTCATGAATCATAGAGTCCAGCTCCTGGTCCTGCACGGGACCATCCCCAGGAGTCACACCCTGTGCCTGAGAGCATTGTCCAAATGCTTCTTGATCTCTGTCAGACTTAGGGCTGTGACCACTGCCCTGGGGAGCCTGTTCCAGTGCCCAAACACCCTTGGGAGAAGAACCTTTACCTAATATCTGATCTAAAGACATGGAGCTCTGAAATCTGTCATTTTGCAGGCTTTCACCTGAATATGCAGTTGCAGCTGCCACTCCCACCTGACCTGCTGGCCTCAGCATTTTAAGAACTTCATCACAGAAGTCCTTAAAAAAAACAGTCCCAGGAAGGTTTCACAGTCCTTTCAGCAAGGGATAGTTCTTGGCCAGAACCATTCAAGAGTGCAACTCTTGAACCAGTGCTATGTTTGACAGTGTGCATGGCCATGCCAGAGCTATTTAGGTTGAGTAACACAGTAACAGACATGGGGACAAGGACTTATGCATGAGATATATAAAATGTCACATATTTAGTTGTCAGTTGTGTGCTAGAACCAATGTCATGCTCTGAATGTCACCTGAGCTAGTTAAATCACATTTTGTCTGTGATAATCCATATTACAGCTACACACATAGACAGTCATGTTTGTCAGCAGCTCTACAGATTTACCTTTATTTCTGCATACTTTTCATGTATCTGTTACAATTCAGTGTATTTACAGGCTGAGCACTTTGGAGCAAAGTCCAAACCAGTTACCTTAAGTCAGCTCTGAGCATGGTTTTATACAGAAACACAAGTAGAAAATGCTTAAATTTAAGCAGGTCTAAATTGGAACAACGTAATTAAGTGCCACAGAAAATGAAAGCTGAGCTTTGGGGGGACCACTGTAGTACAGTTATCTGAGAAGTAAATGATATGGATACTATACTGCTCCTTTATTTTAGTAAAGTCAGCCTGCCTGTAAACAAATAGCTTGTGATCCCTGATAGCCAGTGACCACCTGAGGTCTGAAAAAAAAGAAGTCAATTTTTTCCAAATTTGAATACAGGTAAAGATGAAAAGGCAATCACAAATGATGTATACCACCGTGTAACACAGAAATTGATAGAGGCATTTCCTGTTCCTCACTATCCAAGTATATCATCAGAGAACCATAGGATGACCTGAGTGGAAAGGGACCTTACAGGTCCTCTAATCCCAGCCTCCCTGGAGGAAGGGACACTTTCCACTAGACCAGGTTTCTCAGAGCCCCATCCAATCTGGCCTTGAACACTTACATAATGTTACATTATGATGTCACCATTGTGTTTCATAAACATATTTTCTATTATTATGGTGGACTTGGATGTGATGATCACTAGACTGTGTGCCATGAAGCATAACAATGACATTTCACATCAAAATAGTTTTAAAAGTTGTTACTTTAATTGGGACTTTTACACAGTATAAATGTACTACAGATTTAAGATACCATATTTATTATCTCTTAAATTACATTGTACAGTGAAATAAGGAAACAATTTACATTGCTCTATTTTTATACAAAGCACACTACTTACCAAAGAGTTAATCAACATTACAAGACAATTGTTCTGAAGTTCAGTAGGCAAATTGGCAAAGCTTTTCTCTGAAAAACATCTTGCAAAATGTTTTCCTACCCATCTGTTGAAAAGAGAGCCATTCTTAAGTAAGGAAAATGAAAAATGTTCTATCCTCACTTGTTAGCATAAGTGATACCTCTAAAGTATTATGAAGAAAAAAACGTTTAAAATGTAAACATTTCATATGCCAAAATAAACCCTATCTTGCAAAATAGAATTATTTCAACAGAAAGCAGATAAATTAAAAACAATTTTATTTTACTTACTTCATGCAAGCAGCATACAGGTTTTCCACTCCCAATGAATGAGCAATAGCCATGCATTCTAGTACAGGTTGCTGTTTGCCAGGAACAGGCTAGAGTTGTTAGAAAATTATCACAATTATTGTATATTTTAATTTACAGAAACCATACAGAAGTACAAAATCTTCAGTTCAAAGATTCAGAAGTAATGTCAGCTGCCATGGTACTTAAGTTTGTTTGCCTTTATGTAGTCATGTACTTCCACATGTCAGTATAGTAGGATTCAGCCTCATAACTCTAATGCATGAAAATGCTCAACTCTAAACAGGTGTTTGTTTTTAAACCAATTTTAATTGAACTGACTTTTTTTCTAAACATATGCCCATGAAACAAGATATGCAAATACACAGCATTTCCACATGCCCACCAAGAACAGTGACACTTACAATAGCACATATTAAACTATACTGAGTGTAATTTAATACATTGAATTAATCACGTGGAATACTGCTTTCAATCAGCTGGGGTTTCCAAGTGTCTATAATAGGTGGATGGTGTCACAGGCCTGACTCCCACCATTTATCCCACATTCACACCTGAGAACTGGGACTGCAGACTTCAGCCAGCACTTTGATCATGTAGGTCTCATGGATCTTGTCACTATAATTTAGTGTGAAGTAATAGATTTGAAATTTTCAGGCTCTACAGCTCACAAAGTAGCATGAGAAGTGACATACCTTTTGGAAAAAATTGCAGTAATCTCTTTTCAAAATGTAGATAGCAACTTCTTTTAGTCCATCCAGCCCATACATGTCTGCAATGCCCAACATGCGACTAAAGACAAAGCAGTAGTGACAGAAATCAAAAACCCCTTGTGTTATCTGCATTTTCCTTACAGGACAATTTACACACTAACTTCGCCACTTAATTCAGTTAGAACTTACTGCAGAAGGAGATTGATAACCAAGTGTGACAACAATCTTCAAAACAGAAACCTAATTGACCTAATTTGACCTAATAATAATCTCCCAGCCATCAAGTTCAGCCTGTATAAAAACAAGTCTCAGTCACTAGCTGAGAAAGTGTT
The DNA here is from genome assembly GCA_013398615.1 of Brachypodius melanocephalos. Taxonomy (NCBI): domain Eukaryota; kingdom Metazoa; phylum Chordata; class Aves; order Passeriformes; family Pycnonotidae; genus Brachypodius; species Brachypodius melanocephalos. The sequence continues at coordinate 3,266,719 of VZSR01000245.1, forward strand.
TAGAAGACTCCCAGTTTCTCTATTTTAAGGATAGCAAATGAAAAAAACATTTGTGCCAACGGAGTTCCAGAATTTTCTAGGTTTTTTTCCCCAAAGATCACATGAAATATTATTGATGACATTCTTAAAAAGCAGAGTGAGCAAACCATTAATTATTTTATATAATAATCAATGTCATAGTTTTATTTCATATATCAATTCATTAGCTAAACATTGATCTTGGGACATATTATAAACAATTATGTATTTTTAGGAAATTGTAGCATTTTACTGTTTAGTGGCAGAGTTCATCACCTAATATATAAATGGTTTCAGAGAATAGTTCACAAATTTCAGAATTTACTTCACTAATACAGGATTATGTATAAAACTGTGATTAAAAACTATCCCAGAAGAAAATGCCAACATTTACATTGGTTCCTATATTTCATCTTTCATGGACCTATGACTAACTACTTAGCCTTCTCATCACCTCGAGTGATTATTCAAAAATAAATTAAAAATATTAACTTTTATATACTATCACACATTGTATATATTATTCTGAAAGGAAGGTACAGGCAAATTGGGAATTATTTTGGTATAAAACATCACATCTCCTCATAGAGTATTCCAAAACCAGCTGGCACACCTTTTCCAGTAGCTGTCAAATAAATCAGATTTTTTTCAGCAGCTTTATTTTTGGAGTTTTCCTTTTGACTTTTAACTTAGAAAATATACAACAAGCAAACGAGCACGAACTAAAATTAAAAACTAATAAAATTTGACATATACCCAACATCAACTTCTTCTGGGAAGTCCAAAATAGCTCCATATATAAAATGCAAGATGACATTCATTTCTGCGTGGCTTATGCTGCAAAAAAGAAGAATGAAAAAATACAAATAAAGACCTGCCCATAATAAAATGCATCACATTTCTTAGCCAAAGGAAGTTGGTCAAAAAGCTGATACATCATCCAGCTGCTCTGTGAATGGAAGGCAAATGATCTGGTAAAATTAAAGCAATAAGATTTTGCAATGCTAAAGTATCTAAATGAACCACATTTAGGGTGAATTTAGCTACTCAATGGACTTGCTGAAACTTTCTAACACTTTATATCTTTAAAAATAAGTATTAAGCAGACTAACACTAATAACTATATTATTTACACTGATAATATGGAAGGATTTTTTTCAACATTGCCAAGCTCTTTACTAACAATAAGTCAACTATTAAGTAACTATGTATTTCAAAATTGTTTTATTACTCTAAGTCTTTCTTTTATGACATCTTTATGTTTTTGCAACACTAAAAATCCCTTTAGTAGTTTTATTACAATGTTTAGTAGAAATGTTACTCAGAATATTTAGAAAGTCTCTATTCAGATTAAGGAAGATGGCACAGCAATGTTTGCATCCTTTGACAGCCCCAGCCTCTTACTGCAGAAAGGCACAGAATGCCTCAATGATGGACATGACTTTCTTGTACTTGTGCACACACATTTTTGTGTGCAATCTTCAGGAGCCACAAGAGCTGTGTGCATTAGTGTAAATGGAACATTCATGCAGAGCTAAGACCCTTTAGAACATTAGACATGTTTAAGCAATTGACATTGATGACTAAAAGCAAAAGGAAAAAAAACCCAGCAAAGAAGCAAAATCAGCACAGCTGTCTCCCCTTATAGCAGTACACACAACAGCCATAAAGTCAGCAAGGAGGAGTTTCCCCACAGTCTTGACAGCTGTTACCTTAAGAAGAATTCTCATTATTTCAGAGTAAGCCATATGTACTTCATTTATAAGTGTTATAGAAGACAGCACAGAAACCAGCACTAAGCAGAAAAGTGAACTGGAAAAGGTAAAATTATGCATATGACTCATAATGACAGAAATTATGAGACATTGGCATGAGAATAGTCTCATATAAGGATTCAGTACTTCTCGGGAAAATGCCTCCAGTGAAAAATAAGGATGAAAATTTCTTAACCACAGAGAAATCAATTACAGAGAGAAGTGTAAACACCAGAGTAATTGGTGACTATCAGCCTCTAAAACACCATAAAAACTAAGGAATAAATTAAATGCAAATATATTGTTTTATAAGGATTTGGAAGTTATAACCAAATCAAGAGATAACCTTTCTGATTTTGCAGCAGCATTATTATACTGACAGGAACCTAACACGAACATTTAAGAAAGTATCACTTGGCCAAGAGATTTCATATTAACACAAAGCAGTTACATTTTGCAGCACTGTAAGGTACACAGTTCTTTATGAAGAAAATTGAGTCAGTCAACATCATGCCTGAAAAAAAAGCCAACATGTACATGGATCAGTACTCCTTTGCTTTTAAAGGAAATTGAATGTATTTCAGTAGAGTTTTCTGATTCTGAAAAGAACTAACCTGGCAGTCCCCAGCTTATCTATGAAGTCCTAAGTATTCATCCTACAGTGACAGCTCCACTATTCTCACACAGAAAGCCATGGTGAACAAGACCACTAGGTCAAATTGCTTTAATATATGCTGCTGGAATATCATAATTAGACAGCATTTAGGAAGTGTTATTTACCTTTACATTGTAAATATACTTATTGTACAAATGAGTATGAAAATTACATTGCTCAGACACTCACAGTTTTTTTTTATGGCAGGTACAACAAGAAGTGGAAGAAAAGAATTCTCAAGTAGATTGTGAATATTAAAACATACTCTACACAAAAGGATTAGTGCCCTTCTGCTGATGAAAAAGACTTTTCTGAATCATCTGACAATATTAACAAATACACTACACACAGAGTTTCATCCTGGAGTCAAAACAGTACTCAGGAAATGTATCAGGCTGGAGAAAAGTGTCAAGGCATATTAATCTTCAGCGCTCTGTACACAGCACAGTTGTTACAGATTTGCAGCGATTGTAAATTGCCTACCTTTGCTCCCACATGACTTGCAGAGACAACACTTACCCTTGAAGAGTGATGTGCTCTTGAGAGCTCTCAGCCCAACTTCCACTCAGCATAGCAGCAAAGTAACTAGATCTGGCACATAAAATGGCCCTGAGAGAGAAGAAGTAAACATTATTCCACTACATACAAATATTCATGATGAGACTCTTTGATAACATTGACTTAAATCTTTGCCCTTTATGCATTAAGGTGCCAGCTGTGTACTGCGTGCCTTTTCTCACAGTATGTTTGGAATTTCAAAATATGCTACAGAAAAAACCAAACAGTACTCTATAAATTTTTCAGTTAAAGCTTGCTTTTAGTATGACTTTGAGATTCACACAGAGGAAATCTATTACCACAGGCATCTTCCTTTTATTTAAAATTTCACATTTCTTTTTCCTGTTTTATTTACCAAGTAAGAGTAAATAACAGAGTTAGTAAATAAAGAGTTTATACAGCCCCATTATAAATAATTATATCCTGAACATCTTAAATTCTTCTTATATTACAAAAGGTGTATTTATCAAAATGTAAGTATGTAAGGTCTTGTATTCACAATGTGCTATCCACCAAAAGCCAAACAAAGCTTGATATTAACATATGCTGGGATATTACGATGTATTTTTAAAACAAGAGCTATCAGTTACTTCTGCTTACACTTACTGCCCTTCTATATTCAAAAGGCATAACTGGCCATAACAGAGCTAATTCAATTTACTACTACTTCCATAAAAGACATTAAAGAAACCCCAGAGCTGCAGTCTGTAGCTCAGTATCTCTACCAGTATCAGTCTTCAAAATATCAGGTAAGCAGATCTTTGCTACAGGACTCTAAAGGTGGATATGCACTGGCAAAGAGGAAAACAAGATAGTGGATGAAAACTGCTTTGTGATTTCAGTTTTCCAGATCCACACCAGTTATAGTGTAAGCCTTTATGTATCTTATCCTGCTTATTATAGCCACAGATAGTATGCTCATACACAGAATTTTTTCATGACACTTGCTAAGCTTCCTATTATTTATAAAATTAGCTTATGTCATGTATTTCCTGTGCCAGAAAAAGCAAAATGTTATACTTGGCATGAGAATCCTTTCTGTTACAGGTATTTGGTGTCTCTTAAAATGTTTCTGAGCACTCCCATTTTGCGTAGGAAGAAGCATGAAGAATGCTATTTATGGTTTCTTTTCTAGTCATTTTATATTCTGTATTCTCTCATCTCTCCTCCCTCGTCCTGCTTCAAAAGTCTCAATAGTTTAAATTAGAAACTTCTCTCACATTCCTCCTGTGAGTCATCCAGCAAAAATAATAACAACAAAGCTTTTACTGAACATTTCATATCTCAGTCAAATGCATCCACATGGGTATTACATCCTAACTTGAAGTGTATGAAATTCTGGGTATACACACAAGCTTTTTTTTATAAGGTACAGTAACAGTATCACAGAGATATGGAATACACTTATCTCCAGTTTTTTCTTCCATTCCAAATAAATTTTAATAATGAACAGTGATTAATCAACTCCAAGGCCATAGTTAAAGTGGATATTGTAAAGACTCATTTTAAATAAGACAGATACTCAGCAGAATATGGACAAGCATGCAGTACCTACATTTAAATTTTATCAGTGTATATTCATAAAATACATGGAGATACCAAATTATTTTGGAATAAATTTATTTGTGCTTTCCTACAGTGATGGTTAGTGCCAGTTTTATTACCAAACAAATCTGACTTGCTTCATGCAGAGCTCTGTAAGAATGCAACACTAGGAAAACATAAACCAGCAACACTAAAGTCTATTGGAAGTTCCCAGGACTTCATGAGAAAGGAAGGAATACTGACACAAGTGGTGGGAGACTCTGAGGTCCTAAACTGTCTCCTGTTAAAAAAAAAAAACAAAACCTCTTACAGTAAGTAAATAATTCTGGTGCTTTCACCACAATGATATTGAAAGTTCCATTGCCTTTATAGCTCCTACTGCTCACATGACACAGTGCTAAAATGAGCTCAAGTCCTGTGCCTGTTTCAGAACATCCTTGTTTCTATGATTTACTGCTGTATTTTTGATGCTAGTTAAACTAGATACATAGCTCCAGGCAGTCAGTGGCCTAAATTAAAGAAGCTTTGCTGATAGAAGCTCTTTGTTGCATTATTTTTTCTGCATTAAAGCATTTGTTTCTCAAACTTATGTATCTGAGGACGTACAATGTAGACCAGAAGAAAGAAACATTCTTTACTACACTTCATTCTGAAAATGTAGCCTCTATCCAAATACCCACACAATTATGACATATCTTCTATAAAGATACTGTAATGTCAGTAATAAACACCCCCACACTCCAGTTTTGTGTTGAGAAAGTACTAAAAGTAATGGAGGGTTTTTATAGCCCCTCTCAGTTACTTAATATACTCAAAGGGAACAAAATATAGGCAGTCTAGTTTGCTATCTCATATCAAAGGGATTTATATCAAAGGTACAAGGAATGGTACTGACACTTTAATTTGCTTTCCCAAGCCACAAGAGTACAATAAGCCAAAGTTCTTAAACGGTCTTGGACTTTTGATCTAGCAAAGGCTGCTGACAATCTTGACATCTACATAACTGAAGTAATGAAAGTAAAACCAGATTTTGTATGCAGATTCTGAAACAAAAATTACTACTCAAGATATTTTCTGCCTATATGAAAATTTTATTCAGCATTATTAATTGAATAGTTTATTAGTAGATTTTTCATCTTCTTTACAGAGCACAGATTATTTTTTATTATTTTGTATTTCATATATATATATAAAGTTAGGAAAAAAATCTACAAGTTATTTCCATGAGTATATATTCAATATATGAGTTTATAGTGGCAATCTTAGAAGTGCTAAAAGTGCAGTGGTTATCAAAATAGTTGCTGTTGATGATAAATTATATTCATTAGTATCAAAGTACAGCCATTCCACACATAAGACCTAAAAGCTGTAACAATTCAGAGGCAGGGAACAGCACCAGCAATAACTTCTTACAGATACACAATTACAGCAGCATTTTGTAACAGATGGTTATTGATTGAAAAAAAAATTACAGTAAACACTTATGTACCTGTGAGCTTGAAAATCTTTGCCTTCTACGCAAATATTAATATCTGGACAACAGCACTTCTTGTAGAGCATCAATAAGTCTTCTCCTAACACAGAAGCAGTTTCTACTTTGGAATTACCTGCATGTAGGGAGAAAAAGCTGTTTTCACTTTGTCAGGTGTACAAGAGACTATTGACAGTACACAGACAAAATATTTGAAAATAATCCGACATAATTACATTTTTGTTATTGCATATTCAAGCTAGAATTTTCCTTGAAAACTTTTCCAAACATTGCTTTTTACATCCTATTTTAAGTTATCAGAAACTTGACCAAAGCTATCTATTTGGTATTTACAGAAGAAGTGCTACAGTTACTCTTCCACAAGATTAAGCACCCAGTTTATTTTTTTCTGCAGAGGTCTGGAACCTGTACACTTAAGAGGTGCCCCTGGGGAAGTTTGGGGTGATGCTGTGCTACAGGCTCCCACCTGAACAGATCTGCTGCTTGAGCCCATGTCACTGACACAGCTGTAGCAGCCAGCTCCTCTGGGGAAGATGCAGCCCAACATTTCCTGGTGTTATTTCATTCAGAGCTGTAGTGTGGAAGATTCTGAAAGGTTCCAGAACCCTCATAAAACAACAGTGGAAGCAGTGCAATTTGCTAGGAAAGGAAGACAAGGGAGATACTCTGCTGTGTGCAATGGAGCTCACTGTATTCCAGAGAAAAGACAGGACATGGTGATGACCATGCCTGATGCCTGGCAATTCCAGATTTATTTCACCACACATTGGCTGGGAACGGTGCCTGCTTAACTTCTGCTGCAATTCATTTCTTCAAAGGGTGAGACAATGACGTGGGCCATGGAAAAGAATATCCATGGCAGCTGGGCTGTAACAACAGTTTTAATTTTGCCTGCATTTTTACAACTGTAGAAGTATTTGAACAATTATTTAAAAGACAAAAAGAGAAGAAAGTGTAATTCCAAACCTACCTGCAGCAGCTTTGTAGTTTTCTGCATCAATGACTGTTTCTGGAATCTCTTCCTCAATACCAGATAAACAAGCAACGTCTTTCTGCACAGCTCCACTTGGAGTATTCTGATCAACTGGTGTTCTCTTGTTTTGTCCAAGACAATTGACTTTTTTTTGAGCCTTCTGAAGAGTAGTAGTGTTGCTTTCTTGTATTTTCCTCATAAACAGCTCCTCAATTTCTTTAAGATTTATATCAGATGAATATAGAAGCCTAGAAGATGACACTAATTTTGACTCCCATAATTTTTAATTGAAGAAAACAAATTAAAAATTACATTTTTTAAAAATCTAACGAAATTCATGACCAGAAAACAAAGAGTTGGACACTCTGGTGCTTAAAAAACCAACCTTTAAAAAAATGTATCTCTGGAAAATCTATTTCTGCAAATGCTTGAAAAGCATAAATGAGCACGCCAAAATATCAAAACCTTCTAACATCAAGGTTACAGTAAAAAAATCATTAAAATTGCACAGAGATAAAAATGAATTGAAGAAAATAAATTTTAATTTCAAAGGAAGCACTTGAAGCACAAAAATTTGCAGTTAAGATTACCCAAGAACTTTCACTTTGCCCATCTAGTAATTCCAGCTTCCCACTTTCCCATCTGTTTCACCAGGTTATTTTTGGCTTGGGATCTGGAAAGGCTAACAAAGCCTGCAGTCTGTGACTGCAAAGATCTCACATTTCTAGAAACATGCTGCACTCCAGCACAGACAACACGTTTTATCCTTGGTTTCATACCATCTAGATGAAGTTAACAGAGTTTAACAGCAGAGCTACAGTTCCTTTGGATGTAGCAGAGATATTCAGAGATCTGCTTTAGTCACTCATTCCATGGCAAAGAGGCTTTTTTGTTAATACTGTTAATACTCACAGAACAGTCATTTGAGTGTGCTATTTGAACACTGTACTCTAAGGGGCAGAGAAAACATACAAAGAAATCATCTTCCTTCTGAAGTCCTATATTTAAAGGATTGAGATAGACAGATTTTTTTTTTTAAATTTTTTTTTTTGCTATGTGATACAGGTCCTCACCAGGAGAGAAGAAACAAGAATGTAAGGAATGAGAATGTTAATATTGTCTTAGATTTTGAAAGCAAGTGCCAGGAAAGGATGTAACAGGAACAATAAGATTTCACAGGGAAAGAGTAAGATCAGTGGACCCTTTTTACATGTGATTTTAAGGTTGTTGTGTATGTATGTTCTTTCAGAACTCCTAACCTGTGAACTGACCATCTACTGCTTTTCATACTTAAAGTGTTTTCCAACCTAGCATAACAATAGCCCGAGGGAAAGACAAGTAATAACATGCCATATGACCAAGAATGAGAGCAAAAGTTGCTTGATGGAGCAGGGAAACTTAGCAATTCTTTAGAAAATTCAAGACCACGACTTCCACACATTTGTCCCCATTCACTGTGCTTCACAGTAGGTAACATCTGTGTTTTACAGCTCTAAGGGAGTAGGAATCAAGAATAGAAATTCAGAGTAGAAACCCAGTTAAGCTAGAGATTTCAAAATTTCACTGAAGTACCCTGAAGTTTTGTCTTCAAGTTTTTTTGTCCACATTAGACCTTCCAAGAGCTGTCACTTAAATTCACATACATAATGCCAGTACTAGGGAAAAAAAAAAAAAGAAAGAAAGAAAAAAAATCCAATAACTTGCACTTTATCCCTCCATCTTCACCAGATGTAAGCTAATACCACAATTACACAAGTACACTGGTCACGTACTGAATTTAAAAACTGCAGGAAGTTCCCTAGGAAGAGTTTGTTGAAAAAAAATAAAATTGCCATTGAACATGTTAGGTTAAATTTGCACTGGAACTTCTCATTTACCTTTCTGTTGCTACAGAGCTTTTGCATATTTAACACGTAGACAGTACAAATTGACTTTGAGGGAGAAAGAAAATTAGCAGCAGCAGATACTCTTTTGGCATAAATTAATTATTTTAATATTCTTACTTATTTCTGCAGTAACTGAAAAACATCCATAGGGAATCTCATAAGCTAGGCAATGAGGCAACAATCTCCTGGGAATGCTCAGGCTATTTTCAGAGAATCTACACATGAAACTTCAGGAATGCCATTAATTTTGTTATCATTAGGCTTCAGTCAATAAAAACAGCATCCTCACCACAGCTAGGAACTCAGTAAATAAAACAAATCAAGTGGCATTTTTCAACCAGAACTAAGTAACTGGTTTCTGGATCTGAAAAAGTTAATTCTATTTAAAGTAAGTTTTTTTCCTGTAAAAAGTAAAGAAACTTTGACTCTTTCAGTTAACATTTAAAATCCAGTCACATTCCTGGATTTATTACTTCCAGAAATTCAGCAGGTTATCTTAATATTAGAGTTCTGCTTAACACAGACTGTAAATTTATTACTTTGAAAGACTCATGGATGCAGCCATCATTTTGCTTCACAGACAGCAAAATTATTTTGGCACATCTTTTACAAATTTCCTTTTATCTCTGTAAATCTCATTAGATGTTCCACAATGCAAGATTCTGCAGCTTTCTATAACCTGCTATAAGAAACTTTGCTTGGCAGCACCCTGTATTTTATAGGCTAATTTCTAAAGCAGAGTGAAGTTTTCTAGACTGTCTCCTCCACAGTATTAAATGGTGCCTTTATGGATATGTAAAACATAGGGAAATCTGGCATCCTTGGACCTTGGGGCTCAGATGGTTTAGTGATAATGTAAAATCATCTCTTCAAAGCAGTTGCTTTAAGAATCCAGGACCCTTACTGCAGAATTGTATTAGGAATAGTTTATCAAAACTGTTCCAATCCTCTTAAGCAGGCATCATTCAACTGCCTCTGAGAAACTGAGATTAGATATAAACATGGATCAAAAAAAAAAAAATCCAGTAAAAAAAAAGACAAACTCATTGTTTCTATGTATGTGGAAAGGAGATAAGATTGCCATTGTCTGGCATGTGTTCAAAGTGCATTTTCATCAAAATAAGTCATCGTGGTGAAGTCTTTATTTCCCCAACAGAATACAGCATAAATCTAAACACAAGCTTCATGTTCTACCTTACTTATTTCCCTCCTTAGCAAAGTCTAATTCTTCTCAATGACTGACTTAGCTCATATTTATTACCACAAAAAACTAACTTAGTGCTATAGTGACAGATCAGAGAATACGATTGTAAGAAAAAAGTGTAGGAAAAAATTAAAACACTTAAAAAACTTAAAAATTAAGTATTCAAGATGAGCAGATTTCTTAATCTCTTAACTTGGTTTCACAATAATTTGTTTTCAACTTTCTCACTGTTACACTAGAAATAACTTTTAATAGAGCATTTTAATTTCCACAATTCAGGATTTATTGTTTCACAAAATTTAAGACAGTGACATCACATCTCCCATATTGTCACATTTGTAGGGCAAGGTTTGCTAATTTTAGCTCTTTTGGGAAGGATGATTTTTTTCAGCTGTACTGCTGATTCCCTTATGTCTTAATGCAGGGAAAAGAATAGTAGTTGTGCCAAAAAATCCACCTGCAAGTGCCACAAAAAGCCCTTTTCACAGCTGATTTGTTTTCAAGTTCCATGAATCAGTCATTTAGAGAAGATATTCCTTGCATGGTAGGCTGCACCACATCAATAGGCACGAGTGATAAAAGAATAAAAGAGAAGGACCATATCAGAATAGTCCATGAAAACCACGAAATTCCAAGAACACGTGAGCCAGGCTATTCTTAAATAAAGAGGTCTGCAACCATAACCCACTAGGGGGAATACACAAGCACAGATATTAACAGTAGGATTGCTGAGGTATAAACACAAAGGAATTCAGTATACCTATGCATAACTCAGGTTTGTTGCCTCCAAAACAGCCATTATCCAATAGAGACTATGAAATTTACCAATCAGGAAGAAACTCACAGATAATTTATTTAAAGGAGTATTTCCCTTTTTCACTATTTTGTAGTCCAGTGTTATCTACTGGAACTCTAACTGGGAATTGTATTTAAAGAGCAAATATTCACGAACATTCTATTTGGTGTAACACATTTATGAAAACCTCACATGCAAGAGAATATCATGCTGGAAATAGTGCTAAGCCATCACCTTCTGTAGAGTTAGTATGATGCTGTAATTAATTTAACAGGTACCCCACCTTATGGCTTGGGGGTTTTTTCCTTGCACACAGAAAAGAGTCTGATAGACATGAGCAACACAGAGTTTGCAAGAGATGTGGCTAGGAGGCAGATGAAATGGAACAATGCTATAACCTATCTGTTGTATTCATAGCAGTTACTATAGGGGAAAGTTTTTTATACAAAGGAAAGGTGTGCATACATAGACTCTACAGAAAAAAGGTTACTGCCATCATGCTGTCTAGAGTTTACCTTCTAAAAGGTTTCTGCCTGCACTTAAGTGAGATGTAACATCTTTGTCCTGCCTGATACAGAATTCTACAAGCCCAACATGGTCGAAGGCTTGGCTGGTTGAATCAACTGCTGGTATTGCAAACTAACCCCTGTGGCAGTAAATGTCACAATGACAATCGTATTCCTTTGTATTCGATTGTTTTTATTGCTTTTTAACTGGATCTCACGGTCATTAGGTCCTTCTCTGTCCTTCTTTGTATCAGCCCCCTCTAATAGAAATATTAAGAGACAATATCTAGATTTTTATTGCTAAAGCAATATTTTGTCCAACTGAAAGAGAAAATAAAAAGCAGTTTGCCCCTCAGCAGGCAAGACAGCAATGATCTAATGATCTGTGGCAGACAGCCATCCTTCAGGGATGCTAAGTTTCTCTTCTTGAGACACACTGCAAAACCCTGCCTAGGCAGCCATCTCCAGCCATCAATATACTTGCAACTGTTGACATTTTTTTCTAGTTGTGTCCTGAAGAATGACAGAAGGCTATTGGAGAGCGGAGTCTATATTACATTAACTTCACCAGGCAAAGATGTAGGGGTCATAGTGTCTACAAGATGGATGCTGCATGCCTGGGGACCAGAAGTTTCTTCCCGGTGTACTCAGATAGTGCAAGTGTACAGAGGAAAACAAAGCACTGCTTCGTTGCTCATCTACTTCGTGCTGAGGCTATGCAGAAAGATCAGCATGAAGTCTTCTGTGTCCTGTCTCCTGCTCAAAAGAGGAGGCAAGAGGAGCTGCACAGCCTTCAGCACACACGTGACACATAGCCCACTTCATCTCTCCTGATGAAGAGAGACAGAGGCCCAAAGGAAGTGAGCCTCACTGAGATGCAAGCCAAATATAGCTCGTGAGAAAAGAAAGCCCCCAAATCCCCATGGAAAGATAATTTTTACTCAGGAGAATAAAAGCAAAGCTGACTACAAACAGGAAAAGGAATAAGATTTTGTTATAGCTTTGATGAACTCTGCAATACTATTACTAGTATTCCACTGTCCATATATACAAGAAACCAGAACTTTTGTAGAAGACAATAACTATCTCTCAGGAGCTCAGCTGCATCTACAGGTCTCTGTTACAACTCATCATGGCAGCTCACATGCTCCAAGAGCTAGGCTGGCTTCCAGTAAATCTAAAGCTCTAATTTAAGGCACTGTTTTGCACTTAGGAAGATCTAGCTAATTTGCATCTTAACAATAAGAAGCCACTGAAATTCAACAGCCATTGATACTACTTGATCATCAGAACAATGGATTAGGCTAGGCTCTTTTCAACCAATCCTTTCTTTAGTCCAAATTAGTTCATTATTGTCAAACTTAAGTGTAGACGAATCTCTACAGAATGTGCTAGATTAAAACGCACCAAAGACTAAGTTAAGAAAAGCAATTATCTTGCAAAGCACACTTCATACACAGCTTAGAACATATGGGGAGGTTCATTTGAAGATTTTAAACTCACTGTGAAAAGACACAAGATTTAAAATTAGTTGAGCTGAGTTTAAAGATGTTTTCCAACAGCATGCTTTTTGGAGAGCATGTGGGACTCCAGATATCATTCCTTGCCTTATAGCAAATCCAGACAAAACTGAAAGCAAGTATCAGTGATATATTAAGTGCTTACCATTAGGAATACAAACCTTTGATATAACAGTACATCAATAATTATTCAGAATAATTATTTCAAAATTAATTAGATTTTTTTTTTAATTGCATTATCATGTTTCTCCATGAAATTCTTCTGTAACACCACTTACATGAAGGTGAAAGAAATGAATAATATCATAGTAACAATGGAATGAGGAAAAATACAAGACAAAACCCATGCTGTTTTGTTTCTTACCAGTCGTTTTGCTAATGCTCCTACCACGCCGTGGCAGCGACCCAACAAATGCCTGGTAATCAACCTGCTCCACTACAAGGATTCTATGTTTCAGATACTACTCTGGCTTCAGAAAGTTTTCTTTCATAATTAGGTTGTGTTACAAGCGCTGAACTTTAAAACTGCAACACTATCCCATTGCTATTGGCAACAATCTCAGGAGCCTGCAAGTACCTACATTTTCTAGGCACATCCTGAATTCATGTGAAGTCTCAGAATGATTCCTTTCTACCATGCTTCCTTTTCTCCTGGTGTGATCAGCTCTAACACCAACTCTTGTTTAAAGAAAGTAGGTGGCACCACAGCTTTGTTAGAGAAAAGCAGTTCTTTGAAAAAAGGATTAGAGGAAATACAAGAAGGAGGATTGCAAGGTCTGGTGGCAGCACCAGGCAACACCCCTCATGTAACTCACCTAAGGTTTGGAGCAAGACATGAGAGATGTTGCATATGTGGCAATGGGAAAACAGCTGGCAGTGCAAAAACATGCTGGCCCTTGCACCAGCACCTGGGGAGCAGCCAGCCCACACACCTCCCTCTGGGATCCCAGTCGGCATCAAAGCTATGCCGTGTTTGGCTTAGCCCGTGCTTCACTAGGACTTGAGAGATGAGTTTTGAACTTAATGCATTTTCAACTAACTTGCTGAAGCTCTCCTAGGTTCCTACATCTATAACTTCTTACAATATGAACCGAGAGTGGCTTTTATTTGCTCTTTTCATCTGGGAATCCAGCTAAAAAGAGTTTTAGTAGGCATAGACAATCTCAAAGAATTTTTGCTGTTTTTTTCTCTTTTTCTTTTACGAGTCCTTTACATGCCACAAAAAGCATGCTAAGGTGAAGAGTACAGTCATGTGCTATCAGCAGAAGGACAAAGGTAGAGGAAAAGAATTTGCAGAAAAATCCTCTGCAAACTCCGCAGGAAGGCTGTGAGGGTACTGCCTTGAACGGGAAAAGCTTTAAAACAGGTGCTGGCACTGGGAAAAAAGAAGAGGCAGGACACAAGAGAGGTGGTGCCGGGGCCAGCCCATCAATCCTGCCGCGGCCGCGCACTCACCGCAGGAATTCCCGTAACTCCGCGGGTTCCATGCCGTCCAGCTGCAGTTGCCCGCCGGCCAGAGCTTCGCAGACCAGCGGCGCCCGGGCCAGCAGCACCGCCCGGTGCAGCCGCACCTCCCCGTCGCCAAATTGGAAGGTCACGTCGGAGTGGGTCCCCTCGGCCAGCAGCCTGCGGGACGGCACCGTTACCGCGAGTCCCCGCCCCGCCCGGGCCGCCCCCCGCTCGGCCGCCCCTCCTCACCCACCTGTCGAGGTCCTGCCGGAGCTGTTCGGCCAGCGCCTCCTTCAGCCGCTGCCGCTCCGCCGCCGCCGGGCCGGGGCCCTTCGGCGCCGCGCCGCCGCCGCAGCGCGCCATGTGCCGGCTGCCACCCCGCCTCGCGCCCGGCACGGCGACAGACGCGCGGGGCGGGACTGGCAGTCGGTGCCTTGGCGGCGGGAGACGGGCACCGAGAGAGAGCAGCGGGACGGCGCTCGGGGCGCAGGCAGTGACCGGCCCCGGAGCATCAGCGACGCGGGACCCGCGACCGGCGGGACGCGGCGCCTTCCCCGCGCCGCTCGCGGGGCGGGGCCAGCAGCGGCCTCCACCAATGAGAGAGCGCGGCACTGGCCTGGCCCCGCCCCTGGCAGGGAACCCGAGGGGAGGGCGTGGGCTCTTCGATGGGGCGGGGCCTCCGATGGGGCGGGGCCTCGGCCGGCAAGGTGCGCGTGCCGCCGGGAGGGCGCCCCCTGCCGCCCCGCCGCGGGCCGTTCCCGCCGCGCCCCCGAGCGCAGCGCCCTCAGGCGTGAGGCCCGGCGTTCCCCGGCCGTGTGTCCGTCCCGTGTGTCCCTGCCCTGTGCCCATCCCTGCCCTGTGCCCATCCCTGCCCTGTGTCCCTGCCCTGTGCCCCTGCCGCAGGGCAGGAAGCGGGCTGCAGCTTCCAGCCAGCCGGTGGTCTGCAGGGAAATCCGTACTCCCCAGAACTGGTTGCCTTGCCAGAGCAAAACTGCTGCCCAGGTGATACAAGTCTCAGTGTGCCACCTCCTGAGACAAAGGAGAGCCTTTCCAGCTTCGTAGTGTGAGTAAGAGAAGCACATAACCGCCTGAGTTGGTAAGTGCTGAACGTCTTCAGGGAAAAATGCTTGAAAGGCAGGTCCCAGCCGTGGATGTAAGGAGGCAAGTTCAACACCATTGTCATGATCATGAGGAGACTCTTCTGGGATTTGGAGAAGGTTAGCCATGAGCTAACACTGGGCGGACAGCAGCGCTGGGTCCTTCCTTGTGAGGGTAACACTGAGCGGGGACTGCACCACGTACCCGGGTGGGACACAGTGGCTCAAAGGGTACAACACCCACGGCAGTGTGGGGATGTGTTGGGACTCTCCAGCATCTCTCAGCTCTGCTCTACTCTGATGTGGACAGCTGGTTCAGGCTCACCTGGCCCTGATGCCTCCCCAGTGGGCTCTTGTCCACCTTTGATTCCAGGGCACTGTGCTTGCTCTGCAGGTGGAGAGGGAGGCTTTGGAAACCTGACAGGGAGTTGACACCTATTCTGCGGCCTCATGTTTTTGCTTCTTTTCCCTTTGTAGTTAGCATACAGTTTTCTTCTCCCCGGCCATCACACACAAGTTAATTCTACCCTTTGTGTCTGTAATCACTGTGCCTCTTCCTCCTGTAAACACAGGAACCTGGCAGCAGTTCTTGGAGGTGAGAACAGTAGTGCTGACATGGGAAGGATAATGCCAACAATGAGGCATTATTTTCAAGAAATTACAACAATCATAGCATGAGTGTCCAGGCTGAATACCAGATCAGACACTCCAGCTTTTCAGACCCAGTTCTTAGCTTCAGCAAATCTCTCCATAGGAAATCAGATAAAGTAAAGGGAGTTGTGTAAGTTGCATTTTATTAGACAGAGGTGGGTTTGATACATGTTATATCTTAATTTTCCATTGTTCTTGTTCAGACATGTGGAGTGTACAGGTTTCCCATTTTTTAGTCAAGAAAGAAAACCACATTGCACAAAGCAGCTGCATTCAACAATACAACAAGATACGGATCATTATTCACTTGAAGACTAGAAACGTACCCAGAAAATTTTCAATCGTTCAGTATGCTAAAATATAGATAAAAAGAGTTAATTACTGTTTAATGATAAAATACATTAAAAAAATTCAGGCAAATCTAGAATGAAAACTTGTGACTTTCTTCAGTATGGCACCACTCTATTGTTTCATTATAAATTTGTAAAAGGCACCACACATTAAAACTGTAAAGCAAGGGAGAAAACAAAACCAAGCAACTTTCCATGATTTTCTTTCTGTACAAATACATATGTATTTTAAGGCAGGTGTTTTTATGTGCAAAATACAAGTATACAAGTAAAACCAATGTTGGTATCATATATTCTCATACTCACTTCTTTTAGCTGTACGATTAGTGTCCAAATGTACAGTACAATGAAAACACTTTTCTCTAACAGAGCTCAAAATAGAAGGCAGGCTGGAAACATGGCCCTGATAACAATTAGGTTTTAAATCTGAAGACCTTTTATTTAGACCCCTTAAAACATGTACAAACAGTACATTCTCTTTTCCTTTTTCTCGTTCATTCTCTTTTTCTTTTTGTCTCTTCCTTAAGAAAGGTCCATATCAACTTGTTCACTATGTCAGGTTGATCCTGCTGGAGCCAATGACTGGCTTCAGACAAAATAGTTAATCTGAAATGATTTTTAACATAAATCCTTGTAATTTCTGCCATCTCAACTTCCATAAATGCATCTCTTTCTCCCCATAACAGCAGGGTTGGCATGATGACTTCATGGTGCTGCAGAGGTAGGCAGCTTTAAAAATAAAGCACACATAGTTAAGTCTTATTTTAATAAAAAACCACCAAGACATATTTCATTCAGCACAGCTTTTGAAATTGATGCAGTGAATCTCATTGTAAACTTTCCAGGTTCCACAATATCTTCTACAATACCAAGAAAAATGCTGTCACTCCAAGTTCTACCAAAATGACCTACTTAAACTTTCAGTAATTTAATTTTTTTTCTTAATGCAGTTATTTAAAATTGAATATTTTATAAATATTACCTGATATTAGAGCCATTATGAAAGATGAAAGTAGCTAGAATGAAAAACTTTTCAGCATTAACCCATCAAGAACTTATTCCAGCACATTTCAAAGATGCTAAAAAATTTAACTAAGTTTGAATTGCCTACTTTTAGCCACATGCAGTGACAGACCAGCTGTGACAGTTCAAAACAGATTCCATCTGATCAGATACAAATCTTTATTATATTAATGCAAAAATAGGATTATTTTAAACCAGTAAAAAATTTCCTAAATTTTTATGATATATGTAAGTTCTAGTTTTAAACTTAGGAGTTAGTTAAGAGACTATGCACTGTAAAATGAGCAAGACAAAGAAGGTGACATGTCTTAGTTTAAAGTAAGACAAAGAAATTGAGACTTTGAAGATATTCTTCCTCTCTACTTATGTGTGAATTCAAGAAATGTTAATAAAAGATCACTTCAGATAATAATTTCATTTTGAGCAATGAATTACAAGAATTCTTAAAATGGCCTTTTTTACCAGTGCATTTAAATCTCATTTTGCAAACAACCTGACCTCACTCACTGAACCACAGCTTATTCATAGTACCAATTTTCAAAATTGATAATCTGATGATCTGATTCAGTGCATTTACTCTAATCTTTTTACCTTTTAATCCAGTATCCTGGATCTTTTCACTACTAATGTGTATTTTTTCAGTTCTGGAGAGTTTACTGTTCTGTGCCTTGCAAGATTTGTAGCTTCACTTAGGTAAACTCTATGAGGCTTTTTACAGGCTTTTTTTTTAACAAGCTTTTTTGTCACTTTTCATTGCCTATGAACTATATTTCTGTTCAGTCTGGAAAATGGGAAATTATATCATGCCTGAAGTTTCTGGAAATCATCTTTAATAATGAATAATGCACAGATTTCACATCTAGAAAGGGAAGTTCCATTCATGACATGTTAACCTCTTTGAAAAACACTCAGATGTTCATACAGCATTGTTATACAGCTTTTCTGTAAGCAATGAAGTACTTCTTAACTGTTCTAAGAGAACTAATCTCATTTTCTAAACAAATGGCATATCAGAAGAAATTCAAATTCTAGCTTCTTACCTATCTCTCTCAACCAAGCACGATAGAAAAACTTTACAGATTTATTCTCAGAGTGTTTGTATTTAATAGATAGTGAAGGGAAGGACTGCTGTGCTATCTATGAAAAGATGTATTCATTGGTGATGGGTGGAAGTATGTTATTTCAATCACCTCTTTGGAAATAACATTCCAGAAAAATTGGGCTCTGAAGAATGAAGCTCCAAGTGGACAGCAATGAATTGAAACCTTTAACAGTGGGTCACCAATATCAGCCCACTGGGAGTTGTGGTGAATACAACTCAAGAGCATCCATGTGCTGCTTAATGACTTAGATGAGAGAAAGGGAAAATTCCAATCCAGTTTTCATATTTAATGATTCCCAGCCCATAAGGTGTGACCATCAGAACGGATGACAAGAACTGAATGACTGATCTTTCCATTCCAGTCCAAAGCTGCATTGTGGCTGATAGCACCTAGACAAGAGTCTCTGAATTCAGTACAGGGGTACTTTCATTAGAAGAATAAAGCAAACAATGCACAAACATACACACAAAACACATGCAGGAATTTACAGCTGTGAAGATACTTTCTGACCTATAACTGATAGTACACTTTCTCTTTGAGTCTTTTAAAGGATTTTGGGAAGCTGGTCTTTTGCTAGAGGAGCATGCAGGGCACTTATCACTGCTGAAGACTGGAGACAATAAAGGAAAAACAAGTTCAATGGCACTCTTCTTGATACAATCCTTCAAGTTAGTGCTATAAGTAGAATATATGCAGAGTTAACACTTCTAGCCCTGTTTTTGGTAGATAAAAAGGGGATGTCAGTCTGTAAGGCCAAGCCAATTCCTTTCAGGAAAGTTAAAACTATTAGAAAACTGTTGGAGAAAATAAAATAAATATTAATCTTGCAAAAATATTTCCTATTACAATGCTATCTCTGTTTTACTCTATGAAGTGAGTCTGCTAAGACCAATAAAGGAACAAAAGAACCCAAACTCAAACCAAAGTAGGTTAGTTTTAGGCTTAGTTATAAAAGTTACCTCTCCAACCTTTCTTAAAAAGGAGAATAGCCTAAACACAATAGAATTGTGCCAGATCTGGTTTTGTAAAGTTACAAGAGAGGGTAACATTCTTGGATGCCATATCATCTAGTAATATTATATAACAATAATCCCTTGATAGATATTATCATAATATGAATTGAAACGCAAACAATGAATTGATGTTAATTTTTAAAGAATTATTTAGAGGTGGATTTTTGGGATTGCCACGAGGGCTGTGAATGAGGAAAGGCCTTTGCTTTATCAGATTTTGAAACAAACTTTTTCCTTCCGTGCACTCCGCTTGTTTTGCAGTTTTGTGTGGACACCTGACAGAACACACCCAGCCTCTCACTGCTTTACCGGGGCCGTGCCTGCCTGGGGAGGCTTCAGGAACTCACCCGGGGATTTTCCCAGGTTCGGCAGCAGGAGAGGAGCCGCAGTAACACTTTTGGGCTCCAGGGGACTCTCTAGAATATTTTCCTTTGGGAATATTCTACTCACCTGAAAATAGTTCTGTAATGGTTAATGGGTCCTGTTAATGCTCCAGGTTGTGAAAAGACATAGAGATAAGCTTCAATATCTTCTGCAGTTAATCTGCAGCCTTTCCTTCCAATTCCAGTGGCCTGGCTGGTAAATAAACTTTTCAAAACCTACAAAAGCAAGAAGAAAAAGGTATTATGTAAGATAGCTGGAAAATGGGATTTCTCTTCTTCAACAGGACACATCTTTCTAAAATCTGTTTATGCATATTTATAAATCTATGTTCAAAGTACAATGAATGGTTCAAATGAGTTTTCAGAAAGCTATGTGTAAATCAAGTACAGAGAAATACCAGTATTACCAAGTTGCTGCATCCTGACCTGTGACAGGCAAGGCAAATGCAGGCTGACAGGGTTTTTTTGGGATGGACCCCAGCAGGTGTCAGGGCAGGAGGAGGATGATCCATGACCTCCCAGCTGGCTGAGCCCTGTGTGTGCAGCACTGGGAGCTCTGCACAGGGCTGTTGGTGATGAGCAGGGTGTATCCTGCAGCTGCCTCGTCCTTTTCTCTCTGCTCCCACCTATTTAAGATTTTACAAAGTGTTGGCCTTGGCTTCTCAGGCAGGATGAATCACCTGGCAGAACGCACTGCCCAGGCTCCCACACTCCTGCCCTGCAGCAGGCTCTGGGAGATGAGACAATGTCCCACTGCACACAGGAAGCTCAGAGAAGCCAGCAGGAATTCCCCAGGCACCAACTGTGTCCCACTGCCACGGGCACAAGTAAAACCAGCTGCCTCTCTAGTGCACTGCAGTGCTGGAGGTTAAAAGTACATCCCTCAGCACCTCCTAGAAATGCAGAAGTAAGAGTTAAATCTCAGAGACTCTGTCTACTTGTATGCTAATTTATATAAAGCTTAAGAAGAAAAATAAAAAAGCTCCATATTTTTTCCAGTAATTATGACTACACCAGAAGGGATCAATGTAGGTGGCAATTCTTCCATTACTCACAGTTAGATATATAAACAAGAGCATTCATTTTGCTCACCTTGAAATCATTTAGTGTAAACATGAATTCAGGAAACCATGGCATTTGGAAAAAGAAGTAGTAACCAGATTTAATCAATTGTGATGGATGTCGTAGAATGTATTCTGAAACAAAAATGTCCATGAATTAAAAATGAAAACTGATGGCTCAAACAAAATTACTATTAATATTACTATTTTTTTAAACTTAAAGGAATGTTTTAAAAATATTACATTAAAGTATGCTGTGTGACAAAAGATGATTATTGTTTCAGGAGTAAATATATATGATGGGGCCATTAAAAATACTTCTTTCATACATGTTAGTAGAAACAGCCAGCAAAACAAAAGTTTGCCAAAGATTAGGTGATGACAGCAACACTGGAGAATTTAATTCTGTGATATGTTTTCACTTAGAGATCCATTTATGTAGCCACTCCAAAGCATTTTTTCCAGATGTGGAATAAAAGGTATTTCTCTCATCAATTATGTGATGCACAGAAATGTGTAGATGATGATCCACTGACATTGTAAAGACTGCATCACTCCTGTTCATAGAATTTTTCTAGCAGTGTCTTTTTGGCAATTTCAAGAAATGTAATCAAGGTTACATGGAATCACTTTTTAAAGATTTTTACAGTCATTTTTAAAGACATAGAAGCATATATAGCAAAAGAAAATTATATATATAACAAATTTGCATTGACTGTTTTTTTTTTTAAATTGTAAATCTGCGTCTCCAGTGAGTTTCAAGAGCCAACACTGACATTCAGACACTCAAAGCAAGCACACAATGAGTGCAGGTATGAGGAAGTTTAGAATTTTTCCTTTACAGGTGCAAATTCAGGAACGTAAAAACTGCATTCCCAACACAGGACATATCTCTGAAATATTAATTCTGACAGTGAATAAAACGAGGTTTAAGCCAACATAAATTGAAGTGTTAGCTATCTTCTAAACTTTCATATCTTATACATTCTTAAATTACATTACCCATTATATTTTTCCTGATGGACCATTGTCAGCACTGATCACTTTACTTTTCTGTACTATTTACAAACTGTGTATTTTCTTTTAATCCACACTAGAATAAATTTGATGTAGGGAGAATTTGTCAAGCTACAGAACAGATTTTGTAGTTCAACCAATATGCAAACAAACACTATAATAAAATGCAACTGTCTTCTTGACAGCCTCACTCCTGCTCTCAGTGGAAACACTGCAAAAATTTCCTGCTTGCTGATGTGGTGAACAGACCTCTCCATGGGTAAATGTGGATCATCCACCTGCCAAAATGTCGTTTAGTATCTTAGAAAGGTGCCCAAGAACGCTGTGAGAACAACAAATGTGGATGGTGTGGCTGATCCCACAGCGTAAGGTCAGATTTACATTCAATTGAAATGAAAATTAAGGCTGTCCTGAATATTCTTAGCTATTTATGGGGAAATGGGGTGACTTTTAAAATGGAGATAGGGTAAGGCCAGCAACTGAAAAAATCAAAATTAGTGAGATAGTACTTTCCTTTTCATTACTGAATGTTGCTATAATTCCTATGAAATGTTTTGTGATTCTGGGTAGTGGACAAATTCAACTCTATCACACAACAAACAGCTAAACAAGTCCTGTTTCAGCAAAGTACTGGTATATTTCTGAGCATCTAGTAAGTACCCTGGAAAGACTTCTCCCAATGAACACTGCATCAGATCATAAATTGTCACTTGTCACCTAAATTAGGATCTAATTCCTATGTCTGAATCGCATTCATACAAAGGCAGGCTTACGCAGATTTAATAATGCAGTGTGGCCTTTACTGAAGTGTAATCCAGTATACATCCCTCTTTGGGAATTTTTTCCTGATAAAGTGGAACAAAACAGATTCATGTGTATGAAAATTATGTTTTTGGACCCTCAAGGAGTAAAAGAAATCTGCAACTTTTGTTGCAAGCATTCCAACTTCCTACAATAAACTTATTTCCAGAAGTCAAATAAATACTTGCTATCTTACTGCTTCATAAAATACAGTGCAGACTGTGAGAGCCACAGGGCACTGACAGCTCATCTGCTGAGGCAGGCTGTTGGGTCTCAAAGCAAACACAATCATGACCAAAATGCAGATACAAAGACTACTGCAGAACTCACCTGTAAATACAGAAGGATGAGGGAAATTAACCACGATCAGCTTAGTCACCATTTCAGGGTAACAGATGGCCACCAACCAAGCAATCATTCCTCCCCAGTCATGGCCAATCAACACACACTTGTTGTATCCTACATAAACACAGATACATGCTTTTATTTCAAAGGAATTAGTATCCACGGCAATCATCACATACAATAAAATCATTACTGGGCTAAATAGGTGATTCAGCACATTTAATAATGTAACTTCAATACTGCACCACTTCCACTACTAACAGTCACAAAAGATAGGGCACTGTTATAGCTCAAAAATCTACAAATACTTCAAAGTGTTAAACTTGACTTAATTAAACTTTAACTATACTACCTCCATGTCACCATAAAGTCTCTCAGAATGCAGATGGCCACCCTGCTCACATCTTGGCCAGTGCAGGGTCACATAGTTCAGTCTGCAGTCATTCTAACACACGTACATTTGCCATTTTTAGGGAGTTTGCAATTTGAAACTGCAGACAAGAAGACTGAGCAATCTCCTGAGCACCTCCAGAACAAAATTGAATGAATTTTTCTAAATATGAGAGGTTATCTAAGCACTCCATGCCATCCCTATGCAAAAAGTGAGCATTACACTTAATAGCCATATATATGGCATGTGTAAACACTGCCATTTATATACTTAGGAGGCCATAGCTTTTCTCCATAAGCTGTTTTGTTGGCAATTTTTAAAGTTCTGGACATTCACATACTTATTCTTTCATCAATAAAAATGTAATTTAGCAGCAATAGAAGGGGCATGGGCAGGATAGTGACCAAGGGTTTTGAAAGCTTAATCACTCCTTTTTTAACCACTGCTGGAAAACAGCATACTAAAGTGTCAGATACCATCACCCTCCTCACTGAGGACTGGAATTAGAGCACACAGACTACAAATGAAACGTATAAAAGCTAAGATGTTTAGAATTCTGACATTAATTTGGACACAGTTGTCAAAGAACCTTATAAACCTTCTTGGATAGAAATCTTTTGGAGCACTTTTGATGTAATCAAGTCCTCCAAAAGAATTTAACTTGGGATTAAGACAAACAAAGATAACAAGGCTCTGAAGTGCTTTTTCCAAAAAAAAAATTAAATCCCTCTGAAATTGAATTATGCTGAGAGCACTTCTCAAGCATAACCATGGCATTACCATGGAGATTAACACAA
Source organism: Brachypodius melanocephalos (assembly GCA_013398615.1). Classification (NCBI taxonomy): domain Eukaryota; kingdom Metazoa; phylum Chordata; class Aves; order Passeriformes; family Pycnonotidae; genus Brachypodius; species Brachypodius melanocephalos. The sequence continues at coordinate 3,291,107 of VZSR01000245.1, forward strand.
CCAGCAAAGGCTGGAAAATGTCAACATTGTGTGAGGACTGCCTGCCCAATCTTTTGCCAATACTCAAATATCACAAGCAAAGCAAACCCTAAATTCAAATCTCAGAACTTGAATCACTGCTTTATTATTTCTTCATGTGAAATGCAGTAAGTTGTTTTACTATTGCCAGAGTATCCAGGGAATTGAAATGATTCTGAGAATGACAATCCAATCCCTTGGGTTGCTCTTGGTATGGAAGGGAAATACCTTTCACCAGGGGTTACAATTTATCACCCAAACAGGGACACTTCAAACTGAACTGGAGGGGTGAATTTTGCACTTCAGCTCTAGACCTTTGCACGGTGTATTTGCCACAGAGAGCAGTGCGTCCCTGATCCTCCCTTCTGCTCTCACTGTTGTGTAAGACAGAGTGATTCAGCTCTTGAGAACTGACTGTTGTGCAGGAGTAGTATTTTCAGAGGGCTTGCTTTTTTTTTTTTTTTCTCTCAATACAGCAGATGTTTTCTCATCATCTCTATAAAGCCCACTATGTTTATTATGTCTTGTTTGTGCAAGAAGAATGTCATCTGATATAAATTTCTTGGTCTGCAAGTGCTTTAAGAATATTATTCTAACTCAGAATATTATTCACTAAGTGCAAGTGATTAGGAGGAAAGATTTCTTAGGGAAAAAGACCATAGGTTTGTACTGCTGGATTTTACAGCACACAGGAATTTTCTTTTCAAAACTCATGATGGAAAAAGTATCTTTACATATTGCTTATACTAACATACACGTTGTAATTAGAAAACAACTCTTTTTCATTTATAATTTTTAAAAAATATTAGTATCCTTAGATTTATATCTATACACCTCTGTAATGCATCTATATTTAAAAAACAGTGCTAGATATTTATGTGGGGTTTATTTCCCTAGAAAATCAAGTCATTTATGAGTCAAGTGGGTTTTTCTTCTACTAACGCACCTAGAGATTCCAAAATATCCTTGATGTCTGCTATCAGGCAATCTAACTTGTAATTTTCTTTGTGAGGAGGAGCATCTGTTTCTCCATAACCTCTCAAATCCAGGGCCACCACTCGATATTCACTTTTAAATTCCCGCAGCTGATGGCGCCAAGAATACCTGACAAAGGAGAAAAAAAGTTGGAGTTACAAGGTCAAGTAGTATGACACAAAAAATGCACTCAATGCTTCTGCACCCAAATATTTGAGGGTAAACTAGCATGGCTTTTTTTGTTTGAGATTATTTTTTCTTTCTGTGCTGTGCTGATGGTCCTTTGTGGCTGCAGTGGTTTTGTGCTCACCTCTTGAATTCCCCAGTAACTAAGTGCAGCTGCCAGAAAGGGGGCATGGCCAGAGCCAGGGTTTTTCAACAATTCCTGGAGTCTGGCACACTCCCTTTGCTGCAAAGGAAGCAGGCATAAACCAGAGCACTGGGAGGGGTATTCTGTTTTATCCTTGGAGCCATAATAGCATCAAAAAAGTAAGGTCTGAAAAGCTTTCTGTTCTCATGGCAGTCACTTTTTGCATTCTTTTTTTTTCCTATTCAGAAAAAGAATGTCAGATAATTCATACACTAAATAAACCAAAGAAAGAAATCCAGTTAATGACAGATGATCTTGATGAAGTTTATAGGATTTATCCTGGGTACACTTTCATCTGTGTCTCTGTACCAGAACTGTTGCAGAGCAAGCTCTCTCAGTGGGTTGGTACTAGACAAAGTATTTCATCCTTGTGTTTCCATGGAAAAGAGTGAGAGCATTATATACATCAAAAGGCATAAAAGACAAGAACTCTGGCAAAAGCCTGGGCTATTCCTCACTCTGTAACTGTATGTAGTGACTAGATGTGTGTTATGAAGGAAAAATAAAAAGAAAATGATGGGTCTTATCCTGCAACAACTACCTGCCTTTCAGCTGTTACTGAAACCAAATAAATTTCAGAATAGCCAGTACCAAGACAGATATGGTCTTATCTTATACTGTAAAAGAAATATCTATGAAAAAAATGATCCTTCTGGACATATATAACAGTGACTGCATCCCTCTGTGCTAGGATCTAGCTCTTCTGCTTATTTCAAGAGTTTCAGATAAAGAGTGTATAACATTTGGGTCACTGGTGGTTGTAAGAGCGATGCACAGAATTGTCCCTTAATCCAAACTGTGTCTGGATCAGACCAGGGGCTCTTCCACTTTACCTTTGCCTCCAGCCTGTGAACTTGAACTTAAATAATGTTACAGGAACACTCAGTGATACAAATCTGTATTCATACAAACAGAACAGTCAGAACATTTTCATTTCAGTGCTGTATAATGCTAAGACAAGGTTTAGCTGAGATCCCCAGGAATGAATTTTTTAAAGGTGTTATATAATGACTTGGAAGCTGAATTTGCCATGGTAACTGTTGCAGCTATTCCATATACTTCAGTAAAAAGAAAGAACCAGGCCCATAAATAAATAAATCAACTATTTTTGTTTTCAGAAAATGTCTACAAGCTATTCTCTTCCTCTGTTTTCACAACAATCCATCGGTCTCCAAATGTTTCACCTATCAAATGGGTAGGTTTTATATTCAAAGAAACCCTTTTATCCCATATGATATATAACTATTGGACAAGTGCTTTGCAAGCAGAATTTGGAAATTGAGTTGTGAATGCCTCCATGTTCATAAAGTTGAATCTATTTTGAGACTTTCTGATCAAGTTCTTTCTAAAAGGCAAGTAGCATAAAATGTAGCAGCTCACACACAACTTTCAAGTACTCAGCTGCCTCAAGACATTATGCCCAATTTCAAGTATTTTATTATTGACCTTCCACAATCTATTTATTTTCAAGTTCTTATATATCTACAACACTCATTGGCTCTGGTGCATTACATTCTTTAGTGATCTCAGACATTCTCTATCACTCTTAGTGGTCAGTATTTGTCCTATTTATAACCTTGAGACATTTGAAGGCAGAGGATTTAAAATCAGAACTGTAATTGTGGATAGTATCCTTTTTGTTTTCCTAGACAAACAATACAAATTTGATGCTGCTTTACGTCTCTCTTAATTTGTGGTTATTGTATCTTTTGCTCTCAGAACAATCACTATTCCTGAATGAAAAAGTATTCACTGAGTGGATGAACAACCTGACACAAATATTGGTAATATGATAGTTTACAGACTGTTAGCATGTAGCGTTCTTTTTAAAAACTGTGATAGAAACGATGCTATTGGTGGTGCCAGTGACCTACACAACAGGGTTTTTTTATTCATCCCTTTTGAATGGTCAGACAATACAATCTAGTAGCTGCCATTTATGGCATGACTCACTATTCTAAACTGTAAAAATGACTTTCTGCTTTTTAAAAATAATATGCCTGATCTCAGTAGAATACATATATAAAATGCTAATTTCTCTATCACTATTCCTCCACAGGGAAAATCAGCTGTAGTCTCATTGCCTGACTGTGTTAGAATATGCTTTATGCAAGATATGCATAATGTTTGAATAGAATATGCACTGGTCCATCTCACTGTCCTTTCAGTCAAAGTTTTACAGCTTTAATAATTTTAGATAGCAATTTACTACTAGAATAATGTCCTTCTTTGAAAATCTAACATAAATGTGACTGTCCCATCACCCTCAAGGGCATTAGTACCTGGGGGAAATTGCTGAGGAAAGAGAACTGACCTCTCTTCAGCTTGGGTCAGTTTAGCATGACCCGAGCACAGATTGAAGGATCACAGTTCCAGCAGTGGCCTCCAGCCCCACAGCCGAGTTTGGAAGGAGAAGGATCATTCACCTTGCTGAATTACTGGCATTAGTACTTCCCTTATTCCCTCACTGTTTTTTCCATGCAAGTTCTGTAAGCCATGCTTCACTAGTTAAACCTGACAAGGACAGCCTGAGCAATTTGGTTAAATCATTGGACACATGACTGCTTTTCATAGTTACAAACAAACATTTAGGATTGGGTTTGATTCATCATTCATCTTGTGATGAACTAATAATAGAACCTTTTTCCCTGAGTAGCATTCTGAAATTAGGCTGCACAGTAGCCTATAGAACTCATAGTTCTTCCCCTCCTCCAGTAAAAAATTAATGTATAGTATTTTTAATAAATGGAGCAATCCAGATTGCACTTAATATATAATGGATCCCTATTTTAACACCCTCTGCTATAATTCATAACCTTAGCCACATAGTACAAGTACTATCCAAACAGGAAATTTGTTTAAAATTAACAGTTCCTTCACAAAGTTTGCAGGAGAGGGTACATACCTGAGGAAAAATGGATTGACAGTACAAAAAAGATGGTTGGTTTGTGTTAGTCTGAAGGACTTTTTTTTGCAGATGCTGCAGTAAAAAAAATGTTTCAATGGTTCATTGCCTACTGAAACTTCATGCCATTAGTACTCATAAATACATATAAGGGATCACACTGGGGATATTTAGGCAGAGATGTTCGTCCTTGGGTATCTTATGCAGCCTCTTTTATAATAGAAAATGGTGAAGGGAGTTTTACCAGAATTCTGGAAAGCCATGAAGCAGCAACATGAGTGGTTTGCCCCTTTCTCCAGCAGCCACATAGTGGAATCGTAACCCCGAATCCTAAAATAAGAGAAAAAGAAGTGTGCTTATTGCTGCATAGAACTGCTGTTTTGGCATTTGAGAATGATGATGATTGTAAGAAACAGAATATTGCACCTAAAAACCCATCAAATTATCACTTTTGAAGCTGAAGCCTTCTGCACTTCTGAGATCTAGTATCTGCTACACCCTGGCAGTGCTGAGCATCCCACAGCCTGCACAGCCACCAGAGCATCTTCCAGGAGGGACCCTCCCCAACCCTGGTAGGCTGTGTGCCTGTGGGCCAGCCCAGCCCTGAGCACACAAACACTTCTGACAGAGCTGGCACTGCCACTGGGAAGTGCAGGATATTGTCCCAGCAAGCACATTGCCTCCACACAGTCATGTGCTTTGCAGAAAGACTTTAAAATGCAGTATACTCGAAATGCACTTCCAACCTTTCAGTTAGCTGGTAAGATTATGCAGCTATTTCAAACCATCACATTGCATTCTGGCACCATAAAGAACCACGTGGATTCTCAACAGCCAAAACCAATCAAAATTAAGTAACTAGAAAGCAAGACATTGCTAGTTTTTATCATTCTAGATTTCAGACTCACTTCAGAAAAATTATGATTTAATGTTCTAATCTTCTTTCTGCCTTGTCAATAGTCAGTTTCTGATGCATCTTTTAAGAAAATGGGTCTTATGGGAATTACAAGCAAGCAACTTACTTATTGTAGAAGCTGATCACTGAAATGCCATTGAAGTGAATGGATGTACACAAGCTTACACTGACTGAAGGTCAAATCCAGTAAAATTTAAATAAACTATGATTATGACCTAGAGGTTTTACTGAATTCTGACACAGAAGCTGGGAGTTAGCTCAAAAAATACTGTTTAGAAGTCATGTGAAAGAAACTACAGGAAGAAGGGTTGTACAGCTCCTGAAGAAATGTCAAAGCTCTGCTATTTCAAAAATGAAAGAAAACCTCAGTGCCTTTGCTGCACATCAAGAGCTAATATCATGGTAAGGACCACAAATACGCACAAAAAAGGTTTTCTTGCCAAAGATGCTTCAAATGCTCTCAGATATCTTGATACCCATAACTTACTAGTGAGCTGCAAATCCATTAATTTATAATCTCATTCTTGAAAGGGCTCTGAAGAGGGAACTATTTGGATTTTTTATGCTTGCTCTGGATGTAATAGGGACTTTTTCTCAGTTTTGCCGCTAATTACACTGATATTTCACCTCTGGGATGCCAATGAACTTGAAGTCCGTAGATGTAAAAGTAAAATTCTTGTAAATTTTGGGGCCATTACATCATCTGTATCATTCTCCAGAGTCACTCTGCCTTTGATATTTTTATAGTTTTTAACTATAAAATTATATTTAAATAGTATTTAATAATAAAATATTTGTTGCTCTTAAGGAATTTCTCTTTACTCCTGAAAATTCCATCCCCACTTGTACAGCAGCAGTTTAAATATCACATGGCCCAAACTAAGCCCATCCTCGACTTTTTCAGTTGCTGCTGTTCCCTCTTTTTTACCGCCCAGAATAGACATAGGATGTTGCCACCTTTCCCAACACTGACTGTTTTATTGAAATCTGAATGGATTTCTAGGATATATGTGTTTGGAAAGTAATCCATTAGCCTGCTGTTATCCAACAGCAAGAGTTTCTTATTTCCTGAAATGAGTGATCAGCTGTCATATTGACAGCAATTCGATTTGCCCCCAAACGCTCTTCCATTACTGTCATCCCCCTCTCACTTCCCCAGCAGCCTGTTCATTTACTGCTTTGTGCTACAGGAAAAAAAAGAACATGTCATATGAGTGAAAAAGCCCACACATGCCTCCTAATGATGTTAGCAAAAGAAAACAAGCAAATCATGACAAACTGAGGCTCACTAATTTATATTAGTACTGCCTGGCACAAAACCATCTGCACAGAACCCTAGGAACAGAGATCTTCGTGCTTATTTTATGAAAAATAGCACTTGACAAAACTTGCTGCGCATTCTCTGCTCACCTATAACTGCAAAAGAAACCTAGCTAATAACTTCATTTAGAGCATTCAGTAAAGGAGCAAACCACAGGTAGAGACCTGAGACAAGTACAGAAATTGACTGGTGGCTTAAACTGTACAACCCGAGGGACAGCAATCAGCTTCTTGCTCTACGTTTTCCCTGTAACAGTGATGCACGGAATGAGCTCTCGAGTGCAAGCGGGCAAACCGTAAACAGCAGAGAGAGCAGAGGCGGTGCAGGACTGCGGGAGACCCGGGGCCCACGAGCCCCTCACCGCCCAACCGGGGCTCCGCACCCGGGCCGGCCGGCACCGCGTCCTCCCGGCCTGAGGCCCGGCAGCCCGGCCGAGCACGGCACCGCTCCCCGGGGCAGCGCAGGCAGGCGCTGGGTGAGCGCAATGTGCAAGCAGGCACGGCAGGGCCGGCGGGCTGTCCGCACACCGCACACAGAAGGGCGGGCAGAGATGCCGTGCACAGCGCACACCGCACACAGCAGAAAGGGCAGGGGTGCCGTGCACAGTGCACACAGCAGGAAGGGCAGCGGTGCCATGCACAGCGCACACAGCAGGGAAGGCAGGGGTGCCATGCACACTGCACACAGCAGAAAGGGCAGGGGTGCCATGCACAGCGCACAGAACAAGGCGGGCAGGGGTGCCATGTACAGCGTACACAGCAGGAAGGGCAGGGGTGCCATGCACAGCGCACACTGCACACAGCAGGGCGGGCAGGGGTGCCATGCACACCGCACACAGCAGGGAGAGCAGAGGTGCCATGCACAGCGCACACCGCACACAGCAGGGCGGGCAGGGGTGCCATGCACAGCGCGGGGGTGGGTGCCTGCGCGCCCAGCGGGGCCCGCTCCCCCCTCCCGCGCCCTCACCTTGATGCGGACGTAGCAGTGGGTGCCCAGGGAGGGGTCGTTGAGGCAGGCGGGGGGGTTCTCCCGCACCACCCAGCGGAAGGTCTCTCCCGGCCGCCGGCCGATGCTCCAGAGCAGCCGCAGCCCGGCGATGCAGGCGCACACCCCGCAGTAGCTGTAAACCAGCGCCCAGAAGAGCAGCGCTCGGGCGGCCACCATCACCCGGCGGGCGGGCGGAGGGCACGCAGCGCCAGGTCTCGCCATCGGGCCCCGCCGCCGCCGTCCCCGCCGGCCGGGAGGGGCTCGGAGCGCCGCCGCCGCCAGGAGCCGCCCGAGCGGAGGCACCGGGAGCGGCGGCGGCGCGCCCGCCCCGCGGCCCTCGCCCTGCGCCGCCGCCGGGCACAGCGCCGGGCACAGCGCCGGGCACAGCGCCGGGCACAGCGCCGGGCACAGCGCCGGGCACAGCGCCAGCCGCCCGCACGTCCCGGGCTCCGGGCGGTGCCTCGGAGGCGGCGGCGCTGTGGCCGGGGTCGCTCCCGCCCGCGCAGGGCTCGGCCAAGGAGGGCTCTGCTCCCCAGGTATTTGGCGGTGAAAGAGGGCGAAGCCGTCCTTGGGGCGGCGGGCGCGGCCGTGTCACTTGCGCGCTCCGGCAGGGCCGCCAGACACATCGGAACGCGCTCGAACACCATCGGGAGCAGCGCGCCCGCGGCCGCCCCGCCTGCCCCCGGCCCCGGCAGCGATCGCTCCGAGCGCGCCCTTGAGCGCCCTTATCCCAGCGCCAGAGGGGGATAACCACAGGCACGGGGCTGTGTACTCGAAATGTAATGGTTTTCAGCACTGCATTCTTTCACTGCCGCTTCACTATTGCCCGTTTAAACGTTATTTTGTAAATGTATTTACAAATTTAGTTATTATATGCTATTACTAGTGAATATTTCTTAAAAAGATAAATCGCCTAAACTTAACTTAGTCTATTCCAGTATCGCAACTCCTGAGGGCTGATAGAGGCTGAACAATTCACTGCCTGCCCATTAGTAAAACACTACAAGCATACACCAAGGAGTCACTGTCTCATACAGGGCCATACAGATGCCAGGGTAAGAAGGAAATCTCCAGTCTGTCTCCTATTAACCTACTGATATGCAGGGTAAAGGATAATTTAAGACTAGAATGGCTCACATAATCCAAAAGTCTAAGTAAGTACAAGTGTATCTATTTGAAGCAATTGTTTTTACAGGTTCTAAAAGTGCATTATAAGAAATTACAGTTATATAGCTCTAGAAGATAATAAAATGTGGACATGGTATTTGCTGACTACGAGAAAGGTATAATAGAGCTTGCATGTCAAATCCTGATCTAACTCACTGCATGGCCTGCTCACCTTTACCCTGAGATCCTTTTCTTCTCAGACCAGAGGATATGGGCAGGTCCAAGACTTTTGGAGGCTACATAAGAGTCACAGCTCATATGTAGGTCTACATGCCGCTTCTTGCCATTTGAAGAGAGCAGGGTTGCCAAATTTTATGAATTTAATGAAAAACAAAATTTGTTCTTGGTCAAGATGAGTCTATAGGATTAGAACTTAAGAAATGCTTATTACAGGAAAGATTTTTGCTCTGTCCAGTAGTGCAAGTAGAAGCTGGTACAAAGATACCATCCATCTGTTAACTCTAAGATACATAATTCAAAGAGCTAGTTTTTAAAAAATTGGATAAGCATGTATGCAGACAGAATAGATATAATTTTTCACTATGCATCTACAGCTTGTAGATGACTTTTGTCTGTAACATACCAAATGCTTTCTCCTACTTGTTCTAAATTCAGACCTACAAATATAGACACTGATCCTAGGCCCACTGAAGGCAGTGACAGAATTAATGCTGGTTTCAACAAGGTCAAAATTTTTCCTTTTTTAGAAAACTCAAATAAAATGAACTAACGCAGCAGAAAGAAATGTTATAAAGAATGGCCTCTTAATGCATTTTTATGAATTGAAAAGTTTAGACAAGTTACAACCCTAATATGAATTTATTTTCTATTACTAAAGAGAACATTTTAAATAGCTATAAGAAGCTGCCAAGCTTCCTCTTATCAATAACACAAATTAAATACCAGCAGCCTACATCAACTGCCAATGCTGAACACACTCTTCATGATCCCTGCTCCTTGTCTGAGCACAAGCCTTACAAACCTAAGGTCAGGAGCTTTATCAGTTTGCTGGGGAAAAAGGTGCAGGGCTGTTTAAGGCTCTCTCATTCTCTTGGGCAAGAAGAGAAGGAACATCGATGCAGATGATTCAGTTCAGACACGGAGCTCTGCAGGCTCCAGCAGGATTCCGTGAATCACGCCTCCCGAGCCTGAGCTCTCCCTTTGTGCTCGGATTACTCACACCGCCGGCCCTAGGATTAGCATACAGCTAATTTCTTATGCCTTAGACTCCGTGCTAATGACCTCTCTTGTAGGGAAGAAGCCTTTGCAACTTCTCAATATCAAAATAAGAAGCAGCAGAATTTTCCCTGAAGTACACCTCAGTAAACCAGTGACCCAGTTAGATAAATTAGGAAGTTTGGCAGGAGAAAAACAACCAGTGCTGTTGTTTATATCATGGTAGCCATCAAATTTCTTAATAAACCAGTAATCAGAATTAACTACCAGAAAACATCCCCTAAGAAAGATTGGAAAGCACATTTGCAATCCTGAAACTGACCACAAGCTTTCACTTGCCTTGAAAGAAAGGCTGATGAAAGATTTAGGCACAGCAATCATGAAATTCCCGTAGTCATCTAGAATACAAGAAGGAATAAAGATGGAACCATGATGTGCCTTATTATACAAAGGTATTTGGCCAAGCTATGCAGGACTTGTATAAAGAAAGAAGCAGAGCAAAATTTTTCACAAGAGTAGAACCAAATCTGTTTTTATTTCATTCATCACTAACTACCTCAATAGTTATGTCAAACTTCTGAATTATACAAACCTTTTGGCTGTGGAGTTTAGCCATGCCATCTTCAGGTAGTGGGTATGGATTTGGTATCAGAGCTGGGAGGAAGGTAGTGCTGGTGGCCTCACAGTTCTGAGCAGTGTTCGCACAATTGAATTACTGCACACCCTAATGCAGGATTTCTGGGCACCTCCACCTGTGCTGCCTTAGCTGCCCTGTTTTCCAAGGAAGCTGTAGAATTCCTCTATTATTTAGGAACACTTTGTACTCTAGGACCACACTGTCCACATATGTGTGGCAAACCTGTTTGTATGAGGCAAATACCTTCCACACATTTTCCAGGATTTTGCAGAAGAAAGCTTAGAATCTTCAACATGTCATATGAATAAGAAAAATTAAGAGCCTCAACAATTCTTTTCCTGTCTTCTTTAATGTTGATTTTCTCACTTCTGCTCTAAATTATTGTTTTAATGGGTGCCAAGCCAAACAAACCCCAAGGCAGATGGTCTTACGTGTTTTGACAGTGTGCTTTGCCCTCCATAAGGTGCCATCTGCCTGTTTATCTTTTGTCAGCTCAACTAATCCTGGTTCTCTGAGAGACAAAAGAGGACAACTTTGCACATCACTGATTCTGCCTCTGCAGCCTGACCAACTCATAGTCAATAGTAAGAAATTTACCATATTCCATTTATTAGTGACAGAGGAACTCTGATAACTAGCTGATAACTAGCTTACCTTTCATTTACATGTAGATACAGTCTACTAGCATAGACACAAGTATGCAAGTGACACATTAAAGCAGCTGTTTTCACAAATTATAAAGGTAAATGAATGGGGTAACAGAACTTAGGACACCTTTTAACTGTTAGGTAGCTAACAGTTTATTTAAGCAGCTTGTTGTCTGCCAGGGGCATCTATCGAAAGTGGTATTTCTACCAAGTGGTATTGAGTGTGTTCATGGCTTTGGGCAAACAGTCCTTGAGGCTTGATACTCACATTTGGAGGCCGTCTCCCCTACCTCTGGATTCAGCTCTCTGTCTGGAGACAGGAACTGATTATCCTCTCCAAGTGACTTGGAGGTTGCAAATAAAGGGTTTATCAGATTAGCACTAGCAGCACTGACATTGTGACTCTAAGCCATCATGACAGCACAGGGTCATGAAAACTGGAATTAGTTTTTGAAGAGACAAAAGTACCAGTTTATACCAATGGATGAAATGCTCAGAAGGAATTCTTGTCCTTCCCTCTGTCACCTCCTGTTTCCAAAGCAAGAGCTCTTGTGCTCACATTAACCCAGAGAGAAAGTGCCATATCCAAGTGACAGCAAGGTAGAGAGCCCTGCATGTGAGCTGCAGTATTTTATTGCAGGACAAACAGCTCTTAACAATGTAGAAACTACAAATGAAGGCAGGTAACTTTTGACGTGGATCTGAAAGACATCCTCACAGCACCACTTTACATTACAACCCATCTTTCATCCCAAACCCCTGTCCTAGCCAAGTCCTCACCACAACTGGCAGTGTTACCTTCACTTTTCATCCAGGAACTTGACAAATCGAATTTCTCTGCAGGGAGAGAGTTTTGAGTGGGAGGCTCAATGAGATCAGTAGTCTCCAAAGTGGAGTGTGGAAAGAAAATGTTGAATACAATTTTTAAAATCACAAAATAAAATAATATATAAGCAGGGTTAAAAATAAAACCAGAAATCAAAAATATTATAATGTAATATAAAAATATACTAATACAGTGAAATATTGTATATAATTTATAAATTAGTAAATATACATGCCTTGGAGTCCATGCTTAAAATATTTAAATGATGGGGTACATGACAAAAAGGGTTGGGAGACTACTGAACTAGATTGTCTGAAAGAGGCCTCTTCCACCCAGAATTTCTGTAAATACACATTGTGTTTTGGTATTAATTCCATAAAACCATGTTTTTTTAGTCTCACATTAATTTCTCATAGCTGTATATAATCAGCAAGAATGTGTGGTTTTTTACATTTCAGGTTCTACCTCAGACAAATTTTTGACATTAATACTATCTTGCATCAATCAGAAAATCTTTCAAACCAGAGCCAGTTTGCCACAATTTCTTCTTGAGAAGAACCAGAACTATGTGGCAAACATGTGCACCCTTAGCTAAACGTTAACATAAAATACATTAAACACATCTGGGCCTTAAAAGACATGCAAGTACATAAGATTTACTGCTGAAATTACAGAGTTAATGGAAGCTTTTTTTATGATTACACATCTCTCAGACAGCATCACTTGTAGACAGATCTTTTTGTCACAACCCAGATTTTGTGCAGGTGTGCCACAGTAAATTGATTTTTTAATACCATATACACACAACAGATGAAACTGTAATCAAATGAACAACTCCATTCCACTGTGTAGCAGACTAGATTACATGTTATAAACAAGCAGTGAAAAGAAACAAACCTTATGACACTCCAGGTATTAATGAACAAGCTTTTAATACAAAGCATTTTAGAGAAGACCTTTAAAGTGGTCTTAACATTTAAGATCCTAACTAGTACAAAACTGTGCTGTCTGTAGTAGTTTGAAGTTAAATTCTATATAAACAACTGCTTTCACTCAAGGTATTCTTCAAAAGATGCCATGATATCTCTCTGCAGATTCACATCAATTATCCAAGCTGTCTGCAAGAAAGCAAACGAGTGTCTTTTCAGAGCAGTCAGACATCAATGAATGCTATGCAGGTCAAATACTTAATGATTCAAGAGAAAACTATAAAGCACCTTCTCAAAAAATGTATGTCTTCTCTGTTATGACAAGTTTGAGTGTGCATGTTGTTGAAGCCCCCAGAAAAGAGCTGAGTTCAGTTGAACTCATCTGAACCCAGCATGGTCTCACACTGGTACTTACATTCCATTGTACAACACTATGGATTTTTTGAAAATGTTTAATCTAAAAAAGGTGGCAATTAAAAAACATTCATTACTGTCACCAATAAAACCAGTTAGTTTTAAAAAGGCTCAGGGCTGGTATTTCACATCAGAACAGTATGACTAGCACTTCTGTTGACATAGAACACATTAAGGAGGATGGACAGCTTGCAACACTCAAGGTGTGAAATTATTTAGAGGGCAGAGACTTCTCTTCAGAATTTTATTTTACCACACAATTATTCTAAGCTTATGGGAATACTAGGACCAATCAGATAGCTTTTCATATGATGTCACTTGAAGACATCCTTTGAGTTTCCTATTGCATTTTCTGGACTAACTCTTCAGGTAATATAGTTCTGTTGTTTTCAATTATTCAGATCCTTTGAAATAAGGACCTGACCTGATGTAATATTTGTTTATTTTCTAGTAAAGTTGAAAAAAAAAATCACGTAGCAAGAGTCAGAAACTTACTGCTTCCTTCCTCCTGCGTTCCTGTTCCATTTTTCTAGCCAAGTTACGGTCTTGATCAAGGATGTGTTGTTGAGCTTCAGGCAGTTTACTCTTGTGTATTTCTTTTTCAAGCTCACAGTCTGTCGCTGCCATGGCATCCAATCCTGTGCTTTCATGGCCACTTTAAAGACAGGAGAAGAAATCAGTACAGGATAAAAGTTCTTCTTTTTCTTTATAACAACCTGATAGAATTCTGCAAATAATTTAAGTCAGTGCCTAGCACTTAACGTGTGGTTCTCTTTCACATTGTTTCATAGCGATTTCCCTCCACAAGAGTTGTGTGCACACAATTGCTGGGCTGTAGTAGGTCCGTGTTTCCTGTGTCCCATTTCTAACCTATATGCATATGGAATTTACAGATATGCTATACAAAATTTACATACACTTGCTTTGGAATTCTTTATTTTCTGTTACTTTCTTGGCCTGTGATGTTTTTCTTCTACATTCTTTCTCTTCAATCAGTTATTTGAGGTAGATTTCACTAACTTCTGAACCAGGAGTATACTCTTAAGTCTCTCAAATGCTCTGATTATTAAAATAAAACAATCCAAACAATTGAATCTTTCTAATACAACCAGCAATGGGCAAGTGCAGGACAATTTAGGAACCAGCTCAGATTTATCTTTCACAGGGTGAAACAGGCAAGGAAAAAAACACAGACTACTGGAGAGGGAAAAATTGCCAACAGAGTTTCCAAAAGGTGGCAAACAAACTCCAGGATATTAGTGCAGTGCAGAAATCAGGAAGTCGCTTATCTCACTCAGCATGACCACAGACCTCAGACCACTGCCTGAAGCAGGAGCTGCAAACAACTAGGGAAGAATACTACAGCAGGGGCTTATTGAGGGTGCTATTCTACAGCAACACAAAGAATTCTACTGTGTGAAGTGGTGCACCCTGGAACCCCTGTATAGCTATGTTAACACCATGCTCTCAAAGACTAGACTATCCTGTATCCCCTTAGGAGAGCATTAAGATGAGGACATTCCTGGCTACAGGTATAGGAAAATAGGATAAATGTGAATTCTGGTCATGAGTGCTCCAGGGGACCCAAACCCCTCACCTTAGTACCCCCAAAACCCCCAAACTCTCCTCCATTAAAAACCCCAACATACAACGCCCCTCCCCCACCAAAAAACCCCACTCAAACCCAAACAAATAAAACAAAAACAAACCAACCAACCCCAAAAAACCAAACCAACACCCCCCCACCAAATCCTGAAGCAAACTAACAGTAACAACAAAGAAAGAAATCTCTGACCACTGAAATAATACTGTTTTGAAGAGAAAAAGCTGCTTTGTGCATTTTGGCTGTGCAGTTCTGCTTGGTACAGCACCCCAGTTTCACCTGACATGTGGCAATTTCCTAATCCAAACCCCTTGTTCCTGAATAACAAAGCCCCCCAGTTAACACTTACACAGAAGTGGTTACAAACCTTTTGTTTTCTTGTGGAAGATTTCGCAGCTCCCTCTCAGCTTGCACAAGAGACCTTTTTGACTCCTGCCCTTGCCCACTCCTCTTTAGTACTGCATCCCTGAACTGATTGAAGCTCTCAGCAGATGCTTTTATTGGAGCTGGAAGCTTCATTGTTTTACACAAGCTTACCCAGGAATCTACAGTCTTCAATTCTGTATCCTGAATTATTGGGAAAAGGAAAACACAGAAGAGGAAAAAATACTGTGCAACTACATTGCCTGCTTAGTTCTTACATTAGCACAATGTTGTTTGACTGGGCCTTATATGCTTTATCTTCTGCAATGAAGAGAGTCCACAGACTCGTTTGGTTTTAGCACTAAAAATGAGATAAATCTGTACAGATTATAACAATGACAAAGGCCTATTGTACAGTAAACATTCTAATTGTAAAATAACAGATGTTTAGAGAAGATCCTAGGTCAGGGAGTTATTCAACTGAATGACAATTCAGTTATTCAACTGAAATAAATTCAGCCTCTTCCCAAACAGAACTTGAGTACCACTTACCTTTTTTGGAAGAAGTTCAGACTCTGGCTCTAGTATGTTTTTATCATTGGGTGTACAAGGACCTAATGGAAGAATAAAATAACCCTTTACAATCATGTTGATTTTATAGATTATCCTTTCTCAAATTTAAATTATAAAACTTTAGTCATTCAAGGAATTGTCTTAAAAGCTTACAGTGCAGTTTATTATTTGGTTCAGAATGACAGAAACTCTCCCAAACATTTCCTAAGCTTAAGCTGAACTGGACCACTTCTCTCCACTTTTGGGCAGGAAAAAGTACAGCTAGCTCAACTATAGATGAGAAATTAACTCCAAATTAATTCTAGGAGAGGTCCCACCAGAATGCTCAAAAGGTTTGGTCAGGAAGCCTTCAACACAGCACTTTGCCACTTACTCACTTCCTCCCCATCCCACCCAGCCCTCTTTCCTTTTGATTTCAGCATTAACAGTACCTGATTGATTATGCAAACTCACTTCACCTAAAGCTTTCAACTCTATTTACCTTTTCTTAAAAGCAGATAGGTCAGCCATCAAGGGCTAGTCCTCACACTGCCAGTAGCCTACAGCTATACAAATACTCTATGCTGTTAGCTCCTTTATTATTTGAGGGGGAAAAATCCCCAAACACTATTTTCAAACCAGAGATCAACAATGCATTTTATCTCATTCAGCAACAATCCTCTACTGTAGTTTGAGATGTTTCAGTATTTAGGTAAATGCTTAATAAAAACCTTCAGGTAATATGTTGGCTTTATTTTTTTCTTCAGTTATGCAAAGGATCACAGGGATCACAACCTCAAACCTTTGTAAGTGAAAAGCCTCAGCTGAGGCCATGTACCAGCTCCATCTGCTGCAAGTCTTAGCAAAATGTAGATGTATGGCTTGGTGTGTTAAGACCCTAAAATTAACAGAAATTAATGGAGAATTAATTCTCCATTTTTAGAATTACTTTAATACATTGCAACTTCTTTGCCAAAAAAAATCAGAATTCATCACTGAACAGGCTCTGCCTTTTAATTTCATCAAGTTTTCAGAAGCTCCTTCCCTCCCTGGGAAGTGCCTCTAAAGGGCAAAGAGTAAAGGAGAAACCAAAACATATCATGTCTGGTAATACTGGACACACAGAGCATGGATGTTCAGTCAATTCTTTAGTTTGAAATATGTATGAAGTATAGAATGCAGCTTTCAGTTAGCCACTGTTGTTGTAATAATTGCAAGTTCATTCCATAGTGAAAGTCTTCGACATTGACTTGCTGTCAGGTCCTTGTCACTAAGAGCCAAATATAATAACTCAAAAATACACACAAAGTACTCTGGGAAAAGAGCTCCAGCAGGAGCTGGAAACTTCTTCCAGAAGCTTCCGCAGAAGACATTTCAAAGGCCCGTGAAGTTTAACAGATTGAAGCATCAATTCTCAGACTTCATGGAAGATTGTGTTACTTATCCCTAGTACTACATTCAGAAAGTGAAATTCTTAAAGCAGAAAGTAATTTGTAATTTTCTTTATATATTTTAACACAGAACAAGAACAAAACATCTGTTTAATTTCACTTTTTTGTTGTTTTTAAGCAGCAAATCAAAAAGAGCAAGGGAAAACTGCACACCACCATTAGCCTGCAAACTGGTTAATATACAAGTGTTCAGCGTATTTCTTTAAACCAGTGTTGTACGCATTTTTAACTTTGTACCTGATAATGGTTACCATTTTTATTATGACATTACATACTTTGTTCTTGGTTTATGGATATTAAATCAGCAGTACTCATGCTGGTCGTGTTTTGGAGTTTATTTGATTTGTCTAGATGTCTTGTTTGCTCAGTTTGTTTACTCCAGTCAGCACTGTCAACTTGGAAAATGGTGTTGGACACCTAGAAGAGAAGCTAGACTTCAAAATATGTTCTTCATATTACTTATGTTTAGCATATGACTATTCTTGTGATACAGCATCAGGATGAAAGGTTTAGAATGCTTAGAGCAGTAAATTCTTGCAGCTCTAGCTTTTGTGAACACCAGGGAAGAAATGGATTTCATTCATATTATGGTAACCAAAGCAAGTTCATACATCAAGAATATGCACAGCTCAGCAATTCCAAGTGACGGAGTGGGTAGAACATGAGAAACTGATACAAGATCTTTAAACCTTAACATTGTACTGCAGAATAAAGTTCTGACTCTAGCTTGTGGATCAGGGTAAAGGGTAACTGTGGTCTTTAGTGCTGTGGTATTCTTTTCTCTGTGCAAGATTACTCTGTGCAGTAATCTCTTGGACTAAGGACAGTGCTGCAGAAACCTGAGCCATAATTTGCATTACCTGCTGCCTAGGACAGTGGACACCAATAGGAAAGGGTGAGCTGCTTTTCATCCTTACTTGCAGGACACATTCTCATGCTCATAGATTCAAGAGGCAGTTTCTATCCATTGCCAAAAAGCAAGCTATTTAGCCTGATTAAAGCAACTAAATTTGCAACCACGCTCAGAAAGGTTATTAACCATCATAGGATGGAAGTGATCATGTTGCAGTTACATCAATAACTTCCTTTGCTCCACAGAGGCCCTTCTGTCCGGGATACTCTCCAAGAACATATTAAGAGAGAACTCAACAGTGATTAAATATTTTACCACCTCATCTAGACCCTGAAAGCCACACTTTCCATAGCTTTAGGAAAACATATGAAAAGCAACACATTTTCCCAGTATAGCCTCTAGACCCTCAGTATTGCTGAGTTTGTGAAATTGATACTTCTACAAAACCAAAACATATAATCTGCCTCTTTTGTAAAGCTGTTGGTTTACACTGTGTACTTCCAACCTGTAAGTGTGCAAGGGTTACTTAAGTTCAAGCTATAGCCCTGAAAAGAACTAAAATAATCTTTAGAGTACACTATAAACGTGATCAGCCAAATTTTCCTTTTGTGTTGCAGCCAGTAAGCAATGAAGTAATACCCTGTTAAAGGTTAAGAAGCACTTTATTATTGGGGTTTTAGAAAACTTTTGTTGTAAACCTTAAATGGCCTTCATCACACCAAATTCAAGCATGAAGTATTATATTACATCCTATTTAAAGATTAAGAACATGCTTTACAGGTGCTGTTTGAAATTATTTCATTGGAGAGAAGCACATCTTCACCTTTGGAAGAACATTTCTTGAGTGGGTGATAGAAGACTGATTTGTCTTTGGAGTACCCTGAGGCGTTTGCTGGTCTGGAGCATCATGCAGAGCAGGTACAGCTGAGATTTTACCTGAGAAAAAAATAGGATATGATTTTCCCCCTATCATGCAAAATGCAGTCCTACCTCTCAAAATTAGGTCACTGTTTAGATCTGCAGAGTAACTCAGTATGGAGATGTGTGTTCTAGCCACATGACTTAAGAGTTATTTTTAATTAGTTTTTAATTGATTTCTCATTTAATCAGCTACCAGTTCATGCTGTCTTCTACTAAAATCTCAGAAGTATCTAATGTTATTAGACTTTTTGAAACGAGGGAGGGAAAAGAACAGCTCCTTGGATCAAGTTCTTAAGCAACTTCATGTATCTGATGTGTCTAGACAAAAACAATCAAGCTCAGAGCAGCTGTGGCACCAAGCATTGCATTCAGCTAATAACAGGCATTTCAGATGTGAACTTGGCTAGTGGGCATGGGTTTAAGCATTTATCCTGCCTTAAGGTGTTCAACACTTCCTGTCACTCCAGGTCCATTAAGGTATCCTTTTCCATTTCAGTGGAAGGAAATATGAACACCTCCTGTTTTTAACACTACTCTGCCCCACCACAAGTGTCCCAGTAATCTGAAACTCCTAGCCAATCTTCAGTGCTGCTTTATTTTACATCGTGCTCTTTGGTAATCCATACCCCGCAAGAACTTCTTTCAGTTATCCACTTGCTAACCTCCAAAATTCCAAGATTAGCTTGTTGGGCAATACAAGCATTCTGACAACCCTTCTTTCCTCAGCAGTCAAATGCAGCCATAAAGGTATTACCTGAGGGAGTCTGAGCATTTTGTTCTGATGGATTAAGTGATCTACACTGAAGCCTTTGCAGTACATTGGAAGGTGGCTGCTGCAGTTCAGATGATCCATGATTTTGCAAGCAGCTAGTGAGAGTGGAGGACTGTGCTCGCAGAACAGCATTGCAGGATGTCCTCTGGAAACAAAGTGGTATTCTCTATAAGGAGACTGCAGTAGTTAATACAGCCAATTTTTAAAATAGCTACTGGATCCTCTTTTCCCACCACTACCCATTTCCACTGCATCAGATTCAGTACCCCTTGCATTGTGATACTGATCCATCATTTTCTAAGTGTTTTGATGACAAAAAGCCATGAGGTAAAGTGCACTCACTGCCTTGGTCTAACAGGTACAGAAAACCCCTGAGAACAAAATGTAATGTGAGGATTTCAAGTACAATGTTTGTTGCTTCTCAGAAGGTCAGTAAGGGCCTGTTACAACTGACCAAACTGAAGCTCATTTCCTGGATCCTGTTTTCTCAAGTTTATTGCTGTCATCCTGTCACTGCAGAGGCTGCAGTTCTTAAGCAAAAAAAAAAAGAGTGTTGCATAATTCTTTCCCTGAATCTTTGCTTATGAAGATGCAGAAGGAGCAGCTGAATAATAAATTTGCAGCCTAGTTTCCTGTACTTTAAGGGAAAGTCAGTCTATTGCAAGAAGAATGAACATTTGGCTGTGATTTTGCTTTGAAATTCAAGGTCTCTGTCTCTGGTAGCTTCAAGGGAAATTGTTAAAGGCAGCTAGTCTTGACAAGAAATAACACCCACTGTATATTACAGGAATAGAGTAAGTCAATCTAAGAGGCATTAAGAATTATTTCTAGATAAAACTGCTATTGGCTCTAATAATACCATAACAATAAACAACTTTATTAAAGTATCCTGAAACTAAGTGGTGTATTGTAGAATTTATTTATTTTCAGGTGTAGAAGTGAGGTTATTAACAGATTAAAAATATTTAAGTGGGGCTTACACTGTTTGTTAGGTCAATTCTCTACTCAGAGGACGATTTGGAGAGTATTTGCCTTTTTGGGGGGTGGGTGGGGTAGGTGGAACATTCTGCCTTTCTTCATCAAACACATAATCACTTCAATGATTACAAAAGGTGAAGTTCTCCCAGTACATCTGTTTCTATACAGATGCATAAGGTACTTTTAACAGCTCATAGGACATCTTCATATCAATCACTCCTACAGAACAAATAGCATTCAAACCATATTCATTATTTCCTGATAAAGTTGCATCATTTCTAATACCGTTGTATGTTAAAAATAACTTTAACAAAGTTATTTGTATACTAATAACTTTGTTATTTGTTTAGGGCAAAATTATTATATCCATTCCGGCCAGATTTACCTTAGACTTTTCCACAGAAGCTGGGCAGTTCTGCTGGGCTCCAGTCGGTTTTGAACAGGTTTCTGTAACTGTAAATACAGTGAGGTGGGAAGAAAAACGGGGAAGGAAAAAACCAAAACCAGTCATTCACATATGTTTCATTATTCACACATACAAGGTGTGAGTTGAAGTCACACCTAGAGTCAAACCTCACAGTGAAAGGAACATTCTTATCTTGAATACTTGAGCTTAATGTGTTTAGAGAGTTCTCCCAGATATAAAAAAGATTCCTGCAGGATCAGGGTCTTCATTGCCATTGATTCACTGTGTTTGCTCCCCCCCACACTGCAGAAGGTTGAGCACCCCCCTCATCTTATACCTCACATGGAGACCTACAGTGTCAGCCTCCAGTTTGGCAGATCAATTCTGTCCTAGAAAACTAAAGAGTTCTGTGTACAGAGAAACATCATTCAGTGTTCTGATGCTGTAGTACTAAAACAGTTTAAGCACCAGAGTGGATTTTGGCTCTACAGTTAATGCTCTGAGCACTTTTGTTGCTCAGGTCACCCTTCATGCTGCAGACCAGAAGATGAAAATAAAGTGAATCACACTTTCAAACAGGGATCAAAGCTACAAGAGTAAGCTATAGCCCCCATAGTTAAGTGTCCAGGTTAGATACAAAGACTTTTTGCTAGATTATTTTGGGCTCTAAAGATTTTCACTGGTAAGTTGAATGGATGTAGTGGGGTTTTGTGTTACCTGGAATCTCAGTATTAAGGCACTCATTTAGAGCATTGGAATTGAGCCTTCAAAATGGAGCAAACCAAACCAAAGATAACTCAAATCCTTAGTAAGCATGTGGAACAGTAGATGCTAAGAGAGAAGGTATTTTGCCTACACAAACACAAAAATAAGCTTTCTAACCTGATTCAGAGTCACTGCTATCTGAGAAGCTAGAATCACTGCTAGTGCTGCTGCCAGAATCTGAGGAGCTGCTACTGCTGTCACTCAGTCTGCTTGGCCCAGTACTTGACTCAGCATTGTTTTCAACTGCAGGAGAAAAAGAAAAAAATCAGAACACCCTGGAATGAAGCATTCTTTAGATACAAGACTAAGATCAACCTTGTTAGGTCTATTCTCCCATGTAAGAGTTCATTTTATTTCACTTCCTTGTCTACTGTCCATTTAGCAGTGGACTTGAAAACAAAGGCTTCCCCCTCTAGACAGGAGAGGGATTGACCAGCAGCAAGCTAGATGAATGAATGAAATATCCAAGGAGAAGCTGTAGTCACAAAATTTACAATCCTGAAGTCGATTAGAACTGTACATACTTAAGACACAATTCAAGCAATTTCCCCCCATAAGCTTTCCTGTGGTTAAGAGCCCGTTTCTGTGCATGTTGCTGCAGCCAGACTTGCCTGCAGAGTTCTTTATCTACAGCCAGCTCTTCTTTCCCTAGCCATGTGCACTCCCAAATTGCCATCTTTTACCACCTCCCCACCATCTGACTATTTTGCATCTGCAGGGCTGATTTAACTCAGCTTATAATGATCTTGCAGTCAAACATTTTTCAAAGAATTTGCTCTGTGGAAGCTCTGAAAATGAGAAGTTACATGGATACCTGTTTCCCTGGACACAAGCTCAGATTTAGCACTTGTAAACAAGCCAGATACCAGCTGTAAAAATTTCCTAGCCAGCTTCTTCCTCTCCTCACAACTTATAGTTCATAATTGATTTCAGCTGCTTCTTTAAGCTTTTCTTTGTAGGATATTTTTAAGCCATTATGTATACCAGACAGGAAGACTTGACTGAGCTAATGCTGGATACAAGTGTCCCTGTGTCTTCCAGAGCTGCTTCTATCATTTCAGCTAACTGATTTTACATAGGAGCTAAATAGATAACCAGTGGAGGGCAATAATAGCACTCACTATTTTAATGAGGAACAGCTTGACTTATAATAGCAGCATCAGCTGCACTGATCCATTTTCAGCCCCTGATGAGAACCACCAGTAAGTGTACAGCTCAAATACGCACTGAATTTCTGCCTTTGATCTTGAAATGAATTATTGCCTGAAAAACTGAATTATTCTCCCAGGACACTTCCTTAAGTCTAAGCTCAGACAGCACACCTGTCACTGATACACCAGTTTTGTTAGCATGACAGCATTAGTGACACTGCCACATAACAAGTATTACTAGAATTGGTTATTCTTGTGACTCTAAATCACAGAAAATGAATTGCAAACAAATAGACTGTGTGACCCTCCATACTCCCCACCATGTTTTCATATATCAGCATGAGGGAATTGTTCAGTGTCCCTTAACTTCTGAAACTGTTACCATCTTTACCTATAATAAAGTATTAGGTGCAGGAATAATGAGGCTGCTTTAGACAGGACAAGTAACTGACCAAATTTGCTGCTGTGACTCCAGCTCACTCAGCATAGAAAGAATCCATAGAAAGAATCTTTAGACTACCAGTAGGAAGATTAAGATGCCAACTATTCTGAGGAGAATGTCCCCAGATAGCCAACAGGATTAAAGCCCAAGGGAAAAATTCCCCTTTAAGTTATTTCCATTGCAAATGAGTAAAAGTAAGAGCCACATTACTCTTGAAGCTTCCCTTCTTTGGGTTTAGTTGGCCATTGACATCCAGTAATCTCTTCTCTAGCTCTTGTTTCCTCTCAAAATTTAGTTCTTCTTTTGACTTTGTTGTTTTTTTAGCTGCACGTGAAACAGAAGTTAACGTGAAAGCAAACCAGAAAGCATTTCTAATGTGTTTTTTAGAATATCATGTAGCTACATACCCTGCTTTCTTTGTTTCTTCCTCAAACAGGTTGCTACATATTTCTCTAGTTCTCTGAGTGTTGAAGCATTTAAAGTTTCAAAGTCTATTTCTATCTCATCAGGGTTAGAGTTTCTCAGTGCAGGTTCTCTTGACTGTATTATATGGACTACTTTCCCAAGCTTGTCTCCAGGGAGTTTATTTATGTCCAGACTCAACTGTCGTTTTTCATCATAATTCATAGGTTTGGCACCATCTTCATCTTCTGACTTATGTGCCAACAAGTCCTGCTGCATGGCTTTATTTGATTGACTGCAGGAAAAAAAGTATACTGCAGTAACAGCAGTTTAAAATAATTCAACACCCACACAAGTTCCCCACACTTACGTGTTTAAAGACAGCTTTTTCTTAGATTTCTTCATGTATTTCAGATTTTTCTTCTTTTGAATCAAGCTTTTTATTTCAGCTTTTTCCTTGTTCTTTCTTTTCTCACTTTTAGCCTTCCCTTTTTTCTTTTGTGGTCTAGATAAACATGCTTTGGTCAAAACACACAACTGCTGGTGAAGAGCTTCAAGCTATCAAAAAGAAAAAGAAAACCAAAAAGTCCAAGATGCTGATAATCTTAGGCAATGTAGGAGGAACGAAACACTGGTCCTAAACATCACAGGAAATTTGTGGCAGCTAGGTGGATATTAATAGGATGTCTGCTTTCCAAACAAGACTTATTTTCCAAACATTTTATTATATTGTATCTTACTCACAGATTATGCATCTAGAAGATGTAGGACTGTTTATTCTATGCAGACATTTCTAACAGCATGTGCCTTTCTGTATTCTGTCAGGAATACACAAACATCCCCTCCTCCCCCCAAAAAAGGGAAAAAAACCCCACTGTAGGTGTTTCCTGCAGTGTCTCTAATTTCAGGAATTTAGGATGCATGTAAATGATTATTAGGTTATATTTCTACAGGACTGCTGAATTAGGCAAGTGGGACTGGGTTCACATGTCTTATTTTGCAATATAAAGTGGCTAGAAATAGTAAGAATTTCAGAGAAGAGCTTAACACAACTTTGTTTAAACCTCAGGAACTGGGAGATGGTCAGATGATGAGATTAGAAATCAGATACACTGAAATACATCACTATTAAAGGTATGGCTTGTAAAGGTTGGCTTGTACACTTGCACTCCTCCTTCTGCCTACATTCATAAATTGATGCTAATCTGACAAGGATCAAACTTCTGTCCCTCATTTGACTGACAGAACAAATGCTAATTTTCCTGAGTTTATAGATACAGCAGCAACAGGTTAAAAAGTTACATTCAAGCAGAAGCAACACTCACCCCACTCCTAATGTGAAGCATGGCTTTGCTTCACTGGTTAGCATGAGATATTTTCTTTTCTCTCTCATACTGTGCTTTCTGGAGAAAAAATTAATGGCTCATAAGAGACTGAGGGTAAGAACAAGGCTTTTGGGAAGAAGTGATCCTTTTGGAAGAACATGCCACTAAGCTACATATGGAGTGCCTGGAGGCTCTCATACCACAGGAACACAGTTTTATTTTTTAAGAAGTTTGAGTGTCCTCTGAAGAAGTGGTAGGCAAAAGTAGAAGAACAATTGCTCACTTTCTATTTGTTGAGGTGCTATTTGCTTAACATTTGGCAGCACTTCCAAATGGGAATAAAGTTCTGTATTAAAAATACAATGTACTAGAATCTTTTAAAAACTCATTTCTGTTGCTAAGCCTTGGAATAGACCATTGAAAGTGGCATTAGCACAGAGATCGGAAGTCATACACTTTAAGGACTAATGCTTACTTGCTCCTGAAGCTTTTTGAGGTGCATTTTTCTCTCCTCTTCAGAGTCTTCAGATGATTTTTCTTCTGAAGAGTTATCATTACTACTTTCACTGGAATAAGCTTCTGTCATTTCTCCCACAGGCTGTGGCAGATGGTCACTTGCAACAGGTTCGTCAGGAATTTTAGCAAAGTGCATTTCAAAAACATCCTGAAGAGTCAGGTTTGGGAACAGCATATTTTTCAGACTTTTAAAAGTGTTATGCAGCTACTAATTGTAGAACTACACAGCAACACAGTAGTTCAGTAATGTTAGTAGATTCTACATCAGGGCATATGATGAACTATTCTTTTTTAAGTCTGACTTAAAAGATAACTCACCTGAAGTTTTCTTGCCATAGCAACTATTTCATGATCTGAAGAATGACGTTTATAGCAGTTCATGAACATTAATCTTACATCTGTAGCAAATTCTTGTATATCATTATATTCAAAGTTATCCATTTTCTTCTAGATGAAAAGAAAATTAAGGCACACTTAGTAGACAGCATCACCATGAACAGGCAGAAAGAAAGGAAGAACAAGAATTTTAACATATATATTCAGGTTCAGCTTGTTTCAAGACAGAAACTATTATAAAAATATTTATAATATTAATATAAGTTTTTAATAAGTTTTTATAAAAAAACATTATGGAAATACCTGTGTCTCATTTCAACATTGTCTCTTTAACAAAGTAAGATTTTTTTTTCCCTCTTTTAAGCAGATTTAATTATAATTGCTGGAAGGACTTCATAGTACTAGTTTCAGCACTCGGTCAAGACAACAATGTTTGTGAGGTTTTATTTGATTCTGAACTCAGCATCTGTTTTTGATTCTATACATGGTATTTACACAAAGCTTATTCCATAATAGCTGGAGTCAAACTAATAGACTTGAAATTGGGAAATAACCTTTGTATTGTGCAAGTCAGCTTTCAAGATAGTTCAGTAAGCTATTAAATTTGAACATTCCCCAAAAAGTGGAGCTTAACTGGGCTAAATATTTTACTCCATATAAATACACCCAGTGTTCACAGAGCACTGTCCACATATCTCCATCTAGAATGGTTGCTTTCCACTAAAAAAGGTGAAATGTGTCACATAAACATCCAGTGTAGAGGTTGTAGGGCACATCACCAAGAATACTGAGATTGAGGGAAAAGCAGAAGCTGACAGAACTGCATTTTGTTTTATAGGACATTAACAACAGCACTGTGTGTACAGAGGTATTTAACATGTGGCATGCTTGGAAGGGCTTAGTGGAGACCATCATTCCCTCACTATCTGTGTTAACTTTTTCAGCAGTTAGGTAGATTAGTTTCTATGTGTCACAAGGAGACACAGAAGACTTTCTCCAGGGATCTTGGCTAAGTTTGAGAAATGGAAATCTGTTTCTTGGCCCATTATGTCTTTCATAGGAGAAGCAGCTGTCATGACACCTTTTCGGCTAACATGTTTAAAACCTTGTAATTACACAAATTCCCCAGAAATATACTTACTTTAATGGTTCCTAGGTCTGTAGGACATTTGCCAGTGGCTTGGTTCACACCAGTGGAGAAAGATGTCACATCTACAGGTTTTATGAAAGGCCATGCATACGCTGCATGTTTCTTTGAAAACATTTCTTTAAGTATTGCATGACAATGTTTTAGTTGTTCTGACAACTGAATCTTTTTAATAATTCCAGGTGGCTGTTGAGAATCTGAAAAGGATTTCTTCAGAAGCTTATTTGTTACCATGCATTCATTTTCACCTCTACATGCTTTAACAGCTTTTCTTTCACTAAACGTTGCAGAAGATTCACCACTTGCTGTGACTATTGAAGTAGTAGGAGTTGTAGTGTCAGCCTTCCTTTTCACACCTTTTTTTGCCTAAAAAAGAAAAAATATACAAGTGTCCAGAACAGTAAGAGAGTGGTCAGTTTTAGATTACTCTCTTGTGTGTGTGTAGTCCAAAAAAAGTGTCAGAACTCTTACAGCTATTGAAATCAGAGCAGAATGCAGCAATTCCACAAGCTTAGACTAAAATCCTACAATGTATTACAAGACCAGCACACCAAGCTCCATCTTAGAAGTAAAGGAAAGAAGTACATGTACTGTAGGTCAGGCTGTGGTCAGATTTTAGCCATTTGTGAAGATTCCAGGAAGCTGGCAGGTTATGAAATTACCTGCAAGTTGATAGCCACAGGAAGACAGAAAACTACTGCAACTCATTTTAGGCCTGGTTGAGGGTCTTATGTACACGGTTTATCTTGGTTTTTTCTTTGACTTGTGTAGTGTTTGGTTTGGAAGCCATATAATGTGTCCTTTGTCATCAGTGTTCAGATCCTATGTGAGTGAAGTATAAATATACACTATGGGAGAGCCTGGCTAAAGTGCCTATTCCTCACTGGAAGAGCAAAACCAAAACTAAGTCAATACAGGAATGTTTTTCAGACGTTCACATACGACTCAGATTGAAGGAACAGAATTTGCTTTTGTGAGCTACAAACACCTTTCAGGCTAGTTACACAGTGTTTAAGAAACCATGCTAATATTTGAAGAATCAAGCATTTGATTCACATAAAAACTGAGAAATTATTAAATAGAACTTAGAGCTTTATTTTAGTACTAAACCCATTATGCTGAAGGTGAAGCATGTAGAAGTGTATATAGTAATAAACTTCAAGAATGATCATCTTCACCTTAATTTTGTTTCTTTGAGAAGAACATTTTAAAACCACATTTATAAGAAAAGATGTGCCAAGCAATCATCCCAATTTCTGATTAGTTTCTAGAATTAGTACTGGCCTAGTTATTCACAGAGACATGGAAGATTTAATGGACATCTCTTACTATCTTCTATTATAACAAAAATTTCAAAACCATACAGCAATAAGCATTGGCTCCTACGATTTTGCCATCAATGCCTGAAGGAGTAATTTCAATATCTTTCTTTCTGAAAGTTATTTGAGGAAACTTACTTTTGTTATAGAGACTGCAGCTGGCATTAAAGCAGTCAGCTGAGCTGCAGACAAAGGAGCCAGTGTAACCTGCTGTCGCTCTTGAGTCATCACTGGAGGCTGCTCACTGCTTTCAGCTTGTTTCTCATTTGTGCTTTGTTCATTTGAAGTCCCAGGGTTGGGCTGCCGTGTTTCTGGTTATTTTAATACAGGACAGTTTTAGGACTTAAGTCTTAAATGTTACAGTTAATTTCTTCCATGGTCAAATTGACCAGTTGTCAACATAACCACTCTTCTATATGGGAATGCCATAAATAAATGCAAACAAGAGTGTTTGTTACTTACAGCAACTCTGCTATCCTCCTCTACTTGCACCATTAGTGCTTCAGCTGGAATACCATGCCAAGTTACACATTATTTGGCTTCAAGAAAATGTGGATTAACTTCAGACCAAAGATTAAAGAAGCATCATACTACACTCTGTATATTGTAAAAATGTTCTTGCCAACAAAAGTAGCAAGTTGTTTTCTATGAATACAAAGACCAAGCAGCAAAGAGTGCAGACTGAATCATGTAGGTTCATATATCCTAAGCACAGTTAATACCTGCATATATTGCTTAGCAATATTACAGATCTCCTCTACTGAGACCTGAGAACAGTTTAGACCAATGTTTCTCTGTGTTTGGTTTGGCTGATTAGATTATTCATGTCTTTTTTAGCTGTTACTCTGTTTAGCTCCCACAGATGTTCACACCTGTTTATATAACACAATGCTGAGCAGCATGACAGTCACTGAATTGGAAGTCAGTTCCTTTTCTAAAAAAAAAACCTAAACCCCTTTAAATTTAAAAAAAAAAAAAAAAAAAAAAAAAAAACCAACAAAAAACCCCCCCAAACCCAAACAACAAAATCAACAACTTATAAAGCCTTATAGCAATACTGTTATTTGACTGATTGCTCTGGAAAAAGTAGAGAACATCCAAACTGTTCCAGGGTTGAATTGGGACAAGCAGGATTTCCTTTTTCCAGTTTTGCTTGCTTAATAGATTACAAATCCAGCAAATAATACAGGTCTTACCTTCTGTCTTCTTCCCTTTTCTCTTTCCTTTATTGAGACTCACTAGTCTTTCTTCTGGTGGCATTTGGGCTATTTTCTGCATAAACACTTTCTCTAGTTCTTCAGCCATGAACACAATGTCATCGCCTGGCTGCAAAATATGGTCAGTGCCATTCAGTAAAGGAGAGGCTGCAGTAATGGGAGCTATCTCATAAAACAACCAGGCTAGAGAGTCCTGCCTCAACAGATTGAAAAAAGCCACCAGTACCACAGAGGTCTAGAAATCACTGCCATCCCTGCCCCTGCAACTCACTTTAAAGTAAATTACTTCACCATTGAAATACTCTTTCTCTCACTGTCCCATTGAAAAATCCTCCTCTACCTCTGTGTACTTCTACAGCAAAGGCCAAAGGCGGCAGATCTGCAACTCCCTTATTTACCCCTGTGTTCTGAAGAAGTTGTTGAAGCTCAACGATACTAAGACACAGCCAACAAATATCCAAGCATAGGGAGATGCTCACATTTCATTAGGTTAAACTTGTTATAGGAACAGAGCATGGCTCATGGCTAGAGCATTCCTAGCCTTGGACTTGTACAGCAGTGACATAGTGCTTGCTGTTCATGAGCTCTGCAGCTACACCCCAGAGATTTTGGATGTGGAGTCCTTGTGCAGAAAAAACTATGCACTCAGTTGTTGGAACAGCAAGCAAGACTTCACTTATGTGTCCTCAGTCAATCCTAGGCAAAAAACCTCCCCAGCATTTCAGAGAAAATAGCTTCAAAAAATAATGAAAATGTCAACTAACTTACTGTGTGTTCTAATAACCATGTGCTTGTATTATTCAATAGAAGCAGTTACTGGTAAGAGTTGGTGTTTCACTTACCTTGTTGTACATGTAGCAGTTCCAAAACATAGTTTTAAAATCTTCAATACATTCTGCAGCTTTTGTGTAGTAATTGTGTTCCAGACGCTTTTTAATGGTGCCCAAGTCCATAGGTTTTTTTATGATGGTGTAATAATCCTGTGTTATTGAAAGAATAAGTCACCAAAAATATCTTAATATTAGAACATGACAATTTTTACACATTTAGTTATGAAAGCCAAACTGCAAGAGAGAATTGCATTCTGTTAGGAGCAGCATTTTATTTAAAGGAAAACTTTCCCCTAGAGTCACAGGTACCAAAAATGTAGGTGTTCAGGAAATCTTCACCTTATATTTTGCCCTTGTTCTTCCACATAACATATAATTCAAAGCCCCAAAGAATATTTATTTCAATAGGCTCCGGAGCTCTACTGATAGTACTACATATTAAAAGAATATGTACTTCCCATTTGTTATCTCAAAGACATTTACACAAAGTAGCTCTCCAGTTTACAGAAAGAGGAAAAAGAAGCCAAACTTCAGCAAAGTCTCAGTCACTAACAAGAAGAAGCTGCCAAGTTTTCACAATTGCTCTCCAAATACTTTATCCCTGGCTATATCGGCTCTCCTCTTAGGGCTGGCCTAGTGAAGAAGTGGCAGTATGACTGAAAGGCAGCTGGAATGGGAACTGCCATGATTATTTTAGTAGCACAGCTAAAACTTTTGAGTGAGATCATGAGGCTGCTTCTCTGATGGTGCATTTATGAAATTGGAATGGAAATATCCCCACTAAGTTCACATATACATTGTAACATATAGATGGTAATTGTACAAAGTAACTACTGACTACTATGTTCTACAGCTATCCTAACAATCTGTTTGGTGAAGGAGAAAAGCTAAATACAGAGCTATGCAGGCTATTTAGCTTATCAAAACAAGAATGCAATTAATAATTAAGTAGTGTCCATTCTGCATCTTCTAACATTTGGAAGAGAAATGCAAAGGGGGCAAATACTTTTATTGCCTTTGCCATGGAACCAGACATTTGCTTGTTACTGTGCAATGGCTGAACTAATACACACTCTGAGAAGTCAAGAGGCTGCTTTAGAAATCCAGAGAGGCAGAACTGGCCTGAAGCCAGCTGCAAATGTTGCCACAGCTCTGATGGAATGCCCCTTAATATTAACCTTAACTGACAGCTACTTCCAAGAAGGAGAAAGGGTAAGAAAAGACACAGAGAGATAGTCACTTTGACTGTGCTTTTGTACAAACTGACCAAATGAATTTATCACAAGAAACAGCCACAGATAAAGGCTTTTTGTCTATTCTAAACAGAACCAGTGAAATAGTAGAATTAGTCTTGAAAATTTGTGAGAAATAAATATCTATGCTTAATCTGTTGGAGTGGGACAAAAGAAAATAATCCAAGGGAATGTATCATGGTTTTATTTAACACCTTTCTACTTATCTACCAAGAGCAGTATCTTTCAGGTAATCTGAAATGCCATTGTGCCAATCACCTATGTTTTCATTCGACTGAAAAACATCCAAACCTGGAGTTTAAAAATACCTGGATAAAAACTACAAGTCACAAGACATTATAGTCACGTGCAATCGTTGCAATTAAATTGTAGCATAAATAGTATGCCCACAGCAGAACAGAAATCAAATTTAAGCATCATATCTTCCATTTCATGGAAGGATGCTCTTCCACTATGGTATGATGAGAGCTATAGCTTATTTCCCTATTTTTGCAGGGACATCTATTTGCTCTAGAAACTTCAGAGCAAAATGATTTGAAATTGACAACTACTATAGGTGTTATGACTTCTCTCCAACCAAATGGTTCCAGATTTGCCTGTTTACTTCAGGGTCAATCAGATCTGATTTCTCATCAGGAAGTATTTCACATTAAGGCTACTTAACATCAAAAATAATACTCAAAGGCAAAAGAAAATAGTTATCATATGCAGTGTTAATAAAGATGTCTAAACCAGAAGGCAAGACTGAACACTAATATACAGAAGCTTTAAGAGGCCTGTTTAAGCATTGTTGCTATTCCTTAGAAATACTGATTTACTAGTTTTAGATCAGAAAAATTAGCAAAAACACAGCATTTCTCTAGAAGGAACCCATTTCTTGTAAACTTGGATTACTGACAACAGTTCAATAGCAGAAATAGTCTTGCATAATCTGTTGCATTAGAAAAAAACCACTTTTTAACATTAATTCACATAATTTACATATTAATACCCCAGTTCCAAAATGGTTCTTACAGGCAGATTCAGTGCTGCTGCATCTACAGGTTGGTGAAACGGCCAGGAAAAGTTGTGTCTCCACAAAGCTCTCATGACCACCCTCTGTAAGTACTGGAGTTGGTTTGTTTGACATCCACTATTTTTGTTATTTATGTATTCTGGTGGAGGAGGGTTAATAATAATGGAACGGTGCTGGCTTTGAACAGACATCTTTAGCGAGTTTGTGCAGCCACTTGTTCAAAGATCATTACACATTTAACCTGAAGGGAACAAACCAGAAATATTCAGTGAAGATCAATAGATTTAATGCTGTTTACATGTTCACTTCTGTTTGTAGAACACCAATACTGTAACTACAGGCATACCTTGATGTTCTAAGCAAGACATTGATTTTAAAGTGCATATTTGGACATACTGTACCCCTAGCAGATATTGCTGATTACACATCTGATATTTTCATTTGTTTGTTTCAGCATTCAAAGCATACCTCCTCTGAGCTCCTGAAGCTTACACCTTAGCTAATAGGAGTGAATACCATTTGCACCACCACATATCATTAGCTAAATGCTAATCCTTTCATCAAGTATCTATCTCAGAAGGGAAAGATCCAGACACATACAGGATCTGCCTCTCCTCTAACTGGCCAGCATTAGAAGAAGAGTTCTGAGGTAGTTTTAAGTACCTCACAACCCAGCCAAGCCCATCATACACTATTTTCAACTATTAGGATGCACTATCATTTTTTTCCTGCTTTTTTCTGCCCCAAACCCCACACTAGATGATATCAAGTGTGAGCTGTTCACCTTCCCCATCCAAAGCTCCAAGGCCAGAAATGGAAGACAGGAGCAGAAGAGTACAGTTGGAACTCAGCAAAAAAATCTTACAGCAACAAGCAGATAAATAACAACACTTATTACTTAAATAAGAACATAATATGATGTCTAAGCTCTTGAAGATTTTGTATATTAGTACAGTAGAGTCTAGAATAAAAGCTCAAACTTGGCATCAAGAATGCCAAGGAAATCAAGAGACTGAAGTTTTGTGTACATTACAGTGTCTTAGGTCTAGATGCTTAGCTTTTAAAACTTTAATTTATGCTGTGAAAATTAAGTTCCATGCTAACAAGAAAGTTAGGAGTGCACTTCTAAACACAGACACAAGACTGTGTTTTGGTCAGTCCCTCCTTTACTACCTCCTGCTCCATCTCCCCACAGAAAAGTCATAGAAGACTCTTCTCTATCTTAAAAGAAAACTTTTATCTACATACTGAAGAAAAAGTGTGATCAGATTCCAACCAGTTAAGTTTTTTGATATTTTTCAAACCACCCCTTCCCAGCCCCATGTGTCCTTGAGCTGCTGAGTCAGGTCCTGAAGGCTAAGCAGTCTTAGAAAGAGAAGCCTTGAGTGTTTCCTTAAGACCCAGTTTGAAGTTTTAACTAACCTGATAGAAATGTAGTTTTAGTTTAAGAGCAAAAAGCAAATAGATTACATGAATTACACTGCTAGAAAAGTCAAGGCTTTGGCAAAATATTACATCTTGTGAGAATCAATTTTTTGTCCCTTTTTTTGGTGAGATTATTTGCTATCAATGAGTGCTCTCTGAAAGTACACACTAAAGAGCCTGCTAAAAAGGCATCTATTTCTTCTTGTTTTAGCTCATTATTACAGCTACCAGCATAAAACCTGTACACATCATATACTGGTCAAGAATAGCAGCTTGGAGACATATTAACATAGCACATAGAGAACAAAGGCAGACACTGTACCAGATTCTGTACACTAACAACATTTCATTCTTCAAAGCCTTTTAAACACGTTTTGTTTAGGTGATTGTCAATAACCACACTGAAGATTCATAAATAATATTGGAACCTCCCTTAGGTAATTATATTAAGACTACACAGAACAGAGCACAGCCTTCTTACTGCAAGTAGCATCATCTCTTCTTTCAAAAGGACACCTGTCTCAATACAGACACCCATAAAACAGCATTTCTGTATGTTTAGGACCTCTCTTGGGATACAGCAAACAAACCTTTGTTTTAAAGACAATCCATATAAATATCAGGTGTTCAGAAAACACTGACTTACAGCTCTTACCATAAACAACACCAACCACTCCTGGGCAATGCAGAACTAAGCTTCCATCCTCAAAGCAGATCAGTCATCTTTTTTACCTTAATTTTAGAGAAAGCCACAACTCACTTCCTCCCCTCCAAAAAGATGAAGGAAGAAGAGAGCTTCAGAAGGCAGACAGAGTAGTCTCTATAATCTACTCACCCCCTCGTCTTATTCTCTAGCAATAACTCCATCAAACACCTGTAACCCTAACTAAAACCTGCCCTATTAATAGTTCTCATTAGGAAGTTATCAACAAAAAATAGGAACAGCTGCTAAGGGCTAAAGCACACCAGTTGGTTATTGATGCCAGGCCTGCTCTCTCAGTAGTCAATAAGACAGGGTAGAGAGATCCAAGAAGGAGAGTAGATATACTTACATGAATTTTGGTTTAATTTTCTTACCTTAACTTCTAAGTCTTAAATTTAATGTGATGAGAATACTTATGTTCTATCAATTATCACTGGGTTATGCTATAAGAGTACATAAATAGTATGTCTGGTTAGGAGTGGTATTTGTATCTTCCTTCACCCCACAGAATCATTAGTTAAATTAAAACCCAAATCTATTTAGTAAATGCACAGTAGTATAAAAATGAGGACTAGGTTGTTTCATAATAAATTTCATTTGTTGTCATTAAAACCACAAACACTTGGAATTTAGCTGTTGACTAAGCATTTATTTCTCTCAGTATGCCTAAAAAGCTCCATCCCCAGCATGCTTTAGTACAAGGCAGGTCTGAAAAATCAGATTTATATCTAATTTGTTGTTCCATTCACATTTATGCACCAGATTGAGATCAAAACCTGCTTGGATTCTTATCACGAAAGTAGTTAATCTGCACGCTTTTTTTATTTCCCTTATTTTTTTTCACCAAGATGTCCTGATGACTTTGAGACTGTTGCTTTGAGACTGCTGCATCACCCTCAGAAACACATGAAACACAAACAAAATTGAAACCTTGTGATTGAAGACTTTGATTTATTTTAATTTATATGAGTTGAATTGTATTTCCTCAAAGTATTCACTTTCAGCATGTTAAAATTAGTGAGAACATTTAAAGCACTGCTTCACCTAGTGAATGCTGTATGACAGGACCCCCAACTATGCAAGTAACAAAAAGAACCACTGGAAACAGAGTAACAGGAACTGGAGCTGCCCACAAACAAAATGTGATTATAGGAGTCAGCTTTGCATCAAAGTAAGACATAGAAATTGAGGTTAATGACTACTGCTTTATGTCTAGGCACAATATGGCTCTTGGGCAGTTCCTTAAATTTGGAATAATGCTACTAACTTCAACAGAGTTGCCTTAGGTTTTCATCAGGGTAAATGATAGGAAAGTGTCATTTCCTTATGCTGTTTAACTCACTGTATCATTTTCCTAGATATTTATAACTTTGTTCATCTGCCACTCTATGGCAGAGTACCCATGAAAGTTGTACAGGCATGTACAGGAAATGACAGTGAAAAACATTCATCTGTCCCAGCAAGTTGCACTATTCCTACTTGCTTTCTCACCCATTAGATTGTTCTCACATCCAGAGAAATCTCACACTTCATTCACTCAGCCTTCAGCTAGAGTCCAACCAAGGGGCAATTGCAGAATGATGCCTGACTGGGGACATATTATATCACCTGAGGCAGCTGGCAACTATCTATTTCTCTCTCTGAAAATGAATTTCTAAACTCTTTCATTACAATTCAGTCAATTATTTCTGACATTCAGCTGGTGAGATGCTCCTTGCACCCCTGCTGTGGCTCTCCTGGCCTTCACCAGCCTGTGAATAAGCAGCCACCTCTTCCTTGCTCTCCCTTCTGGCACTTCAGCTTCTCGCCCTAAACAAAGGTGTCCCTCCACCTGCTCTGCTCCTGCCTGGCCTCATTGTCCATTGGATTGGTAACAGGTATCTCCTTGCTCCTTGGATCTTCTAAGTTTTTTCTTTCCCATAGTTCCTTATTAATTACCTCCTCAAAATAATTTCACTGTGGTCAAGCCTTCATTTTTGATGGCCAGCTTGTTTCTGTGCTTTCAGAGATCCTAACTGGATGTTGATGTGGGGGCTGCTCTGCCTTGAAAGGGAGGGAGGTATCCTTTGAAAACTTCCATTCCTCTGTAAATTGACCAAGAAAAGAAGCCCACAGTTACTAGGCTTCTCTGTACAGGACTCTAATGCATTATTCTGAAAAGTTCAAGTATATGTCAGTTCTTTGTCCCATCCCATGACCTTTGGCCATCTTACAGAGAGAATGGGAAAAAAAATTCAAACTCCTCTGATGTGGAAAAGGGAACTCTTTTTATTGTGTGTAAAATTAGCAGGGTGAAATTCTCAGCATGCTTTTCACAACCAAAGATTTAAATAGCTTGCCAAGGGAAAATGACTGGCTTGTTCAGTGTATTTTTGTACTCCCCAGGATGTTGATACTCAATATCAGCAGTAAATTTGTGGTTATTGGAACTAACTAGGGTGCAAAGAACAGAAACAAAACAGTTTACTAAGTCTGATTTTCACCTTTTTATTTTCCTTCATGTGATGCCCTTTATATATATTTCAGGAAATAAGCTGCTGCTTTCTAGGAAGTTCTCTAATGTTTTCCTAAAGCAACAGTACATGATAAAATCCTATGTGCTTAGCCATAAATTAGGGATCTAATTTCTGTTATGTGGTTATGGTGTGGCTGTGCTGCTGCCATATGATTGAATCCAAAGAATGTGAGTGGCCCTTCCATGTGTATTGAAGTCTGGGTTCTCCCCTGCTGTCAAGCTCTTCTTGTGCTGTATGAGACACTCAGGGTGGAAAAGATGCATCTACAGCCTTGTCTTCTCACTGAATTGTATTTGTTGAAGTAATGTTCTTAGAATTGTTTGAGTCCCTGAGAAAACGATCTTTTTCTGAGCATAATTTGAATTTTTAAATTCCCTTCAGTGGTGGCTTTGTGCAAGCTGAGGTGGATCTATATTACAGCTGGCAAGGGTAATGTACATGCTATTAATTACTGTGCCTCAACTGAAACCTAAGAACTTTTTGAACAGCTTTTACTCAGTTGCAAATTATTATATCTTCATACCCTTCATGATCTAAGCTAACCCAAAGCAGATCTGACTAAAATGATTTTCAGCAGTCATTTCCATAAATAAAATTGGCTCAAAGTTATGCTTGAAATGTAAAACTTGAGGTGATGATTGAGTAGTTACATCCCCAAGCTATGTGCCTGATTTCTCTGTGAGAGATTATACCCTTGCAGCAGAACTGCATAAATTTATACTTTCATGAGCTCTTATCTTTTCAAATCCCAGATCATTCACCAGGAACCAACGGGAGATCCTTAAGAAAACTTCTTTCTTTCCTGTTGCACTGTTGCAGTTTTCTGCCAGTAGATGTCAGCTCAGAACTGGTGAAAGTTTATTCTGCTTGTTTCAAGGTAATTAGAATCAGTGGATCTGTGACTTTGGCCTTCACTGTTAATATCAGATTGTGTGTTCAGAACATCAGAAAGCATGATGTCATTATTCACACGTTGAACGCATGACCAGTGAGACATTTGCACACTTGTTGACACTTGTAAAGAGAGAATTTAGACTGAATTCACTGTGATTGAAAAAATAAAGCCAGGTAGTCAGTTATTAAACTTTAGGGAAAAAATTTCAAGATCAGACTGATTCCAAGTTAACTCTGATTCTAGATTATGCTAAGAAGCCAGGGGAAAGGAACCACTGTGTTGCAGAGGGTGGTAGTAATTTGTGGCAACCTCTACACTGCTAGAAACAATTACTGGAGCATTCTGAGGAGTTCCTGCCCAAGTAAACTGATTATCCCTGTCAGACAATGTGAGGGAGGGATATGCTTGCTGCTGGGAATTTTTTCTCCTTTCCTTAGAAATGTAGGACTAGTTTGTGTGTGTGTATGGATGTAGTTTGTACATGTTGTTGGAACAGCATTTGAGAGGCAAAACTTTGACCTGTGGTCTTTACAGTAACATGGCACCATACATCCAAGCACCTGCTGGAGCAGGAGGAGCTGTACTCCTCTATACACTGTGCAAACAGGTGCTGTAGCACTGCCTTTGCTTGCTTGATGGCATCTGCTCTGCAGGCAGACAGAAAGACTGATTACATGTTCTTGGGACATGGTCATGCTTCAGGGTGTTCTGTGTTTTGTGAGAAAGCATGGGACAGTCAGGCTTACTTTCAGAAATCTCTGTTTCAGGGATAGAATCATGTTATTAGTGTATTCCCACAGTTTCCATACTGCTGTAGCTATTTCTCCTGAGGACTCTGGAGCTCTACCCCAGAGATCTGAGTGCCTCAGCTGTGCTGAGCTGTGCTGAGTTGGTCTGTGGTACAGGAAAGTTTGCTGTGCCCTGTAAGGCAGTGACTTTAGCCCACTGTCATATCCTGATGGGTGTGTTTCTGAGTCTTGCCTGCTGAAATCATGCTTTAAAAGTGGGTTGCCTGCTCACACTTCCAGGTGAGTTGTTTATGCTGTGGAGTAGGTATTTGGTGAAATCATTGGCATTTTCTCCTTGAAATGCAGAAGGCATAGGGCATGGAGGACAGACAAGGACACAGGCAGGCAGGTGAATGTTGCAGTTACTGTGCAATACTGTCAAGGGACTCAGGCTTTGGGATCATGCAATGGCTGGGGTTGGAAGGGAGCTAAAGATCACCTGGTTCCAACCCCCGTGCCATGGGCAGGAACAAATCCTAATAGAACACGTTGCTCAAAGCCCCATTTTATCTGGCCTTGAACACTGCCAGGGTTGGGCCATCTAGAATTTCTCTGGCCGACTTGTTCCAGTGCCTCACCACCCTCGTAGTAAAGAATTTCCTCCTAACATCTAAACTAAATCTTCCCTCTATTAGCGAAGATTTACCATCCCTCATCTACCACCCCCCCATGTCCTGTCACATTATTTGGGATGGGCTGAAGCCATGTTGTTGTAGATATCTGGAAGAACCAACAGTTTTGTTCCTGCATTCAAGGCCAGCCCTGACACAGTGTAGCTGTATAGCTTTGGATGGAACTGGGAAGAGAGAGAGCAATGTGAGAAAGGGCTGCAAGGAACATCATCAGGACCTCCCTCTTTTAGCTCAGGTCT
Source organism: Brachypodius melanocephalos (assembly GCA_013398615.1). Lineage (NCBI taxonomy): Eukaryota > Metazoa > Chordata > Aves > Passeriformes > Pycnonotidae > Brachypodius > Brachypodius melanocephalos. Next base: position 3,331,210 of record VZSR01000245.1, read on the forward strand.
GTGCCCTTGCCTGAGATATGTGGTACTTGTACCCATTCTTGGCCCTATCCTTGCTAGTCCTGATCCCCACCTGGCTTCCTGGCTTTACCTGGGACCTACTTGGTCACCACCAACTTCTCTGACAATCACTGGACTATCAGCTGACCCTGGTTACTGTCGACAGATCTGCTCTTCTCACCTCGCCTGGGGACTTTGGGATGGGGACCTTGCTGGTGAGGCCACTGTCACCACTGGCTTTGTGCTTACTCAGCCTGGTGGAGCAGCCAGCTCCTGCTGCTCCCTGGCACTAACCTGCTGCTACAAGGCAGCTATTACAGGCTGATTTATCTTCTGTAGATTAGAAATTAAAATTTAAAAATACATGTATAAATTAAAATGAAAACTTGCCTTGGCAGTTCAGTTCTCTGTACTAGGACCATGGAGTCTGTTAAGTGATTAATGATGTGTCTCCTCAAAATTCATGAAGATAAGAATTTATAAATTATTTTCAGAAATTACCCTTTTGAACTGGTAAGTGTCTTATAGATGGCATATCTGCTCTCACTTAATCCTCTAAAAAGAGAAAATGGATACATAAATTCCAAAAAAACATTCTTCCTTCTTTTTGCAGACTGCAGCCTAAGTCAATGTACAGTTGTGGATGTCAATACAATAAATCCAGAAAAGTTGAGCTGCACAGTTCCAGTGTCTTTAGAAGATTAACTGCCTGTTTGTTTAAAAACTTGTTTCTAGTGACCTTGCTCTACAAATGGAACTTTTTTAACATCAGAGGACCAGGGATAGTAGCACTGGCTGTAAATGTTTGATGGTGGCAAGCAGTGATTTTGTTGCATGAAGATTGATGCTGGTGACAAAAATTTGGGTACCAGTGTTCTCAGGGTCCTCAATTAGACTGAATTTAAAAACTTTGCACTGTAGACTCAGAGATATTTCTATAGGGTGTGCTTTCAGGAGCCTGCTTGTTTAGGGGGGTGATATGGGCAGCCAGAAAGTCCCATTGTTCCCGGGGGTGGCTCAAGATGGGTGGGGAGTTAAGATATACCCTGCACACCTACTTCCAAAGGGCATAGGAAGTGACTTTCTGAGGGGAGCTGTAAGGGCTTGAACACTTTCAATAAAGTTTTAATTTGATTTAACTATACAACCATCACTTAATTTGTCACAGGCTTTAAGGTTTTATAGATTTAGGGCGATTTTTACATTTTAAGTGACCATATGTTTTACAGCCTTAATATGGCTTTAGGTTTTAGATGATTGTGACATTTTGCAAGTTTTTTAAAGCTTAGTAATTGGTTCCTTCGTTCTTCCTGGGTGCAGAATCCATATAGCAATGTATTTTAATAACAAACCAAATCATTAACTATTCAATTAAAGCCAACCATTCTAAGCCTAGAAAATAACTCAAGTAAAACGTGATTTGAAAAGATATGTACCTTTACGTGCTCAAAACATTTAAAATAGCTATAGTGAAATTATGTGAGCCCCTAATAATTAGAGTAATGAAGGTCAGTCCCATTGGTAATGGATATCTGAAGAACTCTGCATTTCTAGACTTGAGCAGTTCTTAAAACTGCTTATGTGAAGTGGCTTGAAGCTGAGCATATGGGTGCCAGTGCTCCAGAGCAGTGGCACTGGTGTTGAAGGTGGTAGAAAAGCCCCTATGAAATTGTGTGTGCAAGCTCTTGTCCTCAGACTGGTGACTGATTTCACAAGCACGAGGTCCTGCTCCCAAGCCTCTATCTTCCCGCAAGGAACTTGCCCTGCTATTTCAGCCTGTGCATTCTGCATCCACTTCTGTGGAAAACTCATCCAAGGCCTGCTTGACTTTTCTCCATTGCTAATCACTCCCTGCTTTGTGCATGTCAGCAGCACCTCTTGCTATTAGCATTCACAGGCACATTATGTTAAGGACAGTTTAATAATGTTAGAACTTGGCCTCCCTCTATTACCAGTGATGGTTCTAACTTTGTTTCAGGCCAGAGAACTCCTGAAGAGTACAACAGTTGCTAAAATATCATAATGGAAAGAAGAACTAATATTTGAGGCCAGTGGGAATATTCCAGCTTTCCGTGCCAAGGAGCCTGTGAAGTGAGCAGTGTATCAGCGAATGGAGAGGGTTAGTAAGTGACCAGCCCAGTCCCAGGGAGTCTGCCCAGTGCAGAAATCTGATAGCCTGTCACTGCTCTTGCTCTAATAGGTAATGCTGACCAGCAGTATTTATTAAGGAGGAGCAAGGGTAATGCAATGCTGCACTGGGATGCACATGCTTGCTATCAGAATGGCTTCTCCTCCTTCATCCTCTTAGCTATGTTCTGCAGATAAATGAGGAAGGATAAACAGAGTGGATTTGCAGCTCTGTTCTTGCAATATTAACAGTCCTTGTGGGAAATGTTTATCAGTGTATCAGTTTGGTGATATGTGACTTTTCCAGGGGTTAAGATGTTGTGATAATTAAAGCTACAGTCTGTAGAAAGGGAATGAGGAACCTCACATTGGAGGAGATGACAGAGAAGTCCTTGCTGCATCCCAGCTCTTGCAGCTAGGAGTGTCCCAGCTTCTGCATATGGCCAATTCCTGAAGCTGAACAATTCCTCTAAGGGCTTTGAGGGTGAAAAACAATTCCTCTTTGAACTTTGAGGGTGGCAAAGGAGAAGAGAGTGCTTAGGTTGAGAATGCATCCTGAGTACTTCTGACCCAGCTTCAAGGGTTGAAATGCCTTTGGCTGGAATGGGCAGGGGAGTGTATGGAGAGATGTTTCTGGGAATGAGAGGTGCCTAGATTCAGGACTCTGGTACTCAGTGAGAACAAATAATGAGACAGAAGAGAAGGGGATTTTGGCACAACCTTTCTTTTCACTGATGCAAAACTGAGAGGTTTTTCAATAAAATAATAATATTTAAATAATTATCTGAAGGATTTACCCCTCCAGCATGAAACTCTACTGTGCATATTTGGTTTTCTTCATGGGAGGGTCAAAGTATGTTAAAATAATCATTTTTTAAAATGTTGAGGCCTTTTGAGGGGAGAAGAAGCTGAGGGCAAGTTGTAGATGGGAAAACAGGCTTTTTGAGATAAATGGCTGGCTGGAGTCTGTTTTAGCTTAAACAAGGGCAATACAACTTGTGTAAGACTGACAGCAGAGCCTGTTTATCTAACTTTTGTTTATTATTATCTAGCTTTATGAATTTCTAAACCTCTGTTTCAACATATTTAGAATTCCCATTTCATTTTCGCAAGATGCTGTGTTTTGCATGATGCATTTGGCTGTATTGCATGTGCAGAGGTTACAGAAGAGGCACTATATGTACATTAGTGCTGTACCTTTATATTTATCTACATGCCAAGATTAATCCAAGATGCGGTAATGTTTTGCCCAGGGCAATTGTACCAAGGAACCTTAACCCTGATCTTAAGAGACTTACTCTCTGTTTCTGTGACAGTTTGTTTATTCTTCACTTCAGGGCCTCTTCTGAGCTAAAACAGCCATTAAGAGCAAATTGCTCTGGACAGCTTTTCTGCCTCCAAGTAACAAAAACTGTGCAACTTATTTTCATTTCTTCCTATACCTTTTCCAGGTGATTCTTAAAAACATAAATCCACTGTGGTATCCATCCAGCACTGGAATGTTCTAAATGCAGAGATATTACTTGACTCATTACCAGTGTGACCTTTCAGCATTCCCTATTTGGCAGGGGACAAATCCCACTGTACTTTGTGTACAGATTATTGTGAATACAATGTGTACAATGTCCATATTGGACGAAAAAATGCATCCAGGTACTTTGTCTATTTTCAGCTGTTTCTGTAGGTTCTTGTGCTGTGTGAGTGCCAGATGAAATTACAGCTGTATTGGAAAAGAATGTCATGTGTTAAGAGTCCTAAAATTGATCTAAACCCCTGTAATTCTGTGGAAGGTGTAAGTGATCTGTATTCATTCGAGTATTTGATTAATCAAATCAATCAACTTAATCATTAAAATGATTAATCTCAAAAAATGAATGAAAATACATTCCTATATTAAGCAGAAAATACGGTTTTACTTCATTATAAACAAATATATTATCTGTGAGAGGATAGAAGAAAAGAAATGAAAAGCACTGTTTGCCTGTAGTACAGTGGAGATATCAAGGGAAAACTGGAGCTTTTGTTAAAGTTAATAAGAGCTGGATCAAACCTAGGATTTCTTACAGCTCTCATGAGGCACCACAGCTCTTGACTTCACTAGGCAAGAATTAAAAATGAATAATTATGAACTACATCTTTCTCTTCACTAAAGAAGAAATAACTCCCAGGTAGATTTAACATGGTAAGACTTGCTTTATGAAACCTTTTTTAATTAACCAGATACCTTACATTATTTCAGGTCCTGCTGTTCTGTTTCTTCTTATAGGAGGACTACTGAAATGGAAACAAAGGTCAGTTTAGTAATATAAAACTTACTTTAGAATTATATCTGAAATGAAAAGTTAATCAGAAATAAAAGCATAGTTTTCTATCAAATTAAAATCTTAGGCTGGCAGTGCAAATAGGTTTATAGTAGAATAATAAATTAATTACTGCCCCTTGAAACCATCTTTTGTTGAATTGCAGTTGCAACATAATTGAAAAATTCCTGGAAAGGAGGTAGAATTTTTTTGGTTTGTTTTCATTTTCACAGAGATTTTTCTGTGGCTGCCAGCAGTTACTTCTGTAGTATGGCAGACACTTTTCCTTTCTGTTTGCATAATTTTAACCTAACAGACATTTCACTGCTTAGAATGAGAAAAAATACATGTACAGATCCGTATGTATAATGGTTATGTGATTATGGATTTTTTTAATAGAAGTATTTTTATTGCTAACAGTAACTGAGGTTTTTATCTTGTCCCCTCTTTCACTTTATTAGAAATTACAATCTAGGAAAATATGAACAAGTGAAAAATCTCATTTACTGCTTCATATTGCATCTCATTAATTTTAAAGCTGCATAATTGTAAACTGCAGCAATACTTTTGAACAACTTTACTTATAGGTAGTTGAATAGCTAGATTGAGGAGCTGAAGTGGAGTCTTACAGGATACTTCAAATACTACATGCATTAATGATAAATTTTGAGAAGTGTGAAGTGTTGATGGATGTGATGAACAGAGGTGGGATTGAGCTTCATTACAGCTGCAGCAGTTTGTAAATACGAGGCTTGTGACAGCTATTCTTGCAGAATAAGCCCCTAGTCGTTGGTTATGTTACCAAACAAATGAAACATGGAGAGAAATCTCAGACTGGTTTCTCTGTGCAAATTCTGCTTGTGTTCAAGTATTATTGTCCTGTAGTGAGGATCTGAGGATGAAAGTACAATTTACCACCAAGCAACCTTGTCTTGTCTGTTTGATTTTACTCAGAACATGTAAATTTCTCAGGTGGTGCTCAGTTAGCTGTAGCTTTCTGCAAAATTATGTAGGAACATAAATAATTCTGATAGTTCATGAAATATGAATAAAGGCCTATTCAATACTTTCATTTTTTGAGGCTCTTGGGAAACCTAAACTGAATTGTGTTGCCGAAGTTCTTTTGAATACATATTCTGTAAAATTTTTAATCTGCCATTTACTTTTTCATTAATTTGAAATAGCCTTCAATTCTTTCAGTGTTCCTTCCTGATGAAAAATTTTGGCAAATGTCAGTCCTCATTTGTACAAGGTTTCTAAGAAGGGCTACTGGACATGTCCTAAAATGATTAACCTCAATGCTGGAAACATTTCACTTTTCTGCATTGCTACTTCTTGTTAATACAGAGAGAAACTGTCTTCTGTTATTGCTGGACAAAATGTTTTGCCTCTAAGTAAAATTATAGAGATGTTATTTGTCTTTTTGACATCTATGAATACAGAAAGCCCAGAGCTGCTGCTTGCAAGGCATCCTCAATTCCCCGTGTGCAATCACGCAAGGGGCTTTCCCTGCATCTCATCATTGTGCACTGTGAATGTAACAGGAACATAAAAGATAGAGTATCTGTCACAGATGTTCCTAAAACTCCTGCTGCTGCAATGTCTTTCTCACCTCAAATTACACCAGGCTACATCAAGATTAATTTGGTCAAAAGAAATGATAAAAATGCAGAAAAGCTTTCAAATTCAGAAAGGTGAAAAACTTCAAATAAGATAATTATATACCTTAGATAAATAAGATGTGCCATAATTCATCTGGTTTTAAAAAGTAATAGCAAATGTTGCTAAGTTAGAGAAGGAATGGCTGTTCACTTTATCTTACAAAACACAGTGAATAAGACAGTCATGAAACTGAAATGTTTTGCCTGCAATATTGAAAGGAATTTTTTTTCATGCAATGCATACTATCCCTGGGGAAATCATTATTTCAGCATATCTAGAGTTTATGATTGTAAATCTAGGGATTTAGAATAAGAGTTGGCCATGAATAAAACCCAACAAAACAAAACTAAAACCAGAACTAAACTCAGATTTGACATACTGTTAAGTGAAGAATGAAGTATTTTAGGGGAGAGATAAACATTTAATGCTACTGACTTATGGGCTCTAGAAGAACCTTTACCTGAGGCAGGTGTGACCTAACTACCTCTTGCAAAACACCTTGAAGTTTTATGAGGCAGCTGTGGCCAAGGGCAAAGCTCTGCACCAGTTGAACCATGGGCCTGATCCAGCACAACAGTGTATGCTGATGGCAGTAATTCCCCATGATGGAGAACGAGGCCCAGAGGTGCCCTGACATCTGTAAGCTTTAGGGGGAACCTGCCTCTGTTTCCTGGGTCGTGGGGTGTAAGAAAAGTCCAGCTCCTACACTGCACTAGCCTGTAGAAGCACCAAGGGTTAAAAGCTGCTACTTCAGTGCTGGGGCCATTAGTGTAGCTGGGGTTGGTCAGGTACCACCAATGCTGCTGGTGAGGAGCCAGAGCTCCCACTGCTCCTGCCAGGAATCCTGTATCCCTATTAGGGACAGGGCACTGCCAGGCACCCCTCTGGCTGCTTAGGGCTGGGGAAAGGAGGCATTGGGCCATCTTCTACTGAGGGTCTAGGTGACTCCAAGTGCGCATTCTTTCTTCATTTGCTCCCCTGTTTTGATTTGCTCCCCTGGATGCCAGACACAGCTGATGTCTTCACACACACTTTAGTGTCTTTTTGCTGGAAAAAATGCTGATTGGCATCCTAATGAAAATCTAATTGATGCAGTCGAATTATCTCTGATCCTGAAGTACACGTGATGACAGACACTGTAAACAATTTATTTTCATGTGTAAAGGAAATATGTCAGCTCCAGTGTGCCCTTGGTTTACATGAAAGACTTGCTATTAAGAGTTTCATCTGATAATTAAGAACTAGCATGAAGATCAATTGTTATTTTAATTTATACAAATAATTTCTATGAAACAGCTACTTTGAATGGGATTATCTGAAATTGAAACCTTGGAAGTTCTTTCCAATAAATGAAGTACTCAGCATTCTAACATTTACTGCTGAAATGTCATTAATTATATGTTACACTTTACTGTGAAAACTGGATGTACCTTAACATAAACTCTCCTCAACATGTATGATCTACCCAACTTGGATGCTTTTACATTCTCTTTTTAGCAGCAAAATTCATACATTCCAAGAGAAAACTCTCATTTTTTTCTCATTTCTGTTCCATGTCTGAATTCAAATCTCTTTCCTGTAATGCTGGGAGTGGTTTTACTTGCTTTATCACTGACATTTGCAATAGTTTTGTGGTGATTTGGAATCTAAATGCTGAAGACATCCCATCTCTAAAATAATGGCAAAATTATAAGAAAGCCTAAGCATGTTACTACTAAATTAGGCCTCTTTTACCCTCTATGCACTTCCCTGTCCCGGGGGCTGAAGTTGGCTGAGCCACAACTAGCTTAGTTGAGAAGCTTATTTACAGTCTTAGGCAAGGGGCTTTCATTCTGCATATGTTACAAATAATACTTTTGGACAATTAGGAAGATCCTAGAACATTACTCTGCCATCTGTAAGTGATTATTGGAAGTTACATTCCTGGTTGAAGGATCACTCCAACTCTCCCTCCTCCTTTTCTCCCAGATCTCTGCTGGAAAAAAAGCCATTCTCTGCATGTTTGAAGAAACTGGTTCTGGATCTCTTATAGTAGGTATGTTGATAATCCTTATGGTAGAAATCCAGTCTCGCTTCTATGTACCAACAATGGCTTAGCTACATGACAGTTAGTGTGATAACAAACAAACAAACAAACAAAAAAATCTAACTTTTGGTAGAGCACATTGTCTGCTGAACCTATGCCTAAATGCTAGAAGTCACAGGGCCTTTAATCTGCAGTGGCCTGATTCAAGCACTCACGTCAATGTGTGAATTTTCCCAATAAGCAGAGCTATCAGAACTTTGGCTGAGTTATGCAGTATCCCACAAGGAAGAAAAGGCAGCACCCTATAACATAGTATGTATTTTTATTTTTTTATTCTGGCCTGAGTCTCATCTTTGTTTGAGTCTTGGTCTTTGGCTAGTGCTTTTTTGCTAGTACCACTAGGAGATTTGAATTCATGCAAAGCGAAATAGTGAGGGGTTCCAACTTGCATCTCTCCAGGCAGATGATCTCATCATAGTTCTTGGCAACAAAACTTACACACTCGAGCAATTTCATAAACTCTGAGGGGAAAAACTTATTAATGGATTGATACATACATCAGTAATGGCAGAACTGGGGCTTCATGAAGATATGCATTATAGATAAAGTTCCCTAAGAACTTCACTGGCACAGATGGGTAAGATGATCTCTCATATCAGAGCACCACAATAATCCATGTGCTGTTCTGGCATGAAGAACAAACATAAGGTAATACTAAAAGCAGTAAAGTAAAACCACTTCGTAAAAGTTGGAGGTTTTGCTGGTTTTTTTTAAACAAAGAAAAGAGAGGGTGCTGTAATTAGATATTATAATAAAAATATTTTGTAAAATTTCTCAAAGCAGCTTTCAAGCTAATGTAAGCTCTTTTTTCAGATGCACAAATAAGATTAAATTCATGTTTGCTTTTTAAAAATAAATTGACAAGAAAAACATTTAAGTTTACTCTGAACAGATTTAGTGTATGCAGAAAATATGTTGTAGATAAGTGTGAAAGACTTGCAGACAATTTGTATGGGCAATTACTTCTCTTTTCGCACATGCTAACTTTAAAATCAAAGGATAGCACATTTCTACACTATATAGTTGATCAAAATATTGTAAATAGTTGTAAATAATCTTGAAATGATAACAATAATTTTCAGAATTATGCTTATTCTTTTGAACATGTTACAAGGACTGTGAGAAAGCAGAAAAAGGGGCATATTAAAAAAAAGAAGATTGCTCACATTAACATAGCTAATTTAACGGTGGGCTTGTACAACACTTTTCTTTCTGGTGTGTGATATGTCCCACGTGCAGTATCTGCATTTGTTGGCAGATGGAAAATGGGAGCAGAGGGAAGTGTTCCTCATTTAAACAGATCTGCTTTCCTTTTTTAAAAAAAATAATAACCAAGAAATAAGCTATCCTTTTAGTGTGCTTTGCTATATGTACTTTGCTGCTTAAAATGGTCCTGAGTGTATTAATAGTATAGCACAGGATTCAAATATTATCATTTGTGGTGGGTGTAGAAGTGAAGGCCTCGTAGTTAGGTTTGGGAATATATACCATGGGAAATCTCTTATGAAATAACTGTTACTTCACTCAGTGTGGTCCATTCCAAATGCTAACCATTTACTTGTCAGATATTTTTCATGAGCCTTGCAGATAAGATAGCTCTGTGGGGATTGATTTAGCTGTGTTCAGAAAACTAAGCTCTCACTAGAGATGGGGAAACCACCCCACCTTTCTTTCAATTTGGTACAGAATATTAACGAGGGGAGTGTTAGTCTCTGGAGCTTCATCCCACCCTTCAACACATCAGATTCATATTAGCAATATTTATGATCTAGAGGGGTGACTCACTGTCAGCTGTTTTCATTTTTTCTTATAGTACCCTGGAGCAAAATGTATATGTAAGCAACAATTTACATTTTCATTTCTGTATTTTATTGCAGTGGAGCTGGTCACAATACCATAGTAACAGTTGCTTTGCAGTTTCACTTTTGACAGCATTGGATTCTCTGCCATAGTGGATGTGGTTAAGAGGCTTGCTTGTGGTAAGAACTGGTAAACCTGCAATTCTGAATAATTGTGCTATTATTTTGTTGAAAGAATTTAAAAGGAAACATTTGTCTTTATTTAAATAAAGACAAATATTTACAAAATAAGTAAATAGAAATATTCAGTACATAATTTTGCTTTGGGACTTGCTTCATACATAATGTGTATGTATATTATATTCAACAGCACGTGCAATGTGTAAAGACAATTTTACAACTTCTACAGCTGTTCACCACATGTGGGGCTGCATGGGGAAAACAAATATGAGCTATAAATGGTCTGCAGATTATGCCCCTCCGAGAGATGTATATGGTTACAGTAAAAAATGTACATTTAGCGTTGTTAATAAAATTCTAATAGTTACCAAGGACCAAGTTTTGAGTAGTACAACCAGCCTGCATTTCAAAAAGTGCACATAGAACAAGAAAACACAACTTAACTGCTTAATTGGTTAGTTTGGATTCCTTTTTTACTCACAGAAATTCAGCCAATATACAAAGTCAACAGGGGCCTTAGTATTACTAGTTAGGATAGGATTTACTCTCAAACATTAACTGCATGTCTTGTAATTAGAAAAGACAGCAGCCCAGTCAGATGCTTTATCTTGTCTTTTGCTAACTTGACCTAACAGATGCTAACTGTCTTTCTGCTGGATGAATGGTTTAGTTTGTTGCCATTGCACCTTTTAACATAAAAGATAAAAGAAATATGTTGTATCTGAAAAATCATTCTTCGTTTTGGTAAAAAAAAAAAGTTGTCTCAACCTATGGTAAATAAGGCTGTTTAATCATTAATATATGTGGGATTTATTTTGCAGCTGTTAAGAAATTAACTTTGTAATCCCTTCTGCACTTAAGAGAATTTGGTTCCTTTTACATTTCTAATATTGAACCTCTTGAACCAAGGAATTCAGTGGTTTTCTCTTCAAGGATCTGAACTCCCTCCCATACAATGAAATAGAATTGTGGTTGAATATTTTTACCTTGAAGAAATAAAACCATTTATGAAATGAAGGTCAGCACAAGACAATATCTCCTCTGGTGTATTTACCTCACACATACAAGTATGGATATGTAAGGTTCAAATTCTGATGGAAGTCACTTGTGTTTAGGTTGAGAGAAGAAAGAGGAAGGGGGAGAAGGATTCTACAATCCCTTCATGGACAGTCAGTGAAGTTCTCCCTAGCAAGACACAACAAGGAGTCAAAATAGGAATGAAGAAGGGCAGAGCAGTACATGAAAGCTATTTCTCTGCATAGGCATGGATTTTGACACTTAGAAGCAAAGACCTGAAAATGTTTTGTGAACTTTTATTCCCATTTAATGTAAATATCTTAGAACAGTATCAGATGCATCTATTTGGCAGGTAGCAAGTGCTAGTGCTGTCAGTGCTCTGCAGTATCTTACCTGTCAGTTTCTCTTGCTCATGTGTGCCCCTGAAGAGAAATGAGAGTAAAATTGTGTCCTTTAAGGTATTTGGGATATGCCTCCTTCAGCATTTTAGGTTGGACAAGGAGCAGGCTTTGGCAATTAATCTCCTGGTCATTCCTGCATGTGGGGCTTTGGTTTTCAAGGTGGTTTACAGTGTTAGAGTACACAAATGGGATTACCTCCTGAGTAAAATTAAACTGGAGCCCAGGATCTAAGATGCTCCAGCAACTAATGGACCTGCAGTGCACACTGGAACTGGTTGGAAATAACTTCCCATAAGCTGTGTCTAGTGTAGATACCAGGGTCTCAACACATGTGATTTTGTTCTGTAGACCCCTTCCTATTGCACCTGGCTAGTTGTTAATGGAGAGATACCCACAGCCTGATCATTAATAGGTCTTGCTTAAAAAAAAAAAAAAACAAAACAAAACAAAAAAAACAAAACCAAAAAAACCATTATGGGAATCTGCTCTTGTATCTCCTATTCCTTCTGGAATTAATTACTGCTCATTAACAAAGTGGTTGATCCATTTCATGGGAGAAACAGCATGAAACAGATGGAGACCAGCCAGTGTTCTTTAGCATGAGGCCTTTCTCATCCTCATAGTGACAGTTTTGTGGTTTGCATATCAGGAACAGTTTTCAATGTAGTTAACTGTTCTGCTTCTGTTGCCTCTTGATATCTAAATATTTTGACATCTAAATATCTAGATATCTTAGTAACCTGAAAAAATGTGCTCTTTATCTGTGAGATAACAAAAAACCTCTCTGGATTATAGATTTTTCTCTCTCTCTGTGTAGTTGTATAGATCAGTATATCTTCTAGGGTAGGCAAAGTTTCCTTACACGTTCTAAAAAAAGCATAATGTATAGAAATGGTTTGTAGATTTTTCCATTTTTCTTTCCCCCTGCAACAATTGAATTAAACAAATGAAGTATCAAAAAGAAAATACAAGTATATAATGTTTCTTTCTTCTGACTTTTGGTCTGTTACACTCTATAGAAATTGAAAACTCTTAGGTACCTTTTGGCTAGTTCATAAAAACATGAGGTTTTCATCAAAAGTTTTGAAACCTCCTGCAGATCTATATTGCTATGGTGGCCACCTACCATGCCAGCCTGTAAAAACCTTAAAAAAAAAAAAAAAAGGCAAATCAAACTCCCAGTCCTTAAGAGAAAATGAATCCTTTAGGCAACAGCAGAATTTGAAAGGCCTAAATAGAAAATTTACTGGATGCATGTATTTATAATCTCTGCTAAAAGCATAACTTGCCTTTGATTGTTTCTTTTTGTCCATGGTTTTCAAGAGCACTGAGTGTGCAGTTTTGTTGCCAATCTGCTGAACACAGAAGGTTCAACAGATGCACAGGTTACAGGTGGCAAGTGTAAGCAACCTGGTTTGTGCAAAAGGCTCCTGGCCCTGTGATACAGCAGGGCATGGACTGTCCCTGCTTTTAAGCAACTTGCACCTGATAACACTGGGGGCACTGGCTCTGACGCACTCAGTTTGCTGATGTCCTTCAGCTCATTATCACCTTCATATTTGACACTGCCAGTTCTGTGGAAGTAATAATCCAGAAATACGTAAAATTCTTTTTAAGTTGTTCAAGGGAGGGAATGGTGGTGGCTTACAAGAAACAGCTGTGAAAATTACTAGGGCTTGTGTTTGGGCACATAGAGAGAATTATTAATGAAAATACAGCTGAATGTACTCTGGACTGCTTATGATCGTATTTCACTTTTTTTGTCTTCTGATATGTGCTGTGGTTAGGGGTGTTGGTCAGCTGCTTTTGAGTTATTTGTGTTGATTTTCATGATGAAAAATTGTCTTTCTCCACAAGCCCTATTCTCAGTAGTGCAATCAAGAGACTGAAGGAGTGGAAAGACCAATCTTTTTCCTCAAGGTTTGGTAAAGGAGTAGATGGAAGGTTGGGTTGTTTTTTCCTCCACTGTCTTATTACTCAAATCTCTCCTGATCTTTTGTGCATATTTGAAGAGACAAGAAACTTGCATTTGGCTTTTTAAAATGTGTAAATGGCAACAAAGACTGGATTTTGATAGCAATTCACACGCATCTGCACTAAATAATTGATACTTCATGAATCAATGTATGATATGAAAGCCTTCCAGCAGCAAATTATGTGTCAGATTAAAGTGTAAACCCTTCATATACTATATGTATGCACTTGCCTTACATCCCCATCCAGACTCAGTGAAGGACACTTAAGAGTGATAGGTCACATTCCCTGGCACGTGTTATTGTAATTCCAAGGAAAATGAAATAACACGTGGGAAAAACAAACAAATATCCAACATAAGGCTTAGTCAGTAGCAGACTAAAGCAAAATAAGGAATGCCATTTTATTGCAGATCACTTGGAGGGATAAAAATCAAATCCAATTCTCATATACACAAAGACAAAAGAATATGTTTCCTGAAAGAGTTAATGCTGCACTGTATATGTGAAGGAAAAACTTTTATGTTGATTCACAATTCTACCTGGATCTAAACTCTAAGTCCCATAGAAAAGTATAAAAATTAAGCCCTTTTACAAATTTGTCTTGCAGTAGTATTGGTTATTTCCATTGTGAAAGAAAAATAAAGGTTCTCCAGGAGGAGTGCTGAACCCAAGCACAGAGCATCAGTTTTGGAGTTTAAACAAGAAATAATTTGGAGTATGAGCAATGCATTACTTAGTAATTCCCAAATCCCAAAATTTTGCCACAGGTTGGTATTTAAGTTCATATAGCAAATAGGTTTAAATAGGTGACTTTTTCTTGCAGGGAGCATGTTTTGAAACACACTGTACACTGGAGAGAGGCTCACTTTATGATTTGCTTTAAAATGTGACTACCTATATTGGGCTTCAAAGGTATCATACTGTATAACCTTATAAACATCTCATGACCTCCTCTTCCTCAAACCACTTTGCAGACTGATAATAAAACAGTAGATTTATTTAATGAAACAAAGACTTGCAACTTCTGGTTTTTTGGTTTGCTGTGTTTTTTAAAATGGATTTTTAAGGTTTGATTGTTTACTTGACATGAAATTTCATTGGTATGTATAGCTAGATTCTGAACATCTAGCCAACCTATTCATTATGTGACAGAAATATAGCTAAACCAGTCTAATTTCAGGCATTTTTACTGTGCTGGATAAGGTTCATTCCATGAAAGATAATGACTATTTATCCAGCATCTTGATTTTTGGCTCTGCTTCATCTGTGAGGCAGACTGTACTTAAATCTCCTTCCATTTCGTTATCACGACCCACTTTATCATGTTCTTGCAATTAAATCAGATTGGGAAGTAAAGAAAAAGATAAAAACAGATCAACTGAAGATCAAAAGGGCTAGAAGAAAATGTCCAAGACAAATAATTAATACAGTGCATCAAACTTCAATGCACAATTACACTTTCTCACATCCCTTTCAGTCACTTACCTTTGCTAATTGAAGTCGTTAGCTCTCTATGCAGCAGGTTTGTCTTGATGTTTTTCAGCAAAACATTTGTCACCCTGTGGAATTATGTAGATAAAAAATAATAATTAGGAAATTGTAGACAAGAAGAAATTTTAACCTTTGATACTTTCATCTTGGCTACAAAGAATTTAACCTCTAATTTGGTTTTGAAACCACAAGCATGCAACATGAACTTCAAAACAGAATACAGCAGTTTGGAACCCAACTCTGCACACCACACATGTAGTTTTAGCCACGTGTATAGTTCCATATTTAGTTATTACAGGGTGAATATCAGTTTTTACTATGTTGAATCTGAAAGTATATCTTATTAAACAGTTTTTATGTGACTGAGTTCTAGGTGTGTTATGATCAAACATAAAGAGCATTGTCTGGAACTAAACAGTTTGAAGTAATCTACTGCCTTTTGCCTATTTGATTAGATTTTGGATTGAGCTCTAAACAGACAACATGCAATATGAGGAATGGGATCCAGCCAGAAGAAAGTGAACAATGAAGATATGCCAGTTTCACATTTTTTGTGTTTGATCTTTTGTTGATTTTTTCCTTCTCTCATACAGTCTCTTTCTTTCCTCCCTCCTCTGGTCTGTTGTGTTTGCATTTGGTAAGTTGAGGGCCTATAAACATCTTATCAGAAAAAATGTTGGAAGGAGGGGAAGAGGCATATCAGAGTCAAGAAGAGTGCTGGGCATACAGGAGCCTGTGTAAGGCAGGCAGGGGAGAACAGGAGGCACAAAGGAGATGATTAATCATGCTGGAGGGTTTAGGTCTTTTTCCTTCCTTTTAAAAATCTGAAATCCATAAGAATATGTTATTTGAATTGGATATGCAGCCTCAGGTTTGAGTTTAAAACCCATGGTATCTTCCAGGATTGCACTATACATGACTTGTCCACGTTTGGAATTATTCCAGATTTGCTGCTGCACTTGAAATTCACTCCCTGCCTTAATCCAAAGCAACTTTCAAGTGTAGACAAGCCTAACAGTTCAATACCAACATTTACTTACCTTCAGCAAAAGTTTAAGGTGTTCAAGGAATGCAGGATCATTTAGTAAGGAATGTACAATTTTACCTCATTAGTTTGTATTAATGAGTTATTTCCTAAGAAGATTTTAATGTCTTAATTATATTAACTGAACATTCATAGTAAAGGTTGTTGGTTAGAATCATATGACTAAAACAATGGAATTACTGCAGCATAACAACTCATATCTAGTCAGCAACCTATGATTAATGCTTCTAGTCCTTTCTTTTCCTTGCTTTCAGTGGCACAATAAATCAGCTTAAAACACAAAGCTAATTTTGAATAACAACATTTTACCTCAGAGAGGGACAGAATGGATGTGCTGGGCAATGACTGTACTCATCTGAACATACTCCCTGTGCTTGATCCCAGTTCCAAACCTATCTTAGGTACAAGACATCCCTTCAGGATGCCTATTCATCCATTTGGCTTTTGAAATTTACTGAATTAGCATGCTTAATCTTTTCTGGGCTTTCAAAACTACCAGTGGTTCTTTAGTGGTTCTTAGAGGTTCAAGAACATGGCCGCTGGCCTGTTTTCTGGGTCCA
Source organism: Brachypodius melanocephalos (assembly GCA_013398615.1). Lineage (NCBI taxonomy): Eukaryota > Metazoa > Chordata > Aves > Passeriformes > Pycnonotidae > Brachypodius > Brachypodius melanocephalos. Next base: position 3,347,851 of record VZSR01000245.1, read on the forward strand.
CTGTTACAGAACCTGTATTGGCTTAATGTAGAACACGATCCATAAATTTAAGAGCAAATAGGAACAGTTCTTAGGAAAGTGTGGTCCTTCCTAGCTTTTCTTTTTTTTTTTTTTTCTAATGCTTTATTGGTTGGGACAATCTTTTAGCTTTGAAAAGATTCTAGACACCGTATGAAGTAAGAGAGTTTTGTGAGAATTAGCCCTTACTAATGTCTGAAAATAATTTCTGGGATCTTAAAGTACTTTATGACAAGAAAACATTTTCGTACCAAGATGCTCATTTACAGAAGTCTGTATTTTCAATTAGAATCTCCAAGTCAATTTGGGAGTAAACATTTTGTAGAGCTGGTGTACCCTTCGTTTCTTTTGGTGGGTGAAGCATGTTTAAATAGTGCTATAAATAGGTAAATGATCATCAGATACCTACATCCTGCAGCAACTATTTAAAGTGCACTTGGACTTGTGGCAGTGCGTTCATCATAAGAATCTCTTAATTAGCAGTGTATTCAGTGCCCCATCAATTACAGCATGCAGTCCTCAGCTCCATGTTTAGTCCCAAGGCCTCAATCTAACGTCACTACAGAAGGCAGAAAAGATTCTGAGTTTCTGAAAACTGTGGAAATTACCCAGGCAACGACGGGTTTAGTGCTAAAGTTTTAAGAACAAGTGAGTTCTAATTCTCCTTTCCAACCCAAACTATTCTGTGATTCTGTGAATATAGAAAGGTATTCAAATGAATAACCTGTCCCTGGGAAGGATTAGTTAGTTCAGCCTGGATGCCATTTTAACAGCTTGATGCTGCTCCTGGTGTCAGTGACCTGAACTCAGCTGGCTCCTCAGTGCAGGTTAAGGTTTTATCACCATAACATGAAATTAGTAACTGAAACTAGTCTAGAACTTTTTGAGAGTAGTAAATGGGCAGTTGTTATCCACAGGAGTATCCCTACTGTGTTTTCTACGAAAGGAGGAAAAAAAATTAAATCTGTGATGTTAAAAGTTTCAACAGCGCATATTTTTTAAGATTTTACATTTACTTAGGCTTAATTCTGTAGCACCATGAAAATCTCTAAACCTCCTGCAAAAGTGAACTGACACAGCTTTCATACATCTTAGTGAGGATAATACATTACATTGCTGGATTGGGCCAATGCCTGCTAAGTGAAATAATCCTGCTCAGGACTGAAGTTAATCACTAGATCAGCAAATACTTAAAAAATAAGTAAAAATGTAAATTATGTAGATAATTGTGTTCCTCAGCTGCAAAGATTGAACACTATAGTTAAGATTGCAGGAATTTTCCATGGTTTTAAGAGGAAATTATGTGTTTTCTGTTTATTCTGCCACAAAATGTAAAAATAAAAAAAAAAGGCCAAAGCCAACTGTATGTCATTATCTTTCTGGGTGAGCCAATCCATGTCTTGAATTGAACTTTAATGGGGCAATTTGTCATGGCTTCAGTCTTTAAACATATACATCAACTGAGTTACATTTTAGCTTACAACTAAAAATCAGTGTTATTTGTATCTTAGTCTTGGACTTTTTGAAACATCAGGACAAGTGGTATAAATCCTGGACTTTGGTCAAGGATGCTGACTACCTAACAGAATTGGCACTATGGACGAGAATCAATTGAGTTCTTACCAACATCATTGAATACAGTGAAAATAATTTGACTAAGGTTAGATTTATATAGAAACAATTTGCTTTTACAAAGGCTTGTGCATACACATTTGATGTCACACACTTGAACAGCTCTCATGGCTGCTTGAGGGAACCTAATCTGTTTGTTTTAATCTTTGCAGGATTGGGACCTAAATGAGTAATTAAAATAATGTGTTTGCTAAGTTTCAATCCCATTTTTAATCAGCGGTCTGGAATTTTGGCTAGCAGAAATATAGTAGACACACAATATGCCTTGAAATACATATATTGCTGTAGAATATTAGTTTTCGTCTCTGTTGAAGGGACTTCCCCCACCTCCACATCCCTCTTGCAAAAATTTTGCATCCTACATATGTGAGTGATAAGAGAGGAGGTATGTCATGCTCCAACATGCACAACTTTTCAAATGCTAAAAATAAATAAAAAATTCTGTAAGCGAGCTTAGGCTGCCAACAAGCAGTCTGAACTTGTATTTTACTTGTTTCTGCAGGTTTTTCTTCATGTTTTGTAAGCCTGTTCACTAAAATATTTAATGTAGATGAAATGCAACATAACAATCAAAGTTATTTACTTTGATTTCCTTGCTAGAGTTCTCATCTACAGATAATGTAGAAGTTTTGAGGATCAGTCTTTGGGGGACCCAGCCATTGACTGATGTGTGGTACATGCAGCAGAACTGTAAGGCTTGTCCAAACACAGAGGTCAAAGGTAAATGGCAGGGGATTATTCTAGGTTGCAAACTGGCATTTCAAGAGTGGCTAATTTGTGTCTGAACTCTCATAACACGCCTCTTAGGTAGATGTAAGAACTCGGCATTTGTGACTCAGGGCAAAGGGTCTGAAGTCTATGAGCATTATGAAACAATCAACTCACCCCTAATCCTCTCAGTAAGAAAGCCACTTAAACTAGTAAAATTTTGTTGAAACATCCTGGAATTCCTCTCTACTTCTCTAAATCTCCACATGGTCTCCATGCCTATATAAGAACAAATGCTTATTTGGATAATAATAGGAGTAGGGCTTAATTTTGCGATGGGAGTTTTGCTGTAATGGTGTTTGCCAAGTTCTAGTACTGATCTCATTACCATGACCTTTAGAGGACATATAGGTTGGGAGAGCAGCACAGACCCGACATTTCAGGACTGTGTCAGAAACCAACTCTGTTCATCCTGCTGCTGAAGGATAAAGTTATGGTTGAGCTATGGGTGCAAAGGCCTCATCCGTGGTGTAGCTCCCTTAATGGGAGTTAGCTCCACAACTCGACAGTCTTGAAGTTGGGGGATTTGACAACCTTAAAGCGTGCCTTCTGCACTGAACAGTCCTTTCTGTTATTTTCTAGTGTAATGAACCTCGAGTGATCTGGATTAGTTTGCTCTGCTGTAAACGATGTCAGCTTTGCGGTGTTGGCCTAAACTCATTCTGATGTGGGCTTTTGGCTGCCCTTGGCTGGGGTGGCAGCTGAGGGGGCGGCCGAGGCCTCTGCGCCGGCCGCCGGTGGGAGCTGGGCCCGCTCGGGGGGCTGCAGGGACGTACCTCGGTGCACTGGGCTGGGCACCGCCACACCGCCGCTCACACCGGGCCCGATACCGAGCGCAGCCCAGGCTCCGTTATGGACGCGGTGCCGGCGGCCTCACGCGGTTTCGAGGCCAGTAACTTAAAGGCCGTTGCCGGCCCCGGCTGCCGTGAGCGGGATCAGTGCCTCCCGTCCCGGCTGCGCGGGGCGTTTCGAGCCGCGGGCTGCTGGCACGGCCGAGAAGTGCGCGACCCCGCGCCCCCTCAGAGCTGCCGGCGGGGTGGGCGGGGCTCAGGTGCGGACCGGGGCGGGGCGGGCCGGGGCAGGCGGGGGCCGCGGCGCGCGCTCGCTGCACGCGGGCGCGAGGGGCGGTGGCGGCGGGCGCGGCCGTCACGGCGCCGGCTCCGCCCCGCGCCCAATGGCGGCACCGCCCGCGCCCGCCCGCCCCGCCCCGCCCCGCGCGCCAAGGGGTTACTGCCGGGCCGGGGGCCGGGCGGGCGCACACGCACCTCCTCCGCCTCCGCCTACTCGCCGCCTTCTCCGCGCACCGGGCAGCAGTGGCCGGCGCTGGGCGGCCTTGGTGAGGGCTGCGTTCCCGTCCCGGCCGGCCGTGCCCATGGCGTAGCCGCGCTGCTCCGCGCCTGCCCCGCGGGACGCGGCGTGGACACAGTTGCCGCCAGGTAGGTGCGGCGGCCGCGACCCCCGCCCCGACAGCGGCGTTTCGGGCCGGGCGCCCCTCAGGGATGCGCCGTCCGCTGGGGCGGGCGCGGGGTGTGCGCCCGTGGAGGTGTCACCGTGCGCGGGCTGAGCGGGAGGGTCCTCGGGGCGGGCGCGGGGTGCGGGAGCTGCCGGGGGCGGTCAGCGTCCGCGCGGGGCCGTGAGGAGCGCCGGGGGGCGGCTCCCACCTCGGGACCGTGCGAGCTGCGAGCTCCCTGCGCCGGCTGAGGGGAGAGCCGAGAGGTGCGCGTCTGGGCAGGGGGAGCTACAGGTGTCCCAGCGACAGTCACTGTGTCCGGCTGGTTGGTACGTGCTGGGCGAGTTACGGGCACCGAGAGAAATCCTTTGCAGAGGCTCGCTCTGCTGAGCGCGCGTGTCCTCGTACCTTTCATGAGGCCAGGTGAGAACTCGGCAATGTACGAACAGAGTGTGAGTTTAGTGTAAGTGAGAATAATACAAAGATCAATATAATGTCCCTTCAGTGCTATTTCACTGAGGAGTTGTTGGCATGGGGGAGTTACTGCTGCATATTTTGCAGGGGATGCACTGGAGTCAAGTCACTGCGGGCTTCTGAGTACGGCTCTCCCAGTAATAACAAGAATGTGGCTTCAGTGTTACATGTAAATTAAGAAACTTTTTAAACACGAGCTTTCCCTAGTTTCAAGTACTTGTAATTCCAAAGTCCTCGTCGTTAGTGTCAAAGAGCACAGGATGTGATACTTCTTGTCCCTTTCAAAAAAAGGGACTTCTTTGGGCGTCGTGTGCATGTGCAGTTATGCCTTTTCTACCTGCTGTGGATGTAGCCAGATGGAGGTCTACTTATCTCGGTTGTATGAAGCTGTAGCTGTTAAAATTGATGTGCTATAATTTATTATTTTCTTCTTAGATGTGTGGTCATCAGCGCAGTTATTTTTTACAGAATGCTTCTGATAGTGTTTGTAAGTTATTAGAGAGACATTTGGATATACAGGTGCCATGATTCTGTTCTAAGAAAAAGTTTTTCCAGTTCTAAGAAAAAGGTTTTCTGGTTGGGTCTGTATTTGTAATGATCTAAGTTTATCTAATTTTTGTTTGGTGAGGTCAAACAGGCTGATATTAGACCCCCAGAGGGGAGAAAACCCAAAGTGAGAGAGCCGCCTGCTCGCTCGCTGTGGCATCAGTTAGGTTTGTCTCATGGTGACCTGGAGGACTGATACTATTGTAGTTTCATATGTGGAAGATTTTACATGTGTAAATGAAAAGTCTTCCCAAGACAAAATCTGTTTGTTTATTGCTACTTATGAAGATTACTTTATTTCCCTTACAGTCCATGCTTTTTTTCCATGAAGGCCTGGCACAGCATGAGTTGGTAGCTGGGTTTTAATTAGCACTGCATAAGTGTCCTGTCAAAGTAGTCCCAACAAGGGCATTAATAAAATGTTAATGTGAGATGCTTATTCATTTGAAGAGCTCCAGTTTAACCCATGAAAGCTTTCAGGGCTTGAGTTCCAGCTGAGGAGGAGCTGCTCTTCGAATGCAGACCTGGGCCGCTGCTGCAGCGGGTGCTCGCTCGGCTGGGGGAGGAAGGGAGGGACGCGTGTTGAAGGGGGAGCAGGTCATTGGCTTCCTTCAGTGAAGAGTCCTTTACTCTGAAACTTGCTTCCCCCAATTGTTTGCTGCAGTCCAACCTTTTCAAGTTTAAAGTGACACTTCAGATTTTTCTCTCTTGACATGCTTTCTGTCCCTGGGGAGATCTTGTTTCGTTGTTGATTTTGATGCATGTTTTGTGTGTCCAGAGCTTCATCTAGTCAAAGTGTGTAAGTGATATCCACCAAGGAAGTGAATTCTTTTAAAACATAACTTTCAGTTGTTGTTCCTGGCATGCAAAACATATTTTCATATCCCAGCATCTTGATGCCTACCACAGGAACGATGTTTGGAAGTCAATTGCTAAACCAGCAGGGGGAACACAAAACTTTCTGTCTATAAAGTCTCTCCTCCTACCACAGTTGAAATTTATTAAAACTTTGGGCCTATACTTTTGATAGTATTTCTTTAGAAGGTGAATGTTAATTTACTTGGAACACTAACATACATTGAAATAAACACCTTATTTTCAAATACTTGTTTATAAATTTCTTCTAGCAGGCATATCTCCCATTCTTCTGAATGCAATTTTTGCCATGATAGCCATTACTAACTTGCAAAAACATTAGAGGTTTGAGTGAAATTTCTCTTTGAAGTTGTTTGAAGTGAATTAAACCCAAGAAATTATATTTTGAGTAGTCCTGCAAAGTTTCAGGTAATGAACTAGGCAAAATACTTTCACAGTGGGGCTCTTACTATATCACATTTATGATTGTATATAGACATCTTGAGAGCTCAAGTTGACTTCCGAAGCAGTTGTATTCTCACAAGAAACTATTTCTAGTACTTAGGATTTCCATAAGAGAAAATATTTTTAGATATTCTCTTAGGTTTTAAGAAGTCATTACTAGCTTATTACTGTAGAGGTCAACTGACGGTCCCAGCACAGAGCAATTATGGTTTTCCTTTTTGATTCATATTGGCCTAATGATCAAGTCTTTTGTACCAGGAGTACAGAATGTAAAGGCTGTTGCCAAAGAAGGTTATGTGGATGGCTTGTACCAGTCCGTATTGCTTTCTGGTCTGTGAAGTCTGGTGCAGCCGAATGGCAAATACTGAAGGTATGGATGTACAAAGAGATGTCTGAATGCAAAGTGAAGAGTGGGAATTTGCTGCTTGTCAGCTATTCCCCAGTTAAGAGCTGGGGAATGGCCTCTTACCTGAAGTAAGTGTGAGAATCTTGCTGCTTCTGCTTGGGGTTAATCCACCCTTCACTGATGGTGGGATGAAAACATGCCAAGGAGTGTTCGCTATGGAGTAGCCAATTTGCTGCTTGTGAGTGATAACAATTGTATATTCCACCAGCATCAGGTGTTAGAGCAAGTACAGACACAATAGAGTTCAACTGAAATTAACAGTCCCAGGTGAGGTTTAAAGCAAGATATGTAAGCTCTGGTTCTGGAATGGCACTAACAGCGTAGTGAGATATAAAATATATATAAATGTGTATAAAGTATATGCATATTTCAATGGCTGTGCATTGTTCCGTAAGACCATTACATGATGTTGCCTGCTACTGAAGGTACAAAGAGGTGTATGTTAAATTCCATTTGCTATCTTCATCTTCTGTTGTTTTCCTGGAATCCCAAAACTTTCTCTCGAGATGGTTCTCTGAGATGCTGAAGTGTGTAATTTGTAAAGCTAAACTAGAATTTCTGCTTTAATGTGATTTGAAAATAGCAGTAAATCTTGCCCTATTTTGTTTTACAGTTCTTTTCTTTGATACCTCCTATAACATTCTGTTAGCATTTAAGACATGAATTACCAAGTCTTGGGCAATTTATGTGGATCTCAGAAAATACTCTCTGGTATATAGATTGCAAATATCTTTGCAATCACATTGCTTTTGATCTAGTTCCATGAAATATTTGTGTATTATAAATAGGCATTACTTCTATAGCAGTAATATTTGTGGTAATTAACTAGTGGTGTGCTAGTTTCTAGCCACTTCATGAATAGAAGCATGTTTTGTCATAAAAATGTACTAGCAAAAAGTAGTGCAATTGGAATTGCTTTATCCATCACTGTGGATTCGCATTTTTATGTGCTGGCAGTCATCCAATAGAGCAGCATTTCTTGTGCTATTGCAGCAACAATTAACTCTGTGGTAGCCAAAATGAAAGAGTTTTACACATTTCTGGAAATCATAGAAAGAGAGACTTTAAAGTTGTCAGTTTATATTCCATTTTTTAAAAATTTCAACTATCACAAAATACTTTTAAAGAAGAACTTACTTTATGACCTTGATTATCTAAGTAGTCATATTTGTTGAGTTCAGCAGGGAACATTACATATATTGCATTTTAAGTGTAATAACTGTTGATGTGTACTGCTCACAAATAATTATGTCTTGGAAGATATGCTTGTTTTTGATGTTTTTATAAATGAATTGTGTTTTTGAGGAAAATTGGGAAAATAATAATTTCATCTTCATCCTGTGAATAGTACTTAAAAAGAGCTATACCTGCTTTTTATTAACAAATTTAATTGCAGTATAGTTAACACTTCTATGTAAAAATCTAATTTCAGTACACTAGATGGGCAAATTCAGATTTTTTTTTCCTTTTCTTCCTTCCTGTTGTAAGATTTTGAGAATCAGATGGAAAGGGCCTCTCTTATAGATAATTTCAATTGTGACCTTGCAAGAGACCTGTTTAGATTGCAGAAGAACAGCTTACCTAGAGGTCTTGGATCTGAAACAAGTTAATTATAGAGCTACTGTGTAGAGGTTGTTTTTCTGCACAGAAAGCAGTAGGGGCTGTGATACATAAGGTGTTGTTAGTGATTCTAAAGAATAATGGCAATTCACTTATTCTCTGATTCTCCTTTGTAAGTATAGGCATTTTCTGTTGGAAGTTGGTGAGTTATATTGTGTGAGTCAGGGACAATAAAAAAATCCCAAAGTAGTACAAATTTGCTGAATTCACATATTTCTTTGCCAAGAATCTGGAGGTGGATTGAAGACTGATACGTCCTCTTTTGCCTTACATTTGACAAGTAAGTTGTTAGACTCTAGCTGCATTTGACACTGTGTGATTAAGAACTATGGGAGTACTGATACATTGGTTTTGACAGTGATTTGAGTGAAGCAAAATTCTGTTCTACTTTACAAAGCAGCTGTTGCAGTATTTGAAAAGATGAGCCTTTTCTTGTAATAAAGCTATTGCATTAATGAACCAACTCACTCCTCCAGTATGTACAGCTTGTGTTCTGTGATGGATTACTTCTTCCCTCCAGCAGTTAAAATCACCAGTGTTTCTAAATACTTGTAGATCTGATGGTTTGGTTCATTCCAGTGATGAGATGTAGTAATTTCCTTCTGGCAGAAAGATGCACAAATTATTTGTATGACTACAGGGATTTGTTGTGGTCTTCCCCCTCCCTATATCTATGCCCAAAGATTTTTTTTACAGTTGTCATTTATACATTTAATGTAAAGTGATTCAAGATTTTATGGGAGTGTATCCTCATTCTGAGTGGAGCATGCTAATGATTCATACCTTGACTGAAATAAATCTCCAATGAAGTGCTTATAAATAAATTTTTTTAATGAAAAACTTTTGCTCCAACCTGAATGTGTTTTTCTGCTCAACAAATGGAATTGTACCATTTATTTAACAGACAGGGAAAGGGTAGATACCCCTATGCAAAGGGAAACTTCTTTTGGCTCATTTTTTTAACTGTGTCACTTTCAGGACTTCCCTATTTGTGTGGGAGAAGTTTCCTATCTGTAAGATGTGCATCTGAAAATTTAGTGGCTAACAGTTAACTTTTGGTAAGTGTGCTTATCTTGCATTCTTGTTTAATAATAATCTAATAATCTGCCTGCCTATTAGTTTGCCTTATTCTGGAGACCATAAGACATGCTTCTTTTGTTGTTCTGTTTTGTTTGGCTTTTTTTCCAAAATGTGGGCTTGATAATGTGTGCAATTAGCTTTAAAATACCTACTAGTTAATATTTCAACCTGTTAATTTACTTCTTGTAGTATCTAATGGCCCGTAGCCTTTAGGAGGGCTGGTTTGTATCACCTCCTCCAATTCCTCTGTAATGGGAAGCACTGATTTTCAATCATGTTCACTTTTTTATTGCCTATCTTGTTTGTTTTACCCTTCCTGAAGAGGATTGCATCCTTATACAGTGAGCTTGTGTTTAATGCTATAGTCTTGCTTTTCACCATACTCTTTGTGGGTTTCTCACAATTAACCCAGACAGTTTCAGGTATTTATAGGTCATGGCTTCAAAACTACTTTTCTAAATGTGTAGTTTAAAATTTCTTTTAGTTCCCTTAGAAACCTTTAGTTTCAAGGTTTTAAATTCACCAGCGATGGATTTAATTTTTTTTCCTAGTAGGAAGGTTCTAGGTAGAATATTTCTAGATGCAGTCCTAGGGTTTTGCAGTTCAGTCCCGAAAAAAAAATAACAGTGCCAAGCATTCATTAACAGCAATTTGCTGACATCTTTTACCCTGAGTGGAAGAAGCTTTGCTGAGTTGTTGGTAACTTTCCATCCTGCTGTGGCTTCAGTTCCGCAGAGATGCCTTCCCTAGGGTTATATCTGTCTTGATAGGTCCATTAGAGCTGTTATCTGTTTAGTTTAGGTGTGCAATTAGAAACTCAGCCAAGTAAAACTTAAGATAAATTAAGTTTGTGTGAAGTTCTTGGCTGCTGCTGTGTTTGTGAAGAGTAAGATAGTCCAGTGCCAGGAAATCTATTCTGTTTCCAATTAGAAACAATTAAAAAGTTAGTAATTAGTCCAAAGAAATTTAACTATGAGAAGGAAAGGTTGTAGAGATGTTTTTTTTTTCATGCAAATTATGATGATGTTGCTCAGCATGAAGATTCCTGTTTCTGTTGCTTTTGTTTTAGGGTAAACTTTTAGAAGCAGTGAGTCTCATTTAAAAAACATGAGCTTGGTTCCTGTTATTTGCATTGAGATATTACTGGTTAATTGGGAACTTGAGTTTTATTTAAATGTACATTTGCGATTTCTTGGGTTGCTGAGTATGTATGTTTGGAGAAATATCTGCTTTTTTTCTTCCTTCTGCTTCCTTAATGTGTATCTGAAAGATGGCATATAATTGTGCTGCTGGTATTCCCTGGTATGATCAGTGAGATTTCTTGTCCAACTTCTAACTAGAAGTTGGAAGCAGAATTCCTAAAGGAATGTTGTCTTTCCAGGCAGGTGTTAAGGGGGTGCTGCTGTGGCCAAGGTGAGCCAAGTCCTGTTACGACTTTTTTTTTGCCCGTGGAAGAATAGAGTAGCTTTGAGTTGCACAGAAAATGCATGGCTGGAGCTGGTAGGAGATTGCAGATTGCTTGAGCCATTGCAGTGTAAGAGCTGTACAGTATCCCAGCCTCTTGTTTTCTCTACTCCCTTTAGAGATGTCCTGATGTAGAAGTTCCTGAGGGCTCTGTGATAAAGTAAAACAATTCTGATGTGGTACTGAGATTATGTGTAGAATGTCGGTCTTGTTGAACTCTGCAGTGCCATCTGTGCCTCTTCCTATAGAGGTTCAGTAGCCTGTAGGAATTTCTGCTCTTGTCAAAAAGCAATCTGTTCCAGTCCACTCCTTGTGAAGTCTTATGTACTCCTTCCACTAAAAGATGCCTGAATGCACTTCCTTCCCTTCCACATATTGAAACCCTCCTGCATCCTGATCCTGTTAGAGGCTATTCTCATGTTTACACTTGGTAAGCAAAACCTTGCCCTCAGCCTAGGGAGATATAGCTGCATACCTCCCTGTGTTTGGGGGAAGGGAAGACCTGGGAATATATAACAGAATGATTTTTGTCCTGTTTCTGTAGACTACCTCTTACTTTTGTGCTATATTATGCAATGATTCTTCAGCTGCAGCTTCCAGTGTCTGGTGTCATCTAAATTCATAGCAATAAAATCAGGTGATTAAAAAAAAAATAAAGTTGTGAAGCTGAAGGGGAAGTTGGTTATGAAATGATACTGAGAATAGACAACACAATGCAAACTGGAGCTTCCTTCCAGCTGTGGGCAAAATATGTACCAAGTAGCAAAATCCCCGTCCAGTATACTATTACTAAATAGGCGGAATGGTTTCACATTTTTATTGGACTTACTTGTGTGTATTTTAGTTGCTGTAATTTGGCAGGCTACATTGTAATACATTAATAAGAAAATAAATAAACAAAAATCACATGGAATAGAGGGGCACAATTGCTAAATGGCATAAAACATCTTCCTTTGGCACTCTTCCAGTTCCCATAGTCTTTACTGTGACTTGTTGAAATGTCCCATTACAAGCACAGCAGCATGTGAACTGCGGGACATCAGAGTTACTTTTTCCCTAGACTTTTTGATATGTCAGGATTTTTAGCTTTATTGCTATTCATATGTTCCCTGAAAATGAAACCACTTTGTTGCTTCCAAACCAGTATCTGTCCCTTTATAATTTATGAATAAGTTACTATTTTGAGTTCTGAATGGTGGGACTTTGTGTATATGCCTTGGACATAGGCATTTAAAAATATGTACAAATTTTCAATTCCTCATGAACATTTGCTAATCCTATGAATCAGCTTTCTATGTGTGCAAATCATGCAGAATTGACATGATAAATGTCAGCTAATAAAAAAAGATATCTTCAGAAATGCATTTTTAATAGGAGTAGGATTATAAATAAACTCTTTTGCAATTCCTAAGTTTATAGAACTGCTCATATAGTTAACTATTTATGGTTTGAGTTTTTTTTTTTTTACTTGAGATTGGGTGTACTCGATCACAAATGATTGGCTTTTTTACTTACACATGACATGTGTGTATTAATTGCATTGGCATAGGGAAGCAACTTGGACAAGTGGAAGAAAAACTGGTTAAATAAGTGAAATGGTTGCCATGCGTAAAACAAGCAAACAAAAAGTGAAAAAGCTTTTGCTGTGAAGGCGGCCTTGGATGGCCTAGAAACTTGGGTTCACGTTGCTATGGCAAAACAACACAAAGGGACAGATCCTGCTGGCTTTGCTCAAGATCCCCATTCACTTTGTTGGGACTTGTGATGTGACTTAGAGGAGGAGGATTTTTGGCTTGCTTTGATAGAGAAGTGTTTTGTTAGCAGTGTTGTAGAGAGCTCTGCAACCTCTGGCACCATGCGTGGAAAGAGGAGGGAATTACCAGAGTCCACGCTGATAAGGAGGAGAGGAAGCGGAAGTTGTTCTTCAGGCAGTAAAGGAAAAGTTTAGACAAGAAGAGGGATAGAGGTAAGAGAGGGGAAGAACTTGTATGGGAAAGGTGGGTGCTGATTAATGAAACAGATGGTAGCTACTGGGAAAAGGGCTTAAGGAAACAGAAACAAAAGGGATAAATAAAACTGTAAGATACCAATTCAGCAAGAAATGTGGCAAATTCCTGTTCTGGAGAACCCTTTAATAGGAAACAGAAACACCCCAGAATCTGTGGCTCTGGCCACCTGCAGGTTGGACTGGGCAGAGAAGCTTTCAAGAAGTAAGCAAGATAAATTTACCAAGAGAAGAGAAGTGCATAAAAGTTGAAGCTAGGTCTTGCTGATTTCAAGAATGCTACCTACCTACAATAGGTACTTGGCTAGAAGTGCAGAATTGGGCTGAGTACAAAGATGTTCAATTGTCCTGAAGCCTGAGCCTAATCCCGGGGTGTACTCTTGTTTATTTTCATTTATAGTTCTTCAAGCACTTCAGAGCAGAGTCCCATCCCCTTTCTGGAGAATGTTAGACCAGTGTAGGGATGGATACACTTCTGCTAGTGGCAGAACAATGCAGAATGTAATTTCTTAGTGACAAGCCATCCATAGACCACAGAGCTTTATGGTCTGGTAGTGCCTGTCAGTAAGAACTGGAAAATCTGTAGGGAAAGATGGTTTTTTTTTTTTTTTTTTAAAGTAAGCATCATGCTTCTAACCTGTGAATTCTTCCATTTTGTTGTAGTATTAGAGGTGACTTTTTAGTTCAAAGGCTAGCTTTAAAAAATCCAAAGACTGAAGTTCTGAGGAAGATGAGTAGCAAATTTTTACAGAGAAAACTATTTCTGTTGGTGAAAGGCAGAGAGAAAACAGTACTGCACTCAAGTGATTTGTGTTTTGTCTGCCGCTGGCTCTAACAAATGTAGATTGCTTTAAATACCACTGAATTAAAGACCTTTTGTTGTTCTCTAGTTTAGCAATGGGATCTGTCCTTCCAGTCAGCGCTTTGGTATCTTTCAAAAGCACTGTGCTTTTCACTGGGTTCTAGCTAAGCTTTATGTGTCAAAATTCTCATGGGCATGAGAGGCTCCTAGTTGAAACCAAATTAAAACCTCATGCTTTCTCCTCTGCTCTTTCTTCTGCACTTCAAAATGTGTTTCCTCCCTCTTCATTTCTCCAGTTTTCTTTCAAACCTAGTAAAAGCTAGCAGTAGTCGGGTTCTTCCCGATGTTCCCAGCAGCACATATTCCTAATTGGATCTGCAAATACATATTTCTCAACAAAACAGGGTCTTTGTGCTTTTTAGACCCTCACTTTCACTAGGACTAGTGGCCTTTACAACAGCAGATTTCAGTGAAAATGCCCCCATAGTCTTCAATGGTTTTGATTCAGATGCCTTCTTTTGCTAGCCTTTCTTGCAGCTTGTTGTAGTACAAAGCATTGGCATGAAAACATATTTAATAAACCCCAAACTCTCTTCTTCTTTCTCTTCCACATCGGGATTCTTTGGTTATACTTTTAATATGCCCTTCTGTGATCTCGTTTACAAAAATAGCCACCCAGATATACCCCAAAGGAAAAGATGATTCTCTTGGAAATTGCTTTTGAATGTCAAGTTGACTAGCAGTTGTGTTTAGTTCTTGAGTAAATAGTTTAGGTTCCTTATCCCTTTGCACAGCTTTCTTCTCTTATTTCAAAGGAAACATCTTCCTATTTTGTGGACTGGCTTTTCCTGCTTTTCCGACTTTTCCTAGTTTGCAGGTTTCACTTTTATTCTAGTGATGGCAGGTCTCACACTGAAGCAAAATCTGGCAGATTTTGCACCACAGCTTAATATTCTCACTTTTTTGTTGTTGGTCACTTCATAGCAGCTTTGTAGCTGATTTCTGGCACATGTAATGAGATTTTGCAAAATACTGACAAATTGCCTGCTTAATAGGTTTAGTCTTAAATGAGTTATTAGTAGCAGTTTTTTCTGTCTTTTGACTTAAATTGCAGGTGTGGAGTTGACAGTTTGGATATCATTCATCCTAAATTCATGAAACTCACTGTCAGTTTGTCACCTTTTCATGTTGTTTGATACTTGCCCTATTTTTAAGTTTGTGAGTTCGTCTTCAAGCAAATGAGCTTACTCTTCAGAAAGCTCTTCTAAATTTTCATTTGAGTCTTCATTATTCACCCTTCATGAACTGGCAGAATCAGAGTAGAAGTTTAGGGCTTTTCAATCATATACTGGCAGCTCTCAGTTATACCTTGGAAATGTTATTGGTCAGTGGGATGTGATAGGAATCAAATCACTCCTACAGATGGAAATATGTGTGTGTTCTCTCTGCCTTTTAAATCACCTTTTTCAAAAAGACTTTCATCCAAGTTGAACTGACACTTGACATTTTAACATACTTAGATGCTCAGGTCAGAATGGGATTCTAAATGTCATTTCTTTTCTCTCCAGTTCTTTCCCTGTGTTTCCTGTTTCTATACAACTTGGTGCCTTATAAAACTGTCACTGAGGAATGAGAGGTTTGTGCAGATGGGAGAGTGATCTAAGTCATATCATGTGTTTTGTTTTGATATATTAATATATGTGCTGTAGTTGCTCTTTTTGTGGTTTCTTTTGTGTTCGTTGTTGGTGAAATTGCTGTACATCAGTAACTTGGGTTTCAGAATGCTTCTTCCTTGCTTGTTTGCACATGTGACATATTGCAGAACATTATGATGGCCTTCTATAGATAACACGGGCTAGAAACCTTGTTGTTTGTTCTTTTTGATCATTTTTCTTTATGGCAGCATTCAAAAATTGAACTAGCAACTGAATACTATCGCCACGTAGAGTTAGTTTTTTTTTCATCTAGAGAAATCGCAGCAAATTATTCCAGTTTATATTTGACTTCCCAAATAATGCTCAGCGTTTGTCATGTCTTGCCACTTCGCCCATTTTACGTGGGACACTGGGCTTGAAAAGGAGCTGCAGGAACATGAACAACCCGTGTTGTGACAGATAGTCAGCTCCTTGCTGGCCCCACGTGCTGCTGTCCTGCAGAAGTGTGTGTCTCGGTGTTCCCAGCAGCCTGCAGAGCTACTCCTGGGCTTTGCCCCTGGGCTTTTCTCCCACCCTCCAGTGGGATTTGGGGCACTGCCAAGACCAGTTGGAGCCTCCAGGAGCTGGGTGCTGAGTGAAGGATCTGTGGGAGGCTGGAGTCCTGGCCTTGGGCCCCAACAGCCCTTTCAGGTGTGTAGATGCAGCTCCCCGCACACAGGGCAGTGCTGTCCCTGCCAAATAACCCATGCAGAAATGCTGCTGAGGAGTTTCTCCAGTTTCCTCTTCATCCCAGGGGTCCTGGTCTTGAAGTGCTGGTCTAGGTGCAAGTTTTAGTTGAGCAGACTTGCTGGTGCACAGCATGGCACACACTGTATAACAGAAGCTGGCCTTTTGTCCCTGTACTTCATTCCATTTTAATGTCAGCAAGGAGCTTTTAAATGGTGTTCATGTTGCCACAACTTAGATTTTTTTGATCCTGACTCAGCATTTTGGTATCACTTAGTCCTATGATGGGGGTTTGTAATTTCTTGCGTTGCTTTATGGGAAGGATTAGTGGTTGCCAAGGTGCCATTTGTCATCTGCTCCCGAAGGCACAGAACCAACATTCTGGTTCTTTATCTTCTTGGTCTGTAATCTTATTCTAGACATCTAGATGACTGAGAATAGAGTGAAAAAGAAGATGGAAGAGGATATCGTGAATCTGCTTAAGTGTTTCCCCTGCAAAATCTGCAGCATGCATTCTGGGGTCAGAATTTTCAGTGTTTGTAAGGCTTGCAGGTGTCAGCTGTATTGCCATTTATTGGTATAGCACACTAGAGCTGTTTAACTGACCTGGTACATCATGTCTTGAAATCTCTTAAAATAAAGATTTTGAGCAGTTTTATGTTTATATTTAGTGTCAAGTGGCATTGAAAAGTTTTCAGAGTTTGTCATACTGAGAAATGATGAGTTAAATTTATTGAGTTACCCGTCAACCAGCTACAGCACATGTGAAACATTTCTCTATGCTATAATAAAGGTAGCAGCAGATAACTAAGCAAACAAATGTTTATGTACTCCAGAGAAAGTCTGATTACTTAAAATAAACATGTTTGAGGGTGTGAGTACCATTGGCAGGCTTCAGTGGGACTCTGGTATTAGCTGACAGAAAGGACTCTGGGGCCTCACTTCCAAGCAGATCCAAACTTGCACAATGTATAATATAAGGGAACAACATCTGCAAAGAAGTTCTGAAATACAGGGGGAGGAATACTAGCACATTGGTACCTAGGGTATCTGGCACTATAAAATGCGCTCCCCTACTAGTCCTTTAAGAAAGAGCTCTGTTTCTCTTCTTACAAGAGAGATAATTTTGAATATGTAATAACATTTCTGTAAGTTGTATTTGTATAAATATTTATTTTTGCTTCTTTCTGTAGGCAATTAAAAGTCCAGAAGATCTGATTTCAAAGCATACCACAAATTTCAAAGGAAATAAATCTACATGAAGATCCACAAAGCAAGTTGATTTGAGAAGATACAGCATTTATAAAAATGTCGTCAAGTTGTGTGACTTCAGTGTTTGCTTTGATGGTTTTGTGCTTTGCAGCTGCAGGTAAGTGGTATTATGCAAATCATACATTCAGTGTAACTGGTTGTGCATATTTAGAATTGATGATCAGAAATACTTCTGCATGCTGAAAAAAGTAGGTCAACTAAAGTCTATGTTTATGTCTAGGTTTTCTGTAAAACTATTGTGATCATATTGGCATAGTATATGATGTGAGAAACAATGCTGTTCCTATAGGAATGTTTTCTTGCATCTATGTTCATCCTTAAAAATAATTTAAGAACTGCAGTAGTAATGTAAATTATTTTGGTTATTTACCTATTTATTTTTTAAAATTGCATGGTGCACATATATTATAAAGGGGAGGGTTGGTATGGAAGCCTTTGGGAGTGGAAGCAGGGTAGCTCTGCCAGCACGATGAACTGAATCCAAGAGACTGGATTTATTTCCCCAGGTGCAGGGTTGGGCTGGTGAAGCTGAGGCTGCTAGAGTCTCTCTACAGAGCTGGGCTGAAAGGCTGTACCAGCTCAGCTCCATGCTGCCTCCAAGACCTATAACCTGGAATTAAGCCCAGATTATTTGACTTTTTAAAATATATGTCTGACAGAATCCCAGAAAGGTTCTTAATAGGTCTCTGAGTCTGTCCATCCTTCCTGTCTTATTGGGATAAACCTTACCTTGGTCATTCCTGACAGTTGTCTAACCTGGTTTATATAGGCAACCATTAGTGATGGTGGCGAAAAGCTTTTAATAACGTTTGTCAGTGTTAATGGAGTCCTTGTAGGTCAGGAACATGCACTGCCATTTAAGGGGATTGTTCCTGTCCCACATTTTGGCCTAGCTGGGAATTTTTAAAACCGTATGTTGCAACAACTTGTGACAGAGAAAGGAAAGATCTGTGGAGTTCAAGTACCTAGTTTATTCTGTAGTTTCTTCAAGCACTCAAGTGATTCTACTCAGGATGTTTGTTTGTCAAAGTTCTTTCTGTGGTTGCAAGGGGAAGCCTCTTATGTGTCCAGCTTGTGTACGGCGTGGGTCTTTGGAGAAGAGGCCAAGTGGATGTACAGTCAGTCCAAATGAGACAGTGGGAAAAGTGGACAGTGGACAGATGGCTTGCTTAAATCTGAGATGTCCTCACTGTGGAAAAGATGACCAGCTTTGGAAGAGACAGGGCTGAGCAATTAAATGTGTTACAATTTGGCTTCATTTCATCTTCAGCATGGAAAATTATGTTATTTCAAGCCCTCAAGCCTTGTGGGACTTTCTCTGGGTTTGACCTCCTTGAAGGCATCCATCCAACATTAGTAACTTTGATTGTTTAATAGTACGTGATGCTGACATTTTGCAATAGCTTCATTGTAGACAGACTTTCAGCAATGCAGGGTGTGTCTGAGTGTGTCTGCGGCTCGAGCTGAGGACATCAATGCTGCTCTTGGCTGAGAAGAGCCATTACTTGGAGCAAATCCGTATTCTAGATGTGTAAAAATCTACTTTAAAAGGAAGTGCCAGTGCAGAAAATAAAAGCTTTTTTAATTGATCACAACCATAATTCTGTTTTGCTGCTGAGGAGAATGCTTGCCTATCAAGTCAGTTACCTTTTAATGCCGGCTTTAATTAAAACCCACTGATTTAAAAGTGCTATCAAACACTACTACCGTTAGAAAGTTATTCAGTGTTCAGAAAACGTAACATGTCTGTCTTGAAATTCATTGTGGTTTTTTTGGTTTTACTCCCCAGTTCTGTGTTTTCCTCTGGCAGATATTCTTGAAACAAACTCTTAAAAAGCTTCAATCAAAAGATTGAATCAGATGCTTATTCATAAGCAGAGTCACACAATTATTTTGGCTGGAAGGGGCCTCTGGAAGTCTGATCCAGTACCCTGCTTGAAGGAGGGCTAGTTTCAAATTTTCTCTTTCTTGGTGACTGATTTTCCCTCTATCTGCATGGGAGGAAATTAGCTGAAGGGAGTAGGAAGGGTCACAGTTTATTAAGGGAAGGTGAGGAAGCACTATCTCTGTGGTTTCTGGCTGTACCTGCCTGTATATTTTGGCTTTCTTCTATGCTTTTTAATTTTTTCAATAAATTCTTAATGACAACAACTAGATAATGTCCTTTACAGAGTATAATGAGTACAGTAAGATAAGAGCGAGAACTGATGGACTGTGATGAAGAGGAAAGAGATGTCAGACAGATATAATTAAAGTTGAGGAAGGACAGCTCTCTGAAGGTTGTTATAGAACTTTTGCAGCTTGAGATCTTGAGTCCTTTTAACGCACACAGTTATACTTTAAATGCAAGGAGTTTGTCTCTCTAGGTGAAAACAGGTGGGAGCAAACAAAGTGTTCCAGTGATGTGAAAAGCTGGCAGAGCTCTGGTCAGCGTGGTGGCCAGGGCACTGCAGGCTTGGCTCTTAATTGCCAGCATACAGAACCCATGCTTTTTCAGTCTTGAGCTGCCAATGTGCTTGTATAAATAAAACTAGAAGTCTAAATAAAGTTAAGAAGTATAAATAAAATCCCTTGCTTGTGGTGGAGCCTGGGGGAGGCAGGGGGCAGCATGCCACCTCCTTAGGGTATTGATTTTTTTATATGTTTGAGCCTTTTTCCAGTTTACTCTTTGTTTCTGAAGAAGTGAGGCTGCTGCAGCAGAGCACACCTTCCTTTTGTTTGCCAGCCCTACACTGAAAGGGCTGCTACTGGTTTGACAGGGAGATTGCTGACATTTTCATAGCTTCAGCATTCTTGTATTTTCAGATATAAGTGAGCTTCTAGACAGAATTTGTTTTGTTTGGTTTCTTTTCTATATTCTTGCTCATGAAGGTACTAGTGTTTTAAATACATCAAAAAAACCCCCAACCCTTGGAGTTACACGACATGATGCACAGAAATGGATGGTCAAAGATGAGTCACAGACCTGCATGTTTGTCAGGCTAATAGCTTAAAGATTGCACCTCACTAACTGCATTGAAAACGGTCTGTATAAACATTCAAAGAATATTTGCCTGTTTTTCTACCTCCTCATACTACCTGGATGTATGTAGCTAAATGCTTATCTGAATCTGATTTGCTTTCGTCTTGTACATGGATTTCTTGTAAGCTTTTATTTATACAGCTTTAATTGGACAGAAAAAGACTGCGAAGAAAACCTTGATTACTCTGAGATTTTTCTACTTCATGGAAAGTCCAAGGCAGGATGGAGAGAAACTGCTGGCAAGCTATCTGCCCGACTGAAGGAATTAAGTTTTTGAAGTGGGATTAAATTAAGGTCTGGCAACCTGTAGTAGGAACTCCATACAAACACTCAGAACTGCACACAGTCATCCAGGCCTTGAATAACCTCTTAAATTAGTCTGGCTTTGTAATCTTGGAGCAAAAATATTCTGTCCTAATGTGGCTTATATCAAAGGCTGGAATGTATTTATTTTACTCGCTGGCAAATTAGTGCAGTTGGGTGCATGATGCATGTCTTAATAAGATGTCTTAGAGGACAACTGAAATGCATACCTGCTCCAGGCCTCGAGGGCCAAACTTTCAACAAGACAAGTCCTCCTGTGCAGGAATGGGAACATTTTTTAACTTGAAATTCTGTGTTTTTCTTTTTTTCTTATCTGCATTACTAGTCTGGAAAGAAGACAGAAGGGTGATACCACCTATGGATCTACTGGCCAAAGGTTCTCATTCCAGCCTCTGGGGTAGATCTTCTGTTGGTGCCAATCATTGCTGCTGCTGAGAAAGCAGTGCAGCTGTGGGATCTGATACGAACCAGAATTTGCCCATGGAGCCATGTTCACTTTCTTTCAAACCCCCTGAAACTTAGCATTGCCTGTGCTTCACTTGTAGACACCTCTCTCCTTATGACAGTTTCATGGTTGTGGTTATGCAGATGAAGACCCTGTAAGAATTAGATATATTGAAGAATTTACCTATTTTCTGTAATATTGAGGTTACTGGTTTATCTGCTCATGTTAGGTTGGTCTATCTTTATGGTTTTCTTCCAAAAGCTCCTTACTCCCTGGTTCTGCACTCTATTGTAATCCTAGCTGTTTTTTCTTTCTTTTTACATACTTGTTCTTAAAAGTAATCTTACATTGTTCAGAGCATGTGTGCTCCATTTTTAATAAGACTGTTCACTTGCAAGTTCATGTATCTTCTGGATCTGTGCCCCCCAGATGTGGTGGTGATGGGTGCCATGTTAATAAGCAGAACAACAGGAAGAAACAGGCCTTGTCATGACATCTACTTTTCCTTTTTTTTTTAAAGATGAACTTCCCCTGACCTTGAACACTGTGTTTCCAAAAGCAATATATGATTCTTCAAAGGATAATAGAAAAACCTTCCACTGGAAGGTGAAGGACATGATAAAAAAAAAAAAAAAATTAATACTGGGAGTTACACAAATTTCCTTCTATTTTAAACAGTGTTTGCTGGATATTTTCCAGATATAATTAGACTGTAATTTTTTTTTCCCCGTAAGTATTTGTTGCCAGAGGTGTGGAGTTTTTTGTTTGTTTAAATTGTGTTTAGAGGATGGAAACCAAGAGACAGAGGTTGGATCTGGAATTCTTAGGACTGAAGTAAAGCACTGGCAGCTTTTAAATGGATGAGGATTTCACTCTTTACCTCCCTTTCCCTTCACTTACTTTTCATGATCAGCTGACTTCTGCCTATGTTGTAAAGTCACCTATTCCTATCCATTTATGGTCTGGATGTTCAGACTTTTGAGGATGAGATGAACCAGCACTCAGGACATTTGAAGATTTGCAGTCTCAGAGAATTAGAGGAGCAGAGGGCTGGTCAGAAAGGCTGCGAGCCCTCCTGCAGGGGCTGCAAGGGAATGCCTGTGCTCTCAGTTCTGAGGAATGCTATTGAGAAACCAGTGGCTGGCTGTTAGAAGTGGAAATTGTTCTAATTTTTTTATTTCTTTAGCACCCTGATGATGATTTGAAACATCTTAACACCACGTGTTTATCTCATAGGGAATCAAATGATGAATTCCTAACTTCATGTCAGTGAGCTCTGTGATACAACTTTGAGATGCCAAAACATATCTAAAAAGAGAGTGTTAATTTTAATTTCACACAAAACATAATACCTTTCAAGCAGTAAATTGTTTTAAATGAGCACTTTAAATACAAAGACTGATTAAAACTGGGAAGCTGTACTAAATCTGTGTCCCCCCTGACTTTAGTTTCTTCAGCATTCTTGTGCTGCATGATGATCTATTCCTTTGTAAATTACATTTTTAATCTGGTCATCTGTCTGTCTTTCAGCAACTGAATCGAGTCAAATCCTGTGCTATTTCTGTGTTTCATGCATAAACAGTGTTTTTTTATCTTCCAAACCCACACAAAAATTCTGAAGAATTTAGAGAGTCAGGATACAGAGAAGGGTTATGTATTTTCAAAGAGGTAATTGTATCACAGACTTGGAATGGCTTGAACTGAGCAGACTTCATTTTTCCTGTATCAGCAAAGCTCTCAAGCTACAAGCAGTTGAATTTCAGCAGAATTCTGCACAATTCTGCACCCATGTGGAGCAGTAGGATGTGGGATTGTGGGTCCTGATTCAGCAGAACAGCTGAGTGTATATCAAAGTGTTTGCTGAAGCTGTGCATTTATCACTAAACATAAATATCTGGTTCTTTGATTAAAACTGACTCTGGGTGATGCCAAAGGAATCCCAAGAAATATGAAGTCCATAATGCAGCACTGAAGTTGTGTAGATGCAGGCAAATGGCAGCGTTACTGAGGGTCTCTGGAGGGAAGTACTCCATTGATGAAAAGCAGTTTTGAGGGAAATTTTATGGCACAAAATGGGGAGTGGCATTAATCCTTGTCTTTGTAAGGAAATTTATTCAAGTTTTTTTTTAAAAAAGAGAAACTTGTCTTCAACAAGTTCTAAGCTTCACATAATTATTTTATAAATACTTCGCTAAAAATAATTCTTTTGTTTTCTGAAGGGAATTGGGATTTGAGGTTTTGCTTGTAGATCTTTTAATATCCTTTCTGTATTGCTGGCTCTTATTAACTCTTTCTTAGCTTTTCCATCTGTCATTTGTCTTATAAATAACATGAACCCTTGACTGCTTTAATTAATAAAAAAGTGAAAAGGGCATATTTAGCTAACTAAAGATTAGACTTCACGTGCTGTAACACCCCACACCCAGCATTCCCAGATGTGATCCTGGGGTGTCCCAACAAGAAATGAAGCATCTGCTATTAGAAAAACAATTGCTGTTTTCACATGAAAATTGTATTGAATTTCTGCAAATCTTTCTTTTACAAGCTCCTTCCACTGAAATATGCTTGCATGATTCAATGCCATTATTTTACTGCTGGTGGTGTTATAGTGTTCGGAAAATACAGGGACCAGATACATGCCTTTTCAAGAAAGAGAAATAATTTCATCCTCTGTAGCTAATGACAAAAAGAACTGAAGTCCCTTAGGCTGTAAGTCGTAGGAGAGATGAATTTGGAGTGAAAAAAATATATTTAGCACAAAGACTGTACCATGTTTCATTACCTGGAGGCATTGAGTTGGATTCTCTTTGGTGTAAGCTTGTTTTAAGTCAATGGAATTTCACCAGGGATAAATTTTGACCCCAGGTGACAAAGGCAAAGGTTTTTAGTACTGCCATGAACTGCAGCTGCTTTAAGCACAATGTGCTTTTCTTCTTAAGTGTACTTTATAGAAGATGGAGCTATTGTTCCTTTTTTGGCAGCTTCCACACTGTGAGACTTACTAATAGGCATTTAATAAAAAAGAGATTTTACCTGTCAGTGATGGAAATAACTAAACTGAAAATGTCATTATTCTCATTGAAATAGTGCAGTGAAGAAGTAACAAGGGAAAATGGGGCTGGACAATGGAAACATATGTATGGTTTGTTGCCATTTTCTCTTCAGCAAAAAGTTTGCTTTCATCTGAAGCAGGTTTGGTGTTTTGGTGGTGGGTTTTTCTGTTTTCTTTTTGAATTTTAAATTAACATATTTTTCTTAACTCTCGGAGTCAAGAGTGAGTGAACAATTTATTTTTATGGTTATTTTCCCTGATTCCCTTTTTTTTTTCCCTTCATTTCCTAGGTCACCAAATTTGCCTTGTGTCTGGAAAGGGTGATGGATGCAATTTTTTTGGAATAAATAAATTTTTTCTTTGTTATTAATTTTGAGTGGAGCAGTAATGTCCTACTGGAGATGCTCCTCAAATTATTTTGATTCTAGCTGCTATGTCAAAATGATTTTTTTCCTTCACAAGAATGCATGCCTTTCATTAGTGTGTAAAAATCAGGGAGGGGTGACTGGACACTTAGCATCACAATGCCCTGGTGATTCTTTAGGCTTCAGAAAGTGGATAAAGGTGAAAAGGTTATTTGAAAATGTAGCTATTGCTGAAGTAGCTTAGCGTAGTTCAGTTTGTGAATTTGGCGGTACTTTAAGGAAATCTGTAGAAGATTAAGAACTTTAAAAGCAGTGGTGACACATTTTATACATTGGTGCATGTGTGTGTTTAGTCCAAATGGGCAATTTGGTGACTCCTGGGACACATCTGCTCTGTAGCATGAAAGCTCCCTGTGCCTCAGGGCGTGGCTGGACAGGTGCTGCTGTGTCTGAGGACCATGGTGGGGTCTTCTCCTGCCCATGGAGTGATGTGCACTCTTCACACCGCCAAGGCACAGCAGCCCTGCGTGACATGAGGTGTGTGTGTTCATCCTCTGTGGTGACTGCATGTGAATGAATGCCTGTGTCTGAAGGACCTTTGGGAGAGGGTGGAGTGACTTATGGGCTGTCAGAACAGTTCCTTCAGCTGGGGCTGAGCCATGAGCAGGGACTCTTGAAGGAGAGTACAGGGATGATGCTGGACCAGCAGCTGGACCTGTTCTCCTTGTGGAGTCACTGTGCCTGATGGCCATAGCTGTGTTAAATGCATAGGGCTAATCTGTGAGCCTCTGCTTTTGATTGAAAATGAAAGGCTTCTATCTGGATTTGTGACTTTCTCTCCCCATGAGTTATTTCAACTCTCAATCTTGGTCACTTGATATGTAAAGCAGATGTGTTCAACCCTGGCATTTTCCATGCAGGACTGTTTGAAGAGCCAACCTAATGGCTTTAAAGTCACATGGATCACAGTGTTGCTAACTGCTGTTATCTGGGCAATTCTTCAAAACCTCCCCCTGCCCTTTTTGCTGGTATGAAAATGGCAAAGGTTTTCTTAAAGTGACTGTCAGACTTCTTGCTGGTTTTGGTTGTTTTTAGATGCATGGATGCTGAACTGGAGAGGTTGGTTGTGATCTCTGATAAGGAGCGAAGTGGTTGATGTTTTGGCAAGTCACAGATAAATTGATGTTCTGAAAGTATCTTAACTCATGGAGTTACTTCTTTTACGCTACCTATCATCCTTATTAAAAAAAAAAAAAAAATTAAAAAATCACTGTATTTGCAGGAAGTAGAATCAGTCTTACCGAAGCAAGGAAGTGGGAAACTTGAGACCATACCAAAAAAGATTTTCAGGTGAAATGTGACTCTTTTCTTGCATCATTGGGAGACAACTTACAACAGCAGGTAGAATTGCATTAAATCTCATGCATGGTTTGAGCAACCTGGTACAAGTTAATGTGTGGCTTCAGTTTACTGCATTAGGGTAGACTTTGACTTGCAGATGATTTGTTAAACTGTATAATTTGTAAAAGTTGACAGATTTCTGTATCTTCTGCTTTGCAATGTTAGGCCAGTCTGACAAGATTTTCTTTTATAGCACTAATGAGTTCAAAGCAGTAATTAATTTTTCTGTGGGATATTTTCACCTTTAAGCTGAAAAAGTAGTAGATATTTGAGTAAATTGGCAAGAGAACTCTTCAGAGATTACTTTTGAAATTACTTGGAACTAGGCCAGTAGTAGTTATTTTCTTGCTAAAATAGTGCTCATGGCCGTATTGTTCACTGCATTCATTTTCATTCTCCCAATGCCAATGTTTGATCTCTGTGATCATATTTACCATCACAGGTGGAAGTAAGAGAGCTCAAGTATGCATCGTAGGAAGGTCTCTGAGGTTTTGCTGAAGATTACAATTGTCTTAATTGTAATACTTGACAAATGCTTCTACAGTGCCTCCTGTTAAAAGGCCAGTAATCTGACTTTAGTTATGGTTTCTTTACCAAAGGAAAAAAAGTACCTGAAATGTCAGAGTAAGAAATGCTTCATGCCAGTAACAGAAAAATAAAAGCAACCCTGAAAAAGATCTGGTTGTATTACTTGTGTTGTCTTGAAATCTTTTTTCTTTTTTGAAATTAGCAAAGCTAGGGGATTTTTCAGCAATTTCATGCCCAAGATAAAATAATGTTTAAGACTTTGTGATGGTTGATATTGAATAAAGCAATTTTAAAAATTAAAGTTCCTTAATTCTAGGTCTCTGATACATTTACTAGATCTCAAATCTATGTTTGTAGCAAGAAGCCTTTAAGTCAGCTCTCATAAATACTAGACTGAACTTCTCCTGAATCATATCAATAAAGTTGAAAAGAATTCTAATGAAACACTTCTGAGTATTGAACTGCTTAATGGTGTTGTTAAAATCTTCTTGTATGTGGAGAGAACCAAACCAGCTTATTCTTCTGTTTGTTTCAACATTACACAAGCACTATGTAAAGGATTAACCAAAAATATTATCTAAAACATTTCAAATAAAAGTTGCTAACAAAGGGCTCCTCTGTTATTTTTTTCCTGCCTTCAGGAGTTCTAGAATGTGTCTTCCCTCTTTCTCCAGAGAAATAATAATGCACTTGAGAGGCTTTCATAGATCAAGCATTGATGTAACTGTCTATGATTTGACAAGATTGCTCAAAGAAAAAGTGAAGTGAAATCAGGATTGAACGGGGAGGATTTTTGAGCAATGAATCAGTGCTTTTTTGGCCTAGTGGACTGAAGTAATTTAATTGGACCAATCAACATTTTTGGTACTTGTTGACTGAACTAATTAAGTTGATTCAGTTCTGATACCTGTGTTGTCATCTCGTTCCAGTTGCTTTCTTTAAATTTTTGGAAGGAACCAGCCTGTATACTGGAGTCCCTGTGCTCGCTGGTGGCATCTCTGGCTGGAGTGCTTTTTTGAGGATTCAGTTTGCTGCTTGGTGGGTTACAAGTGCTGCAGACAGAATAGGTTCATATTGAGACCATAACTTTCTGCAGAGTAGCTGTGTCTTCTTCCTTTTAATCCCATTCTAAACCAGTCAGTAGGTGTCTGATCCTGATACATTTGTATAAATCTAGGAAGATTTAATGGCAGAAATTTGAATATGGTTTAACACAGGTCCTCCTTCTTAATGGATTTAATCCTAGGGTTCATGTCCTGATGTGATTACAAAACTGCTGTTCTGGTCTGCAGTCTTTTGGCCTTCTTTCTCCATTGACGACACATGGGTTTGTTTGCTTTTTCTTCAAAGCTGCTTCTTGTTAGGTCCTCTGTGCTATTTTGTTAACTAGGCCATGGCTGGTGGAGCTGGAGGGAGACTTACTGAGAACCTGCTGTGCAAGGGCTGTTGTGCCAGTGCAGGGAAATCATGCTATTGCTCACTTTCTGTGGGACCCTGCAACGAGTGTGATGCTCTCTGCTCCCCTCTTTACTTGGGGCTATGGTCTCCCTCCTGTGTTCAATATCTCGCTGTGATTGTTTGTATCCAAGATGTGTATTGGTATGTTTTTTTTAGTTAGGATGATCTCATCACTAACGAGGATTTGATGCCTTTGTAATGCTCCTAATATACACATAGAACAGCTGGAAGAGACTTTTTAAACAAGCATCTTTGTAATATCCTGGATGATCTCAGAGAACATTTAAATACAACACTGCAGTTACACTGGAAGCTTTAAAGATAAACTTTTTTTTTTTCAGACAATGGCTGAACAGTGTGTAGTGGGTGACATATGGGGTCTCTCTGCATTTACAGTGAATGAAAACTGCAGTAAACTGTCCAAAGGGATTAACTAAGCTGTTAATTGTTAACAATAAGCACAATTAAAAAATCGGTAGATGAGAGTATACTTCTGTGTTATATTTCTGAATCTATTCAATTTGTTACTGTAGCCTTGTTATCCAGAGAAGCGGTTGTTTGTCCTTAACAAGAACTTAGTTCTTTTCCAGCCAAACTTGTGGCGCTGGTGGTAGGGCTGCAAGTAGTGGGACTGTGGAGCTGCTGTGCCTGGACTCTGATCCTGAGTCAGGTCTGTGCTTTCCTGGGGGCAGGGAGTGGAGATATTTCTTTTCAGCTGTTTGTATCCAAGCAGAAGATGTCGATACCGCACTTCAGTTGGTCAGTAGGGGGTGGTGGCTTTTCTAAAGCGGGATATGCTCAGGCTTATGCTTCTGCAAGTAGCTTGCCTTGCAGTGTAATGTTAAGCCTGCATCTGCATTGTATGGCCAGTAAATTATCACAGATCTCATGAGGTATTAGTGAAAGAATGGATATTAACTTCCATTCTATTCAGTGAATTTAAACCACTGGTCCACTGATGGGAAGAATAAGTTTCAGCCGGGCTCCTGTGTTCTTACATGAGGGCTTTTGAAGTCCTAGAAGTGGCTGGTTTTCTCTGAACCATCATGATTGCTTGAGCAAATAAGGGACCTTTGAAAGTGTGTGGCAGGGGTGGTAGAGCCTCCCTTTTTTTGCAGCAACTCATGTTTGTACTAGGTCAAAAATGGATTTCCTCTTACAGAAGTAGAGTATCGAAGTATTGTTCAAGTATTTTGAGTAACTTGATCTGTGGTTCACCTGGTGGCACAGCTGGACACAACCACAGAGTAAAACAGCCTGTCAGAATTGGAATATACAGGAACAAAATGGTTTGATTTACTGGCACAGCCATATGTCCTTACCCAAAAGTACATGAAAAAGGTGACAGAAGCACTATTTTTTGTTCATGTAACTTATGTAACCTTACCCATAAGAAGGCTGTGTCAACTAGTTTCCCACAGTGATATGCAATACATTACAAAAAGGAAATGTGCCACTGTACAATGCAATGTTGAAACTTCTGTATTTTACCTGCAAGGACTGCTCAATAAATGAGAGGCAACAGTCCTTCTCTGGACTCTGAGCTGGAACCCTTCACAGTCAGTGTGTTATGCTTACAATGTAAGCAAGTGAAAGCCTGAGACATTTGATCTTGGTAAAGTCTACCCAACTATATAGTTTAACTGGGCCCTGCATTAGTTTCTTTGCCTTTTTTTTTGTTTGTTTGTTTGCATTAAGATGCCACTTGTTTAACATGTAAGTTTTTTCAGTCCCTAGCTCTTGTTTTTTCCCCAAAATCAAAACCTGGTATTATGTCGTAATTTCCAATATGCTGAAATGATATTTTCTTCTACAAAATAATAGTAGTAATTAAAAAAAAAAAAAAAACAAACAAAAAAAACCCAAAAAAAACCCAAAAAAACCAGAGCATATAAGATGCATAGTAGTGGCCACTTTCAGGCTGTTAAAAATTGCGGCAAACCAGATGAACTGCCACCACCAAGTGCTGACTCGATGATAGCTTTTATGTGTACTTGAAATGTTTAGCAGGAAGAGAGATTACTCATTCCTCCATCTTTCTGGAGGACTGTTTGAAAACTTGCAGATCATGTATGAGGCCCCTCAGACTGCTGACTGCACTGCAGAGTTATTTTGCATCCAGTAAGTTCCAGGATATTGTGACTGTTTTCTGAATAACACTATCCTTTACTAACTGTACTTGAAAACAAATAGTGCTGTTCTAGGTGTTGCCAAGTCACTTTGAAAGTCTCACTGAAAGGTTTCTCACTCCTTACCCCATATGTAGGGCTGGGGTATTGGTTGTTCTTTTTGTTGAAAGCAAAAAGCCATCCTGCTCACTGAGGTCTCTGCTTCAAGTTAAGTCAGGGGGCAAGAAAGCTTCTGTGGTCTTGCACTCCTACATTTAGTTAGTGTTTTGTGGTTAGTTTTTGCAGAATGTACCTGCATTTTTTTTCCCTGAAGTCTTGTTTGTTTGCTTGTTGAAGAAGGAGCAATAGGAGTTTCCCTGTACTGGAAAAGACAAGGAATTGTACTCCATTACCTTCTGCCAGGTTCCTCATGTGTTCCCTGCCATCTGTAGTGTCAAGGGGGCTCATGCTTCCTTCGTGCAAACCCTTAAATGGGAGTTGAACCTTTGCCATACAGAGAGATGGATTTCTACACCTGTGGGGTCTCTGAAAGGGAAGTACTTCAGATGTGCGTGTGAACATTTTATATTTTTGTGAAACCTGAATCGGCTTTGAGGTTCCCTGAGACTTTTTTCCGTGCAGCAATGATACTGAGACGCATACCTTATAAAGGCTGTGTTAGCATTGGGCACAAATGACTTATTTCCTGAGTTAAAACTCCTTTCCCAAACTTCCCTTTAAAAAAAAAGTTAATAAAAGATTATTTGAGGAGAAGAGCCATTGTGATTTCATATGGAGGCCATCTCAGTTCTCCTTTTATATCTGCTGCTCGCCTGGGAGTATACACTGTACTCATGTCCAGAGCTTGAATTGTTTTCAGCTTCTTATTAGTTTTGAAAATGCATTTAGCAGTTAACTGCCAATGTGCATGCTCCTTCTGGTTACAGCTAACAAGCAGCTGGGCAGTACATTAAGAAAATGTGGAATCAGTTAACTCTTGTAGAACCACATCTCTGTGTTTCTTCAGTTGCCCTTGTAGAACTATGTGGGGGGAAATCCTGTAGGATAACACAACAGGCACGTGCTTAATGAGGGAAGAAATGAGCAAAAGGAAGTCGAGGAGGAGAAGATATTTTGGTTTTTTGGCAGGGAAGAAGGGCTGTAGTGAGTGAAGTGTCAGTTGTTGCCCAGATAGCGAGGAGATGAGTGAGTGGTGGCATTTAGTAAGAAACTCCTTAAACAGGACTTTACCTCAGGGGGAATGGAAAGAGACACATTAGTGAGTGATTCATTTCAGAGCTCTCATGTTGCAGATGGCCTTTTGAGAGACCTTTCCTAAGTGAGACATTTTACTTTTTCGTTGAGAATGATTTTGGTTTGCTGTGGGGTTTGTTTTATTTCTGGTGGAACCTCAAGGATACTAGTTAGTAAGTGTTTTCTTTACAACTGAATATGTATCCCTTTATGTTACTTTAACAGTTTCGAAGATCTTGTTAATGGATTTATTCTGTCAAAATTTATGTTTTAAATAACCAAACTAATGCCTGTCTGCTGATGAGCCTTTCTCTTTTCAGTGAGGATGAGGCGCAAATATAGAATATATACGGCCAAATCTTTTTACATGTGGCTGCCATCTGCGTGAGCTAAATTACTGCCTATGAATCAGGCGTACAATATGCAAGCTCTGCTCTATATAGAGATCTGCTCCCAACTTGTTTAGAGTCATCCTTTTTCACTCTCCATTTAGTCCTTTCTCTGGCAAATCTCCCATGGACCTCATCTGGATTCTTGCCTGATTAAGGACTAAGAGCTTGACCCTGGGAGATAATAAAACTCCAACATGCCTGCAAGAATCTACAGATTTCAATGGGAGTTGAAGGCAGTGTGTGCTGCTAAAGTCTTCAGCATGAGTGCTGGGTTTAAGGTAATGATTTCAGGACTTGGCTGTGTTACAGTGTTACATACTGGCCCTAAGTTGATTAAGCTGTGAGTATATTACTATGATTTCAATCCTCTATGGAAAGGGAAACACACAGTCTCTCTGTGGATTTTGTGGCTTATTTAGAATGAATTTTCATTTTCTGAGTATGTATATTGAGATATTTTTCACCAGAAAATTTCAGTTTATTGGTGCTTGTACTTTTTTAGGAGCTGTTTCCCTAAAAGAAGGGATCCAAGAGCAGATTGCTTTGGGAAGTGAAGGCCATGAAATTGTAAGATCTGGGAAGGGTCGTAACTTTGACTCTTACTGCACACAGCCTTCCAAAATGATTCACTGTTTCCTTAAAAGATTCCAGTATCTCCCTGTTTTTGTTAGAAACAAAGAAACACAATGCTAATTATCACATCCAGGAAGAAAACACATTACTGGATTAGACCATATAATGAGATAATGAGCACAGTTGCATGGTGACCTTCAGCTCTTTGTATGGGTAAAGCTCTTTAGACTTTCTTTATTTTAATAGAGCAGACTACCCAAGCCCAAGGTTTAAAAAGAAAGAATTCCCACAAAACCTCCCAGTTTAGAAGGGGGAAAGAAATATTGAAATGCTCACATAACCCCCAGATTATCTTTTAATTAAGAACTGGGTAGTTATAAAATGCATTTAAACTTGCAAATAATTTCTAATGTAAGCAAAAACTGTTTTTTAATGTTGTACTGCTTATAGGTTTCTTTTGGAATGCTATTGCACCTAGGCACAAGAAGGGGCCTGAAATTCAATTTTAGATTGAAAGAATAAGCCCTAAAAGACAAAAGTTTCTTGATTTAAAGGCTGCAGCACAGCTACAGGATGACTACCAAGAAAGTCACTTTTCAATGAAAAGCTCACCACAAACACATAGAGTATTTAATTAAAGCAAGATTTTAAAAAAATCAATTGTCACTAAAAATCTAGGTAGTTTTCTGGTGGTAATGCTCTTTCTGTCTCTCAAGACCAGCACTCCTGTTTTTATAAACATTTTGGTGCATATACTTCTTTTTTCCCTGCACCCCTAATTGGCTCCATACAGAGTTCAGAGGGCTGGGTGTCACTGAGATTGTTGTATCTGGTCGAACAGAGAACACTTGTATGTTTACAAGCATGGTGTGTTTTGTCTTCCTCTAATATGGACTTCTGCTGTGATGACCTAGTGACAAACACTGTTTATACAGGTAGGAGCAGTCAAACTTGGATGCTTTGTGAGTCAGGCAGAACAGATTGCAAAGGCCCAAGTGATGCAGCCACAAAGAGGTTATAATGAAAAGAGATATGAAACAAGACTAGTAAAAGTGTTCTTGTGCACCCCGATGCATATTCAAGATAGTGGTGTGAACCAGTAAGTTTGTGGTCACTTTTCCTATAGACACTGAAGGAAGGGAGATGGACTTTGACTGAGAAAAGAAATGGGAAGCTGTGAAAAGAGAGTAGAAAGCAAAGGCTGTGAAGGACAGCAAGGAAATAATGTGATTTCTGGCATCCAATCTGTGTTGTACAGTTCATGGTTATCACAGATAAATGGGGGAGGGCAGGAAGGAGGAGGCATAAGGACTTCCTCCATACCTGTAAATGCCTTTGGCTGGCTCCAGCTGGGGAAGTCTCTCTGTGTGGAAAGGACTGGTAGGATGCAGTGCCTGGAAAAGTGCACCCTAAGGCACTTCACTGATGACACCGAGCTGTGTGGTGTGGAGGACACCCTGGAGGGAAGGGATGCCATCCTGAGGGACACGGACAGGCTGGAGATGGCAGCAAGTCCAGAGGAGGCCACAGTTGATAAGGGGACTAGAACACTTTCCTCTGAAAAAAAAGCTGAGAAAGCTGGGGCTGTTCAGCCTGGGGAAGAAAAGGTTGCATTGAGGCCTGATACTATCTGAAGGGGGCCTGCAAGAATATCAGAGAGGGACTCTTCATTCAGGAAGCACAGTGATAGAACAAGGAGTAATGGGCTCAAACTGAAAGAGGAGACGTTTAAGTTGGATATATGGAAGAGATTCTTTACTGTGAGCGTGGTGAGGCACTGGAACTGGTTGCCCAGAG
The DNA here is from genome assembly GCA_013398615.1 of Brachypodius melanocephalos. Taxonomy (NCBI): domain Eukaryota; kingdom Metazoa; phylum Chordata; class Aves; order Passeriformes; family Pycnonotidae; genus Brachypodius; species Brachypodius melanocephalos. Next base: position 3,381,808 of record VZSR01000245.1, read on the forward strand.
CAGCTGCCTGTCCCTGGCAGTTTTCAAGGTCTGGTTGGATGGGGCTTTGAGCAACCTGGAGGAGTGGGAGATGTCTCTGCCCATGGCAGGGGCATTGGAACCAGATGGTCTTTAAGGTCCCTTGCAACCCAAATCATTCTATCATTCTGTGATTCCAGGAGAGGGAGTATGTGTCCATTTTCCTGGAAAATGATACAAAATTATCTTTCCAGTCCCAGTTTTCCTTATACAATTCTGAGATTTTAATTCCATTTCAGTCTGTGACTCTCTGTTGTTTCCCATGTATGGCTGTTACTGTGTTTCAGGGCTGGCCTTCTGGGTTCAGGGCAGTGGAAGATCAGGCAGGGTATGGAGCATATGCTGTACTGTGGCACTCTGGCCAGGTGTTGCTTGATTACCCACTCCTACCATCAATTTCTCCTCCATTAAGTGTGTTTTGCAATATGCTTGCCTTTTTTTTTTTTTTTTTTTTTAAAGGAGTTTTTCACTTAAAACATTCAAAGAGAAACTGCTGTGTTAGGTAAAAAGGGTTAATTTGAAGTCTCCTTTAAAGCCACCAAATTATTTGCCTAAGGATAAGCTCACTTTTTCAGCTGCTAAATTTCTTTAGCCCTATAAATTAGTGCTTAATAATGTTAGCAGGTTATAAAAGGGGAAAATATAGCAATGGAGCCGTGTTAGTGCAAACCATTTATCTTAAGTGCTAAATTGCACTTTAAATGATAGTTCTGTATTTAGGAAACTGGGGCCAAGCGTTTCAAAAGTCTCAGATCTTCCACTTCTTGAAAATACTCTGAATAATATTTGTCTGGGTTTATGCACCTGGAATTTCTGGTTTAAGTAATCTTACTTTGAGGTAACTTCACTGTGATGATGGCAACACTGAGCTGTGGTCCAGTGGAAGATGGGTTGGTTTTCACGTGTCAGTATTAGATCAACAGCTGAGTTTAATATGTAACATCACACTTTGAAAACAGGTTCTGTTCAGAGTGTGGTGTAAGCGCTGAGCTTACTTGGACTGAGAGCTGAGCTGGTAAAAGCATTGTATGGCTCCTTCAGTCTCCTTGAAAAATGATTCTGAATAAAAAGCATTATGTTAACAATAGTAAATAACTTCATGGTATCCAGAGAACTGTGCCATGAGGCCCTAAATATGTAAACTAATTGAAGTGACATTGTCTGCACTTAATTTATTATTAAACCAGTTTAGACTTGTCCCACATCAGGTCTAATACTGCTACATCTAAGGTGGTTCTTCTCAGTGCTCCTGTAAATGCAGGTTGCAGGAGTTTAACACAGGAAGTGGAGGTGGGAAGGCAAGGGGAGTGCAGAAGTGCAGTGTGGTTACCACTTAAAAAGGGGGTAGCTCTAGTTTTGCATTCCATATGAGGTGTTAAGAGTGGGTTTACACTGATGGAACACTGATTAGAAAAGCCATTTTGAGAGACCGTGTGTCATGACTGCAATGTCCTGTCATTGTAAATGGTGAGCTTAGTAGTGCTGAGGAAATTAAATGAAATTCCTTCAGGAAAAGCTTTTATGTTAAAAAACTACAGTCTCTTGCGTGCTCTTCAAAAGTGAAACAAATACCTTTGTATGACTGAAGTGTGATTGATCTCGCTTCCACTGAATGTTGTGTCAACATCTAGATGAGATAGCTAGGGAGAAGGTGTATGTGTATACATAGATATTTACACATAGACATATGTACATACACAGAACCTGTGAGGTATTGCATGAAGTCTTTTTGGTAATCAGAGCGGTTGTTAAGCTGTGACTGTGTTCTCCACCACGGAAATACTTATTCAAAGTGAAAATGCATGAGGAGCTTTTGAAAGTGGTAGTTTGTGTCACTGTTGTGTTTCACGGACTGAAAGGAAACTGCATCTGTGCAGTCAGCACGTTTTCTAAACAATATTATCTCTTTCTAGGAAGGTCTTTCCATGTTCAGTCAGGGAGGTTTCACAAGCACAATCGAATATGAAGGCTCCCTGCTGCCCATAGTAGGGACAGGTTATTCCAGTGCCCTTGGTGACAGCCAGCCTAGGTACTCCCCAAACCTCCCCCCATGCTCCCAAATGCACTAAAGGCCAACAGAAACCTGCTTGGTCTCTTAATTGCTGGGTTACTTTCCAGTCGTGTTAGTGAGCTGAATCAGCTCCTGGGGAAGGCAGGTTTGATCAGCATCAAAAGAGGCACAAGGTAGCTGGAAAGTGTCGGTGGGAAGGAGAAGAGTGGAGAGAATGAGGCACCCTGGTTTGGCTGTGGTTAGATGTTGGATGATTCATCCTGTCTCATAAACCTGCAATGTTAGGTTTTATTGTTCTTTCATTACTGGTAGAAATAGCTGTGTATGTATGGCTCTGTCAAACCTGCCATCCTACAGACCTGTTCACTTGGATCCATCTCCATCCTGATGTGTCCCCCTGTCTGTGTGAAGCTGAGATCTGTGCCCTGGGTGCCAGGCACAGCATTTGTCACCTGTCAAACAGCCACTGGGGCCTGGGGGCCTGTCCTGCAGCTGGGCTGGTGCTTCTGAGCAAGCTTCAAATAATATCCAGGCATGAAGTCAGTGCCCACAACTGCCTTGGCTTGGGGCTTTCTTCAGCACTGGGGCCAGCATGGTGTTTCCTAGTCTTATTTAGAACCTTGAAAAATTTTGAGCAGAGTCTTTCCTAGTTAAACTAGGATAATAAATATTCAGAAGTCTGAAGAGAGACCCTGTAGCAGGGCCTGTTCCAGGACTGATTTCCTTGCTGATTCTACAGCAGAGGGCAAGAAACAGTTGGTTAACTGAGTGGGGGCTGTGAAACAGTAGTTTTTGCATTTTTTTCTTTATTTATTTTTTAAGTATCTCTTTTTGTGTTTTTCAAGACAAGACTAAAGCTTTAAAGTGTTCTGTGGAGGGAAGTTTTGTTTTGCTTGAGCACTTGATAAAGATCTATTTTCAAGGTTTGTTCAATGAGATATTTAATGATAGTGAACTCATCCTTAAAGGGTCAGTTACAGGAATTCAGCCTTCAATTGAACTTGTAATCTTGTTATTTTTAATTGGGAAAAAGCTGGCATGCTTTCAGTTATGGAGCCATCTTTCCCCAAGTTTTTCTCCTTCCCTTTGGCTTTTGCTGCTTCTGAGATCTCCACTGCATTTGATGGGACTGAGGCAAGCACTTGCCAACTGCTGCAGCTGAAAGCCTGAGTAACAAAGCCACATTTCTTTATTTTATGAAGGGTCCTGTCTCCTGATGAGGATTTTCAATCCCTTTGCAGCAGAGGAGCTGGGAGAAGCAGCCCCAGCATGTCCTGGTCTGGCTGGCAGCGTGCAGATCACGTGTTCCAATGCTGCTGCTCTCATTCCAGCACTGTGTCCAGCAGCGGTGTTTATCAGATCTTCCTGACACGCAGCACTGAGCAGATGTTCCCTTTTTTAGTATGAAGTGATGTTTCTGACGTGCAAATGGAGATTAGGAAGGGGGAGCCTTATAAAGTTTCATGCTTGAGTGAAGCACCTATATGTCAGTGTCTGACAGGCAGAACTAAGGGGGAAAAAAACCAAACCCCAAACCAAGAAGCCCTTTCCAGCTGCTTTTCACTGAGTGCCTGGTGTTGCAAGCAGAACCCACAAGCTTCAGTACTGGCCAAAAATTAGAGGCAGTGACTGCTAGCTCTTCTGATGGGCTAGTCACAAAGGGCAAGGCTCCTATGCAGTCCTGGGCCCAGTGACAAAGTTAAAGCAGAAGATGATAGCAGGAAGTTGCTGTTGAGCTGACAGCTGTACCATCTGGTACTCTGCGTTTCTGTGGCTGTCAAAAAGATATTTTGGAAAGGAAATCACCTCTCTAACTCTCCAGATGTATATGCATCCATATGCACCAGCATCCAGAATTCATTGTTCCCTCTCTGAAGACCAAAATATGACTTGCTGATAATTGAATTGACAGATAAAAGCAAGACATCTTACTGAAAGAAGAGCCCTGTGTATGCAGGTATAGTGAATGCCAAGTGTTGATGAAGCTTAGGGGGCTAGGTGGGAATGGTTAAATGGAATAATAGGGGTTGGATAGGAAAGAAAACCAACTATCAAGAAGGAAAGGAACTCATAGGGGTGGTACAAAAAAAAAAAGGGTACAAACAGAACTCCTGTAATTTCAGTGTGTCTGTGTGAAGAAAAGGAAGCAGCTTGGGCCAGATAAAATGAAAACTTTAGCTATGCTTTTACTTTGAAGCTTGGATAGCCTGTCAAAAATAATGCTAATGTTATGAATTAAAGGAAAATCTGTTAATGGTTTGTAGAATCGTGTGATACTGTAATTGTTTAGGAATGTTTGTGAAGTGTCTAATAGATTCAGTAAAAGCAATTGGAAAATTTTCTAAATTCCAAGAGTAGTAGTAACTCTCTGGTTGGGGGTGCCTCCTGAACCAATAAACACAAGACACCTCTAAATCTCTTCTGATCTTATTGAGGTTGCTCTCATTAGTCACCAGATAAGATATTCTTTTCGTTGCATGGTAGTGCCCCTTGGAAAGATGGCTGCATATGTAGTTCCAAATGAAGGTCAATAGGGATCAAGCATGTGACAGCTACTTCTGAAAATCTGCCATGGGATATTTTTAATCATTATGATTAAGAAAGGATGGAAGAAAAAAAAAAAAAACAACCCAAAACAAACCAACCCCAAAAAACCCCAAACAACAATATCCACCTGAGCCAAAAATCTTACCCTTGCCCCCCAGTCCAGTGTATGCATTCTACAGTCTTACTATTACTGTATATTTTGGTACCTTCATCTATACTATTGATACTGCCTGAGATGGGATTCCAACACTTCCTGTGTTGGTTTGAAAATCATTAGAACTTGTATCAGCACTTTGAAGAATACCCATGAGTATGCAAAGAACTGAAGTATATTTGCAATTTAAATAGGTCTTTTTGCTCAGAGAGACTCAGACTTGTTTCTTTAGATAAGCACAGGTTGCTGAAGTTTACATGTGTGTTTTTGTGCATGCTCTTTGATGAATTCTTGTATGGCTGTGAAAGTAAGTATAGTTGTCTCTCTTTGCCTCCTGAAACTGATTTTATGAAATCTGGGATTTCCTTCTCTGTCATCTTTAATTCACCTAATTTTAGTAAAAGCAGTAGTGTGGGTAGGATGGTTTGTTGAGTTCCAATACTGATTTATTAAAAATACAATGGTTTTGAAACTTGTTTTAGAGTTTTTTTGCTCTAAGCAAGGATTAAATTTTTATATAGGTTTTTTTCCATTTTGGCCCCAATACAGAGCTCTCATGTAAACCAAGCAGAATGCTTCCTGTTGTTTTCTGATAAAAAGTGTACTTCCATTCATTGTTTCCATGCAATTTCCTATCTTTCTGTGGTAAAGAGGGGTAAATCTGAGACAATTTATGGGCTACCTCTAGGGAAAATAGACTATTATAACATGAAGTTAGAATGTTTTTGGGAATAATGAACAAGGAATGCTAGAAAGTTTGTGCTTGTTCATTTCTTGCTCTTTGCACAATCAGTTTGCTGAAGACAACTTCATCCATTAACAATGACGAAAATTGAATGCTAAATTTTCTTCTTCTGTTAAGGCACAATGTTTCTTTGCATTTTAGGTACTGCTTGTTATCTGAAATAATTTTGTGTATTTCACAGTCTTGATAAAATTTTGCGATTCGAGTCAGGCATTTCTGAGATACAGCCATGCCTGGGGGGCAGGGAAGCCCTCAGTCTAACACTGACCGCTGTTTAAAAAAGAACGGGTGCTTCATGGGACAGAAGATTTGTGCAAGAGGATCATCTGCGTTTGATTTTTTGACTAATTGCTTGAAACTTGGGGGTGTTTTCTACTACTTGAGGATAACCAAGGGAAAAAGTCAACAGCCCTTTCTGAAACATTGGTGGACCACTTTGTTTTCAGTTCTTTGACATGGAAACCAGAAAATGTGCTTTCTGGATGTGTTTAAAATGAAAGCCAATGCATACATGCTGTTCCATTTATGAGTATTAAAAAGATGCTCTTATGTTAGTGGAAATGTTTTCCAAATACTGGCTTGGGAGAAGGAGTGGGAAGAGACAGTAAGAGCATATGTGGATGAGTTTGCACATTCAGGCATGGAAAAATACTAGAGAGGAGTTCCTGTAAGCGGTGTTTTGCTGCAAGCCTCAAGAGAAGGTAGGGCTCTGACAGTACTTCTGGTCAGAAAGAAGTACAGCAGAGGTTACATAAAATGTAGCTCTGTGGTAGAGTACATCTGCTTTTGAAAGACTTCTTTGTTTTCCAGGTGCAGATGTTTGTTTTCTAAGATTATGCCTCATGGGTAGCAATGTCTTGAGATTGTGCTCAGCGGATGTTAAACCAAACAGGTTTTTCATTCATTGCCTTTTCTGTTTAATTAGCTTAATATGTGTATAAACAAGACACTTGGAGTTTCTTTTGTTAAACAAGATACTTAACTGATTGGCATTGCCTGTCTTTGCCTTGCTTGCTTAGGTATTGAAATAGAATTTTGCTGTGGAACAAATGAGCGTGACTTTATAATTAGCAATTTTTCAAGAAATGGATAGTTCAGGTTTAATTCTAATAATTTCTAAGTAGCAGTGGATTACTACAGCTGTTGAGTTTTATTCGATAGTTAACCTTTCCCATTAAACTTGCATCAGTTTTTTGTCCTGATAAGGCCAAAAGATCAATAGAAGCTTATTTGTCAAAATGTAGTTTGAATTTTTTCCTACATGGGAAAAAATGTGAGATCCAAGCAGGTAAGACTTGAAATTACATCATCTCTGTTAAACAGGGATAAACCTTGTGCTTTTACCAGTGGCTGGGAGCCATGGGAGTGGATGTTTTGCAACACATCCACCAGAGAGGCATAAAAAATTATTTTGCTTAGGAGGAGAAGCCAGCATCAGGAGTTTGTACCAAGCATAACAGCAACCTAAAAAGGTATGGGGCATGCCATCTGAATGATTCCCAGTAGGCAGGCAGATGATGTTAGATAGGCTTTACTATGTATAACAGAAATGTCTAGAAAAACTGTAGAAAATAGAGGATCAAAAGACATGGCAGATTAAGTGTAATCTAATGTGTTGAAATGCCTGCCTAGTTTGGTCCATACATGGAATAAGTCTGGGCAGAGTTGATAATAGTGGAATAGGAATTAATTGGGGGATAATGGTTGGAGATAGCACATGGAGCAAGGGTCTAATTGCACGTAGCATTAGCACCAGATGTCAGTGTAAAGGTGAAGAATGTAGGTTAATGTGTCATTCCAGAGAATTTTCTTCCTTGAAGAAAGGGGAAGGGTGCAGGGATGGTGTTGTGAAGTTGCTGAAGGTCAGTGAGCTTGGTGCACTGGAATGGGAAACCTCTGCTGAGTTTTGGCAAAAGCACATGTTTTTAGTTAGTACAGCTTGTATGTTTTAACTCCTTCTACAACCAAATCTTGCCGTCTGTACTGGGTATTTCCTCAGGATATATATTTTTTCTCTTGTCAGTAGAAGTTTTATAGCTTGTTCAGATCAAATAGGTATCTGTGGAGTCTGATATCTTGAGTGTGTTGATTGGTTAGATTGGCTTGTTTTTTCAAAATAGCTAAAATTAGTCCACATTCATGAATCTTCTCCCTGTGATTTTAAACGTCTCACCCTTGCCCCAGTCAAAAGTAGCTCCACCATAAAAAAATATGCACTAGATGTGACAGTAAAAGAACTCCCTGAAAATTAAGGATCTGAAGGGAATGTGTAGGTTTATACAAATATAAAATACTTTCGACAGTCATCTTCTTTAGTCTTCTTCCTTGCCAGTATGAAGGTCTGATATTCTCTACCCTGCATCTTTTTATGGTGGTCAGAGAGGAAAATCATGAAATCCAGGAGCAGTCTTGGACAGCCCAGCTCCTTGTGGATGCTGATCATCATGGAGGTGCTTCTCCTATTCAAGAGCAGAAACACTGAGGTTTCCTCTGTGCCACTGTCTTTTGACACAAAGCTGTGTAATATTACCTGTCATCTGATCTTGTCTTTTTCATCTCTCAAGGCTGCTTGCCAGAATGAACTGGTCCTGAGCATTGATGTCTTGCTCAAGTGCTTGCTTAGGAGTGTGAAACTTTTTTTCATGGTCATCTGTACTAAAAGCTGCTCTTCATATTAATAGTGGAGGTTGTCCATTATCCTTTACATTCAATTTATCGGGAATCTGGCTTTCCAGATGGTCTTCTGTGGAGGGGTGTGCAGGAAGGAATTTAGTATTTAGTGTTAGACAGCCATCCATACTGAATGGTAAGTGATAGCGACTAACATTTTCTCTAGGAGTGATAGGTGTCACTTTGTTCTGTAAATTCTTTTTTGCCTCAACTCTTGTGTATATTTTTGGTATAAATGAGGTATAAAAAAGGGTCCTCAGTGTGAAATCCTTTATGAGAAGAAGGTTGTGAAGGTGGTAATAATTGCTCCGTGTAGAACAGTAGCCCTTTGCCCATGCACTTGTGTCTTTAGGAATGAGTGGTGAAGATCATGGGAAGAAGTTACTGCTGAGTCTTGCTCAAGTGCTCTGTGAAGCTTTTTAGTTCAAGAGAAAATGATATCCCCTTCCTGTTGTTATTCAAAAGTAGATTGGTTTCAGCCATCATTGTCACTAGGAGATTTAAGAGAATGACCTTAAATTAACCTTCTCTAAAAGAACTTTAGTGAAAGTCTGTCATTTGGGCACACTGAAATCTCTGCTTTAATTAGCCTCCTCCACATCCTAATGTGTGTTTCAGCATAAAGTGATGAATTCTAGCAGATTCTGCAGTAATTTATATCACTTTGTGTCCAACAGCATAAAGATTCCTTGTGTTCTTCAAGTCTGGATTCTGATTTTCTTGGGTTTATATATAATGGCTAGATTAGTGTCATTCTCTCATTCAAAAATCAATTACAGTAAATCCATCCTTCTTCTGAGGAGTGTTCTAACCCATTGGTGTGGCTTGTAGCCTCTGCTGTGGCATATGGGAACCATGCTAATGTGTTGTGGAGACCCCAGCACAGATTCACACAATTTGCAGGAGCTGCTTGGGCTTTTCAGCTGACAACATTGCAGAAATCACCATGGAAATTCAACAGAAAGTACATCACCCTTTACTGTTTTAGTAAAATCAATCACAGTTGTGAGTTGGTCTTGGGTTGTTGTGTTATCCTCTTTAGTCTTACTCTCATTTCTGCTACCTTCTTACAGCAGAACACGTGTTACTCGTTAGTAGCAGGGATGATATGGGAAACAAGAATGTTGAAGTTGTACTGAATATGTTCCAGATGGATGCAGATACACAGTATCAAACAAGCTTGGGTCTACACTGATACCTGTTAAAATATTAATTGGAAGTGAAAAATAATTCAATACTCAACAATTCTCTAGAATGCTGAATTCACTAAACATTTGCAATAAACATATTGTAAAATATATACCTAATAATTGGTTCTTATAAAACTGCCTAACCTGCTTTCTATCCTCTACAGGCATTAAGCAACTAAAATTTTATTGGGGTGGGAGCCAGGATTTGCTAACAAGATTAAGTGGTTACATGCTCCAAAGTTAAACAAAAGCCCGAGGATGGCTGTGTGTGCGCACTTAGATTCTCAGCAGAGAAGTGCAAGAGTGGACCTACAGCAGTAAGCCGTGCTCAGGACTGGCACAGCGTGTGGGCTGGCTGCCAGCAGGGTGACAGGATTTCTGCCGGGGATCTGGCCCCTGTCCAGCCAGGGTGGAGTGCAGGCAGAGCAGGCATGCCTTGTTCTGCCCGTCCCTGTGCAGATAAGCTCAGCTGCACACGCTTATCCAGGATGTGAACTTCTGCTCCCTCCGGGACTGTTTCCATCCTGCATGTTGAGCAGAACAGAGGGATTTCTTTATGTGCATTTGAGGTGCCAGCAAAGGAGGCAGTTACAGCCTGAACCAAACAGTCACAATCATCTTCCCCTTGTAGGATGTCAGGGGAAAATCCAGATGTCTTTTACTCTAATATATTACATTTGTTCAGAGTAAATACCAGATGAAGGCTGGAGGGGAGGATTGGTAGATGTCCTGCGTGGGAATAGGTGTTCACAAGGAAATCTCAAGGGAGGTATTGACTCTTTTTCCTGAACCTCTGCTAAGTCAAGTGTACATTTTTGTCGGCAACTCCATTTCTGGTTTTGTTCAGTCTTGCGCCTTGTTCTTTGTGGGTGAATGTGTGTTATGGTTGAAACATCTTAACCATCAACTCCATTCTGGCCAGCAAGAAACAATTCAATGAACAACTGTTCCTTTCCTTCCTAGTGCAAGAAATGCTTGTGGAGTTTAGAGAAGTGTTTTGTGCAGGTTGTGTAACATGGTGTGTTGTAGGACTTACACATCAGTGGCTGGGCTAATTGATCAGTAGGTTTTCTGATCTGCTCTTGTATATCAGGAAAATTCAGCCTCTCTATTGGCTGTGTTATTGTTACAAATTCTAAACATTTCTTCAACTGTTACAAAGGGCAACTTTTAAATTTTTTTTTTTAACTGAGTATCATTGCTTGGACCTGTCATATTTTGTATGCGTATTCTTTAAAAGGAGTTAAATAAAACCCAGAGAACCTCAAGTCCTCCAAGCTGGTGGTTAGTGCTACTGCCAAGCTCCTCATTTAGGGAGAAGAAAGTTTGTTTATTGTCTGTACCCCAAGCACAGGCATGTGTAATCTATGCCTTGAGCATTGCCTTTACAAATATTCCTGCTCTGTGGGAGCTCATAGGATATGCACTATGCACTGGTGGGTTTCAGGAACGGCCCCTTTGTGGCCCAAGGCACTACAGAAATCTCCCTGTGCTCAAGGGCTTTGCTTTTTCCAGATAGTCTGGGTTTGAGACAGATTCTGACTTTTAAGTAAATGGCCAACTGCAAACTGTATTTTGAAAGAACTGTGGTTTTAACCAGCAAAGTGTAGGTCAGTGCTAATATAATTAAACATAAGTGTTCACCAGTGTCAGATGACCTCTAGTACTACAATAGCTGGCTTTAGACTTGACAAAACCAGATCAAGCTCTTCCATTTAATCAGTTGAGGATTTTCTTTATTTTGAACTTCTTTCAAAGGAAGCATTTTACTTCAATTGCAGATGTGCATGATCTGGAAAAAAACTACGCTTCTACCTTGTATTTCTCTTTTATGCCTGGGAGCCTCTGAACTGACTGGTTCATGTGAGTCTAATTCCTCTCTGAGTGACTTTGGTGCAAATTAGGGGTTAAATCAATTACGCTCTCCTGTGACCTTCTGCATCAAAAACATCCATGTATCTGTTACTGTCAGGGGTGGGATTGAGCCTCTTTGGAAAAGCAGGGCTGCTTTCCATAAATATTTGTCTTGATTTAGTTTCCTGGGATATAGTTTAAATGTAAACTGCTCTGTATGCTTCAGCTTTTGCGCTATCTTTCTCTATCCCATCACATGGTCTCACGTACTATATGAGTATGGCACTACATCATGCTGTGGTGATTATTTGAAAGGGCGTACACTCTGTTTTGGACTAGATAACTGTTATCAGTGCAGATAATTGCTGTCAGACACAAAATAGATTCAGTAAACAAACATTTCATTTTATCATGTGACAGATGCCTGCTGTTTTGTACAATGTATTTGAATGATGTTCATTATAAATCAACACTGCTTCAAAAGCAACAAATGCAACTCACCCAAATCCTTCCTGACATAATTACCTTTCTGGTAGATCTTAACTTTTCATTGTTACATACACATGATTGCATTTACAATGTTTGCAGATAACAGTGTTTGACATAAACATCTAAGATGAACCAATTCCCCTGACCATTATCACTGGTGGTTGGTGGGGTTTTTTTGTTTGTTTTTTTAGTGGGGGAGTTTGGGGTGGTTGGTTGAGGGTTTTTTGGTTGTTTTGTTTGGTTTTGGTTTTTTAAATGGGGTTTTCTTTGACTTTTTTTTTCCTCTTCGTTTTCCTCTCTGGTAAAGAAAAGAATACCTTCAGTTTTGGAATTCATGCTTGAAAATTTAGACTTTCAGAGAGAAACGAGCCAGTGAGTTAGCATATTCAGGACAACTGCGAAAGGCAATGGGAATAAAAGTCTTAATTTTGTGGAGAATGAACACAAATCTACTTCTCATGTTCGTGTGGATTTTCTGAACAAAAGGACGATCGTTATTTGACAAGTATAAATGATGTATTGCTTTTTTTTTTTCCTCCCAGTGATATGTGTCTGTGTCTTTCTCTGCAGGTCCTGTGCCTCAGAGGGAATGTGTCTTATCGCCTGTGAACAATTCGCACCCAGTCCATGCCTTATTGGAAAGCTTTACAGTCTTATCTGGCTGTGCAAGCCGGGGCACAACGAGCCTGCCCCAAGAGGTGCACATCCTCAATCTCAGAAACCCCAAGGAGGGTCTTGGCCATCATGAAAGAGAGGTAAAGGGGAAATTACTTTTTCTCCAAATCCCTGGTGATAAGTATGTCTGCAAATGGGATTATTATACGTTAATTTGCTGCATAAAGTTATTTCTAAATTGTCACCAAAGTACCACAAAGAACCATGTACAATTTTCATGGAGACTGTCCACCTATGCTTTGCATGTCATATGAATAAACTGCTTCCATACCTAGCCACCATCTTCATTATCTTTCACAATTGCAAAGTGTACTTAAAAAGGTAGGGGGTGGGCAAAGGAAATAAGAAACAGATTTAGATCTCCAACAGGCCTTTGCAGAATTGGCTGTCTTCAAAAGCAGATCGTTTACCTAAATGTGTTGTAAATTAACATGAATTTACCTTTGGATCCCTGCCATGACCACTATAAACAAATACTGAAGTTCAGATTCTTTTACCAGTGTAATACAGCCTTAATGCTTCACTGAGGGGGGACTGCTGTACAGAAAGCAAGTGTTGCTGACTGTGGTAGTCCAATTACTTATTTACATGTGCTGCACTCAGAGAGACTGGCAAAAACTTTAGCTGTTCTGAAAGCAAGAGTAGAATAAAAATTTTGATGTAAAGTTGTGCCATATTGTTGTTTACTCTGAAAACACATCAAAAGAGAGTGCCAAAGTGCAAAGAAAACATTGCATGCCACGACAGCTGAGCCTTTTAGTTTGTGTTCTTACAGTATTACACACACAAATCTTTAGTACTGTGAGAGCAATGTGTGTGTACACAACTAGAAAGTTTGTAAAGAGAGAACAAAGATGATGATCTAACATGGAGAAGCTTAGGAAAAGAGGGTCTAAATCTATGCTGAAAAAACTTTCAAGTGGAGTCTTTTACAGTAATTAAAATAAAGGCAGATTCTCTTGGCCAGAATCAGTCTTTCCACTGATTCCAGTATCAGCCTTGTTGGATTTGTGGTGACTTCATCTCAATGTGTATTGTATGCATCCATGAAACTTCAGCTGCTGTGTTAATTTTCAATATATATGTGGTCTTAAATGTCTAGTTTATGATGAGAAAAATTATTTGCAGTTTTTTCAGTAGATACCTCATTGTCTTCCATTAATCAAAATTGTCAGATGAGATCAATAGAAGAATTATACTTTTTTGGTAAGACTGTGAACAAGAAACAGATGTTTTTCTGTTTGGAGGGGGTGGTGGTGGTGGGGTTTGCTTAGGTATTTTGTTTTGTTTTGATGTTTTTTAAGCCTTTCTTAGTATACCAGGCACTGGGTTATCAGCCTGATAAGTGCACAGTGAAGAAAGCCTAGGTACGATCAGTTCTCTGGACATGAAGATCAAATTGTAGGGCTTTTTGTTTTTTCTCTGTGTTTTGTGGGTGGTTTGCTTGGATGGGAGGGGTTGGTTGGGGTTGTTCATTGGTTGGTTTGGGTTTTTTGAGCATAGTTTTCAATGAGAATTAAATAGCTGTATGTGATTCTGCTATAGATTTTTCAGTGCTTCTCTCATCTCCCAGGAAACTTCAAATCCATTGCTAAGTCATAGGCAAATTTGGTATGAGTAGATCTCACAAGGTAATCACAAGTTTTATTGAAAGCAGGCCAGAAGAGTGCCCACACTGTGGGGACATGGTACTGGGGGAACTTGGAGCTTCTTGGTAGCTAAAGGGTTCCCAGGGCTGGGATGAAATGGGCTGCAGCTGGAGCTCGTACCTCCCGAGAGAGCAGCATGACTCAAGTGCTGAGTGCACATTTGCATAAGCCCAAATTTCCCCTGGGCCGGTGCCTGGCGCTTTGTGCGGTTGTGTGCGCGCACAACGTGAGCGAGTCACGCGTGCACGAGGGTGCAGGCTGCGCCCCTACTGCCCCATCAGCCTGACACAATGACAGAATTAAATACTTGGCTTGGAGTAAGGAAGTCTCTTGCTGTCTAGCAGAAAGAGGCTGCTTGTGCCTCGTCTAATGTCCTTATGTTAAGAGAGCAGTTTGCTCTAAGCTGTCCTGCCTGTATGCTTTGGGGGTATACTGAAGTGTAGGGCACTGAATAGATTTCAGCGTTTGGAGCCCTTAACCTCCTTTTCCCATTTCCTGAGCAATTTCCAGTCACAGCCCTTGGAGATGGCTGCTTTAAAAATGCACAGGAAGCTGGAGCAAGGTTTGCTGGCAGCAGTGTTGAGCAAAAGAGTGTAAACAACTTGGAAAGATCAGATTTTACTTATAGGATCAGACTCAGAGAACAAAGCAGAGCAAATGTTATCTTTTCCATTATTGTAGAAACTAACTCCAAGTGGCCCTTTCTCTAAAAGTAGAATGAACCCATCACCTTAAATTACATGAGCTTGATTTACCAGCTGAGGTATTTCCTGTTGCCTGCAAATGCTGATAGCAAAGGTAGAGATCTGTTTGCCATGTAGTATTTCCAGTAGGCTCCAGAATAAAACCAGTACTGTTGTTTGACAGCACATTACTTAGATTTAGCAACATCGAAAGCATGTTTTAAATGAATCATGTGTTTGTTCAGAGATTGGGTGAAGTTCCGATAATATGGAATGCAAGATCTGAAAATCTTTAAGTGAAGCCTTGCTTCGGGGGAGGAGGTTGAGTTGTTTTGTTTTTAACCTGCACTGTGCTAGGATGCTGCTAAATTACACATTCCTTACTTGCTGGGAGAAGTGTAAACTTCCCCTAGCAAATTCCTTGGAGGGCTCATGCATTAAACATACTTGTGCAGTTATCATGGTTCTCATAAATATGCAACATATGTGTTTGCATTAATTTAACTCATTTTGACACTTGTGTAGAATATACAGACAACAAGCATTCACAAATTTAAACATAGGAGGGGTGGCTGATGAGGGGGAGGGCATGGCAGGGGTGTGTGTTCCTCCTGTAACACAGGCAGGCTTTTCTGTAAGGGCTCGTAAGATTTGGGTGCTTTTCCTTCCCTATAAACTTGAAAAAAGAAGACAAAAGACAGACTGGAAATGTATACAATTTTGTATTCTGAACAGTCTTTGAGAAACTGAATCAGTAGTTTACCACTTCTGTGTTAAGGCAAAAATCTGGTAAATATAAGATCATATAATGAAATTCTGTTATTACATTTATAATCTTCAAGGAATTTGTTTGTATTTTACTTCATTAATCCACTGGGGTGAAATCTTGTATGTTGAGACTGGGAATGTCTTCTTTCTGCAAGTAAGAACCCCCAAAGTTCCAATCTTTTTCAAGTATTTCTTAGAAATGTCTTTTATCACAATTCATATTTGGCCGTGCTTTATCATAGGAAATAGAATGCGGGTGCATGTAATAGCCTCAAGTGTTTATATTGAACTTGGCAAGAAAAATGCAAGGCTTTTTTGTTTGTTTTATTTGATCAAATATTCCTGGGGAAGTGAGTGCGTGTGTGCATTTCTGTACTGATCTGGGTCTCAGCTGAATGCCAGGAACTACTGAACTCTTACAATAACTTTCTCTTTGGCTTTGGGTATCTTCACTGCTTCAGTTTCTCAGTTTTTAGAAAGGAGATAGTTGCTTCCTCATGGAGCTGTTTGTTCTGAGGAAGGTATTGCTTGCTGAGTCACTTGGAAACTCTAGAAATTCACACTAGAAAAATGTGTACAGAAGAGCATAAAAATTATTTTAAGATGGAAGCCACTCTTTAGGTGTATTATCAAGTCCTAAATTAATGGAGGATTCTTTTCTTATGTGTGTTGGTTGAATTTCCCTGAGCTGCTTTGAGCACACAGTCACAATTGAAATAGTTAAAGGGAGAGAGGAGGGGCATATAAAATTAATCTCATGTGAATACTTAGGATTGAATACATATGAATACATGGAATCAGAGTTCCTGGCAATGGATTCACTATTGTTTTCATTGACATCCTCGTCCTCAAAAACTTCAAGATCTTATGCCTGATACAGATGTTTAACATGTGTTATATGAAATGAAGGCAGGAAAACTAAGGACTTGTCTTTATTTTTATAATTTTGAGTAATGCCACTGAGGCTATAATAATTCGACAGACTTTTTTCCCCACTGTTTAATCAGTGCTACCTAGGAAAAAAGTTAATAGTAACAACTTTAAAAAATTCCTTTGAGAGTAAACACGATATTAAAATGGCTATTAGCTCCTGGAATAGGCTAATTATAATAGGCTGATATTCTGAATTCAGGATAATTTTTCTGTGTCACAGTGTTTTTGGTTTTTAGAACTTTGAAGATCTGGGTGACGAAGGCAGTGAAAACCTAGTTAATTTTGCCTATTACGCTACGTATTTACTGGATTTCTCTGTGTTTGTTTTAACTGTTTCAGAAGTTTAATACTACAGCAGCCTTATCCAAGGTTATGCAAGGGAAAAATGTTTTGTTTCATGCTCAGGCATCCAGAGATCCAGAAACAGCCTTGAGATTCAGCTCAGATAAAGAGACTACTTTCTGGGCATATTTAAAACGTGCTGACCTGCAGCACCAGATTCACGGTCAGAGGGGACCTGGAGGTCATGTGCTGACAGCAGGCAGGAAGGGAATTCAAGGTTTGTTACTTGACAGCTGGAGTTCGTGAGGATTTCGTTACCTATTCATTTGTTTGAATAGGTATACAGTGCTGCACGTGGATATATTTAGTACTTCTGGTAGGCCAAAGGCCTTTGCTTTGAAGAAAATTAGTTGCTGCTTTAGAAGAAGCAGCTTTGAGAGATAAAACAAAGCACTGTGCCTCTGCCAAGGTACAGACCAAATCTGAACTTTGCAAGGATATTTCCCTTTTCTTGCCTCTTCAATTTCTGACCACCTTAGTTTGGCAGCAGTAGTGGCTCACTAGCTATAGCAGCAGACTTTCAATGCAAGTATGTTCAGGGATTTTGAACCTTCAGCCTCTTCAGCTGGCCAGCTCTCCTGTTGTGCTGAGCCCATCAAGGTCAACCTGATCACTTTACCCATTACTTCTTGTTCCTTGATCATGTGTAGTTCATGAAGTTGTGTAGAGGCAACATAATCAGTCATCCTGGGTATACAGAATAACAGTGGAAAATGAGTTTGGCCACCTGCAAGCCTCTGTCAAATTTGAAGTTGAGTACTGTTTTTATCATGATCATTTTGCATGGTGGTTTGTGAGGGAAGGGTGCCACATAAGAGGATCGAGAATGGAAAGTCCAGATGAATTATCGCTTCCACCAGTGCTCTGTGTCAGTGAGATCTCGGAGTCAAGCTGTGAGTGATGCTGTGGCAAATGTACTCCAGGTTCACCCTGTATTTGTTGCTAGGAAAGCAGGAGTTCCTGGTCACATGCATCTTTGATCCTGGGTAATTTCCAAAGCTTGCCCACAGCTTGTGGTAGCTCCACTGGCTCACCCGGGTGGTTTAGCAGGCTGCTGTTGCTCCCTTTACACACAGCCATGCCCAGGAGGCCAGCTGGACTACTGGACTGAATCAGAAAACAAGTATGTGATAGACCTTATAAAGCCTTAAAAATAGCAGCAGCATGTGCCACAGAAATTGTAATCATTCAGTGTCTGTCTCAGATAACTCCATGTCTGCTGAAAGCTGCAACTCCCACGCAACTGATACATTAAAATGACATTGACATCTTTATTGCCCTCATGATGAACATGGTATTGCCATATCTTTAAGAAGTGGAGTTTGCTTGTTTGAAAGGTTTGAAAACCTTTACAATGCTCTTTCTCCTCTTCTCTTTGTTAGAACTTAGATGCATCTGTGCTTGCATAAAATCCCCCTGTTTTAATGTGGTTTTTTCGTCTTGTTTTTCTGGACTGCAGTCTTTGCACGTTGTTTTTAGCCAGCTCAGGATTTGCTGGTCATTGGATTTGGCAGTCCTTTCAAGTTCTGCCCACCAGAAGTGCCAGAGGAAGTCCTGTGTTGGCCAGAGGAGCCTGTTTGTACAGAGCCTTGTGTCCTGCAGGAGCGTGGCTTGACGCGTGTCTGCCCTTAAAGAGGCAGCAGTGACATCTCATGACTTGGAAAGCGCTGTGCAAACCCTCGGTGTTTTCCGTTTTTAGAAATGGGACTGTGCTGTGTGCAGAGCCCTGCTCTCAGCTGAGAGAGAGCTGTGTGGAGCGGTGTCTGAAGCCATGCCAAGGCCTACCACAGAACAGGCTCAGAAGGAAAAATGGCACTATGAGTTTTCTGACTGCTCACAGTTTTTGGTTTTGCTGACTGCTGCTTAAAATGTTGTGTTGGAAGCTGTAAACTGGACTCTTGTTTTCCTCTGATGCTGCAGGTACTGATGTGCCCTTGCAGGGTTGTAGAGAGCAAGAGGGCTGCTGCTGTTTACTGGAGGGACTCCTCCTGTGTGTGTGACCACACTGTGCACGTGGGCTCACATATTTCTTTCAGACAGATGTGTGTTGAGTTTTCGATCATAGACTGTGATTGTGTTCATAGTCTCTAGTTTCCTCAAAGCTTCTGACATGTCTTCTTTATAGATTACTGCTTTGTCTGTAATTACTTTCTCCAAGAAAAGATAATTAAGGAATTGATGACATTTCCAGGAGTCCACTTATATCACAAACCCCATGATCAGGTTCCAGTCTAGCTTTGGGCTCATGCATGCCTGTGTGAGATGTTGGAGCAATGTTTGTCATGAGTAGTCATATTTATGTTGTTCTCTAGAGTGTCTGTTTGAACCAAAAGCTGGAATTAATGAAGTAATTCTTCTTCAGCCTCCCAGTGCAGGGGAAAATTTCCAACATAAATTGTGTGGAGCTTGCCATGCCTGACAGCCATGCTTCTGTGTCAGCTGAAAAAGTAAGACCATGCTGTGGCAAGATAGAAGAACAACAAATATTTTAATTGGTTGGGTGTTTTTATATCAATCTTGCTTTTGATAACACTTAGATAACACTCAAGTTTGTGTATCTCTAGGACTGTCTCTTATTTTCCCTGTGAAACATAAGCAGAGTACTTAGACAGTAGGAAAACTTATTATTTAAAGGAGAAGATGCAAAAATAGCACCACTGTGATGTAAAAATATCTGAAACTTAATTTGATCGAAAAAGTTTGAAGGAAATAGAGGTCGTTCATAACCAATACTGTCTCTTTAACAATTGCTGTGGCAATTTATAATAAATATTTTTATTATAATTGGACATCATGTCATATGTAATAAACATGGTAAGGGCAGTAGATAGTGTGTCTGGAAGAGAGGCAGTATTTGGTCATGACTCAAATGCCATCAGTGAGAGAAAAGTATTAAGAACTGTCACCATTCTGGAGATAACCAACATTCTCTTACCCTGAAGACTGTTTGAGGTCTGGCTCACTCTTCCATCATCTCTCAAGGAAGCACAGTGTTCATGTCTTCTGCACAGACGTGATGTGCTAGTGCGTGTGAATGTGTACATGGGGTTCTGGGGCCTCTTGGGAAAGGTGGCTGTATGACATTGGTTTTGCAGAGAAATGCAGTGGCCCTTGCTTTGTAGGTGTATCATCAGTGTAGGCCATTGGAAGATGCCTTCTTTCCTCCACTGATTGGGTTTCAAGTGATGCCTGTAATGAAGTAAATGAAACAGTGAAAATGCACCTGGAAGCTACATGGAGAAATACTGCATACAAGGAGCAGCAGTTAGTTCTTACTTGTACACCTGGAAAGCAAGCCAGTATTTTCTTCAGTAAATCTCTTTTCAAGCCAGAATCAGTGGGGAAGTGCGGATATGATGTGCATAAAATGGCATCATTGTGCAAGACAATACTTGATAGCATCACAAATTTCTTCTGGAGATTTTTTCCAGATTTTATTGTATTGATTCTGCAATTATATATGAGTAGTTTTACTTATATGGCTAGGCCTGATTAAATAGAAAATCTGGTTTCTAAGGGGTTTTGGTGGGGGTGTTTCTCCTGTGTAGTTAGTATCATAAAATCATTATTTGAAATATTTGTCAAATTCTGCTTTGTTTGTACAGAGATTAAAAGTTCTGATTATTTTTAAGTTTGAAAATAAGAAAAGAATTGGGAAGATTGAAGACCCACCCCAGAGGAGTAGAGAGACAATATCTTGGTAACAATTGCTTTTAATCTTCTGAAAGCAGTTTCCTTTGTATTTAATTTCTAATACTGTTTGTGAGCATATGTAGTACAGACACATATTTGCACCAACTCTTACTTAGGCTAGTGAGTTACTGACAATAAAGTAAACAAAACTGTTTCCTAAATCTGGAGCTGCTGCTAGGTTTTCTGGTTTTTATGAGTCATGCACACATGCTGTTCCTTACCCTGGCTTGGAAAGCAAGAATTTAGTTTTGCATGTCCAGTAAAGATGTGAATGCTGCATTTTACACTTTCTATGTGACAGTGCCTCTTTAAGAGACACCTGTAGAATGATGTTTCTTTTTTCCAGTCATCTGGATCTCCCTGTGGTCTAGCTACAAACCCTGAGGACCAAACTTTTTGTATGTGGAGACTTTCAAAGGGCATAACCCTTTTCCCTGCAGTCTTTCTGTCATGTTTTTTCATGTTTTTTTGTAGTATTTACTTGCTTTCTTAAGCCCTGTTATATATTCTCTGACACAGTTAACCCCCTCCACACCCATTTTTTTCTTTTCAGGGCATTGGTTACCCTGTTACACAACTACCTGGTGATAGTTTAAGGGTGGGAGAAGGGAAGGCAAATTAAAATTTGCAGCTCAGGCGATGCACTAAAGAAAAATGGAAATCTGCAATATATGTATGCATAACTGTGGAATAGAAAATGATCTGGAAATTTGTTTCATTTCTGCATGAGTTTTCTACCTTAATTATTAAAGTAAAACTTAGTGTGATGATATCATTTTTTGAATGGGCTGCTAGCAACAGTAGAGGAGATGCTGTACTTGTGGCATACAGGGACGGATCCTCTGCCCTTAAACAAATCTAAAACCAGCAAGGAATTTTCCCACAAAATGTGTAAAAGGAAGACTATCCCCTCAGGATTCATTATATGCCGTGTGAATGGTGTTGACGTCTACTGATTTATGCAAAGCTGAGCGAAGCATTGTGTTTTTAGGATTCGAGTGCTGGGAAGCTTGGCTGATCTGCAGAAGGGAAGATGGCACAAATGGTTTCACTTAACCTTTGGGAGTCTGAGCATCTCATTCAGGTCACAGGCAGAATGGGCAAAGGGGTCCCAGCTCTGCACTGATGGGCATCAGTTTTCCATTGACTGAACTGTGGGGCTGGTCACTGTGGGCAGCCCTTGCTCTGCAGGTGACCAAAGTGGAGATTACCATGTGAAAGTTACATTTGGTTGGAAAGCAAAGCTGAGCAGAATTGCTTGTGCAGAGACTGGTTTCTTTGCTGCAGTTGTTTTGAAAAATCTTTTTCAGGAGAATTCTAGTTCTCAAAGCTACGTAACGCAGAACACATTCAATGACAATTGAATTGAAATAGATATGCACAGGGAAAGCTGGATTTTGTGTAATTCAGGTACAAAAAGCTAACAGAGGCAGTGGATCTACAGAGAATTTATCAGTAAACTCTTTGGGTTCTACTTTCAAGATGATTGTCACAGAACTGTCTCAGTATGACTTACAGTAATAGCTATTGCCCTTTGTGTTCTGTCCTTATACAAACCCTCAAGTTTTTTTACTCTTATTATTCTTGCACTGTGAAAGTAATACCCCTTTCTACTGCAAATAGGACTTCAAGAACTGTCCTGCATATTTGCCAAGTTACTTGTATCAGGAATAGCTTTTATTACTTAGGTATTTGCTTAAGTTGCTAGCATTTGGCTGCTCCAGCTTAGACTAACAGCTTAGGAACACCAGAAATTAATTTGCTGTGTTTTTGTCTGAAAATAAATTATGTGACTAAGCTGTGGGCAGAAATAGTCAAACATTTTTATGACAGTAGAAGCACTATTTTGTAATGTCTGCTTGTGTCAGAATTTTCTGATGCTGTGTGAGCTGTGGTGCTTTCTGAACAGGCACTGCATTTCCAGTAAAACCTTACCAGCATGGTTGCCTTCTCTTATGCTTTTGAGGAGAAAGTATCACTGGTGCAGGAACCCACCAGTCAGGAACCAGACACAGGCAACCCTGCTGCCAGGACCAGAGCAGTATGTTTAATGTCATACAGCATACCATCCTACTCATCTGGCACATGATGTCTTCGATAATATTATAGTACTAAATTTTACTTGTAATTTGCTTTTTTTTTTGTCTGTTGTGTGGAGTAGCTAAAATACAAATCCAAATTAGGAGATCTACATGCAATTGCATCCTATTACAGAGACCCTCAGCTTGGTCATTTAATACTGGGGCAAGAAATGTCCCAGAGCTTACATTGGGGATAGAACTACAGATGATTTTTGAGTATGCTGCAAGCCCTTAGGCTTTTATTCTAAAGGGCTCTCTGTCATCTGACTGTTGGATACAACTATGAAGTCAGTGTATGGGCAGGTCAGTTTTCTAGCTGGTTCTGAAACCTTAGATCTTCATTAAAAACAATGTATTGCTCTGCATGGAACAGGTGCCAGACTCAAGGGTGGTGCTTCATCCCTACTGAAGGTGAAGGGAACTTTGTTTAGTTCTTGTCTTGAGCACGTTTTGGGGCTGCCGTTTAGTGGCTGAGGTCAGTTGGTCTGTTCAGCCTAGAGAAAGGGAGACTGAGTGGAGACCTCACCACATTCTACAACTTCCTCATGAGAGGAAGAGGAGGGGCAGGCACTGATCTCTTTTCTGTGGTGACCAGTGACAGGACCCAAGAGAATGGCCTGAAATTGTGTCAGGGGAGGCTTAGGTTGGATATTAGGAAAAGGTTCTTCCTCCAGAGGGTGTTTGGGCACTGGAACAGGCTCCCCAGGGCAGTGGTCACAGCCCTAAGTCTGACAGAGATCAAGAAGCATTTGGACAATGCTCTCAGGCACAGGGTGTGACTCTTGGGGATGGTCCCGTGCAAGACCAGGAGTTGGACTCAATAATCATTGAGGGTCCCTTCCAACTCAGCTTGTTCTGTGATTCTCTGATTTTTTCCTCTGAATCATTAATAATGGGAACATCATGCATAATTCAGAATAGTTTGTTAGTGGATGTTGGCATGTTCAGGACTATTATGGCTGTAGGACTTATTTTTTAAGGTCTTTGTGTCTAGCACAGCACACCCTGACCTTCAGCCCCTGTTGCAGGACAAACAGGGGTGAAGGGAGAAGGAATTTTCAAACACCTTTTGGTCAAAGGTTTTTGAGAGTACTCCTTAATGAAGAGAGTGCAGTGGGCCACAAGTCATAGTTTGACAGTCCTTATCAACTTCTCTGTTTTCTTGTCTTCTTTTTTATGGAGCCTAGTTTTCCAGTCTGGGTGGTGGATTGGAACGGTCGAGAAATTGTGCAATAGTATTCTCTCTTTTATGAAGTAATGTATGGGACCACATCAGTCTCTGGTTTAATGCCAGTAGCTTCAATGGAATTATGCCAGGGGTGAATCTTTCCCATGATTTTTAAAACTGAGCTATAACTGCTGTTTAGTCAATCTGATTCTCTAGTACTGTGTGGGCGAGAAGGTCCAGGCAATGCCAATCTATTTGTAATTGTATATTTAGGGTAACCAAAGGGTTGATTTTTAAAATAGAGTGTTACATGAGCCTTGGAAATAAACTTCAGTTCCCCATGCACCTGGATAGATGGTACCTGGAAGTCAGCTCCATTCCCTAAGGACTGAGTTGTGCCTCATCCTGGAAGTAACAAAAGGCTTTTCCTTCCCTCGTGCCTCGTGCATGGCAGCTCTCTCACAAAGGGGCAGGTCCCTGCCTCAGCAGCATTCATGAGCGCTGGTCTGGCAGAGAGAGGGTGGCATGGTGTGTCCCTGGAAAGGGCTGCAAAGGTGGCACAGTGTTGGGTTCTGTGGGTATGAGTGCTTGCTTTTAGTGCCATTGCAGTTTCCTTGGAGTGAGTGGTTTCTTTGATACTGCTTTGAAGATCTTGTCTGATTGCACAAAAAATTGGTGCTTGCTCTGTTTGAACAAAGAGTTTGCATTGGAGGACCTTCCCAGAAGGGAAGCAGTAGGATCTCATGTGCTTTTAGGAGCATGCTTATACAATCATTTGATTTAAGAGTGCAAATATGTAACCCTGTGAGCAGAGTTACATTCAAGCAGTAACACCATGTGAACATATTTTGAGTTTCTTGGAAAAATCAGCAAACTCTCTCTCAGAAACTGTTGGCTCTGGAAAGCTGGGTATTGTGATCTACTATAGCTGGCTTGATATCAAATCTGTAACACAATATTCAGTGAGCACAGCAAAAATATGAGGGGGAGGAAAAAACAGTATTCCATTTTAAATCACAATCCCTGTCTAAAGAGTACACTTTTTCTTTACTTTTATTTTAAAAAGAAAAGTGTCCTTTCTGAAGTACTTGATAAACACTTCTGAAAAGTGGTGCACTATCAGATCCCACCAGTTGAGGTGGATTAATGGAATAATCCTTGACTGAATTTTATTATAGCCAATGCACCAACGTTATATTTTTAAGTGAATTTTAGTAGAAATTCCAAATCTCCTATATTGATAGACAAAAGTGAACTGTAAAAGTAAGTTTCTTCATATTAACAAGAAGAGTGAGAACAGTTAGGGCAGAGATAGGTACAAATTTTCAGATTTCAGCTCTACATTTTGCCTGCTTTGAATGAGTTAATCTTTGCAGTGGAGTAATGAGTTAAGGTGTCATAAATCTGTCTTTACTGCATCACTTGTAAGTCAGAAAATGTACTTATGTGATCTGAGAGTTAAAATAGCTTTTTTTCTTCTTTTTTAGTGAACAGCTGTCCAAGCCTAGGCAGTGTAATTCAATACAACACCACATATTTTGTCCTGGCTTATTAGCACAGATTTGTAATGGCTGTTTTGGAAAATGTGCTATGAATTTATCTAAAGGTCTTCATGCCGGAATAGTTAATTCAACCTTACAAATCCTTGGCACTTAACTTTCATCTTTTTAGAACAAAACACAGAGCCTTTGATTTGATGCCTTGAAGTCAGCAAAACAGAATGGTACTTTAACAGCAGCATTTACTTTGATCAGTTTTCAGCATTTGTGTCCTTGCCTTTCACGTAGTACAAATTGCTTTAGCAGAGTAGCAGGGCAGGAGCCCATAGACTGTTTTTGTAGTTGGTTTCTGTGGTGATACTCAGCCTTCCATGAAAATGATCTCTGGGGACAG
This sequence comes from Brachypodius melanocephalos, assembly GCA_013398615.1. Lineage (NCBI taxonomy): Eukaryota > Metazoa > Chordata > Aves > Passeriformes > Pycnonotidae > Brachypodius > Brachypodius melanocephalos. The sequence continues at coordinate 3,407,371 of VZSR01000245.1, forward strand.
AAGCCTCTGCAGCCGCCTCAGCCTTGCTGCTGGAGACCTTAGAGGAACTGTGTGCAGAGTGTGCAGAGTGTGCAGACAGCAGAGGCTCAGCACTGCCGGCGGGGCTTTGGTGGGCATCGCGCCTATGGATGGAAAAAGGCGTTCTGGCAAACAGCACACGACCACTGCGCTTCACATCCCAGTTGCACTTAGATGCTTTTCGAAGAGGAATGTGTAGGTTTTGTTTTACATTTTCAGAATAGTTTTAGACTGTCATTTTCAGCTATGACCAAATGGTTGTATTCCTCACAAGTTAGTCATGTGTTGTTTGGAGGAGTGTGTGCCAGAGGGGGCCAGACGTGAGTCTGAAGAGGAGCTTCCTCTGACAAACAGCTGCTGAAGTTGGGCCTTGCTGAGAGGACCATTGCTGACACACATGCCCAGAAGGTCTGGCCTAGCTATTGATTGCACAATGAAAATGCTGGCTGTGCAACAGCTTTGTGATCAAATGAGCCCTTCATTGGGAGTGAGGAATGTGTTGGACCGCATTGACTTATTTTCCTGTACTGTTGTGCTGCTGTCTGCTTGGATAATACGCTGTCTCTTAATATGTTTTTAAAATAACATGGGCAAAGCGATAGCAGATGCTTTTTAAATGGACTAGGTGACCTAAAAATGCCCAAGTCTGTTTAATGATTGTGGTTTCATTTTCTTTTGGTATTGTTTGACCAAACCGGTCACAGAGCTGCCTGAGATAAGACTTTGACTGAGATAGTATGTTGTTGAGAAGTACAAAATGTGTGTATTTTATAAGCTTCTTTAAAAATCTAGGAATGGATGAAGAATGTCCCTTTTTGGATCCCAGATTTTTTTTTTTTAAAGCTTATATGGGAGTTTCAGAAAAAAGTTAGGAATTTAACCACAGAGTTCAGTGAGTTCAGAGTTTCACACCGTGTCTTCAAAACACTCTTTACAGCACTGAACACACATAGGATTGGCTTCTGATGGAGTTTCTGGGAAAGACTTCACATAAATATTTAGTAATATGGATTTTGCCAGTGAAAATACAAAAAGGAAGGGAAAATTTATAGTTCTCTCTTGTGCTATTAATTAGAAACTTTTTTTTTTTGGTGGTATAAAGCAATCTTTCTATCAATTTGTGTAGTGTTTTGAAGGTGCTATGAACTGTAGACATGTGAGAAAGGATGTGCCTTGAACAGAGTTAAGATGAGACAGAATGGTGTCCTGGGGAGGGGGATTGCTTGGCACTCAGCTAATGTATGATACAACTAGAGCCACAGTGGGGCCACTGCAGCAGAACTGACATTCTGTTGAGATTGCTGTAGAGAAAGGGATGAAGATCTTCCTCTGCAGTGCTGTGGATGGAGGCAGCCATATCAGGAATTAGCCAAGGGATAAGTCAGTGGGAGCAGAGCTGTGACAGCAGAAAGCTTAGCGAGGCAGAGCTAAAGAGAGGGCTGGTGTTGTGCTGGAGGTGCTGGTGCAGCTGAAGTGTTGAACTTGTGCTTGTGTCCATGTCATAACTTTTAACACCTTAGAGTCCTATAAAGCCTTTCAATCTCTGAAGCAGGAGTGGGAAGAGGCATTTGAGTGCCTTTGATGCATAGTCAAAGTCCAGGCTTTCACTTGGACTCTGCAGTTCAAACCACTCTCCCTCACATAAACACCTCTCTGGTGAGCTGTTCTGACCATGCCCACCGTACTTGGGCTGAAATTTCCGTGTGATACCTGCTGACTGTAGTTTTGCAACGTAAAAAACCCAAATGCTTGGCAGCAGGGTTTTGGCATAAAGATCTTGAGTGCTGGTAACTCCCCAGTGGTTTGCTTGAAAAATTTTCCAAGAACCAGAAGAAAGTCTCTCATAATAGATACCACTGCTGTGTATCATCCAGTACTGACAGTGATGTTGGAGCAACTGTAAATATAAGGGGGGAAATAGTTACGCTATGAGTAGTGTGTTAATTTTGTACAGCTTCTCAGTGGGGACTGTCACATTCAGACTTGGCTACCCAGCAGGTAGGTTCCTCAGCAGTTCCTCAGCAGGTTCCTTCTGCTCTGGTGCAGAAACTGGTTGTGAAAAAGACAATGACCAGGATGGTCCTGAGCAGTTTTTGTGGAGCTCTGGGGTTTTTTCCAGTCTGTAAAACCAAGTTTTTTGCTCTAGACTCAGTTTTTTCCTGATTACTCCGTTATGCCAACAAGTTTAGTGATAGGGAATGTATATGCTAAGGAATATAGTGATGGAGGCTGCTGCAGAAGGATAGTCACATTAACTATATTCTTTTTAAAAGTTTAAGACTAAGTATATAAATTTTGCATTGTGTGTTTTGTTGCTTAGTCATGGGCATCACTGACAAGTGCAGTAATGCAAAATTACCTTTATTTGGAAAATTTTCACAGAAGCATTCAATTTAGTTATGAAAAAAGTTGATTGGGTGTTGAGGTCCTGTAGCTTTTCCCAAGGATCTGCACTCTTCAGGCAAAAATGTAGGAAAATTCCATTATGTGGTGTAACTTATCCTGTAGTTTCAGCTGAAGGCGTGGATAGATACATCACCGCATCTGCATACAGCTCAAATGTTGTTGATCATTTCCATGCATGTATGGAAATAATAATGCATGTGTGTAAAATGTACGTCTTTAATTTACAAAGCTAAGGGAATAGCAACTACGAAGTCTGGTAGTAGATGCAGTTGCAGAGTGTCTGATTTTCTCACTAAGGTAGTATGAGTGCTCTGTGTGCTCTCATGTAACTAAAACAACAGGAAGAAATCTGCATGAAGTCTAAAACATCTGTCTTGTCTGATAGATGTTGGCTTTGAACAAATTTGTCTGAGACCAGTTGAAACAGAGGTACTTCTCCATTTTCTTATTACCCAAAGGACTTGGCCTAGCTGTTTCTGAGATGAAGTTTTCAGAGTCTGTTATATGTATTGTGTCATTCTCACTTTTAATAAATAACGAAGGTTTTAAGCAAAAATTTTTTGAAGTTTCTAATAAGAGTCATATCTTTTACATTGACTTGACATTCTGGAAGAAAAAACCAAAACAGCCAGAGTGCAAGCCTAAGCTGAGTGCTCCTGTTGGCCAGTGCAAGAGGATTTTTACTGTTTTTTTATTCTTGGTTATTAAAGCACATGAACGATGTTATAAGTAATTTCATCAATATCTAGGATCAAAGAAAATCAGTTATTGCTGGGCATGGAAGTTTGTTGGATGCACTTTCTGCCATTTGAAGCTAAAAAAAATCAGAATAAAATTTAAACTTGTATTTGTGATATCAGAACTTCAAAAGATATAACTGGACTACTTTACGAAACTGAGATTACAGTATTTTTATTGTTTTGTAAGAAAACATAAGCCCAGAACAAGGTAATTACATTTAATAGTTTAAACAGCTTATTATTAATTAGCAGTGATTACAGCTGAAAAGCCACAAGAATTAATGAAAGCTTTTTAATTGTCATGATTTAATAGTGGTTCTAAACACCCTTTCCTTTTTACTTTCTTCTATCCATTTCTAGACAGAACAACAAAGCAGAGGTCTTGTAAATTCAATCATTTATCTTATTTTTGGGTGACAGAACTACTTTGGCTCTATAGCTGATAGACCAAAGCAGTTTCTGTAGCTAAGAATGTGACTGGCATTTCAGGTCTCTGTCCTCCCATTGGAACTGAGAGCACTACCACCCTGCCGTTTGCTAAAATTAGGTATTTTTTGCCACCATATAAGAATCATGCAATGAACTGTACGTAGTGGCTCTTCTCTATCTCAAATATCCTGTTAAGTTCTCTTTAGGATGTTAATTAGCAGCATACAGAATTTATTCTGAATTATCTCTGTCCTCATTTCTGTTTGCCAGCACTCAAACTGGTTGGTTGTGTTCCTGTTTGCTTCCTCTGTACTTTTTTAGAAAGAGCTGTGATTTTTGGGGAAGCTGCCTGTCACCAGTATGGTGGGACATCAGCTTCCCTGCTCAGTTATGGTAGATCATCTCCCCATTGCACACTAAAGGTTTCTTTCTGTAACGTGGGATGAAGTATCAAGCTAAATCCTGACTGCTTAAACAGCTTATTAGGTGCCACAACATCACTGTAATATCAGTTGCAAGTCTGTATATGCTAAAAAATGACAGGCTGTTCTGTCGTGTGTTTGGTTTTGGTTTTGTCCAGCACTGAACCCTTTCTAGAAGGGCAGTACTGGGATACGAGGAGCTGGGCAGGAGGGACCTCCAGCACCTCCAAACTGGTTGTTTCATCTGTAACAGGTTGCCTCACTTCCATGATGTCCACTTTCCTCAGATCATTTACCCTGTGTATCTTTTCAGTTTCTGAACACAGACATTTTCTTTCCCTATATATATTAAAATTTCTTTTGGAATTCCTTCCATAAAATAATGTAGTGCTCACTTGTCTTTCTGGGTTTGTTCCTCCTGGGTTTTGTTTGTTTAGTTTTATTTGTTTTGCAGGCTAGATTTATGCTCTTAACAGAATCAGCAGATGAGGTTTTATGCTCTCAGCCAGCTTTGTAGACTACCATCTAGAAACTAGAAATCAGAGTTTGCTTTGTAATTCTTTTTATCTTCTTCTCCAGCTCTCAGCTTAGTGGTTTGACCTTTTGCATAAGCTATTTTTCATCAGCATTTGCCAGGGTTTTCTTTTTAGCAGTGCTTTGTAAGCATGGAGTAGAAATGTTAACTATTTCATATTTTCTTTTCTCTGTGCTCCATTGACTAACTTTTGTGGAAGTAGATTAGTCTATAATCTTGAGTCAAGAGGTCTGAATGCTAAAAGTCATAATATATATAAAAATTACCTTTGATTCATTGTTTCAAATTCCAGGAAGTATTCACATATTTCTGTGTTTTTCTGTAGGTCACATTACATTTGAATCCGATTTCATCAGTGCATATTCACCAGAAGCCTCTGGTGTTTCTTCTCAACTCTCCTTTGCCTTTGGTCTGGAAGCTAAAAACAGAAAGACTGGCACCTGGAATCCGAAGAGTTTTCTTTGTAAGTGTACACAGTCCTCTGGCCTGCTCTCTATCATAGCTGCTTGTCATATAAGGCATGGAGTTAATGGCATTCATTTGGAAATTTTTCAAACTTAGATTAAATAAAAAAGTTAAGAGGGGGTCAAATTTCATTGTAGGGCTCTGGGGAACAGTTAGGTGGTGGGGCAAAGCAGTTTGGAAAAAGTAGCCAATTACTTGTTATGTGATTTTAAGGAAAGGAAAGCAAAACTGCTTTTCAGAATCTGCACATCATATAATTATTAATACTAACAGCAATTTGAGTTCAAAAAGCTGTGAAGTTATGCCAGATTGCCAGCTCTGACTGGAAGACTAACAGTACTGTAAAGCAAAAAGCCTCAGAGCAATTGGAAATATTAAGAGTGAATGCTAATTGTGTGGTCTGTGACCAAAACAAAAATTTGTATGTATTGAGCTCAATATGTCCAGTTATGGTTTGTATCTCTGCTGAAGCTTTGGTCTATTGAAATGTCCAAGCTAAACCCAGAATGAAGTCATTTTTATTTCTCAGAAAGACTGGAGCACTGCTTATAATGCAAGATCCAAATATTACCTAGTATTTGTAAATCATGTCCTTACAGTTTGCCAGGACATTCAAGTTTGCTATTTGTAGTGAAACAGATGAGTTGTTTGGATTAAATTTTTAATGTGTGACATCATGTCTAATCATGAGTTGTCTTTATGAAAGTTGCAGCTTTCACTATATTCAACTCTAATTGAAGAGCTAAACTTGATTATTTTTAGTGGTATCCTTATAGGGCTTAATTTTGCTCCTCCAGCACAGCTCACAGTGCTAGGCAAGATTGTTTCTGCAGCACCCAGTGGGAACTTAGCTGTGTCACTGTGCATCAGCAGGACAGGAAGATGGCCCGTGTGCAGCATTAGGACACTGCTCTCTCTGTTGACCTGGTGGTGACATGGTTAAGTGCACCAAGAGATCTGTTGCTTGCTGGACACTGCAAGCCTTCTGGAATTGTTTTTCTTTCTCCTGTCATCAAGGTATAAGAGCAGGAGTAGCCCTGATATTTTGAACTTTGAAGGAGTCAGTCCCGTTTCCAGTACAGTGTATTACTGATTGGTGCAAAGAATATGGGCTTGTTTTTATTCTAAGGTATTCACAATCTCAGGCTTTTTGTTGGTGTTTTGGAGACTCATGAGTGTTATCTTCTTGTTGACCATTCCTGTTATGTGTCCTTAATGCAGCCAGTACAGTTCTGGTCTGCTCATAAAATGTCTGAGGAACAACATGTGAAACAACTGTGTGATAAGTTCTCATTCCTCTCATGGACAAAAGAAGCAGGATCTTTCATCAGATAATAGAGCCTTGGACCTACTTTCAGTTTAGTTTTGATCTTTTGTACAATGCATTATCACTCCCATTTCCTATCAACTAGATTTTGTCCAGTTAGTTTGTGTTCTTGCTCTGCACCCAGGATTTTCCCTCTCCCCTTATCTTGCTCTGGGAGTGGAGAGATGGTCTGCTGAGACCCTTCCATTTCTGCCCAGCTGATTGTGCTGGAGTTCCGATGATGATCGTGCTGAACTTGCTCAGTGGGGTTTCAGCAGCCTGCATTAAGGCATAGGAACAATAGGAATGTGCCAAAGGCTCTGACTGCCAAAACTGCTGCAGAAAACTGTTTCAGGTGCTGAGGTGAGCAGCAGCAGTCATGATTCTTGCCAAACAAGACATTGCCTGAGCTCAAGAACAGCCACTGTAAACTTGGCCACTGATGCTGCAGGGAGGAGTGAACTGTTTCTCAGATGGAGCAGGAGTACCTCGTAAGCACTACAGATTTGCTGCTGTGTTGGGGTACTCAGATCAAATACCTCCTCTCCAAACTATCTCAATCTCTGCTAGTCATGGTAAGGGCTGAATGTTGTGGTGCTTTGTGCCATCCTGCCAGCCTGTGGTTCTGGAGTAATGCTGCTGCCCATGGGAGCTTGCCTTTTTGTTGTAAGGGACTGAACTGGCTCTCAGTGTTAACCCATCCTTAATCCATCTGAATAGCTCTCCATGACAATTTCACATCTCCTTAAGTGCCATATGAGTTTATGTATTTTTCCTTCCACCTGGTCAAGGTTTCCATTTTTCTTTCCTACAAAGACCTCAAAGAACAAGATTGCAGAATGCCAGGTGCCACCATCACCTCTCTCAGTTTAGTCTCTGTCATCCCTCTCACTCTTAAAGTTCACTTTGTTCTTTCCCTAAGGTGATACTTTTGCTGTAAATATAAGCTAACTTCAGTCTCTTACCATGGATTCATCAGCCTTCCCACTTTTCATGGCACAGTTTCTCAGTAGCTAGGGCATCTTGTGATGATAAGCCATGAGGTTATGGGCTGAACAGCTTTGAAATTTGGTCATCATCTGTTGCTTTTCTGCAATTCCACTCTGCTCACAAGGAAAAATACATTGTTTCCCCAAAAGCTTTCTGAAAAAGCAGCACAGAATCATGTTGCACAGAAAACATGAAAAATGTGGAGGAAGTCCTAGCAGCACCTGTAGGCAAATGCAATATGCCAAATAGGGATCAAGGGGCTCTAGTTTTGCATAGAGCTGTTTGCCTGTGTTGAGCTGTGCTAGTTTGCAACCCTGTGACAGTATCTGTCCTAGGAAAGGTTGTCCCTTTCCAGAATCAAGGGTTCTTGTTTTAGGTGAGTTGTGGGGCAAAGGGACACACCGCTTCTGCCCTAGTTGCAGAGAGGTTCCCTGCCTCTGTGCCAGAGCCTTCAGTGAGTTCTAGACAACCCTAGGACTGTAAATAGCAGCTCCAAGGGCTGCAGAGTGCAGAGCATGCTTCCTTAGCCCTTGTTTTAAAATACTTTGCTCTATAGCTCTGACTTCTTGTCTCCTTAAATGTGCAGCCAAAACAGAAAATTGAGTATTTCGAATCATTAAAGAGTGTGAATTTGAAAAAACTTTTTAGTGCCCATGAATTCTATGCTCAAAACAGAAATCCATGGCACACATACCTCAGGAGTGTCATAACTATTGTGTCTGTCTCTATGGAAGCCTCAGGCAAGATATTAGTTGACTTTCCAGCTTTTCCTTCAGACTTTCCAAACAATGCATTCATTCACAATTTTATTATACTGTATGTAAAGTATGGATTGCAATGACTTTCACTAATTGAATCCTAATTAGAACAGTAACGTAAAGAAGTTTAAATGACAGCTTCTGGGACTTGCTGCTCATAAAGGCCACACTGCTAGAACCAGATCAAAGTTTGTAGTGAAAGAATCATATAACCATTAGTGCAGTCCTAGCTCTTTACTTCTTTTTAGTATTAGTTTTTTTTTCCTTGTTGAGTATCATAATAAAGTTCTCAAACTGTTACAGGGACATGTACTTTGAGTAAGTAAATAACTAAATAAAAACTAAAAATTAATTGTATTACAAGTTTCAAGGTTATTTCTAACAAAGGTGTCTCCAGGATATGAGTAGATGATGAATTGGAGCACAAGTGCTGTTAGTAACATTGTACAGGTGGAGAAACCAAGGCACACAGAGCTTGAATGGTGATTGTACTGGACAAGAGGGTAGAGCTGGGCCTGTATGTTGTCAGTGTCCTCATTAGCAAAATGGTCTAAATGGAATGAATTCTTTCTGTGAATTTATTGTTTGACTTTCCATTAAAGCTAAGCTGCCCCAGGGAAGGATGAAAAGATTTAAAGCTTGTATCAGCACATATCCAAAAGACTGGGAAAATACAATACTACTAAGTTGGGCAGGAGTTTAACTTCTTATCACAGAGTTTGAGCATGGATTTTTGCCTTTGGCCTGGTCCTCCATCAATTAAGAAGCTTAAAATGAATATGGGAGGACAGCTGGGCCTTAGGTGCATGGCTATAATATAGGGGGAAGCACAAATTACCTTCTTGATAAACATTTTTTCAGTATGGACATGTAGATTTTGTGTATATATGTGGTTTTCCACTTGTTTTTATCTTGTAATGCCCATAGTTTCACTCAGTGACCTGTCATGTGCTTTATCTTCATGGAAACAGCTCATGGTTTCATTTTCACAAGATGTCTACTGGTGGCTAAACCTCACAATGGAATAAAGTGTCATTTAAATTAAGTAGTATGCCCCAAACAAGGCAAAGTTTGTGTTGGGTTAGCATCAGGATTTTTTTTAATATCATGTTTTGAAGAGTTTTTTTCCATGGTGGCACTGAATGGAAGCTCAGTGATTCTCAGAGAGTGACAGTACTTTGGAGGAAGCCATCCTGACAGGGCATGGCTGCTAAGGGGAGCTGTGCTTCACTATTCTGTTGCCTGTGTTGTCATCTTGCTTCTTGGGGTGCTTTCCCCATCTATAAATCAGAAAGAACACTATTGAGTAGTCTTATGAGAAAATTTGGGCATCTTGATACAAACCTGACAGAAAGTTTCTCTGTGTGCATGAGAAACAGAAAAGAACATGTGGTGTTAACAATACATTTAGCATGGACAGGGTTATTTTCAGACTCTGCATAAGTTACTTTATATTGATGGGTGAAGTAGGTGATGCTGTGAAATTATTGTAATTTTAGTAAAATAAGTCTTGAGTTTATTTTCATTGTGTTAAGAATAAATGTACCTTAGTATCATGGCATTTCAATCCAAAAATACCTGCAATGGGTTAGTGCATGGACTGCCTGACCTAAGTAATTGTAAATCATCACTTCAGTTACTGGTGCACACAGTCATATTAGTCTGATTGTATATTTGTACATGTCCCAAAAATACAGCAGTTTGGGAATTGAGCACTTTCTGTTCAAGTGTTTGTGGGCTCATCCCTCTCAGGAGTATCTCATGGGTGGGAAGCTCTGTTCGGTTCAGCAAGGGAAATGCTTGGCGTCTGCATTTTCCTCTGCAGGGAATAAATGCCAAAATTGTGTTATAATGGGAGGTGGGAGAGGAAGCTGAAGGACATCTTCACTGGTGATTAGACTGGTTAGATTATGACAGATCACAGTTTCATGTAAGCTAGACAACTACTGTAGAAACTGCTTTTACCTGAGATCTTGGTCCAAGTCAGTATTGCAGAAAAACATTACCAGACCTCTTCCACCACCCCACTTTCAAGTTTTCATACAGCAAAATAGTTTCCTTCCTTCCCATCAAGTCGTCATTTCTCTCCTTCCTTAAAACTAGTTTATTGCAAACATGTCTTGGCAGAAAACCAGAAGTTTTATGAAACTGCACAGAAAGAGGGTTTTATAGGTTCTACTCAGCAAGTAATTTTTTTTTCTTTATATTTGGTAGCTTTTTCAATTGCTTTTATAGCTTAGGAATGTCTTTACTCAGCAAGTGAAAGTAGTGAGAATTAAATCAATGAAAAAAAGATCCCAATCTTTTGTGATTTCCTGTTAGAAATCACTGTTAGAATAGATCCAAAACCCCCTTAAGTATCTACATATGTGATTTTATTTAATATGTGATTTAAGAAGTGATGCTTCAGCTTTTTCTCTGAGTTAGCTATTCAGGCAATTGAATGAGTAAGTTATGTATAAGAAAACACTTATGCAAACAAACAATGTTACTTGCAAGAGCTTGGAGTGAATGTGTGTTAAGGTAGTGAAATGAAAGAAAGAAGAGTAACGATAAATACAAAATCAGATCACTTGCTTTTGGTTTGAGATTTGAAAAGATAAAAGCTTTAAAGAAGATGAAGTGAATGAAGAGTTTAATTATTAGTCATTTCTGTACTTTTAAGAAGAAAAAAAGCCATGTTCTTATTACTTTAGCCAATTGTTGATTTATTCCTCTCACTTCATGAAAATACGGTTCACATACTTTGGGTCACTGCCACCAAACCACAGGCTGTTCTATGGTTTTGCACTAGATTTGGATGACTGACAAAACTCACTCAAAAACAAGTGCTATTTGTTTTCCTGTGCCTAGTATTTAACGGGAAATCAGGAGGCTAAATTTCCAATCACTGGTTAAACAGACCCAGATGTGAACAGAGTGCTCTGCTAGGAGAAGAGCGAGGAAGGATAGGAAATGCATGACTAGTGAGAAATTTGGTATAAATAGTGACCTTTTACTATTTAGAGTAAAAGCAGTAGATTTTCAGTGTTGTGTAAAAGTGTGAAGAGGAATTTAAAAGGACGTTTACATTACTGTAGAATCCTGAGTTTGCTTTTTTTAATAAATCTTCATCATTCTTCTACTCAGAAGCTGGAAATAATACTGTAGTTTCCCTTTTCCACTTGGAAAAGTTCATATTCTCCCTTCCCCTCCCCATACCGTTTCCTTGCCTTTTGAAAAAATGTGAAAAGTAACATTTTGTGTTAAATTAAAAGCAGTGTTTAGTACTCTTACTATGCTTTTCACAATGGTACATTTTCCTGTAGACTTTGCCTCCTGGCATGATTCAACCCTGGCAAAATACTGCTTTTCTAAAGTCTATATAAATAGGTTACTCCCAGAAATATTAGGGGGACCCCAGGCTACATATGGTGGTGATTCTTATGTTCTTGGCAAAAGAGTGGAAGGATTTCGTGACCAGTAAGAATGGCAGAAAATGACAGGATAGTAAATACATGCTTGAAAATTAAGCATGCAAAGTTTAAGAGTACAATAACCATAGAAAGGCATCTTTAAATATCATGGGGGGTTGAGGGGTTTTTTTTCCCGTTCAAAGCTTGCTTCAGGAAGACATTGCAGAAGAGAAGTGCTATTTCTGGCTTAGGAAGCGAGGTACAGTACATGAAATGAATATGCAGAGCATGGTAAAAAAAATTCTGTGTGTGTGATGTCCCAAAATAGGGAAATTGTATGATATATAGCTGTCCTCTGCTTTCACTGTAATGACTTTGGTTTGGGCAGAAATATTTCAAGAATACCAACTTGCCAGTAAATTTCACAGGATGCTAGGCAGGTCCTTGTGCCTTCATTTCTGCTTCCTGGGATTTCAAAGGCCTGCATTTTGTTTTGGGAGCCTGGTTTGCTAAGAGTGTCACGGAGTTCACACTAGATCCCATGTGATTTAGACAGCTTTCAGAACTCATGCTTTATTGTGTGGAGTTTGTTTCAGCTTTGAGAGTGAGCTGTCTCTCTGGGTCATTGCTCCAACCAGAACTTGCCTTAAGAGTGCAGATAGGCCAGATCTGGATGATGCTGCCTCTTGTAGCTCCTGCTGATCTTTCTCATTGCTGCCTCTGATCCTAAGCATTCCTCCTTCTCCTGGTGCTTCTAGGAGCCCAGACCCATCACTTTCAGAACCAAGACACCTGGTAGTCAGGAAGACGTGGACTTTAGGCTAATCCAGCCTGAAAGAGTGATGAAACAAAGACTATTTGGGCATGTAGTGGTTGAGGTATACTCCCAAACCAATCTTGCAGGAGGGTGAAGGAGCTGGAACAGGCACCTATGATGGTCTTTTCTTTTCTGTATGGTCATGGTTCCTTCCTTTCTTTGCTTCAGTAAACAGGGGGCTGAGCCAGTGGAAGTTTACAGAAGCAGGCAGTGGATTTTGGCTGACTACTGGTGTTAGTGACGTGGAGATAATAAATCACAACAGGTTGTGTTACTGAGTCACTGATTCCAGTGGAAACTATAGCTGCAGTTGCATAGATAGGCTTTAATTCTCCCCTCACTTCTTCCACTAAATTGCCTCTAACTTGAAACAGAATCCTTGGAAAAGCTTCTGCTACCTTATTTTGCTCATATCAAGCCAGTGCTACGTTGAGTCTATTAAGATGTTGTTAAATTAATGTGAGATGAGTGGACAATTACCTGTGTGCAATTAATAAACTCCTGCTGAGCATTAAACTTTGGGAACAGATTTCTTCTTTACATGGATTTTCTTGTTTGTTTCTTTATCATTCTAGTAACTGTTCCTTGGGGGTTTTGGAAGTTCCACTTGATTTGACACAGATTCAGCTTTGATAGAAAATCCCAGGATCTTTTTTCTAGATATATAAAGATATGCAGGAGTCTGCTGTCTGATCTCATAAGGTTGTGCTTTCATCCTGAGAAAACATTGAACAGCCTTAATTACATAAGGATCTTTGGTAGCTGCCAAACTGAGTATCTCCTAAGAGGTTGAATTAAAATCTAAAGCATAATTAAGATAATGCTTCTTATGTGTATTTTCAAAAATGTAAGAACTGGAAGTGAAGTTTTGTAGTGACTGCATGTGGTCTTAAGAACACTAAAATGAAAAATTTTGTCCTTGCCTGAAAACATCACAGCTCTGTGGCTATAAGGATGATGCAAATTTGATAGATGGTTCACAAATGTGGCATGTAATTTCAACAGCAGCATGTTTCTTGTTGAAGAGAATTGTTCTCTTTATGATTAAAGTAATCATGGGTTTACAAACAACAAAAGATACATTTTTGAGTTTTGGAATACGTGATATTTCTCCATCCATGGTTTGATTTTTTCCTGTGTAAGAGGATGAAATTACATCAAAGTACAATACCAAAACCCACCAGCTGACTCTAATCCCATGTAGGCTGCTCTGATAGTTGATTCAAGTCTTCTAATTTTATTAGAAGCAGTCTTCTAATTTTATTCTCCTACATGTTCCAGCACAGGTCTGATAGTGTACAGCACAGATAAAAATACGATGGATGCTGCTTCTTTTCCTTCTACTGTATTTGCCTCAGTCATGGCTTTCGGGGTGGATTAGGTGATTGCTTGTGCTGGCAGGCCCTCGATGGGTAGTGGTGTAGCTGTTGTTGTGAGGGGAGGGATTGGTTCATGCTCTGTGGCTGTGGACACTAAACTTTGTATTCTGAGTCATGTCCCAGAAGCGCCTACCTCTCTCCCAAGGCTAAATTATGAACTTACTTCCTACTTGGGAGTTCTGAATTATAACTATGTTAAATACTTAAAATGTTATAAAGCAAAGTAAATATCCCCCTGGATCAGATTCAAAAGAAAAAAAAAAGGTAATAAACGTTTAAAAGGAGAGAAGGAAATAGGTAAAATAAGAAACAGAATATGCTATTTCGTGTGTGCAGTATTCACACTCACCACTGAGATGACTCAGGTTTGGCTCTGAGAGTTGTTCCCTCTGAGGAATAGTAACTTATGGCATTTGGCACTTCTGCCAGGTAACTGATGTCCTGGACTACCATGGCAGCCTTGCAAAGGCAGTTTTATTCAGACTGGAAACTTTTCTTGAGGGGGATGTATGAAAGGCTATTTTTGTTTTGTCCCCCCAGCATGAGAGCTGTATGTTTCCTTGCCTTGGTATGGTGCAGAGAAAAATCTTAGGCCCTATTTTCCCCAATGGTCAGCAGGGTAGTAGGGCATGCAACCAAAATATGTTCCTAAATAGGTTTTGTTCTTTGATGGAATACTCAGCTTTTGGTAGCAAATGTTCAATATACTGTGCTTGATCCTCATTTCCTCTGAGGAACAGCCCTGTGGTTAGTGGCCATGGCCAGTATCTTTTGGTCTTGCAAACGGATTTTCCATGTCCAGCTTCTTCATTTAGCCTCAGAAAAGTGATAGAACATGTAGGTTTACTCAGCAGCAGAGGATGTTTCCAGTGCAATTCATTTTAATGTCCTCACAACAAATGGAAGAAATAGAACTGGGGCACTCTTTCCACTCTGCAACCTCAGAAAGTAACCACTAAAGGAGTTGAAGGGAGGAGATAAGAATGTCTGTGGCTGCAGTCTCTTAATCACTCAATCAGTGCATAATTAGTGCTCAGATAAAAGTTGGTTAATTCCCAAATATTTAAAACATTATTTGACTTTAATGCTTTGCATTATCCTAAGCATGTTAGATTTGCTTTTGATTTGTTCTGAAGAGTAAGTAGTTAATGTTCAAGGCAGGTGTTGAAACAGTGATGGTTGCCTTTTTTGGAAGGGTCTGTTGAATTCTTTCCAAAACAAATAACGTGCTTGGCTCACTTAACCTCGCCTTAGGTCTGTGTAGTAAAAATCCCAACATTGGCAAGCACAGCAGAACTCTGCAGTCCTTTCTAAAACCTGGGTAGTGGAACCAGCATTTCAAATAGACTTTAGTATGTGATTGAAAAAAAAAAAAGTATTATAAGCTTCATGTTTATTTAAAGATGTTTACTGTATGATCACTTAGTGAGGATGCTTGTTCCAGACTTTTTAGTTGCTCTGCTTTCTGTCTGTTGGTTCCTCTCTTGTAGCACTTGGTGACTTTGATAGGATCTGCCCCTCAGGAAGACGTTCATCATGCTGCAGGGGGATGAAAAAGGTTTTCAAATTTTAATTAGTAATAAATGAAAAACCAAGTGTATTCTGAGGAAGACAGCTGTCTTCCTCATATACATTTAACTATCTCAACTGAAAAATACAGCAAAAATGTATTATTGCAAAGTAATCTATTTCTTTGCTTGTTATTTAGAAAGAATAATATTTTCTCTCATGTTGTCCTCAAGTGTTTAAAAAGACACACTGACACTGCTTTACCCTGATGCTGACCATAAAAAACATGTGACATTTGGGTACTGGTGGAAATAAGCCATAATCACCTTTAGTCACTGCATTTGGGTGTGACAGATTACATTGCTTAAACATGTTACGTGTCTGTCTGGATAAATGGGCCTCATTAAAAGAATGTTTTTTATTCCCATCAGGTGTCTTTAGGTTCCGTTGTTCAGTTTGAGAAGGGCAACTTCTCCTTGTCAGCAGAAACAGAAGAAAAGTTTTTTCCTGAGAAAAATGAACAGCTGCTACAGTGGGCCCAGAAGGAATATGGAGCAGTAACATCTTTCACTGAACTTAAAATATCAAGAAACATCTATATTAAAGTAGGAGAAGGTAAACCAAGACAAAACCAACTGAATTCATAGACACTTCTAGATACTGAGAATAAGCCTTGCTTGTATTTCATTTATTTTAATTTTTAAACATACCTCTTATTTTCCAAGAGATATGATATGAAAGGGGAAGGCAGAGAAATAAGAGCAAGCCTAAAGACCAGACCTTGGATTTAGGCAACTTTTAATGGATTCCAGTGCCATAACTTTATGCTCATGAATGTGGATGCAATTGCTCAGAATCTTACAAGAGTCAAACTTTGCTTTTTAAACAGAATTAACTACTCATGGTGATTGTTTGGGTGCATTCATCTGAAGAACTGGAGACCTTGAAGTAGGGGGAAATTTCTAGAAAGACCTGAGTTACATTTATTTTTTTCAGTATTTGCTTGTATAAGGACCCAGGGCAATTCTTCTTTGGGCAAAGAAATTATTGCTTTCCTTACCAAACTAAGTTACCTCAGTCTGTCCTTCCATATTTTCATCCTAAGGAGAAAGATTTCCTGTCCCTGTGAGCTCCATGCCAGATTCTTCAGGTGGCCTGGTGCAGGTGGGAGAGGACTCCAGCTCCTTGGGGGCTTCACAGGCCCATATGGGGTGGGGTTCAGGCTGTAGCTCCCTGGCTGAGCAGTGTTGGCACAGCATAACTATGTGCAGGAATATCTCCACAGAAACTCCCAAACAGCTGAACTAGTTGGTTACAGAAAAGAAAAAAAAAACCAACCAAAAGCCTTCTGTGGAGAAAACATTCTTTTGTAACCACATGCATCTGATCATTTCATTTCCTGACACATGAGGTTTGCCCCCCAAAATCAGAACATGCCTGAGTTAGTTTTATCCAAACCCTGCCAAATTTGTAGAGGATTCCCCTGTGTGGATTTTTGGTTTTGGTTTTT
>VZSR01000245.1:3427687-3472584 GCA_013398615.1 Brachypodius melanocephalos
AGGAATTGATTCCAAAAGTTATCTCTGAGAAAATTGCAATAGAAAGAAATCTCTTGTAAAGATGCAAAGAACAAGTTAAATGTATTTTATTCATTTTGAAACGTTTTCACATATTTTCCTTCAGAATTGTTTTCAAATTTCTCTTTGCAGGGATTTTCTTTCATTAAGTGTTTAAATTCATAAATAGTAACTATTCAGTTTAAAAGTATATATTTTATGTTAGAAAGTTGATGTATTAGTGCAACAGTAATCTCCCTTTCAGCAATATAGTGTACACTGAAGTTGATGTGGTAGGTGCATACATCTAAGCTGATATCTGTCTTTAAAGGTCCCTATGCTTTCTTTTTTTTTTTTTTTTTTCCCTCCAGATCAAGTTTTTCCTCCCTCATGCAACATAAAAAAGAATTTTCTCTCTTTAAATTACCTTGCGGGATACCTGCAACCAAAACCAGCAGAGGGATGCCTCATGTCTAACTTAGTCCAGGAAAGAGAAGTGCATATCATTGAACTAAGCACTCCAAATTCCAATCCTAACAGGTAAAGTATCATCTAAATAGACTAAAATCATTTGAAATAATAGCTAAAAACTTCACTTGTATAATAAAAATCAACTGAAAGTAGCTATTTCATCCTTAAAGAAAACCTTGGGCTTTAGTATTTTGCCTTAAATAGAAATTGGTTCCTCAGCATGTAAAGATTTTGAATTCTGCTTCATAACCACAGAATTTTTCTGGACAAGACTGCAAGCACAGGTTTTATGGACTATATACTACTCCCTGTCTTGCTCAATCAATCACATTTTTCTAAGGATAAGGTGAATAATGGACTATCAGTAAGGGCAGTATCTGACAGAGGTTTTAAGGTTAGACCACTGTATGAGGAGGTGACACAGAGGTTGAAAGTAATCTTGACCTGTCACAGGTAGAGATGACTGGCAGCAAGGTCTAGGACAGTGGCTCCCAAAGTGTCCAGAGGCTGCAGGTGATCTGTGGTCTATGCTAAGTGTTCCACAGTTGCTCTGAAGATTCACAACAGTATTTTCTGTCAAGTTTCCAGCTGAGTTTAAGGGATAGTTTGATAATTACAAGAAGTGTTAAGGGTTGACAGTGGTGCCCTGACCAAAAAAGTTTTTAACTACTGGTTAGGAAAAGTAACTCTCTGTACACATTATGAGGATTTTCTAAATTGTCAAAGATACCTTTGGGGGGGTAAGACATTTGAAATACTCATCCTCTGCCGCTCTTTCTTAGATCTTAGTGGGAGAACATGAGAAAGGTTTGCTTCAGACAGTCATACTTGGAAAAACTCTTCCTAAGTGCCAAGTATGATTGCTAGAATAGAAATTTGCTATGGGACTTAGATGGTTACAATTTCATCAGATATAGGGTAGAATTAAAATCCTGTCTGCTTTCTGCATTCCCTGGGTATCTCACATTGTCTGGTTCTGCTCCTCATGCAGCTGCACGTGAATGCATCCTATCCACTAATGAGAACATCACACAGGGAGATGGAGGTGGGAGGAGATGATGTTGTGAAAAGGATAATTATCATTGCAAGGTGTTAAACCCAGGGCCTGATAATTCTCTTGCATAGTAACCTGGAGAGAGTAAGAAAGTGTTGAGGTGTAGTGGGAGTGGAGTAGGTAACCCCAAATGAGTAGGTAACCCCAAATGAGGATACAGCCCCATCCTGAACAGAGCTGATGCTAAGCATCATTCTAAGACCCTTGTAGTGGTACACAGTGAAAGCCCTGGTTCCAAGCTTTTGGCTTAGAATGATAGTACAATAGGAATTTGCTTTTGAGATGATAACACTGCAAAAAGTTTTGGTATTAAAAGTAAAAATCCCCAAAGATACTAAGTTACTTTGTTCTTAGTTTTATATGTTATCCACAGCTATCCTTACAAAGTTTGGATCCCCAAAGAAACTTACAGAAGCTGAGCTGGGCATGTGTAAAACTGCAGGAGAGGGACCAAAGGTCCCAAGATACACTAAGTCTCAATGTAGAATATTAGTTGGAATCTCTTACGTGGGGATGAGCACGTTCTTGTAATGTATGGCCCCATAAGATGGTCTGGAAGTATAGGTTTTTCTGTTGAATTGGTATTTTGCATTATGAGATGTTATTGATGGGTAAGGACCCATTTGCTCCACTTATTTTACTGTGATCTTGAAAATCTGGATAGTTTTCATCTATTTTCCAGCAAGCAGTAGGCTCGACATCTGGGTTTTTTTCTTTTTAAAATAAGTATATATCCAGAAGTAGTGGAAACTGAATACACTGCTTAATTCCTTAAAGCAGGCAAGATCTTAAGCAAAGTCATTCCACAATTTAACTGTTTAGGCAGAAACACCCCCCAATATAGTACTTGTGGTTTGGGTTGGGTTTTTTATGCATGTGTGTTAACCTGCTTGTCTTCTTTACTTTCTTTAAGGTATTATTTTAAGTTTTAATACAGTTATAGCCAGAGGAAACTGAAACAGTTACATTTAAGCACTGTCACAGTGAAATAAGAAAATTATGTTTACTTTAGAAGGCAACCTGCTAGTCATATAACTTATCTGCACTAAATAATAGGTGAATTGAGTAGCACACTTCTTGTAAATAAGAGACAGAATTTTTTTTTCTGAAAAGTACTTGTTTCTATTGTTATGCAAAATCACTTACCTGTATATGGAATAACAATCTGTTTTGCACATGTTGTGTTGCCTGGGATAATATCCAGCATTTTAATCAGCTGGCCAGACAGTGGAAACATGATGGATTGGAAGAAGGTTGATAGCTGAAAATTTCTGGCATTCTGTTCTAACTTTCTATTTTCCACATACAGTGCTCTCCAGGTGGATATAATCGTTGACATTAAACCATCTCAACCAGACGCCAGACTTGTCAGAGATGTCGTACTTATCCTCAAGTGTAGAAAGTCTGTCAACTGGGTTATCAAGTCTCATGATGTCCAGGGAAAGCTGGAAGTGATTGTAAGTTAAGGCGTTTTTGTTTTTTGAGAGCTATCATAATGCAATAGTATAGAATTCATTTAAATGTGATATAGTGCTAGGCCATGTTGATTTCTGAATGTTTGCTCTTAGCTGCTTCTTTTTAATAAAGGAGTTATTTACTCTTAAGGAGTAAATGCATAAACTTTTAATTCTAATTAACTTCTAATATATTGGCTATAAAACTGACCAACACATTGCAGAAGCCAGGTGGTTAGAGCAAGGATTTAGTCTGTCTTTTTGACTTTTGTTGAAGCATCGTAAACACAGAGTTGGATGTTCATCTCTCTTTTTGCTGTTACTTTGGTGAATGGATTGACAAGTTCATGTCAGAAGTTGGAGTGATGCCTTCAAGTGCAGGATAGGTAATACTAGATATGCAGCACACACCCACATCCTTTAGAAGTGGAAACCCTTTCACTTCTGCTTGTGGGTGTAGTAGTATCTATCCCTCTTCCCTGCCAGTACTTCTGTCTCCAGTAACTGTTTGGTCAAATTGACCTCATCTCTCCTCAGACAGCAAAAAATAATATTTTTTAAAGTTAAAACCAGGCTCTCTGAAATTAAACTTCTAAAATTACTGGACATGCTGATTCATGTTGATTTTTTGGTATAGGCTTTGTGGCTTAACACCATTTCTACTAAGAAAATGTGTGTTCCCTTGCTCTGAAATAAATAAATACAATTGAACTAATCTTGCACCCTATAAATATGTGGCCTATTTCTGTCTTAAGTGAGCAGTTAAGAGCACATTGTACAGTTGAGCTGAATGTTTGCTCAGGACCACCCAATAGCCTCATGATTAGCAGTTTTGCAGCAATTCAGTTACATTTTCAAACTCCAGTTCTTATTCCAGTATTTATAGGAATTTTACTTTGCTTAGTCGCTTTCTGCTTGTAATCTGTGCAGAGGAAATTCTGGCAGAATGCAAAGGCTAATTGAGCTAAATCTCCTGAGAAAGTAGATTGGTAAGGAGGATTTCATAGTAGCTTTCGAGAATGAAGGGAAATAAAGCTAATTTTGGTGTTGCTCAGAGAATTGAATGGAAAAATTATCTAGGGTGGATGATGAAGCTGCCTCTTGATTCCTGACATGTATTTATCTTACAGACAGGAAAGGATGGTCATTCTGTAGGTCTGAAATTGTCAGTCCTTAAAGAGAAAGGTCTGCTGAGGATAACCACTCTTGTAAGCAGACAGATGAAAAACAATGCTTGACTTCCAAGTTGCATTGTGGGTTATTACATAAAATTCACCACTGTATATTCAGGCATATTTGGATCTACTTTCACAGGATAGAGAATTGTGCTTTAGTTCACACCATGCTAGGAGATAGCTCAAGTTGCATATTTCATGTCCATGAAGCTATCACTTTATGTATGATCAATTTTCACAAGACAATTTCCAGAGGTTTTTTAAATTTCTAAAATGCTGCACTTGAATATAGAAAAGCAAGACTGCTTTAAAAACTTTAGAAATAAAGTTCTTTATTAATTATTGAGAATATAAGTAAAAAGTATAATGACAAATAGTTTCTGTAATGACTGGCAGCAGGTAACATTTTATTTAGATAACAAAAAGAGAAAATAATACATTAAATATATACAGAAACATCAGTATTTAAAAGACTTTTTATTCATGTTAGGGTTTGGAACTATTTACTACTTCATATATATTGATGCTTTATTTTCTAAATACATGTTCATTTTCCTTTATTTAGAAGAGGGTAAGGGAGGGAATTAACTCCCCCATGTCATTAAAAAGCCTGCATATTCAGCATTTAGGATCTCTTCATATCTTTATTAAGCTGAATGCCTTTCCAAGCCCAAATTTAGACAATGCATAAAAACATTACTAAGCAATTAGGTAATGTTTCACAATGTTCTTTTTATTAGTTGAAGCAGTTCCATGCACTTCAATTTTCCTAACTTCTTGCCCTCACTACAAATCAGAATTGTCTTGAGGGGATTGGCAAGCTGAGAGGGAAAGGTTAGTGCTAAGCTGCCTCAAACCCAGGACTGTGAGTTACTGAGGTCTAAGTTCACAGACAAAAATTGAAAAAGATGTTTTAGGTCATACAGCTCATCTCTCAGCTTGCTGTGTTTTTTGAAACTCTGAAAGAGGATGGACACAAACCCAAGTAAAATGGGAGTACTTTAATTAAGTAAATTAATTGCACATGATGTGTGTGCAGTGCTTTCCTCCCAGGCTGTGTTTAACTCCTGTGTTGAGTCCTTCCATGCAGTGCTTGTACACTGCTGTTCACGTGGCTTCCTTTGCAGCTGCTGTCCCTCTGCAAAGCTGGGAGCTGTGCAGTGAAGTTCCAGAGAGAAATTAAGTTTGTTGAGGGGCAAGGAGTGAGAGAGGTGCAATGCACAAACCTTGGAGGGTTTCAGAAGCTTGGAGGGATGGTTGTTTACCTGAGAACAACTGCCCATCACTTTCTGAAATGATGTCTTGTCTGAGTAGGCTGGTGAGGGTTCAGATTGCCTGATTTCAATCACTGTGTGTGAAAGTGTTGGCAGGGCAGGCAAGTGAAGGAAGGTCTATTCCTCCTCGTTGCTTTTGTTTCAGTGAGGCGATGCAAGACTGAACATTTACAGGCTCAGTGTGGAGTGGAGGGGTGTAAACAAGCCCTGGAAATGCTTGGGTGCCAGCTAGGACAATAAAGTTCTGAGATAATATTTGTTCAGCTGTCTGCTCATGACAGAATAGTAAAGAGATGCAGCAAAGTTGGGGTAGCATAACAACTCCCACCAGTCAAAGCTGTGTAGTGATATGAAAATACAGTGATATGAAAATACATCAGTCGTGTCCAGATTTGCACGTGTTGAAGATCAAAGAGTGGTTGATCCCAAAGAGTAGCAAGGCACTAAAATTAGGGTACTTATTGCTCCATTTTTGTTTCTTACCTTCAGTGGCCTTTGCTGAGCATTGATAACTGTTCTGGTAACATTATCCTCAAAGCAGGCCCTCTGTACTTAAAGTTATCTTCAACTTCAGTTTGGGAAGCTCCAAGTGTTTAAAGGCTGCAGAACTGGGTCTTTAGGAAGAAATGAGGGAGGGAGCTAAAGGTTCACTATGCCATTCCATCAGAATTCTCTACATGCTTTTTTCACTTCTTTGTTTAAAAACTCATTCTGATGTCAAGCAGAGAAGTGCAGAGTGAGCTCTCTGACCCGTGTAGCATGTTCATGTGAGCACTGAGATCTCTCTAGTCAATCTTCTGGTGTTCTAGAGTGAAAGAGATTTAAGATTTGTTCACCTTGAGGAAAAAAAACAGTGGGGATGAAAAGAAGATGCAGCCTATATGATGGAGAAGGTAACTGAGCATGGGAATGGAAGTGTTTGTGGAACATTCCATGGTATCAGCTGCATTAGAAAGTGCATTTCAATCACATTGCAGAAATCATTGTAAAGTGGGTCATCGTGCCTTTCCTGCAGCATCTATGTTCAGCTTGTTCTGCAGCCATTGATGTAATTGCTATAGTGATAATAGTAATTTTGTGACTGTAAGAATAAATAGATATGTATTTAGCTTTGGCATGAATGAATACCATTCATATTTTCAAACTGTCCCTTTAACAGTGAGAGATACTTGCTATGTTCCTTTGACTTGCCCATTTGGGCAAAAAAAACCCTGAAATTTTACAAAACATTTACAGGAAAATGAAAACTAAGTGGTTGTGTGACTCATTTATTTAATACTAATTCATCATGTTCATTCATAAGGTCAGCATGTGCCTTTATGAGTTTGCTGTATCAACGTATTTGTGTAAAACTCGTATTGTTAATAATTTTAAAATCTTTTCATGTTCAGAAAGTATATGTTGTTTTTTTGAGTAGTCTGACCATGCATAAATGTGCATGCTCTCACTTAGTGCTGTATTAAATGTTACTGTTTAACAAACTCAACACTTTGCAGGAGGCACACAGCGTTTCTGGGGTGAAGCTCATTCAGACACAGCCTGTCCTTGGTGCCAGCTGACTTACAGCATTAGCTGGTATCAGCTCTACTTCATGAGCATGCTTTTTGCCTTTTTCAGTAATGCTCATTTGAACAAAGCTTTTCCTTTATCCAGCTTAAGTAATGCTCTAATCCAAGAAATTAAGGGGACACTTGAAAATTCATTAGTCATCTTGAGTTCGCTTCAGGAACTTTCAACTCAGTTTTGGAGAAAGTATGGCATTATACAAAAGGCTGTAAATATGTCTCGTTTAGGGATTAACACTTTCTGATTGCCTTGATTTATTGTACTCCTGGCAGAGGCTGAGAGGAAGCAAGGAGTTCTTTTCCATCTGTGCGGCAGCTATGTGCCTAAGGTGATAGGGTTTGATTTTTTTCCCAGGTATCCTCAGTTTGCTGTTATTTAGTAGATAAAACAGAATAAAAAAACAGGGTTCAATCAGTGTTACTATTCCATCATAAGTATCCTTAAGGAGTAAATCACAAACCAAGTTTTTCTTTATTTACAGACATCAAATAGTATTGGTTTTGGAAAAGAAACAGAACGATCCATGACTATGAGTAAATCAGTAATACCTGACCTTCCCTCATCACATGAGAGTTTGATCAAGTGGGCTTATGAACATAATTTTAGTCCAGTTATTTCCTACACAAAAGCACCTGTTGCTAATAGATTTCATCTGCAACTTGAAGATACGGGTAAGTTTGAAGATGGACTTTTAGCATATATCAAAAACACATCTTGTTTTTGTAGGAATGCAATTACTTGAAAGGTGTTTTCTCAGTTTTGAAGCTCTGGTTTTGGTTGTTGCACTTCTTTTACTGCTTGCCATCAAGAATGCTGGTAATATCTATGAATGATGGTTACAAATAATAATCTGTGGCTTTTTGATTAGAAAAGTCCAGGCAAAGTTGTGATATTTCCTGAAATTTGGTGGAATTAAATGTTTATGGTTTATCCAACATAAGACTTCCTAGCTGATGGTACCCAGTGTTCACCGAAATAGATGTCAGCAACTGGTTATCTTGTTAGTTAGTAAATCCAGCTTTGATTTTTCTAGAGTGTTTTTTCCAAAAGGATGAGCATAATGTTTCCTTGAGATGATTAAATAAACATTGAAACTGTTTACAGACATGAGTGACTTACCAAAAAATCTGAGCAAACAGAATAAATACAACTATTGAAAAAAAATGGGTATTTGGCCAAAGTAATTGCCGATGTAAAGCTGTTGGGGTCCATTGAAGCTAGACGAGTTGCATCTGAATTTTTCACTAATTCTGAGTTTCAACCACTAAATCTATTGTTTTACAATTTTAATAAAGTTTACATTCACATTAATTTTATCAATTGCACTCTCATGGATTCTGTTCTCAGCTGTGTATAAGCCAAGAGATAGTTTTCTCATTTACTCACTATAAAGTTAATTCTTATTTAACTTCATTCTGGTTTTGTAAGTAGTTTCACAAGAGTAGTGACTGAATTTCTGATGGGTCAGGTAGTGGAAGAATTTCACCTAATGATTTGCACTTAGGCTCTTTCAGCAGTACCAAAATAGTATATTTGATGAATGTGGTGTTTCTTTTACCTCTGTAGATCTTTTACATATAATAGGTCCACTCATCGAGAATTTATTTTCAGCTCTTGGTGAGAGAGATTTCTGACAGGGACTAAGTATACCAAGATTAGATGTCTCAGAAACAACTGAACCCTTAGTTGTAGGATTTGTGGCTACTTACCAGAAAAGTACCGAGATGTTGCTTTTATTGTCCTTCAGGAGCTCCCTTTATAGATAAATTTTTTTTGTATGAAAATTATTCGTTATGAATACTTTTGGGAAAAATATCTAATAAACTAATGTGAATTTGTTGTTGTTGTTGTTTGTTTGTTTTAGAAGAAATGAATGATGAAGAAGACCATTCCCTTCCTCCGGAGCTGACAGAATTGCTGGGTGCTAACCCACTGCCAGCTCCAAAGAATACCGATGGCCTGACTTTTCCATTTCACATTAACAGAGGAAGACATGACACAGTGGGAGAAGAGATCTTCCCATCCAGGCATTCAGTAGATACATTAATAAATCATGACTTTGGGCATTCCCTCTCGAAACATAAAGAACCTGAAGAAGTTCAGGGCAGTGCTGATATGGCCCTGTCAATAAAGTGTGATGACAAAGTTATGACAGTAGCTGTAGAAAAAGATTCTCTACAGGTTGGTGTGATATCTTATTCTCAAAACTGGGGAGGCTTTTTTGGGTAGACCATTTTATTTGCATTTTGATTGAAAAAATAAAGATTTGAAGTCCTACAGCCATCACCACACAACCCCCCCAGAATAGTTTGGTGAGGAAACTATACTGTAGATATTCTTTGCCATAACTCAGAATCGTGTTTTCTCTTCCCTACAATCTGGTGGTTTTTAGAGGGATTTCTGATTAAAGGTCTGCACAGTTGGTTCTGTCGAAAAGTTACTGTAATCAGCCATCAGTCTCAGTTTTTAATTTCTAAAGTACTAAAAAGCTGCTTTTGGTAGCAGTGTGGGACCTAAATAGATGTAAAGATCTGTCTTTACCATCTACCAGCTGACAGGTTGCTTGTGTCCATTTGTATTGTGGAAAAGAGCCTGAAACACACAGCATTTTAGCTCGTTTCAGACCAAACAGAGTCAGCATTATTAATCAGCAGATTAATAATGAACCTGTTGTTTCCTTTTTTTCCATGTTACATTTATTCCTTGTCTGCCATGTATAACAGCATTTTGAGAGTGACCTTCCCTGGACATCAGCACAATGAACTTCGCTTCCTGCTGTCAGCAGTCACGAGCAGTGACTGAACTGCACTGGAGCAGGAGCTGAGCACAATGGTGCCTCAGCCCCTGACAGAGCGCCTTTGTTTCAGGCTGGCGGCTACACCCGCACTGAGCTCTCGCTGCTGGACCACTCCTGCAAGGCCAGGATGAACGGGACACACTTCATCCTGGAATCCTCACTCAACAAATGCGGGACTCGCACTGCCTATGTCTTGAACAAGATTGTTTATTTTAACTCTGTGAGTATTTTACACAGTTCCCTGTATTCAAGGAGGTGTCAGGGCTGCACGTTCAGTGTGCTCTTGTGGTCAGATGGTATCCCAAAGGAAAATGGAGGAGTTGGAGTTAAATACATGTTACAGCATGGCTGCCCTTTGGGGACCGTCTGCACCAGTCTGAGAGGAGTTGCACTGGCATTCCCTGTGCAGCTTTGATCGTCCATACAGAAGCAGTAATGCATAGCTGTAAAGAGAAATAGGAATGAAGCTTTGTAATTGCACAAAGCAATGCCTTGTAATTCATATCCTGAATTAAGTGAAATATTTTTCTTCTAAAGTTGTATGTGAAAAAAGGCTTTTAAAATATGAGGAAATGACACTATTTTTGCTTTTCTCTTAGAATTTGAATTTATATTTTTTAGCAGTTGCTATACATGATGAAGGGACTCTTGAGTTCTAGTATATGAGTGATGATGCAAAGGAGCCCAGCTAGGTTGTAAGCAACTGCTTCCAGATTGGCTCAGCTTATGAGCCAGAGTACAATGCAGATATTCTGGGTTCAGAAGTAATGACATGTTTCTCTCGCTGAGCTTTCCAGTACATAGAAGTAAGTTTGGCAAATGATGGAAAGCCTGTGGTCCAACCCAAACAGAGCTTAGGCAATCTGATCTGACCATGCCTGGTTAAAACTGTTCTGTGCTGGGGAGTCAGTAGCACCTAACTTTAGAAACAGTCCCAAACCAAGATAGAATCTTGGGCAAATGACAGAACAGCACGAGTCTGGAGCTAAATACTCACATGGTCCCTGTATTCTGTTATGGCCCAAAGTAAAAGTGGTCATTTACCTCCTCTCCTTTCTCCATCATGGTCTTTTAATAGTCTTGGCTATACACTTGAACTCCGAATCATGTATGGGATTGTTTAAAATTTGAGAGTGTTTCTCCTAAAGAACAGACATCCTGCAGTGGAGTGTCAGAGGGTGTGTGTATGTCATTTTTTAGCAGTTGCTCTAAGTCTAAGAAAACAAAGTTGAAATGCTGGGAGGGAGGGAACTAGCTGAGAAGCTGCAAGCATAAAGAGGCAGGATGCAGAACACTGGAAAACAAAACCATAAATTTCCAGGTGAAGAAATGAAGACATGTGAAAAGGATGAAAAAAAAAAAAAAGGAGGGGGAAATTCAGTGAAAAAAAAATGGGGGGAAAATGAAGAAGGAATATCACGGTTTTGGTTGTACATGTCTGAAAAAAAATGCTAATGACAGAAGAGAAAATCCTTTTGTGGCCCTAACATTTTTAGTGCTTTTTTTATGAGTGTGCTAAGGAGAACTGCATGTATCACTTTAGAAAGCCATTTCTTTTTTCAGTGTTGGCTATAGAAATACTAGAAATAGAACAGAAATGCTGAGCTGCTCATTCAGACACCAACACCCAGACTGGTGTATTTCTTCACTGGCTCTGAATTCTGCAAAAAGCTTGGGCATTCTTTAAATATAAGCTACATATCCTACACACTCAGCCCAAGGCTGTTTAAGACATGCTTTCCATTGCTTAGCTGGTGCTCTTCTTGTGGCCTTTGCGTTGTTCTGAAGAGAGCAGAAAGTAATAACCATGGGAGTGCTCTGTTATCACCTAATCGAATCTGTTTGCAATCCCTCTCTGTGCAGATTGTCATTCAGCTGTCAGCACCAGCTGAAGGCAGCGGCTTTGAAGATGACGACATGGAATCGGGTGATAATGGATTTCCAGGGGATGCTGATGAGGGAGAGGTGGCTTTCTCCAGCTGGCCTGAAATAGCGGTATGTTACCCTCGGGTTCGCACCTGACAGTGAAGAAATACATATTGTAATAGGCATTTCACATAAATTACGTTATTGTCTAGAAATTAATTTGTCTTTTAACACATTTCTTCTCACTAAGGGTTTCTTATGGCCCTGTTGAAGATTTGCACTAAGTGGATGTAATGTAGGTAGGCCTGTATTGTACATAACGAATTTGTCCTACCACTCCTGACTCGTGATGTTACTGTGGGTTTCTTTTCTCATTTTAGTTTAATTGCACACTGCACCAGCCAGAGGATGACAGAGGCATTTTCTGGCCTCCTGAACCACACCTCACCAATGTGACCTTCAACATGGAACTGTACAAAACAGATTTGTTCCTTGCTCCCTCCCAAGGACTCTTCTCTGTTGCCAAGAATGGGCCAGTATATGTAGAGGTAAAAACCTGAAAAATACTTCAAACTAACCAAAGGGTTTTGCAAGGCTGTGTGGCTCAGCCAAATCTGTTCTTGTTAGTTGAAAGGTTTTGTTGGGCACTTGATTCAGGCCACTGTGGTGGCTGCAGAGAACAGAAACTGTGGGATAAGAAGTAGCAAAATATTTTGGGTAAAAAACCCCAAGGATTCTTGCAATATGGGTGAATTTAACTTACAAGTAAATTGGTGATTCTTGCTAAATCTGCTGTTCTGTACCAAACTCAAAGGCGGTTTCTGAGCTCATGCTTTGAGCTGGCATGTCCTGGTGGGTTCATTTCATTTTATGTGTGAAGCTTGTCTGAAAGATGTAGACATGCAAAACAATACACAAATGTGTGTCTTTCATATGCTAGAATTCTCAGGTTACACAGTTAATACAGATTCTGGTCTCTCTCCAATCTGCTTAAAAACATCAGTTATAATCCTTTTGAATGCTACCATATAAGAGATCTAGCAGATTTAGATAAATAATACTAAATCAAAATCAACCCTTGACTTCAGGTGCATTTTGCACATGACATTTCCATGTGTTGCTGAGTTGCTTAGGAAATCTGTAGAATTTCACACCAATAGAATCAGTATTTTTAAAGATAAGTCATGTGAATAGAATTTTGGATTTTCAAATAGTGGTAGACATTAATAAATGCAGCTTTGGCAGTGAAGAAGTAGCACCAGTTTCTAGGCAAGTAAATCACAAGGTGTGAGCTCTGGGGCTGTAACACCAGGGAAAAGCAGCAGTGCTGTGCCGTGTTTCTCTTGCCCAAGTCAGTTCCTCTTTGGGAGCCCATGTTGCACATGATGAGCACTGTGACCCATTTGGTGCAGTTTTCTTCATCATTTCAGTCTGCTTTGGCATTTCTTTGTTCTCTACCCAGTGAAAAGTCCTTAAGACAGCTAAAGCAAAAATGAAGTCTGTGTCACTCAGTTAAGAATATTTTTATAACAAGCACTTAAAACCATTCGCTTCCTTCACTGATCTGGGATGAATCCCCCTGACTCTGAGCCTGCTGGAGCTGTTTATTCAGACAGATGTTCTGATTTCTTCATCACCTGTCCTGGCAAAAGCCTTTTATTCTGTTTATCTTACTTGCACAATGGAAAAGATATCAGTTTTGAACTTCTGTGACTCCATTATTTTAAGATGACACTGATTTTTGTTTTCTCTTTATTGTTTTTGTTTTGCATTTGTTACTAAGAAAAATATTTTGGGGTTTTAATAAACACGTTTGGTATTTTTTTTTTTTATCTCCTTTTTCCTTGTTTGGTAGGGGTTTGGGGTTTTTTTTGTGTTTGAATCTTTTGGTCTCTGGGGTTTTTTTCTTCCTTCTTTGCTGTAATTTTCTTACCATATTTTGGTCTTCCACTTTCCTCCTGTGGTTCTTTTTTTTCCTTGAGATATCATTCATCCTTTTATTTAATTAACTGTAGTATGCCTGTCCTACTTTCCATAATCTCTTTTTTAATTAGTTTACACCATCAGCTCGTTTCCTGTCAGTATCTGTGGCTGACTTTTGTTCATCCATCTTTATTTCTGTTTTTAGAAGACAGTCTTTCTTGCTTAGATGCTTCAGCACATCCCTTCATCTCTAATTTGATTGCTGCTCACATAAGGGAGAGAAAAAAAGGAGAAATGCATTTATTCACAGCAAAACTCCTAGCACCCAGAAATTCCTGCACAGACCACACAATTTGGCAGGTTCTTCGTAAAAGATACATGCAGCACATATGGATTGAGTGTGCATATAAGGCACATTTCTTTGAAGAAGATTTCTTGTGGAACTGTTTCATTGGCCAGTGTTAATGGTTAGACAAATGCTTCTGTTGTTTATTAAGAGTAACATGCCTCATTTGTTACAAATTCCATTTAGTTTTTTCTTCTAATTATTCTGTAGCATTTATTGTCTACATTCCAAACCAGCTGAGCAACATCAGGCCATTGGAAGCTTTCAGTCTTAATCATTTTTCATAAAAGAATATGAATTTCAAACTTACAATAAGCTAAAAGAATCCTTTCACAAGAAATTACAGCTTTTTGGGAGACTCCCTCAGCCCCTCCAGTGCAGGCATGCCACCCACACGTCAGACCATGACCTCCTCTCTGCCTCTGCATTCCTCTCTTGGCTGGGGGTGGATTCTCTGTTGTGTCTGTTGCCTTTTTTTGTTTCTGTTTTCATTATAATCTTGAACAGAGATACAAAACCATGGAATTAGTGATTGATTTCCATACAGCTCTGCTACAGCCTGTGTGTCTATGGGAGACAGTTCCATCTCAGGTGGCAGACACAGACATTAACTGTGTGTCTTATCTGGGGAGGGTTCATCTGCTTTCAGAAAGATAAGGGATTGCTCTATTTATGCATGGTTATGCTCTCAAACAGCTGCTGATTTTGAAACCACAGATTTTCTGTCTCTCAGTTTGACAGTTTACAGTTAATATTTAGCCTTCAAAATATTTCAGTGTGGAAATGGCACTGGAAAACTGCTTAAAAATTGTTGAAAATGTTAATGAAACGTGAACTAAAAATGTCATTTCTGAGATCTTACTGTCTCTTTCTTTATTGCAGGTGTCTGTGACTAAAGCTGACAGATCACTGGGCTTTGCTATTCAAACATGCTTTGTTTCCCCATTTTCAAATCCAGATAGAATGTCTGACTACACTATTATAGAAAACATTTGTCCTAAAGATGAATCTGTTAAATTCTACAGTATTGAGAATTTTCCAATACCACATGCACAGAAGGACAGAAAAAGATTTAGCTTTGTGTTCAAACCAATGTTCAACATCTCACTGCTCTTTCTTCACTGCGAGTTGACTTTGTGTACAAATAAAGACAAAGATACTCAAGGACTGCCAAAGGTCAGTAATTAATTAAACTTATCAAAACTTCTGATTTAGATGAAAATAATGTATTTTTTTCATCTGAACTCTGAAAGTAATAAATAGTTTTCTAAGGAATTGTCTAATGAACATGATGTCTCTAGACTCAGGATTTTAATACCTAAGAGTTATTGTACTGTGCATTTTGACTACATAATTTGCAGTTGCTGTTTAAATTTCATTAGATGGCTACAAATAGAAATTGCTTTTTATTGCACAAGTGGTTCAAGTTTATCTTTTCTATGCATATCCAGAGCACAAACAATGTTAACTCTAATTTCCAAAGACATGCACCATATTGGATAATATTGTAATCCGATTGCTACAAAAGAGAAGGTTGTTTGGAGGTTCTCATTTTTTGGTAAATTGTGTAGGGGAAAACTGGTTATGAGGCAGCTGTGCCACTGGCATGGCTGTCCTGGCAGATCTGACCTCACACTCTGTTCTTTGCACTCCAGTGCATTCCTCCTGATGAAGCTTGCACCTCTCTCAATGTGGACATGATCTTGGCCATGATGCACAACAAGAAAACCTTCACCAAGCCCCTTGTAATAATACATGAAGGAAAACAAGAAGGTAAAAAATGAGCTTGACAGTTTAATAATGCTGTATATATAATATTGTGTAACATACAGCCACTTGAAATGAGGGAGTGCTGTGAGTATGTGGCATTTTATAATCCTGTGGTGGTACTGTGTGTCTGTAAGATGTAACATGTTAGGACATTTCCCTGGCAGCAGTCATCAGGCCAAGTTGTAGCCATAACCACTGTTATTGTTCTCTGGATGTGTGGGTTTGCCGAGCATTGAGAGAGGAATACTCAAAGCCGTACAAAATAACCTGAGGTTTGGAAGTAGGAATGTAGCAGTAGCACTTGGAGCGATTTCTTGTTGCCCAGAGATCAAAGGCAGTGTTCTGCTCCCTGCTGTGTCCTTTACTTATTGTGCTTGTAAATACAAATTTATGAATAACAACAATGGAATTGCAAAGTATTGAGGATGTTAAAGCCTGATAAGTTTGTAAGGCAAAGAGGTGGCCCCTGGAGACTCACTAGATTCTTAAACTGTGAAGAGCTAAGGATAGTATGCATGAAGGGGATCCACTTTGGTGGGACTTGTTTGAATATGTGATCTTGTAAAAAAAAGAGTGTGGTTAATAACTGATGGAAGGAGTTGGAGAGGCTGAAGGGCATTGGGAGATAATGCCAAACAACATGATGAGACCTTATTCTAGTTTAGGAATATGCCCTGTGAGTGATGGGAAGTAAGAACTGTTCTCATAGTTTCATTTAATTTTAATGTTTTTCTTAGTAGATCACTCTGACAGCAGCATCAGTCACATTTTGATGCAGTCCTAGAAGAAAATATGTGCATCTATCTTTTTGTATTTGCATTGAAGTTTCATAAGAAGCTTCAGTGGCTTCCCATACACATCAAAATCTTGTAATGGTGTCCAAAGGCTGTTTGACCTCTGGAATGCTTTTCAGGGAGCATCAAAAGGATGGGGATCAGGTGTCCTTTAACCTCTGTTTTACAGTACAAGCTGTTAGTCTCTGAAAAACTTAAAGTTCAAATACAGCAGTTCTAGAGGACATAGGCAACAACTGTTTCTGTCTAACTCTGCAAGTCAGCTCATACTTAGTTTGGAGGGTTTTAAACAAAATAGTTAATGCAGATCAAATCCATTATGAATTAAAGCCAAGTGTTTGATCTGTCACTGTTACAATTAAAACTGTTCTTTGGGCCTGACTCTGGACTTTCATTTTGCTCAGCTCTCATATTATTTCAGTAGGTTTTCTATTGGGAATGAGTAGATCCTGCAACTGAAATTCAGCTTTCAATAAACAGACTCGTACTTCAGCTCTCTTGTCCTTATGATGTGTGGAGCATTGTGCTCAGCTCCAGTCTCGGGCTCCACTCAGAATGTTGTCTTTGTCAGAGGCACAAGGTCTCAGTGTGCAAAGACAAGCTAAATTTATAAAGATTAGTTACAAGACAACAGTGTGAGAGAGTATTTTGTTGCATTGTGGGTGATTTGGTATAATTGTGGGATGCTTGGTGGAAATCTCCCTGGCATATCCCAGCTTTCAGACATAATACAAAGTGGCACATTAACAGTGTAGCTTTGCTGGTAGCAGTTGTTCTGCACTGAATCAAAACCCCTTTCTTAAAGCCAAATGCCATTGTTGGCCAATACATGAACTTGAGATTTGGAGAAGAAATTATATCACGTTATCGGACAGGAGAATTTACCTCTCAGAGGTGGTTTTTCTTAATTTTCTTTGATGTGAACAGAACCATCTTTCACTATTGCTAACCACTCTATGTGAGGTACTGGTTCTCCTCATCAAGCCACATATAAAAGTCATGTGCTTGACATTTCAAAAGTCAGAACAAACTGGTCATTGCAAAAGTGGTTTTTTTTCTTCAGGCATGCTTATAACTCTCACTGCCTTTATTAGAAACCACAGTACTATATCTAAATGAGAATTTGCAGTAGATCCCAATGGAAATGTTTAAAACCTAACTCCATGCCACATGCATTCCTGCATTTCCCCGTGCTCTCCCCCACTGCCATGAAAAGCACATGGATGACCATTTATATGTTAGGAAATACATGCTCTGTGGAAAAAATCTACCAGTGTTGTTCAGATTTTTGCTAAAGTGGAGAAACCTTAGATTATTATTTCTGCAGCAGAAAGAGACAGGTCATATAAAGAAGGTGAAAAGGGTAACTAACAAGTCAAGTGCCTCTATCCTACAAAGGTATAGAAAATTATGGTAATTCTGAAGGCTGACAGCACTTGTTTTTAAATTAGATGGTTTTTCATAGAGCTCAGTGATTCTCACTGCTTCTGAATTGCTCTGAGCAAATCAGAATAAAATAAATGTAAGAACTGGATCACTGAAGGGAATTGATAATAAGCTACACAGCTTATCAACAGCTGATTTCATATTATCTGTAGAGAGGCCAGTGATAGAAATAGCACGGAAAATTAATTTTCCCCTCAGCTCAGAAGGCATTTTCTTGGCACTTGGGATATGCTAGTGGAGTGTTTGGACAATCTGATAGTGCCCTAACCCATGTTTGTACTTTTCAGTGCTCCTGTTTCAGTCCAGCTCTCCTCACAGCTCTTACATTCGGTTACACTGTTGCTGTTACCTGCACTTGATAACTTCCCAGATTATTTGTGCATGCCCCACCCTACACACCCCTCCATGTCCTCATCTGTTTCCTACTGCTGTTCCACCTGTTTCCTATCATCTGCCAAAAGTGATCTGCAAGAGATACTCGTGTTAGAACAAGACACAATAACAGAGTTTAAGAATAAAATGGGGATTTTTGGATTTTGTAGGCACATGTGTCTCAGGGCCTAATGGTCTAAAGGATATTGCTGGAAGTTTGGTGCTGCTTGTCTGGGTTTTAGAAGTTAGAAGCATAGTCTTATTTAAGAACACTTAAAATAAATGCATATATTTGTTTTCAATATTTTTGGGCTGTTATGTTTGAATAGAAATTAATTAAACTCTTTTTGCCAGTTGCTAAAGATGCAAAAACAAGTATTGAAGCACAGTCTTATCAAATCCTTTTATATCTGTTGCACTGATCACACTCAGATATACCAGAATATAAATGAAATCCCTGAGTTGCTGGGCAATCCAGAATCAAACTGCAGCTAACCAAACAGGTCCCTGGGTCTGAAGCCAGAATTTCTAGCTCTTCTACTTAGGTGGCATTCTTGGAGAAAGATAAGAGAAGCCAAGGAGGGGAAATTCTTCATTTTTTAAACATTTGTTTACTTGTCTCTTTCTGTTACAGGATGATAGCTTCATCACTAGGATGATGATATTTGGTATTCTTGCCTAGAATAATAGCTTTGATCTTTGAACAATACCTTTGATCTTTTATTTCTTATATATAATAATAAATATTTTAAAACCCCTCCCCCCAAAAAAAACTCCACAGAAGTTCTAAGACAGAATACTATGTAGGACTCAGGAAAATGGGTGAATCAACACATATTCATGCAATTTGGACAAAGCAGTGTGTATTATGCTGTAAAACTCACTGTTTTTTAGTGAGTGTTTGCTTTTGTGTGTGTGTGCTTTAGTGTGCTGCTATCTCATATTTATGATTAGTGAGTGGTCAGATGGATGCAATCACCTTAATACAATCTTTGTTCCTTCACAATCTGAACTTCAAGAGTTCCACATAGGGCTAACCAGAGTTACTGTGGGTCACACCTGGTGACAGCTGATCTGGGAAAGGTTGCAGTGTACTTGCCAGCAAAATATAGAGTGCATGAACTATACTCTAGATAGAGTCCCTTGAGGAATAATTAATATATAATAGAATTTTTCTGAGATGAGTAAGATTACTGAATTGGCCTGCTTTTCCTGAAATTCATGGTTTGTAAAAATTACACATTATGTCTTTCTGCCAGATAAGAACCTGCATAGTTTGTGGGCTGCCTGTGGAACTCCAGCTGATTAACGTTTTGTGCATTTTCTTTGTTTTAAATTAGATCCTTCCCTTCCAAAGCCAAACGTGAGACAGCCACGTAAGTAACTCTTAAAGCTATCTCTTTCAATCTTTTAACCTTTGTCTACAAAGTATTTGTTTACAAAGATAAATTAAGAAGACTCTCTTCTAGCTTTCTGAGTGTGTGCATGTTTAATTCAGAGACTGTACTGTTGATTGAGAGGTTCTCATCAGTGTTCAGAGGAGGACTGTGACCTTTTGTGGATGTGAAAATCAGGTTTGGGGAAACACCGCTGAGAGTCTCAGCCTTGGCAAGTTCACATGCTGATGTGTGTGTGTGTGTTCCCCTCTCTGCTGATGTGTGTGTGCTTCCAAGAGCAGTGTCAGGATAGCAGTGCCATTCCCCAGAGCTTCTGTGCCCTAGCTGGGTCCTGTTTCAGCCTCACTCCTGTCCTGCACCACAGCCCCAGGTGCTCCAGCATCAGCACTTACAGGCTGTGCTTAGATGAGGTCACTGCCTTGATATGGATTAATTTCTTTGGTTTTAATGTTATCTTGGTGTAGTTAATTTAATCACGGTTGATTAATGACCCAGAAAAGGAGAGAAGCAGCACTGGAAGAAAATAAACAGGAAGGTGCAGATGATGTGCAGCCAAAAGCAAGAATAAATGGAGAAAAGGGAGATTTAAAGGGGAAGTGAAGAAGGTTTTTCTTCTGCTCCCTGTCCCTGCGTCTTCAAAACTAAATTTGTTCAAAATAGCAAAGGCAGATAGCAATTATTCTTCTGCCACTTCTCCATGCAACTTTCTTCTTTCCACTGTGTTTCCTCCTAAGAGGAGAGGACATTGACTGGTGCCTGGTGGAAAAATTAGTTGAGTTTAGTGTTTCTGTTTGCATTTGAATGACTAGAAGTAGCCAGAGAAACCAGAAACAGTCTCATAGAAATAAATGAAAGAAAAACCTTCCAAGACACTATCTGTCAGGTGTTGTATATGCAAACTAGCTCACAAGCACCCAGAAATGGGTCCTGAAAGCCCTTGCCAACAGGAGCTGCTGGAGAAGACTTTTGTCAAAAAAGGATGAGGTATGTCCTTAGACATCTGCTGGAGGCAATGTGTAAAATGAGGGTGTTGGTTGTGTTCTGAGAACTGAAAATTCCACTGAAGGATACTACTAAGATCCAGTCAGCTCATTTCCTGGCCAGCATAGTCAGTAAAATTCACTGACCTAAGTAATTTTCTGCACTGGGAGATAATAAAATACTGAAACTAGAAATCAGGTTTTTAAGAAGAAATTTCCCCAAAAGATTGCCAAATGATTATTAATTTTTTAGTAGTTCTAATTACCAAAAAGAAAACCAGAGAGGTGAAAAAGTTTTCTGTTTGGATGATTAGCACTGGAGGGCCATACATCCAGGAACCAAATGCTGTTACCCTTGAAATGGTCCTACAAAAGGGCCTCTCCCCTAGAAAGTGATTTACGTGTGTATGTGCTTCTATTTTTGTGATCCGGAATTCATTTCAGTTATTGAAAGTGTTGCCAAATGTGAAAAACAATTGTTTCTATTTATGTTTTCACTGACTTTTTGCTGGCATCTCTTCCCTCTTAACAGCAGTTCCGTTCTCCACCTAGAATTTCAGACTGAACTTGAGGAGATGTAGAGGAAAGTTTGCTTGAATGTTAGGCCATTTAAATGAAAAGCATTTTTGCCAAACATCTCAGCCTTTTAAAAACACTTTAAAGATAAATGAATACTTAATTGAAAGTGAGTTATTAACAGCCAACTGAAAATGCTTAATTTTTGCAACATTTTCCAGGCTTGGGTGTGCTGAGCTGGAGTTTTACTTTGTGGTGTGGAACAGTTGGGTGGACTGAAGCCACTCTGAAAGCATCGCTTTCATTTCCTTGATGCAAATCTGCCAGTGTGTTTCTCAAAGCGGTGCTTAGTTAACTATGACATTTTAAAAAGCTCTTCCATGAAAGAATAAGGGTGAATTTTTGTACAATGGTATCTGCCTGTGAGAATAAGCAGTGCGTGTGTTGTGTGTGTTTCCCTGAGCAGCCGTGCTGTACGGGCTGGACACGCTGACCGTGGTGGGCATCGCCTTTGCGGCGTTTGTGATCGGAGCCCTGCTGACCGGAGCGCTCTGGTTCATCTACTCACGCACAGGTACGGCCAGGGCAGGGCACGTGGGCTGCTCTGAACCACTGCACGGGGAGGGAGGGCAAGGGAGCCACCCCTGCTCATCCTGGGCTTCTCTATTTCCTTGCTCTCTCTTCTTACTCAGGAGTTTTCCAGCTGCCCCTCCCGTGAGCCTCTATTGCGCATCAGCTGAGTGATACCCGCCCTTCCCTAAAGGGAGATGTTACGTGTTATGGTTTAAAATTTGCTGAAATAATTTTAAACACAAGTCTTGAAAATTCACCTGGGACATGAGTAACACTGAGTATTTCTGGCTTGTGTATTATCATTAGTAACATTTCTGTATTTCAAATTTAGTTAATATTTCAGTTAATGGATCCCTTTTGGTTCCCATACTACTTTTTAATATTTTTTTGCAGTTACTGCATTAGGCTGCTGTGTGCAAGAAGTGGGCCAAATGGTTAAGCAAAGGCTTTATCTAAACAGACATATTCTGAGTATAACTAGACTTGAACATTTTTGAGGGCCTTGATTACAAAGAATTTTTGCCACAATTACTTATTCCTTCATTCTTCAACTACTATTTTCAATTGCTAGAAGTCACGTGTAATTTTAACTGTGTGCAACCAAATACTTAGGAATGTGTCTGAATTGGTGCAGCCTCTATGCACAGATAATTTTCCAGTGTCTCCTTAGAATTTTTCCCATGCTAAACTAAATTAGCAAAACTGGAATAATGTATTGAAAGAAGAGGGCCTTTGGGGAGCTTTCTGTTATGTGCCCCCAGACAAGGACTGGATACTGATGGAGCCTTGATTTCCAGCATGTGACCTTGGCTGCCTGTGAATTATGGGGTATCAGGATCCTTAGAGTATTCTGGGCTCCCAACAACTTCCACTTTTGACTTCATGAGACCCTACCAAGATCTGGGGGGTGGGAAAAATGTGAGCCTGTGCAGCTCTGGAGCACTGAAATTCGTCTGTAGCCCACTGCAGGGGTTTTTTATTCTGGCACCTAAAACCTCATGGAAGCTATTTAGGAGTGAGAATCCATCCCTGTTGGGTCAGAGCTTCTGTAAATATTATGACTTAGGAGCTTATGTTAATTTGGAAATAAAAACGATGGTGTTTTTTCCAGTTGGCAGTGCAACAATTTTGTATAAGCCTTTTAATACTTCTTAGTGCATCAGCTGTGTATGAAACTTGTTTGGGATTGAAGCAAACATGGAAAATATAAAGGTTGTGATAATATGTATAAATTGTATAATTCTGTCTCATATAAGTACTGAAACATTATGGAAGAAATGTAAGTGCTATTTTAGTGAGTAAATGGGAAGTTAAATAATTCCCATATCAGTAACCTTTATTAAAAAAAATTAACTAATTGTTTAATTAATACCTTTGGTCCTGCATTTATGGAAGTTCAATCTGTATCCACATACAGAACCATCTATAGACACATGTTGTGTGTCAGTACTCAAGGAACACTGGGAAGCCAACATGATAAATCCTTCAGCAACAGCAGAATTTGGACCAATCCCATTAAAAGAATTATATTAGC
Source organism: Brachypodius melanocephalos (assembly GCA_013398615.1). Classification (NCBI taxonomy): domain Eukaryota; kingdom Metazoa; phylum Chordata; class Aves; order Passeriformes; family Pycnonotidae; genus Brachypodius; species Brachypodius melanocephalos. The sequence goes on from VZSR01000245.1 coordinate 3,450,993, forward strand.
AAGGTACATCAGTCACAGTGACCACATCCATGTAGTGGGGAGGGCAGCTGCTCTGAGTTTCATCTTTAAGAGATGAAAATAAGTGGAGAAAAAGGCCAGACAAAAAGTAGTAAATTAATATGAGAAAGAAAGGGGACACTATAACTCATCAGATTAGAGAATCACAGAAATGATAAAAATTATGTAGGAAGTTTCCTGGTTCAGATTTTCAAAGGACTGTGAAAGTGCACTGATGTTCCTGTGCACATAATTTTTCTGTGTATAGTGTCTTGTATCTACAAAGCATAACTTGCAGCAGGGTGCAGCGAAGGCTCTGGCAGGCACAGTCTCTTAGAGGACAACTGCTGTGGCAGACAAGATAATCCAGCTGCAGTGGAAACATTTTAGAGCTCGCTGCAGGCTTCCATTAACTTGAGGAGGGGAAGAAAAAATAATCTAAATTTCATCGACAGAGTGGCTGTCTTTGCCATTAGAGAATTTATGCATTGCTGAATTGTGTTCTGAAATCTCATCTTTTGTTGTGAGTAGTACTGGGTTTCCAACACATGATTTAGATGAAAGGTTGGAAAATATGAGTTCAGTCTAAAACTCTGTTTTGCTGATACTCAGAGCACAGATAAAAGCTACTGCTGGTAGAGAATGGCAGCTTGGGATGTGTGAAGTAAGTTATTTTTGTTGCTGTAGTGCTATGTGCAATGCAGCAAAAGGCCACCTTTTTGCCAGTAGTAAGATTTGCTGGTACACTTTTATCAGTATGTCTCTGCTGCTAACAAAGAGAGTGTTACATGAATGAGCTCTTTTATTCGTGTTGATGGGCCATTGGCATTGAAACCTCAAGCAAGTGATAGCAGAAAGGAACTACAAAATAGGTAGAATTTCATCTCCAGATACTGAGCAAGGATTGTTGTGTTGTCATGTAGGGCTTTTGCTAATTTCAGTCGTGAAAAATTTCTGCCAAAGCATCACAGCTGTGCTTTAGAAAATTCTAGATTTTCTGAAGCAGTTCAACATGGAGTAGAGGTGTCCTATGGTACACGGATAGTAAGAGAAGAGAGAGGGAAAGCTAATATCAGAACAACAGAGGAGGAATTTTAGCTGACTTGTCTGCAAAAAGACCCTACTTTTGATCTGTTCTCTGGTCAGTTAAAGGGCATGAAAGGTGTTGGTGCTGCCTGGAGAGGATTGAAGAACTAAGGGAAATACCAGATTTAATTTGCCACAATTAACCTCATTTATCAAGGGGTCTTGTAAAGAAGCAAAACATTTTGCAGTGTGCATGAATGCAGAAACTCATTATAATTTAACCATATAAATAGATATCAATGCAACATGTGTCTTAGTAGGGATCATTGGGTATGTTTAGGAGAGACAGGCACAAGCCTGATTAGTTAATGAGAGTTCAAGTTAAACCTTGTAGAGTGTTTTAAAGAAAACATCCGTCCCTGCCTTCTCTTAGGAAGCGCGCTTCCCTTCTTCAGGCTGTGTTGCAAGTTAAGAGGATAAAGTGTTCCAAAATCTGAGAAGTTAAAAGTGTCCCTCCTCCCCCACTTCTCCCTTTTTTATGGGATCTGATTTAAAGTAAACTGACATAGCAACCAATTATATTTGGCAAATGGAGATAGAAAAGCAAACATTCAGACTTCCTGGACAGGGAGTACAACTGGCAGCTTTCCTAAGTGTGAATAATAAAGTGCATGTTGTCGCGTTCAGATGGGTAAAAGCTTGTTTACTGTCAATAGATGAGATGTGTCCATTCGGAGCAGTTTTGGTTCGGTAACATGAGATACATGAAGCTGTTTACATGAAAAAGACAGATGGAGAATGCCTCTTCAGTGATCGTTTACATTTCTTTACATCCTTTTCTTGAATACTCTTTTTAAAAAAGCTTTGCTACGGTTTAGCTAGGTGTTGAGGAAATAAAATACAGGAAAAGTCAGGCAGTCCAGATGTAGTTGCTAAGCTGTGTGTTCGTATAACATCACTGTCATTTGAATTTTCTTTTTTCTTGAGAACATTGAGAATTTGTTATTGTTCAAAAAGTGATTGTGGTGCATCAGAGCTGCTGATGTGCTCTAGAAATGAGGTGCTGCAGAGGCCATTACAGTGGAAGGAAGGGGTCTTCCAACCCAAACAGAGGGGAGGGTGCCTCCTAGGACACTTTCCAGAGGAGCCAGGAGGGGAGCGTGAGCCATTGGGCTTGCTGGGGACTGCGGCCCCGCGCTTTCGCTTTGCCATAAAATGAAAACAACATGCGTTTGGCTTCTAAATGAGTTTATGTTTAAATGCGTACAGATCGTATTGATGTGCTGAGGCTGACCAAAGCTGTGTGTGTGTAACCATGTGGTTTGTAAAACGAGTGACAGCGGAGCTGCAGGGAGAGGCGGGGGCCCCGCCGGGGGAGCCCAGCGGCCGCGCTTCCTCTGCCGCCCCAGCGGCGGGGCTGGGGGTCTGCGGGTCTGCAGCCCCCCTCGCTGCTTTCTGATGTTTGTGTTACTTGTTTAGTTTTAATGAAAGGGAGTTTGCTTATCGCTGCCTTTATAAATATATCCTGTAGTACAAAAGGAAGGAAGACATGTACACAAACAACGGGAGGAGAAGGGAGCAAGTCAGGAGGGGAAGAAACATCCAAACAAGGCTTGTTGAAAGCCTGTACAGCACGATGACACATACTTTGATTTGGTACTGTTTATTCTGGGATGTTATAGAGCCATTTCCAAAGCAAGGTAGAGCTTGAACTTGATTTATTTGCAGATGACTGGGGGTAGATTCTGACCTGCTGCCTATGAGCAGAAATCCATGGCTCATGGATGAGCTACAATAGTTATTTCTTACACTGGGAAAAAAACAGACTCAAAATCTGCTCACAAGAGTAAAATGCTGGACTGAATGCTGAATTTAAAAACAAGATCCTCGCCCACTTTTTAAAAGTTTGTTTGGCCTCCCGGGCAGTGTGGTTTAGTAGTTTAGTTTGTTGTTTTTTCTGTCCTGTCCTGTCCCTTCTTTCCTCCCCAATTCCTAAACCAGTGGGGTGTAAGGCAAGAGCTGTGTGTTGTGGGGCCTTAAGTGCACTTCAGCTGTGGCTGTGGCTTGAGCTAGCAGCAGAGCTGCTGGTCTCCATTACACAGAGCACTTGCAACCTCTGCTGTGAGAAATCCTCAGACCTCCCTTGTTTGTTTGCAGCAGATCTCTGAGTACTGAGCAGCCTGCAGAAGGATATTTTGTGGCCTGAGACACAAAGCGTTAAAGGCGCATTTCCTCTGCAGCCGCATTCCGAGAAGCTCTGGCTCTGGCAGCTGGGCAGCAGCACACAGGGCATGGGGATGTGCCAGAGCAGCTCCCGTGGGAGGAAGCTGGCTCGTCCTTGCCCTGTAACCCTCTGTGTGCAGGCTGTGCCTCCAGCCTTCAGCCTGTCACTGAAGCACTCACTGGGAAGCCAGACCTCTACCAAATCCTGAGCATGGAAGAAAAATTGGAGTGTGCAGACCTGACCCATGGCATCAGGTTTCGGATAACATAGGATAATGTGGAGCAGGAGAGCTGTGTCACCATAAGCTCACGAGGCAGTCGATGTATTAGCCTCTGATTATTCCTAACTGCTCTGCCCATGATCCCGTAAATCATTTCCATCTTGCTCCCTCTCTGGGAAAGCAGCCGTGCTGGTGCTGGGTGCCACGGCAGGTCTGCAGCTCAGGCAGCAGCACTGTGACTGTAACTGCTCTGAGATCACAGGTTCACTCAAGGGAGATGAGCTCAAGGGAGGGGGCAGCTACAGTGCACATTACATAAACTTAAGTCTTGCCATCTGTTTTGAAGAGACTATTTTGTAATATTGCTAAGGTTACAGACTTAAGCACTGTAACTTTAAAAATGCCACAGTTACGGTTTCCTGTGTGGTCTTATTATGATCTTCTAGGCATTAAATGGCGTAATTATTACTTTCTAATCCAGCTTAGTTGAGAGCTGGATTTTTCCCTTCAATCCCAGACACAGGTGCAGAATGGTGTGAGAAGACCCCAAGTGCTTGATTTGGCAATCTAAATAGTGAAGGAGTTTTGATTTATTGTCAGTAAACAGTGACAGAAATGGTGAGACATGTTATCACTACAGGTTGTAAGTGCTGCACATGCTCTGGTAGCTGTAGGAAAACTTCCTGCATATTGTATTAGGAGTAAATCAAGTCAAGCTTTCAGGATAGCCTGTTGTTTTTCTACATGAAGAAAACTGGCTGTGTCTCAGGATATGTGGCATCCAGCTGATTGAAGAACATTGTCTTGAGCTATACTTTTAGTAAATATGGCATTAAAATTAAAGCCTACATTTCCTGGCCTTTTTCCTGGAAACAGCAAAGCTATAAAGTGTCTGAGTTGTGTAATAGGACTCATTTTGAGTGACAGCTGACTACAGAAGATAGACAATGTTGTTCTTGGCAGTTTCTGTCAGCTGCTTGTAAAATGCTCAAGGAAACAGTGCTGTTATTTTCCCCATGTGCACAGCAGTGCTTGGGTGCCAAAGTCTGGTAACATTTTCAGTGATACTCCAATTAAGGTCTGTTACCCAATATATTAATTGCATGGGAAAACAGACCGCCAGAAGAGGAAGATTGGGAAGAAATGGATTGTTGTTTTCTATGACAACATTTTCAATGTCTCTTCTCCTGACCCCACTTTTTCTCTTGCCTGTCCCTCAGGGGAAACAGCAGGAAGACAGCAGGTCCCCACATCGCCGCCAGGCTCCGAGAACAGCAGTGCAGCTCACAGCATTGGCAGCACACAGAGCACACCCTGCTCCAGCAGCAGTGCCACCTAACCCGGGGACACACTGAGGAGCAGCACAGGACTGTGTGGGGACATCCGACAGCAGCTTTTAACGTTAAAAGGATTGGTTTGGTTGCTTCTGAAAAAAAACGTGGAGGGATTTTTCTGCAGGAAAAAAGAAAAAAAGACTGATTATCTTTTGGGGAAGCCACTGTGTGTGTGAGTGTGTACGTGAGCACACAATGCATGAGTGAACACAGCCTGTTGGATCTCGTTAGCATGTTATGCTACGTGTGACAAAGCTACTAATTTTACAGTACTGCAACCTGTTCTAGGGGTCTGTGGGCCCTCAATGTGAAATCTATGCCAGTTCGGAAAAATGCTGCTTTGTCTATATGATATTTTCCTTTCCCTGAACCTTCTCATTGACACAAGGTATTCATTAAGGGAATTCAGTCATAGAATCACAGAATGTTTTGGGTTGGAAGGGTCCTTAAAGATCATCTAGTTCCAACCCTCTGCCATGGGCAGGGACACCTTCCACTAGATCAGGTTGCTCAAGCTCCATCCGATGTGCCTTTGAATATTTCTAGAAATGGGATATCCACAACTTCTCTGGGCAACCTGTTCAGTGCCTCACCACCCTTACAGTAAAGAGGTTTTTTCCTAATGTCTAATCTAAACCTGCCCTATTTCAGTTTAACTCCTTGTTCTATCACTACGTAAGATAAGCAGAACAAAGATGAACTTAGGTCAAAGGATTTCTGTTTGTCTGAGCAAAAAAGCATCAATGTCAGATCTCCTTGGTAAATAGTATTTTATTATTCAGCTACATTTAGCCTCTTTTGAATAATCTTGTTTCGTTCAGCTTACAGCTACAGCATCTCATTTGCTTTCCTGTTATGTTTGCAGCTTCAGGTTTGTTCCAGGTATTTTTGTTATAATACTCATTGACTTGGTAATTGGAAAAGAGCACACTCTAACATTCCCTCTTGTTTTATGGGCCAAAGCTCTTTTATTAGAGATTTTTTGATCTGCTATACCAAATACAGGCACACACAAACATAAAGACAAAGAATGGTCTTGTGCACTAACACAGGTGGGTGTGTACCTTTAATGGCAATGTCTTTATGCAGACAGATATATATCAAGGTATACACAGCCTCACTAACCACTTTACCAATTGGAAATTAGCACACCCTTCTGTACATAAACATATAATCCATAAATATATATATAAAAAAATTAAAAACTGTCTTTTCAGTTTATAATAGGTAGATAGAAGAGATAAAGAAGTTGATTTGGTTCTAATCTTTTAACTAGCCTAAATTCTCTTTGAAATAAGAGATGAGTTTGAGGCACAAGGAATGTACAGTAGTGCCTGTTGTTTGCTATTCTCTGAAAATAGCTGTGCAGTTGTTTGTGTCAAACTGTTGTATGAATGTTATGATTGGATAGTCCCAAAGTAGTATCAGAATATGGAAATGGCAGAAGGGTACTAATTGTCACTATTTTTTAGTGTCATTGCCTTATCTTGACCTTCAAATTGATGCAAAATGAAAAGCAGAAAAGATACTTTTGTCATGTAATTGTTTGACTGTTACTTGCCACTTTGTAATGTGTTCTACTGATCCTTCTTTGAGGAAGAAAGAGCATTGTTTTCCTCTAAAAATGAGATTAATAACTTTCATTAGTTGTAGCGTAGGTTACTGGAGATCTGCAAGAGAGAAAGGGACTTCATTACACTCGAGTGATAGTCTGCTCTGAAGTCTGAGCTGCAGATTTCTTGCTGATTCTACACTTGTGCCTTGCTGATGCCAGGGTGGTCCAAGTGCAACATATGCAATAGATGTAAGTGCCCAGGATCAGGCAGAGTGTTACTCACTTCAAATCAAATCTGTTACCAATTCTGCAAACACCTGTGCAAAGGGGTAACTGCACACCTTGTCCTCACTATTGGAAGCACATGCTGGACTGTACACCAGGGCTGGTCTCAGTGTCTGTGCAGGCAGGGGAGCCTTAGAGTTGCACATGCAAAAATATTTGATGTTACCAGGCCAGTGAGCAGTCCTGGTGATGTGGACAGGGTGTCATGTGAGGAAGTTACCCCTGTGCAGAAGGGTGTGCAGGACTGGCTCTGCTCTGAGGCATCAGGAGGATGAATGTGCTACCTGTGTGGCTGGAAAGAAAGCGCTTTGCCTAACCTTCAGCAGAATGTATTGTTAAAGCATATTCTATGTGTAAAGTCTTTAAAGATGTCTTCAAAGAAGACTAGAGTCTTTAACTTCAATCATAGCTATATTTTACTATATTAAATTTCTGTATAAAGATATATTTAAATGTTTTAGATAAATGTAAGTTACTCTATATGAAATGTTTAATTTCAATTACTGTGAAATTTACGTATTTTGTAAATTCCTTTCCCTGTTTTAACCTTTCCTTCCTCAGATATTTTATTAAGTAGTTTCTCATAGGAAGTATTAGATTTGGTTGTTGGGATGGACAGGTTGAAAAATTCTATGTAAAATAGATAATTGTATATTTTTGAGAGAAACATGCTGCATTATCAATCTTTTTATCAAAAATTTAATCTAATTCTAGAATAATTTACAGATTTATATTTACCATTGGATAAACCAAAAATATATAAAGGTCAAAGATTTGATTTGTTGACTTGTGTGTGAAATACAGTTTAAATTAACTGAACTTGGTATACTCAGCTGTTTAATTCAGCAATTCTAATACACCTGAGTGTCTGTTAGAGTTTACCAAAATGGCACATGATTGCTCAGCAGATGGAAGAGCCATTTCTGCTTCAATAGAGAGAGCCAAACCCAAGCATTCCCAGTGAATAACCTTATTACAGAAACGTGTCGTACTTTGCAGCAGCTGTTAAGCTGCCTGCAGCTCAGAGCCTGATACACCTCTGGGCTCTGCTTTTATAGCAGCCATTTGTCTCCACTGCCAGTCTCTGTGTGTGGTGTGGCAACTCCTGAATGTGTAACCACTGGGGCACTGATTGCCACCTCTGTCCCATGTGGTTTCACCACGCTGGACTCCCATGGCAAGAGCCCTGTGGGGTCTGGAGGGCCAGTGGGAGTCTCCTGTCCCAGCAGAGGGTGTTAAAGCAGGGGTTGGGATGGATGGAGTCAGTGGTTCATTTCAGCATGATAGAATCAACTGCAAAGGAACTTCTTATATAAGAATGGGAGGATTGGGCTTAAAATGGACACCTTCAGCCTGTAAAAGCTATTAGTAGCATACTTAAACTCCAAAGTAGACTGCTTGTTCTGTCATGTGTCCTCTAATCACTAACTCTAACCTTTTACAGCATTTGGTTTTGGACTTTGTGTTTCAAGAGATCAGATCTTTCTGTGTTAGGCTATTTTTGTAGCATTTTCCATTTGGAAATGGATTTTGCAAAATGTCTGTAGATGCTGATGATTGTAACCTTCCCCCTGCTCTTTCCTAACCATTCCTCTCCTGTATGTTCTGTTATGTATATCTACCTCATGCTTCACAAGAAGACTGTACTGTTGGTTGTGCTGGCAGCCCTTCGTGTGAGGTGACTGTTGTGCCCTGTTGTTGTTTGTCATTCATTGGGATGTTCACAGTGTTATCAGATCCTTGCTGCCTTGTCCTGCCAGTTCCAAACACAATATTCTCACCTTTGAATAAATAAGTGTATTTCTTTTAGATGCAAATGCCAGAATTTTTTTTAAATCAAAGAATGGGAGAAATTTACTTGCTAATACCTGTGGCCAGTCTGAGCACCCCATTTGTATTTCATATTGCATTCAGTATTTCAGAGCCTTGTGGAAATGCATAGTTGTACAGTTTTGATAACCACAGTGTCATGTCATCTTAGTCTCTTGTGCATAATAAAGTATATATCAATTTATTAATAATTGATGCCATGATTCATTTAAGTTGTACAGAGCCAACAACAATAGATCAAATTTTGTCTCATTGCTCTGTCCTCGTGTCCCATAAATCTCAGTGGGAATTGTGTGCAGGATTTGATTTTGTGTATCCATTTCTGTTTTCTGCTTTCTGAGTTGTTTTATCTATTGGCTTCGTTTGACTACTCAGTATCATGGTTTCTTGCAGAAAACAGTAGATATGTTTAGTTAAATGCTGCTGTTTTTTGCTGAAGTTGAAGTCCAGAGCTCTGATCCTGTGGGCATTCAGTTGTTGCATGTGAAGACATGGCCTCAGTCAAATTCGGCACAAAGGCTGGCTTGGGCACAGCGAAGCCCATGGCTCTGCAGCAGCAGAGTGCTGGTGGGTTGTACCTGTGAGACACAGGCACGCTGGAGACATGTGAGCAAGACTCTCTTCATCCCTGAAAGGTCTTCCTGTGCAGGAGCCCATAGTTTGGTTTTGTATCAGCAGGACAAGAATTTAGGTGTTTACTATGCTGCTTTCTAATTTGTTTCCTGTATTTCTTGTGCAGAATATTCTTTATGGACACTTGAGGGGAATAGCCTCAGGGGTTTTTCCCTGGGTTATTCAGATGTTGTAGTTATTGACTCACAAAAGAGAGTTCCATAGTAAGGAAATCTGAAATGTTGAATGATCACTTTAAAAACCGAGATGCCTTCAGTACAGAGAAGGCTATTAATTAGAAACAGTTCGAAGCTTATGTGTTGCCTATGACACAATTCACAGAGGTGCAATAGTTTTATTGCTTCATGACAACCATATTTCAGTTTCTGCATCAAGACAATTTTGTTTTCCTGTGGAAATGAGCTCCAGAGGGTGAACTCTCTGCTGAACGTTGCTGTAGCTGCTGTTCCTTTTGCCTGTAAAATTTATATTTTGATTGAAACATGGTGTGAAAGCATGATCAGTGTCTCATATGTGGAGTTAATTTTAAAGTGCAGTTATTAGCCAGTGAATTCTGATATATTTGCCTGAGTATTTTTAGACATTAAGAGGTAAGAGTACTGCCATATTGCAGAGTAGGCATCAATGTTGTGCATATTTATTTTCTTAAGCGTTGTGAGTGAAGCAAATGTTTTGGACAGTCAAAAGATACCAGGTGCCAGTGTCAGGAAAAACACAGTCCAGAGCTCTTCAGATTTAAACAGAATTAAACTTATCACAGCATTCCTTCCAAGACAATATAAAAGGAAATGGAGACAATATTTTGATAAATTTTCACAGCTGTCACTTTGTAATTGTAAAGCAGATATTTATGAGGCTGGAAGCCTGATTGCAGCATGTGTTTTTGTACAGTGTTCCCAAATCTCGGGCGCCGAACCTAGCCTTGCCAACCTGCGTGCATTTACACTTTACAAAAGAAAGATCAAATTACAGCCCTTCACCTACCCCAAGAAGTTTACAGCTCAAATTGCAAATTTCTCTGTACGTGCTGGCAGCCCTCAGGATGCCCCTGCAGCCTGCCCAGAAGTGCTGTGCCCCGGGCAGGCTCTGCAGCCCCTCTGGGCTGCTCTGCTGAGCTGCAGCTTTGCTGTGTCCAGGAGAGTAAAAAGGAGTTGGTTTGGGGATAGACGAGGAGGATAAGCAGCACAAAAGTGTTACTCTTGCACTCTTGTTTAAATAACAGATTTTTTCCATCCAATTTTGGCACATATATTTTGAGGAATTGGTTAAAAAATATTTGGGCGGAGGCTCTTTTCCTCTGTTACTGCTGCTTGTAAACTGCCGGCTCTGGTAAAGAACATACTGTAGAGACAAAAAATTAAAGCAGTATTTAAAAAAACAAAATCTTGAGTTTTAAGCAAAGTGTGGTGGTATTTAACAATGTGTCAAGTGGCTCACCAAGCGCTCTGTTTTGTCAGTAAATTTTTTATGGCGTGCCTGCAAAATCACGGTGCAATCCATGCGAGTGGCTGTTGTTTTCCCAGTTCTCTAAGCATTTAAAGTCCAGATTTGCTTTGTAAATAGCAAATAGGATTAAAAAATTCTTAGTCTGTCCTTTATACAAGTAAGCATATCCCATGGGATCATAAGAGCTTGGGAGGTAGTCTTTGCACTACACAATATTTTTATTAGTCCATGATCCTAAAGGTGATTAGTAACATTGGCTGTTAGGACTGAAAAATAAAATAAACAGGAAGAGTCAAGAGGAGCATACATACAGAGCATTCGCAGCAGGAATATTCAGGTTTTCACAAAATCTTTTGAGTGCCAAAACATGTCACAGAAAACTTAAATCATTGAAATAAAATAACATGAAGGAAGCAGTTAAGAAAGTGTCTGGAAATGGGAGGCTGAAGACTCATGCCATACTTCATCCAGAAAGGAGCTGGGTCTGGCAGCCTTCCAGGGGTGCCATGGCCGCAGTGTGCCGGGGCAGGAGGGCTGGGGTCGTGCCTGTCGCTGGGAACAGCAGCCCGCGGTGCTGGGCAGCAGCCAGCCGGGCAGGGTTGGTACGGGCAGGACTGGTGCTGCCTGAAATAAATGGGCAAGGAGACCAACTCCTTTTTAATGCCTTTATTAAGATCAGCTCTTGCTGGGGGCCGAGGAGGTTGCGCACACCGCCGCTGCTCCCGATGGACGACGCAGAGAAGACATTCAGCTTTTCCAGGAGGCAGAGCTGCACTTTCCTTTCCTCACGAGAATCCCTGGGAAGTTCCGGTGGCTCGTTGTAGAGACTAGGTGGTCATGCTGAGAGAGCACTATTAAGTTATAGTGACAAGCCACGAAGCCCCAGCAGGTAGCCTGATGTTTTCTCTGCTCACTGATGTAGTTTGGAGCCCTGTTTGGGCCATGGCTCGTTCGTTCTGGGGGTCCCCAGGTGTTAACCCCCTTCCGGCTGGGTCCCAAGGCCCACGGGATTTCTCCTCATTTCCATGACGGTGGTGTCATCAATTGCTATGCGGCAGGGGCGATACCCAACAGGAGGGACAGGAGGGACAGTCACAAAAGTAACTGGCATTTAACAGAGAAAACATCTAGGAGAGCACCTACAATTACCATACCAATAGGCATGGGGTAAACAGTATTTAACAGTTTAACTGAGAAGGCACACAACTGAATTCAGGAACTTTTATTTCTTACACTGCCGACTCTGACTATGGCTGGCCCGGTGACAGTCCCGGTGTGAGCAGGCTGTTCCTGACAAACCAGGTGTGTGTCTGGCTTTTGCAGGGGGAAGAAGGGCTGTGAAATATGAAAGGCTGCGGCTGGAAGTCACAATCTGTACTTGGGAGGGTCTTGCAAGCAGAAGAGATACAGCGCCAGTCCTGTGTCTGGGAGCTCCTCTGCTGCTAAAAACTGAGCCCAGGAGTTCAAAATAAAAATGCCCATTCTGAACAAGGACCATCTCCTGTCTTTCCCTGTGCAGCTCACGCAGGAGCAGCGGGATGGAGCAGTTGCCGGGTCCGGGTGAGGGCTGTGGCCCCTCAGGCAGGCTCGGCCTGGCAGCGGGGCTCGGCCCCGTCCCACGAGGGTTTTGCAGCGGATCTCAGTGAGGGGAGGCAGCTCTCGGCGCCAGGGGACGGCCCACAGGATCAGAGCTCAGGGACAGGAGCGAGTGGCTGTCGGGGTGTGCATTTAAAGGAGGGCAGCCGTGACCGCCCCTGTGCGCCCGGGGGAGCTGCGAGGGGAGCGGCAGAGCTGCTGGGACCCTTTTTGGACCAAGTGAAATATCACTGTAGGTGAAAGATGCGTGTGGGCTTTGGGGAGTGACTCACGTTTTTATCCTGCTTGTTAAATCGCTGTCCCACTGGCGCGTCATGGAGGGAGCGATGAGGGCTCTGCAGCCCCCGGGAGCACCGGCGGCCCTGAGGGCTCTGTGCTGCGGGAGGCACCGGCACGGGCTGGGCTCCGCTCACAAACAGGCCCGCCTTCACTCCTTCAAGTGGAAAGAAACCCAAAGGTGGGGTTTGTACCCCAGTCCTCTGGTGAAATGTCTCAACCCCCCTGTTAGAGCCGCAGAATGTGCTTGGCAGGCAGCTGGGATGAAGAGGGCACACGGAAAAAGCAGACACACGGTGCGAGGTGATGAAGGTGGGGAGGATGGTCAGGTGGGAGAGCAAGAGCAGGGACAGGATGACAAAGGCCTACATGAAGAAGGTGAGGCTGTTACTTCGATTTACATATACTAAGCTGGTTGTGCCCTTGGTCTGAGGCTGTGGGGAGGCAATATGTTGATAATTAAGACTGGAAAAAGGAAGAAATCCATGATGAGGTTATTGTCAAGTAGGTTGACACAGAAAGTTGGATGAATGTTGTGGTTATGAGTGTTGTAGCATGACTGTGCTGCCTTTCTCCAGAGAGGGCTGAGGGATGATTACACTGGAAAGCACGTACCCCGCTGACAGGCTTTGTACCATTACAAAGACAGAGTAAGTACACCCATGTTTTTACTGGCAATGCTTAGTTAATTTTTCTGTGACTTCCCTCAAATGTGTGTCCCTGAAGTGAGTCATATTTTACTACATGCTAGACAACAAGGGTCTGCCATAAACCGAGAGGCCTTGCCTGGGCCAGCTGCTGTCCCTGTGGGCCACAGAAAGCACAGGATGATCTGCTCGGAGGACAGAATGATTTCTTCTCCTTGGGTTGTGCCCATCACCTGAATCATGGGATCACCTACCAAGGAGGCCACATTTATATTGGGAACTTTACAAATCTAGGTCTGGCAAGGCATTGGGAAGGGTTAATTTTGTTTTCTGGCTTAATGGTAGGAGTGGGGTTATGCCAAGCTGATTCCAGATGATTTTTCTATTGCTTGTTCTTGTGGACTTTCCTTTATGATATTGCTCTTTCATGACAAGATAAAAATTTGTGAAATGTTGAAACTTAGACCTCATACTTTCAGAGTGCATGTCTTTTAATCAGTATCTGGTTAAACCGCTGTGAGCCAAGACCAAATTTGCTATTCTCTCATCTAGACATTGTAAGAAATCTTAATTGCAGTGTTTACTTGATTAATGACAAATTATATGGTTACATAGACCAGAGCTACATTTTATAGATTTCTTGTGCTTTTATTGAGCAAAAGCAAAACTGTTATATCAAAACCTGAGATATTCACATGGTTATATTTTCAATATAAATGCACATGTATATACAAACACACATCATTCCATCTAGTACTGAGTGAACCCAAGAAGGGAAAGTTCCAACATGTACTGAAGGCAAATGCACATGGCCATGTGTAGTGCAAAAAGCATGGAGAGTATGCAAGCCAGTGCTCTTGTGAACAAGCAATTTACATCTGGAAGGTTTGACTCAGTTGTGCTGTCTTTCAAAATCTTACAGGCCTGGATTTTGTTGGCTTACTTCAGGCAGTCAGGGGAGCCATCAGCCTGTGCCTCCTGTGTGGTGGCTGGAGGAGGCAGGCTCTGACTCAGCACACCCTTCCTGTCCTCTGAGCAGCACCAGGGAGATCCAGGAGAAATCCTGCTCCTGACTGAGCACCTGCTGGGATGGGCTGGGATGAATCTGCAAAGGAATCTGCTCTAGAGAGCACTGCTCATGCTGGGAACCAGTTCTTTAAAAATTATGTTCTTCAATCTGAATGAACTCGTCATTCTCAGACCTTACATGTGCTGGTGGTGCCAGTGTAGAAATATGATGATAGGGGTTTATTTTGACACAATCAATAAAGAGAACAGTTACATGGGAAGAGACTGGAAGAGATCAGGGTCACTGCCATACAAACATGCAGCTTCTCTCTCTAGGAGGGGATAACTCAAGTGTTGCCCCCTGCTTACAAGCCTTTAAGATTTTTCACAGCATGGAAAGAAACCAGTGTCTGTAAAACTGGAGGCATTTACCAGGATCCAGCTTCAGTGCCACAACTGAAGAAAAACATAGTTTGCATTATTCAGAGTCTATATTTCATTTTTAAAGCAAACTAAGGGCAAAATTCTCACCTGATATAAACCTGCTCCTTCAGCTTTTATCAAATTCTGTCTGTTTACACCAACAAAGCATCTCTCAAGTATGTAATCTGTTCTTTAGTACCTAATAACAGAAATATAATCTGGCAAGCAGACAGTTTTGACAGCTGCCAGTGTACTTCAGATCCAAAGATGATTCCTTAAGCTTCAGCTCTTCCGTCCTTCTTTAGACTTTTATTAAAAACAGGACCTATTTCCTAGTCTCTCATGTCATACATACTTATTGCAATGTTAGCTCAGTACACTACCCATTTTCTCCAAACATCTGAATTCTGTTCCACAGCTGTAAAGTCCTTTTCCTCAACTCTAATCAGCATTAAAATCCCTTATTCCCAACTGAAGTTCTGACGATTGCAGTGCTGGTCCTCCTGTTTGTATTTAAGTCAAGAAGGTTCACATTTCAGATGAGCCAAATGCAAATCATGCAAAATGCCATGCTCATATTTTTTTTTAAAAAATATGTCCTTTGAGCAGGGTATGCAAGTCAGCAAGGCATTAGAGCTATTCTAGCTTCAATGACTTGGGTGGGTTTTACTATAAAAGCCCCAAGAAAAGGTTGAAGCAGGGGTTCTGGCCACCTGATCACAGCACACAGAGGGTGGCACTCACCGTCTCCTCACTCTCGGTGTGGCTGTGGGCTTGCCCAGAGGAGTGCCCCATGATATTTTTGACATTGTCTTTCTGGGGCAATGTCACTCCCATAAAGGGACAGAAATGTGTGGAGCACGGGGCTGTGTTTCCCAGGTGCTGTCCCTTTGGCACTTGTGAGGGTAAATGGTCTCCAGGCTGCAATGGGCTCGCTCCTGACAAGGGTGACAGTCCGCAACACTGCTGCTCCCGTGTCCCTTTCTCAGCAACACTTGCTTAGGTCTCCCAGGCAAACAGCAGCATTAGTCATGCATGCATCAGCTGGAAGGATCCCACTCCTTGTACACCCTGCTCCCAGTGCCTGCTCCCAGATGGCTTTAGCTGGCAACTATAAAATATGTTCATGCTGTGGCCAGGACTGGCCCTGCATGTGATGAGCCCCACTCACCAGGGAGGCTTGAAAACTGCTTCATTGATCCAAGTTTTCAGGAAGGTTCTTTGTCTTTTTCCTTTGAGCTCACTGCCATTCCTGCATTGAGTGCTGTCCATTCACATTTCCAAGTATGCTTTCTGGACGAAGCAAGCACATCTCTATCTTGACACTTTTGCCTTTGTGTTCTGGAAGTGAGTTTGTAGGTTAGGTGACTTTGTCACTGGAGGCAAAGAAGTAGCATGTGGCATTTGAATTCCTGAGTATTAAAAAAATATTTCCAGATAACAGTCTGCAAAAAAACCACGTAAGGTGAAACTTGCATTTAAGGTTCATCAAATGCCTTGGAATAGCAACCAAAATAGTAAAATCACACAGTGCTCTTAGACAAGTAATGGGTTGGGGCAGGGGGGAATAACTGTACGGGATAAGTATGTTCATTGTATTGAATCCTTTGGAAAAGATTTAGAGGTTGTGGAAAGAAATGACTGTTCAGTTCTGCAAATACAGACACATGAAGCTGTTGCACAGTGCTAAAGTACTTTTAAAGAATTAGAGTTGTTCTTTTATCAGTCATCAAATTTAAGGAAACCACTCTTCATGTGTCATGGGCTGTGCTTGCAACATACTCTGTGATTCATTGCCAAGGACTAAGAAACTTCAGGGATGTTCTCTGAACTTCTCACCTTCCCTAGGACTGACTGCCATGAAAATGCACATTACATGACCCCTGACTAAAGGCTTCTAATATGTGAGTCAAATTGAAGCTTGACCCAGTATTTGATGGGAAAACTTGTGTTTTCCCTGAAACTTTGCTTTATTTTCCTAAAGATTTTAAGTCTTTTAGATTTTTAAAATTAAGCTTATTTTAAACTGATTTACTGAATTACATCCCACAACTCTGTGCCTCTGGCTGTGAATTGAAATAGGCAGCCAGTTGAGGGAATTTCAAACCTTTGTTTTATTCTTCTAAAATACTTGATAACATCATGTGGGTGTCATTGTGATAGTGCAAAACAGTCTCATGGAAGGATTACCCATTTATTTTTTCTTGAGGAAGATTGGTTGATCAAAGCTATCATCTAAATCTTGTAAAACTGTCAGGTGTTGCTCTCCATAACAAAGTAATAAGAGCTATTCACCAGTGATACTAATTAAGAAAATCATTTCTCCCTGGCAGTGGTTTTCCTTTGATGTTCCTGTCAGGCCAGTGCAAACAGGCAAATGCCAAAGAGCTGAAACCTTATTGGTGCTGGTGTGTCACTGGTATCCAATCCTGCAGGTCTGTTTGTCAATAAAGGCATAGGGAATGTTCTGTATAAACTGTAGAAACCCTAATGCGGATTTCCCCTAAAACTCTCTCCTGCAGATCCAATGAAAAATGGGCTCTTTGCTGTTGATCTCTGTATGTATCTTCCTCTTCTCACAGTTTGAGTTCATTTTGCAATATTGTGTTTATTTCCTTTCTTTTTAAACCCTGATAGTGACAAATAGGTCTTAGCAAGCTATTTCTTGTTTTTCTGCATACTCCAGGTATTGCAATACAGTGAAATTACCTTTGTTATAAAACACTCACACATTGTAAATTAGACATAGAATAATATCTATCTAGGCCACCTTGTCTGAGACATCTGGAGGTTTGATGCACATTTTATAGCAGAGAATTCGTGTTGGTTTCCGTGACACAACTCCTGATTATCACCTGAGTGAGTTGGTACCAGACACAGAAAACTCAGAGCAGATCTTGATAGGTCTAAATCCAGGGGATTTGGGGTGTATTAATATATTGCTTGAGATTTATACAGTCTACTTTGAGCCCTTTGGGGGCAGGTCTTATCTGCTCTGTTTCATTTAGACTTTGGTTCTGAAGAATTTCTTTCCCTGGCCAAATGCCATTCAATAACTTGTACTTCCTATGGAGTAAACCACTCTGAGGGCACAGCACAGTGGAGAACCCACGCCTCCCAGCAACCATGGCAGGGCATTTGAATTTTCTCTGCCTCACTTTTTTTTAAATGTGAGGCTTCCCTAATCACTTTAGCAGTTTAAAGATGATGCATGTCTGAGAGCTGATGTTCTGGGGGAGGTCTCTGTTCTACTTTCACTACTTCTGCAATCTGAAGTAAAATGTGAAATGTTAAAACACTTTGCTCTAAGCATTTTCTAAATTTTCTTGCTGAAAGGCACATTTTGCCAGGTGAAAAAAAAAAGAAAAAAAAAGGTAGTCCTTCACTATATTTTTAAAGCATTACATCAAGAAAATCTCCCTAAACTTTTGAAATACTTATTGCTTGTTCCTCTTGGTAGTTTGTTTCCCCCACGCTATCTGCCAAGGCAACCTTTTTCAAACACTGCCACTTGTAAATACATAAGCTACATTAAAGGATAGTACATAGGATGTAAGAGGCTGTTCTTTCTCTTTCCTGCTCCCAGCTCTCATCTGCCTTTGTCACAGCACACAGAATTTGTGGAGTTAATCTGCACAAGTGTTAAATGTCAGGCTGTAAACTAAACACTCCCAGGAATGGGAAGCATCATGAAGGGGTTCATGTGATGAAGAAACATCATTTTCCTGGTAAACTTGAAACAACCCTGTTTTCTTGACTCCCAGTTTCAAAATTATTGCATGTTCTGAGATCACTTTGGCTCCAAGTGATGAATACCATGCCCTGTAATATTTAATAAGCTTTTCACTCGTACATAAAAGAATGCTCTGTAGAATGACGGATGTAGAAAATATCCCAGCTTAATAAAGTTGATTTGTAGGTCAAGGGAATTACTCTAATAATCATCATTGATGATTAAAAGATGTTGAAATGCACAGGATCCTGCACTTCAGCTGTGGCTAGTTTATTTTAAAGTTCCTTGTGCTGAAAGGAGGAAAGCTGTGTCACAGCTGGGTGATTCACACCATCCAATGAGACCTTTGGTACAAAGTATTTTCCTCTTTAGAGACCTGTGTGACCTCTGTGGCTGAGGCTCAGAACTGCTCTCCCAGCTCCCATTCTGAGGCTGACCCCCATGTTGGAAGCTGGGATACCTCAGTGTGATCCTAACCTCTGCCTATTCTGTAATTTGGATAAAGAGCTTTCTTTATTTGTACCACTGCTGTCTTTGCCTAGTCTTTTTCTACAGGAAGTCTGAAGTTTGGCTGCAAAATCTGCCTTTTGTTTTGTGGGGCTCTGCCCTGCAGTGCTGTTTCTTGCTAGGAATGAGGGATATCCTGACTCTACCATCTCCTGTTGCTGGACCGCCTGAAGCAACTGTGTTGCTCCTGCTCTGGGACATCTTCCTCCACCTCCAGCCAGACATGTCCAATCCACAAGAGGGGCTCCTTCTGTAGATTGTCTTCTCCATTTTTAATTCTTCTGACTGTGCACTCCATTCACACTGGTG
Organism: Brachypodius melanocephalos; assembly: GCA_013398615.1. Taxonomy (NCBI): domain Eukaryota; kingdom Metazoa; phylum Chordata; class Aves; order Passeriformes; family Pycnonotidae; genus Brachypodius; species Brachypodius melanocephalos. The sequence goes on from VZSR01000245.1 coordinate 3,470,042, forward strand.
TCTAGCACATTCAAATAAACAAACTACTTAATAGTGAAAAAGCTATGGGCAATAGTTTTACTGGGGGTAGGTGTGTACTTTATCCATGATGACTGCTCTGAAATTAGGATAAGAAATTGGAAGAAGTGGCAAGAGGAAGCTCAAACTGTTTTGGAGATTTCTCAGAAAAACACATGGGGTTTTGAGAGATTTATTTTAGTGTGATGTGATTAGTGTATGCTGGGTGCTTTATGGAGGTGACTCATTCATTGCTTGGGTGCAGGAGGGGTGAAAGAGAAATGAGATGTTGGCTGTATCCTTGCAGAATTGAGTTTTCTTTACTAAACTCTCTGCAGGGTTCTTGTTTTAACTTTTCATAGAAAACCCTTATCTTATCCTCAGTCTAATTATGATGTTACTCACAGAGGAAGATATTTTCCCATCTGAGCAGCCAGCACAGAATAAGGACTACAGCAGACATGAGTAAATAACACAGGAAAGAGAGGTGGAAGGCAAAAGGAACAATAATTAAAATCAGAACTTATAATATATTGCAATTTATGGTTGTTTGGGGTTGTATAAATAATTCCTACCATGCAATCATTTAGATATTATCCTTACAGAAATCTATTTAGTCAGATAAATCAACAGGCACAAGAGTATGGTTCAGGGGTTTTTTTACTCCTGTTAACGCTCCCAAACTAAGTATGCACTAATATTCTTGGTTCTAATTGGCTGTTTGTTTACACAGAGTATTAAGTTCATAAATCTTAATTTAATTTTTGACTATGACAGCAATCAGCTTCTTGCTCACTAAAATTCACCAGGCACAGCAAAGTGTACATGGAGATAGGACTCTCCACGGGGAGAGCACTTCATTTGAATGCTGACTTTGGTGGAGTGAGATTACATGGAACCATTCTAATGGTTCTCCTTCCTCATCAGGGCGGTTCATTGATTCACTTGAAGTTTTGGTGCCAAAAGTAGCATTTTGTTTTCAATATCTTTAAACAGGACTTCTTGCCTGTGCCTTCTGTTGTTCCCCCATCCCAGTGGAGGTTTATTAAGTGAACATCAGGGGCTCAGCTGCCCCCCTTGCCCAGGCTCCAGGTGTGTGGGGTGTGTCCTGCCCAGGTGGAGCTGCTGCCCGAGGATTCTTTCCTGGTACAGGATGCAGGGGGAAGGGATTGAACACCTTCAGTGCTGGAGCCCACTCTGAGCTTGGCAGGCAAAGGTAAGGTAGCCTAAAAAAATGAATATGCTTGATTTTGACTTTTGAAACAAGGCCTTTGGACCTAAAATTTCAGAGTTACAGTGAGTATGAACCCATGATGAGTTTGTCTCTGAGAGTAAAGCTGTAGCAAAGAGTGGGAGAATGGGGGGATGGGTGTGTGAAGAGTCCTTGAGCTGTCTTTATTTGACTTTCGTCAGAAATAATTTATTAAGCCTAATTTGAAAGGCTGCGTGGACAGATCTTGCAGAGGCTGAAATGGAGGGATTGCTTGAGCCAACATATGGAAAATATTTACAGACCTTACACAATGGTGATATATAAGAGTAAACAGAATGTCAGATAAGCCCTGCATTCCTTTATTTTCACTTAAGACTCAGGAAAATATATATGCTCCTTTGCTAGCAGGGAGAGAGGAGGGCATGTTGGAGGGCAAACTGATCTGCAGAAAAATGTGCCTGTTAAGCAAAGTGAAATATCAGCTTTAAAATCCTGAAATAATTCACATGTCACAGTATCTCCACTAAAGTCTGTGCAAAGGCTGATTTTTGTGGACTAGGAGCTTAGGTTACGGCTCAATTTTCTATCCACCTCCATTTAACTTACAATAAGAAGTTAAAATATCACAATTACTTCGATCCTGCTCATGGTGGGGGTCGAGCTGTCTGTGCCAGCTGGGGACGGGGATAAGACAGCCCCTAGGGCAAGCTAAGGCTGTTCTTCCTTTCCTTGGCCTCCAAAGTAGTAGGCAAGGATTTCTCCTGGAAGCACAGTCTGGAGACTGAAGGCAGAGGGTCCCTCAGGGAGCAGCCCTGGAGCAGGGGCAGCCCAGGGGCAGCAGCGCTGAGCAGAGCTCGGTCCCGGATCCCGGAGCCCAAGGCGAGGCTTGGACACCGAGCTGATCTTCCCAGGGCTGAGCTGAGCTGCTTGGGTTTAGGCATGGCTACATTTCCCCGTGGTTTTACACTGTTTCCGTGTTTGTATTGCATAGATCTGTATTTGCCTGCTCCCCAGCTCCTCGGGATTCCCTGGGAGCAGCACGCAGGAACAGCGCTGTGCCCCAGTGCCGAGCACGGCCGGGGCCGAGCAGCCCGGGGTCACCGCTCCGGGGGAGAGGCAGGAGCAGGCTGACAGCTCCACTGGGATGGAGCACAGCCGCTGCTGACCGTGCTGCCAGCCAGCAGCCAGAGCAATTCCCGCAAACGTGGCCTTGGCTTGACACAGTTTAGCTGTAGATTTATTAGTGTTTCTCAAATGGTTTCTCATCCTCTTTAGTAGGATGGACTGGTGACTCCTTTCCTCTCCTTTCCTCTCCTTTCCTCTCCTTTCCTCT
>VZSR01000245.1:3472684-3578591 GCA_013398615.1 Brachypodius melanocephalos
TCCTCTCCTTTCCTCTCCTTTCCGAAATTTAATACATTGCTAGCTAGGTGAGGGGAAAATGCATCTTTGGCCAAGTATGTTACTAAAGTGGAGATCTTAAGAAATGTTAGCTTGTGCAAAATACTGGTGGTTCGAAACAATGACATTTTTAAATGTTGCTGACCTCAGAACTTTCTTTGACTTTTGCTGTTGTTTCTTTTGGATATGCTTAGTTGATTATCTAGGCAACTCTGGTCATTGAATGAGATATCAAGAGAAAAGGTAAGCAGAGGAAAGAAATTAATACAGGCAAATACAAATAACTTTGCTATAGCAACTAAATTTCTTTCATTTTGAAACTTCGAGACTATTTTTATATGTATTGATTCAGTACACGTTTTCATGTTTCTAAGAAGAGCAGGGTTGAGAATACTTACCAATACTGAAATGCTTAGAACTACCTAAGATTTGTTAGTTTTGGCACAGGCTTGCAAAGGCGGTCTAATGTCATCATTTTTGAAAAAGGAGGACAGTGGCAAAGGGTGATTTAAGTGGAGCATAAACTTTGTTAATTTACAGTACGATCTTGCTTTTAATAACAACAGGAGAATTGGTACACAGTGCTGGCAGAAAGCCTGAGGCAAAATCAGATTTAGATGTGGATACAAATTAGGAAGAACAGCCAATGTTTGCCACTGCTGCATTTACTTTTTGTTGCTTAACATTTTCAAGATTACTAAATCTGTATGTTAGGTTGGGTTTTTTGCAATTTTGCTTGTTTTGGTTTTTTTTAAAGGCCAGTCTGTAACTGTGTCTGAGGTACTTTTTATATGGCTGTGGTGTCCTGGTCTGCTCTAAGTTCCACTGACAAACACACACCAGGTCACTTGCTGCTTGGTGCTCACTCTGGGTCCAATAAGAACCAGCTGTGAATGCATCTGAGCTGTCTCTGATACAGTTCCAAGTCTGGAAAAACTAATTCCTCCCTTTCTTTGCAGACAGTGTTGTGCAATGTCCTGAGCTCACTAAATTCTTCTGTTGTTCAACAGCAAGTAACCTAGGTACCATGTCTGCTTTAATGGCAACTGGCTTGTGGAGGCAGTAAATGTTTGGGAGATTTTTGCACCCTAAGCTCTGTTTATACCCACTCACCTTTTTATGCTGATGGAATTACAAGAAATCAGTACAACCATTACATCTTTGCCATACTATTTTGCCAGCTAAGTGGACCTGAAAGACACTGGTTTTTGGCAGAACTCCAAGAATCAGGTCAATTCTGTAGCTGCTGTATACACAAAACCATTGTCAGGGAGTTTCTGTTAGCTGCTTATAAAGTGCTTTGAGGACACATTTTATAGGAAAGATGTCAAACGGTACCATGAACTAAGGCGGCTAATTATGAGACCATATGGAAAATCAAATGATAAAGCAAGAAAAACAACCCAGGCACTTTGGTATGTGGTATTGTAACATTTCCTGGAAGGGGTGAGCTTGGCTAGAAGCTTTCCCTTTCCTCTTCTACCCACTACATCCCTTGGCTCTGTAGTGCTCTTGCAGGTGTTGTTTGTTGCAAAATACATCTAATCCCCAAGGAATCTTGATGGGTTCTCAACATACAATAAGCTATTTGTGCCAACTGATCTCTATTTCTACTTTTGGAGTGAGACGTTTGCTGCCGTTTTTCTTCAGGGGGGTTTTACCATCTGCCTTAATCATTTTAGTGTTTACAGGTCTGCAGTTGTTGACAGCATTAACTGTATTGTTTGTTCGCTTTCCTTGTGCAAGTAGTCTGATGTTACACAGAAACACCATCTCAGCCACTTTCCTATTTTAGTATTCCAGCAAGCAATGTAGTTTTCCTGGGCAGTTTATTTTCTGCAGCTGTACTCCAAGGGTCCAAAATGAGGAAAGATAGAATCAGTTGATGCTATCATCATTAATATTTGTGCTTTATCTACATAAAATACTAATGTTAAGATAAGAAAATGGCCACAAATCTAGTTTACAACAGCACTGTACTTACAACTTGCAATGTTAGCAGCCTGCAGGCTGGTCAATCTTTGTAAGCAAATGGATATTCTAATTTCTCATCTCCTTTCCAGTTAATACAGCTTATATTCAGGGCCAGGATAATCAGCTCCCTGAGTTGGTGGAACTGCCTAGGATTTCCAAGGACTACATGCTCACAGCTCAAGACTAGCTTGGGTTTGGCAAGACTAATTATCAAAGTGAAAAAGAAGTAAGAATCAGCTCCTGGAAGAGCTCCAGTGATCTTAGGGGATGTAGCCCAGTTACAGTTATGATAAAAAGTAGAAAAAACCAAGGACTACAACTGGTGTAGAGGCAAAAGTATTTACAATATGTAGGGGTGACCTGCACAAGGACTTGACAGTTTAGGAAATGACTGCTGAATGTGGGAAAAGGTTCTGTCCATGCAGGATGTTATACTTGGGTTTAGGGTTAACAGAGAAGTGAAGCCTCAGTAAATGCTGACCCAAATCAGAACCTGAATTGTTGTTCCTGGCATGAGCCCATGAGCCCCCAGTTATGGCCCAGAGGAATGAGCTGCCAGGAATCTAAATTTGCACCGCCTACCCTTCCCACTCTTAGGTGCCTTGTTCCACCTGGTGCTTCTAACCCTAGGAGTGCTTCTTTACCTCAACACTAACCCCAGAAGTTGGCTGATCAGGATATAATAATGCCCAGTTATGGTCCAGACAAATACTTTATTAATTTTATGTGGCTGATCTATTATTTTGGTTACCCTTTTGCATTCTGTCCCTGCTTGGAGCTGTGGCTCTTTCCTAACCCTAGGAATGGGCTGAACCTCAACTTGTGGCCAGCAGGCATGACCCAGAGGCCATGGTGAAATCCTTGTACAGCCAACCTCCTGTTCTGGCAGCCCTTTTTCACCCCACAGCAGTCAGAGCTATTCTTTCAAGGTGATGAGCAGACTGGGTGGTGATCATCCAGCCCTCATTACATCATGCTCCTAAGAACAAGTATATTACAAAGAGAAGAGAAGAAATGCCTTTTCTCCAGGCCTATTCTGCCTGGCAGACAGACAGCTTCTCTACTGCTCTGGACTGAGGCTTGCTGTAGCTACCTCCTGACAGAGCCTTCCCCAAAACCTCCCTGTCATGGTCACAGTCTGTGTTCTTTTTGAAAAATGTCCTCTCTGGTGGGACAGTCTGGAATGTCCTCTCTCCAAGCTCACAGTTTCAGAAGGCTGAAAAAGTGTGATATTTCAGGGCTGTTGTTCTGTGTTCAACAACTTCATTTTAAAGGTAGCCTTGAATAAACGATTTCTAACTCAAGCCACTCAGCTGGGGACCAAAGCACTGTCAAGGCCATGGAAACATGCTAACAAATGTTGTGCTGACCAAATGTCTAGTACATTGTGTCACATTTTTGAGAAATGTCACAAGGTAAAATATTCATTCTTTGGCAAGGGGAGGTCTCAGCTAGGAGGTGCCAAAGGAATTCACAGAGCTTTGGAAATCTCTACGTATCCCTTTCTCTAGGGAAAGAGAACTTGAACATGATTTCCTTGACTGTTTACATCTGAAAATGAAAGCTGGAAACCCGACAAGGACACATGAATTTCAACACAGTTTGCTGCCACAATTAGCACTCTGTGGATTATTGATTCTGAAGGTGTTGATCTTGTTCTCAGGGGTTTGCTTTGTAATTTATAGGGTTTGCATTTTATAATCTAATTGGAATTTGCAAGGTTTCTGTGCATGTTTGTTTATAAAAATCAAGGCTGTGTACTGAGTTTTTAGTTCTCTGCTGTGCTAACATAGCTATGAGCAGGGTGAATTCAACAGTCCAGTCACTGTTAACTCAAGGAGAAGGAGGTAACTCTGCTTGACCTTGGATAAAACTACTAAGATCAATTAAGGTAAAGAAGGCTTATTTTTTTCCCCCATGCATTCATATGCATTTTTCTCCTGAGCTTTAAGTTGTGTTTTTTGTCTTTTTTTATTTTAGTTTTTTCTCATTTTTTAAAAAATTTATTTTCTTCCCACAACACTCCTTTGCTTTTTATCCCCATGCCCTGTTGGCTGTGGCATCCAGTTAATGCTACATTTCAGGCCTTCTGATCACATCTTTTCAAAATCTCATGGTTGAGTTCAATATCATGTACTCAGGGTTGCTGGAGCTTTGTGGCACAGGGTTTGCAGCAGAAGCTCAGAGAGAGCAAGCTACTCTGGGTACTTCCCCTGCTTCTCTAGTGGGTTCTGAGTCCCATGTTGAAGTGTATGCTAGGAAAGAGAAGTTACTGTTATTGATTTTGGCTGTCTTAAATTTGGCATGGATTTCTGGTCTCTGATCTGCACAGCAGTTACTATAGGATTAACCAAAGCTCAATGACAGCTACAAACAACTTACTCTTTTTAATCAAATCTCAGGGTTTTATTGAACAGGTCCCCAAGACAAAATTGAAGAGTGCTGATAAAATTACAATAGTTGCCACCATGGACTTCAAACAAACTCTTAATCAACCTGTTATTTCATACCCCCATAATAGAACGAAAAACAAGCTGGGTGCCATTTCTGCTCTGAGGGGTTTCTGTCCACCAAAAAGCTCCAGGCTAGCACACAATATGTAAACTCTGTTTATAACAATCCCTATTTTGTGTCTTTGCTGATTTATATCCTACTTGAGTGAGTAAGGCCTTGTACTAAAACTGATTGGCAGATTGCTGGCTGTCCTTAACCTCTGGTGGTACTGAGGGTGTTGAACCATTAGCAATGCTGGGAAGAAGTACAAGTTAGCCAGGAACTGGTATTTCATCATGTCACTATGGGGGTATGAGCTCACTGATAGCTTGCAATGATGGATCAGGACAGTTGGCCTTGGAGAAAGTCTTGCCTGTTTAAGGACTAACATGAGGAGAGGCAAGATAGCTGTCATGGCTCCAGGCTGTTTCTGTATAAAAGAAACAGACCACTGGACTGTTCTGCCAGCTAGGATGGAAAGTGTGTTTGGTTTATGTCTCATATAAATAATGAAAGTAACAAAAAGACACAAATACCTCATCGCAAATGAAGCGGTGAGGAACAAATTCAAGAGAAAAACAAATAAGTGACCAAAACACATTAAGTCCACTCACTTGGACTTGAGTCTGACCAGTCTGCAATAAAGGCCTTTATTAGCCTCTACACTTGCTGTGCTCTGTTGATTTAAACACCTAGGGTTTTTTCCTTGCTTCTGGCAAAAACAAGGAGTGATGAGGATAACCGTGTTCATGAATGTCCCTCACTGAGGAAAAGAAGAGTGCCAGGACTCCTCTTGTCCACTCCTGTCTCTGCCCAGAAGGCCAGTTGGTGCCTGCTCTGTTAGGAGACACTGGCAGGAGTGTGTTTCCTTGGCAGAAATGCAACCTGTTGTACACACACAGACACACACACACAATAGTACGCAGTGTCCTCTTTCCTCCAGCACTGGAAATGAGCATGATGCTGTTTCCTTGCTCAGACATCCAAGGCTGCCTTCCAGAGAGTGCTGTTCCCCAGTCCCAGCCCCCAGCTCCGTGTACCCCTGGCCAGGCTGGGGGCTGGGCTCCCACAGCTGCAGCCCAGGGCTCTGGCCTCTCGTGAGAGCTCTGTCTCCCAGGGAGCTGCTGAAGCCAAGTCCACATTCAAGCAGTCTAAGTCTTGCCATCTATCAGCCTGTATCCTGGCCAGTGCCTTCTGCTGTCTGTTGCTGTAAAATGCAGAGTTAGTAAATTAGTTTAGCTACTTTATTTAGATCAAATGTAGTTTTATGAGGTCTTGTAGGTATCTGAAGGTTGTTGTCATCTCCTCACAGTCTTTTGTGAAAGTATTTTTTTGGCAATGGTTGACTTTGTGTTTATGAGGATGAATTAATATTTAGGTGATGCTTTTTTAAAAAAAATATATACTTGATCTTTAAATATGTGTTTTTTCTGCCTGTGTGTGGTTCACAAAGGTCAGCCTTATTCAGTCCTGAGGAAAACACCGTGGGCACCTTCTGCTAACATAAACTGCCATTAGCAGAAACATATCAAATATATCAGCAGACAACAGGAGTTTCTTAAGTGCTTAGGAAAGATTATATTATTTAGTGTACATATTTTAGTTATTACTACGTTTCTGACCTTTATTAGATGATTACTTCACACAAGAAAACTCACAGACCAGACGTGCTGCACCAGTGGAGGGTAGGGACAGCTGTATCTTTGCTCTAGAAAAAAATTTATTAAAACTAAAATAGATTGTTTATAAGCATTTGGTTGCAAAAGAACCTACCTGGGTAATTCCTTGGGAGGAATGAATTTTTTGGTCTGCAAAAAGAAACAATCAATTTTCAGATCCCTTGGTCTGGTGCACGATGCACCAGCTGGGTGACGCTGCAGGGTGCCCTCCTGGCTCCGGGTGCCAATGGAGAAAAATCTGAGACAGAGCAGACTACCAAGGTTTGTCTGAAGACATTTTTTCCAGATACCAGGAACTATAATCTTTCCTGGCTTCCTTGAAATGCTGAGTGCTAAAATAAGGATTGTAGATGGAAAAACTGAAGGAGAACACACAAACAACAGATCAAATGGAGTGGAGGCCCAAATTTCACACTTTAGGTTTCCATCAGAAATAGAATTAGATTAGGAAAGATGAAGATAAAGGTTATGATACATTAGGAGAAACAAGAGAAAAATCTGTTGGATATATACTACCCCCAAAGAAAACACACAGCCCTTATAAGCCTCAAAACCAAAATATTTTTTACTGAATACAGTAAGTCAGGTTTTCAGGAGAGAACAAATAATTTTTGAAGTCTGAGGGAAGCAGCAGTTCTGTGATTTGGAAACAGGACCAGCACAGGATGGTGCAGCCTGCTTGCCAGAGACACCCCTTGTAAAGCATGTGCTGCCTGTCTAGAGGTCAGCAGAGGTGTTGGAGCTCCTTGGATAAGTGGGGAGAAGCATCTGGTGCTGTCTTCTCATGCTCTCTTTGGGAATGTGCTGCTCCAAGAGCATGTGAGATGTGTTAGCCCTGAGAGCCCTGCACAGGCTAACTTCTCCCTTCTCTGCTAAACCTCTTGGAGGGTGTGTGTCAAGGTGGATATGTCCATGTTGTAACTATTAATTCTGTGGGATCTGTGCCAGAATGCTGCAGGGGTGCCTCCAGTTGTGTCCCAGAATTTTGAAAAACTTTGAAAAGAAAAAAAAAAAAGTAAAAAACATAACACTACAGTATCTCAGAGGAGCCTGTTCAAGCAAAACTATTCTAACTGGAAATGCACAAGCCATTGAGTCACCTTCTATCCTGACATTCCTCTTCTTTCACTCTTACCACAGCACATTTCCCTGCTATGTCAAGGCACTCTGTCAGCACCTCATTGCAATTAGCTGGGTTCCACTGGGAATGGCTTTTAACGAGGCAGCTTAATCCTGCCTGGCCTCAGGAGTGCAGCTGACAGCGAGGAGTTGTGTGCAAGAGATGCCAAGATACGGAGTTTGCAGGGAAGTGTGAGCATTGTGTAAATAACCCTGTGGATCTGATGTGTATGTTCTGGATACTGATTCATGCTAGAAGTTTAATCTGAAGTGAACAGGAAAAGAGACTTATCAATGGCTTGATTCTGATGCTTGCTGGATGCTCTCAGTTCCCTGTGGAGCTTGAAAAGTTGGTTCCTGTTGCCTGATACCCTGATACAGTTCTCTTCTTTATTCAGTATTCTCCTGTGAGGTATTATTTCATGTTAATTTATGGACATGTTTTTTGTCTGGAATGTTAACTGAAACCCTTTTTTATGAACAAGACATGCATGCATGTTAAACATGGAAGTTGTTACCCACAAAGGCTCTGGGGAATTTTAAACAGAGGAGTCAGGAGAGCAACAGCTGCCCTGGACTAAAGTGCCATTCGGTAGGGACAGACCGTTGTGTATGCAAGGCAGCTGTCTTGGGGAATCTGCTGTTTGCTTAAACTGATTTTTGGGGAAAAAAATAGTTTATTGGGAAAGAGGGTGTTTGTCAGTGTGATACTATCAGACCACACTGAGGAAAAGTTGTGGAAAAAAAAATATGCTTTTTTCCCTTTGTTTTAAGGGGAAGCAAGTTTATTTTCAAAAGCAGAATCAAGTCCTGAAAGCAGGGCTATGCTCCTTGGGACTGTGTGTTTTTCTCACCCCTTGGCTGCATCAAGATGTCCAAAATGTTAAAGGGTTCTTAGTCTGACATTGCTAATGCTAGTAAGAACAGACAGAGTGCAACTCTTCTCTCATTGAAAGCCTCTTTTAGCAGCCCTGTGCAAAGCTCTCTAAAGTCAGTGGAAATGTTCCAGCTAACCTCAGTGGGAACTGAGCCAGGTAAAACATCACATCTGTCCTAATCACCTGTGGATGTGCAATAGAACATGCTTAAACTGTGCAGCACAGTTCAGGAGTTCTTATAATCTGCAACGTCCTTCTTGTAAGTACTGGAACACAATGCAATCCTTTTAAAAAACATAAAAAGACTCCCAAAACTCACCAGCACATGACAACAAAACAACCATACCCACAAACCAAACAAAAACCCTTCAGCAAACAAACATACAACTCCACCACCACCACCAACAAAACAAAACAAAAACCCAACAACAACAAAAAAACAAACAACCACCCAACCAAACCAAAAAATCCCAACTCCAAAACAAAACCCCCAAAATACTGAAGGCAAATCCTGAAGATCTACTTCTGATAAACTCATTTATTGTGTGGAAACTGGAGTCCAAAATAAGTCCAGAGAAGTTCTATGACATTAAATGAAAACAGAATTTCCTGCTGTCATACAGCAGATGAGGAAGCTGTAAGCCACTGTATTTGGGAAGAACAGGTATATGAGCAAATGGATTACAAGTGCTTTATAAACTTGCTCTCTTTAGTGTTCTCAGGCTAAAGCCACCTCTCTGGGCAATAAAGATATATAACTCTTGTGGCCAAGAGAGGTAAAAGGTAACTGGCCTGGTGTTTTACTTCTCCTTCAACTTTCACATTTTAAAACATGATGCCTTGTCCTTTGAAGTTTTTTTTTCAGTTTTTTTTCAACCATCTTGAACATGGTTTCAGACCTGTGGTGCAGAGATCCATTTCCTAACATGTCTGTGATTTGCAGCTGATGAAATCCTTGTCAGAGGGATGTCATCAGTCATCATTAGAGATGTCTGTTTTCTGACTCTTTTGAGGTTATTCTGATGATTATTTATTCAAAATGTATTGCAGCATGACTGACCTAACTTCCATCTATTTAAATTCCTCTAGCAAAGTCAAGCTGAGTATATTTATGGCTAGAGTGGTGCCCTGTGGCCATGCCCACCAGCAGAGAGCAGCAGGGACAGTGCTGTGTGACAGGAGCTGGGGCTGATCTGATCTGCAGCTGCTGTCAGGGGAGCACAGCCTGCACAGGGACTGTGACAGGTACAGGAGACAGAGTGCACACAGGGCAGGGTGTGTGACGCTGCCTCACTGCCCTGCTGCTCTCTGCAGCACCAGGGCCAAGCTCTCCTTCGACTCTGATGAGGGCAAGTTGCTTAAAGACACTACATTAGGTGACATGCCAAGGTGTGCTTCAATGTCTGAGCAAAGAACAGAAATCACAGCTGCTAAAAAGCTTTCAGAGATTAAAAAAAACCCAAAAAAAACAAAACAAAAAACCCCCAAAAACAAACAAACAAACAAAAAAACCAAACAAAAAAACCCCTGCCTCTAAAACAAGGCTTGTTTGGGAATGAAAGATGCATGTAGTGATGAAGCAAGAGGTGACCATGCTGTTCTCCGTGCAGCACTTGATGACAAGTTGCTGAGAGTGATTTCAGCCCTAAGATGTCTGTACAAAAGTTTTTTCAAAGATCCCTGGCCACTTATCTTGGCAAATCCAGTCTTAATCAAGTTATGAGAAGTATTACTTAACCTAAAGATGTCAAAAAATTATTTGTGTAGTTAAACCAAAATGATGGAAAAATAAGTTATGGCAAATAACCATGTTAAATGAGGGTCAGGTTGCTCTCTTAATCAAATAACTTTGCCAAATATTTACTAAAATAGGACAGACTCTTGTAAAAGTATAAATAGTTTGTTAGTTATTTAAATAAAAGATCCTTACAAGCCTTATTTGGTACGATTCTTTGATAGTGTTTATGAGGGGGGTTTAATAGTAGGATTTCCATTGTGATTTTTCACTAGTGAAAAGTATTTTTTTTTCCTGGCAAAGTAGATTTTCCCTATAAAAATCTGATAGAAAATATACTACTTTGTAAATGATGAGATTGTAAACACTCCATACGTGAACTTTGCCACTAAATTAATATTTGATTTAGAAAGAGTGTTGCCATTTCTGGGGTTTGATTAGAAATGTTGTTACCGTTTTGCAATCACCAAGTTCTGAGCCCCTGATAAGCAAACACTTAGATATGCATGGAGGAGGGGGAATGTTCTGGAAGAGAAAGCTTGCAGTCTTTTGCCCAAACATGTTCTTCGTGCATGCTTGTATTTGCAGAACAGAATATGTTCAGAACAGGTAAGACAGTTTTAAAATGTAATATTAGAGAATATATGTAAGATAATGCAACATGAATATTGAGAGTAAATGTGCACATTTTCAGTCTCCCTGATCTTGTGGAGTTGGGAATACCTGTATTCATGTCTTGCTCCATCCTGTTACATACAATTCACAACATTCCTAAAAAAGAACCCCACAGGAAAGAGCTGGAAGATAAAAATTACTCTCAAATAGTTTGGAAGTACCGCGTAAGGAAATTTAAGAACTTTAGGAAGTGAAAAGTAATGTATAATTACATATTAGGCACTTTTTAATATGTGGGAAAGAGCAGAATTATTTGATTCCGTTTTGGTGCCATAGGTGTTAATACCACATGTCCAGTGTAATTACAAATGGGATGAGGATGGGAAAGTGTTGAAAAAACCCAAATGCGAATAGATAAACTAGAAAGTATCCCTGGTGAAAAGATTAGGCAATGACTGCTCACCAGGTTAACCTGAATCATCTTCTTGATTATCCTATGTCTAGTCCATATCAAGTTTTGGCAACCACAGTCCAACTTAGCCAAATGAGGGACCCTTGGGATAGCAAATGTCACATGAAATTGTGTTAGAGAGAGATTAAAACAAAGATTCAGCAATATTTTCAGCCAGTCTGTGCACAAAAAGCAATTTGGCCTGCAGTATTGAAGGCTGAACTCTGGCTGCAGATTTGAAAATAGTATTATGTCCATACGTAATTTTTGCTGCTATTTTTAGTATTCTGATTGTGTAACCTGTAGTTGTGATGGTGAGTGTTTATATGGGTCATATCTTTGGCTTTGGTGCAAGTGGCTGTAAGTTTTGCCAACATTTTCTACTTCTACTTTCTAGTTTTTCTCTTTTTGTCCAGCCTTGCTCAAGGCATCTATTGGAGTTAGATGCATACTGTATTGAGGCACAGTCACAAGTGTAGAAGCATTCATTACTTTCTGGATGTGAAAATGGCCTGCTCTGAAGTGATTTCAACTCCACAGTAAGAGCTGGAGCTATTGGAAATTACCAATTCCAAGAAAGGATTGAGCCTGGTGTTTTCCAGGCAAGGTCAGAAAACCAACCAGAGTCCCAGCTGCCAGAAGCTAGAACCATGAAAAAAGATGGGAGCTGCTCACTTTAACTGACAGAGGCTCCATCCTGACCTCTTCTCTGTCTGCATATCATAAAGAGTAATAAGATACAAAATTATTTTCAGTTGAAGATCAGTTCCATCCATACAACCGTAAAAATGTGGAGTATGCTTCATTCCCTGCAGTCACCCAAGAGGAAAATGAAGCTAGCTAAGAGCTAGACTGCCATCTAACTCCAAACATAATACTCTATAATATTGTTTCAAAAGTCTGGAAGTATTCCAGCTATGTGATCAGATATATTTGAGTCCAAATGATACCTAAGCAAGTGAGTCAATAAAGAGATTAATCATAGATGAAGCAACTAAAGAACATGTCTAATAACTGAAAAAGGACCAGTAGAAAATGGAAACAAAACATAAGGAGTGCAAAACCATAGCAACAGTCAGTGTTGCTGGCTACAATAGGCTTGTGTTAACTAGAAATAGAACCAAGTAATGCAAGGGATTGGAAAATAAAAGATAAAGGCAGTTTCAGTATTTTCTATTGTAAACCATGCCATTTATGGAGTAATACAGCAGAAAGTAGTACAGCTTAAACAAACAGTGTAAAAAAAGGGAATAGATAATTCTGTGAATGAAATGCATTCTACATTTTAAACTGTTCAATTAGAGAAAATTCAAAGTGTTTGCAATTTTTTCCTTAAAAAAGAAAATATTGCTGATGCAAGCAGATTGTGATTCACCTTTCCTGTGAAACATCTGCAAAATAATCAATCATGGTTAAATTGCAGTCTTTAATTGTTTATATGAAAAGCAATTTCAGTATTAAAGCCTCATGAAATATAATGGCAAATGAGATGTCTTTTTCAGCAAAAGAGACACAAGCAATAGTACCAAACTTGTAATACTTGAAAACTTAGGGAAAAAACCAACAAACCTGAAAACAGATGACAGAAAAGAAAGTGAACAGCAAGATTTTGCAGTTCTGTTAATGTGTTTTGAGCGGTTGGGAGTTTGCCAGTACAATATAAAAGTTGGCTCCACTTCAGGAGATTTGAAAGCCTGGATATGCCTTGTACCTGTAAGTATTCTCAAAGAGTTGAGGGTGAGTTTGTGGAAATTCAGCTGGGTGTTGATGCTCAGGCCTGTTATGCCTCAGGCTTTCTGCTTCCAGGTTTCCTAATATGCCTGCAGGTGGATTTCTTGCTATTTTATGTGTACTTTTAATACATACTGGTAGAGATAGTCTCCTTGTGGGCAAGAAATTTGGGTCTGTCTTATGGGCCATCTATTAACAAATCTTAGAGGTTTCTACTCTTTAGCAGGTTTGGTAGAAAAAGTCAAAAGTGGGTTTGTGGATAAGTAAGAGATGTACAGACAGTACAATCATTAAAACCTCCTTACTGCAGGAGATCAGACCAAAACCCAAACCTTCTAGGTAATATGCAAGGAGAAATCTATCAGTTGTTTAAGTGAAGGGTGTGTTGAGTGAAAGAACATGCTGGATGGGGGGAATAAACAGCTGGGACTCATTTGATTGTAACACTCAAAGCACCAGACAGTAATGTCAGGATTTCTGCAAAGCCAAGGAATCCTCAAGAGAAAATGTTCATCTGCTGACTTGAATGGAATAGTGGGAAGAATAGTATCAGCCAAATTACTTTAACTTAGCTTTTGCTCCAGTGAATACTATTTGATGAGGCAAATTCTAGAATTTTCACTATAAACAAATTGATTGCACAGCATCAATTCCTGTCTTGGTGTTCTGCACCCAGTGTTCCTCTGGACACAAATGAAAATATTTGGTGGGGACACAATACGTTTTGAGAAAAGATTCCAGAAACACACAAAAGCAGCATGCTAAAACTAGTGTTATGTCTTTGGAATTGAGACAAAGCTCCCATTTTTTATCTTTCTTTTTCCTTCCTTTTTTTTAAAATAGATAGATATCATTAATACTGGAAAAGTACAGAGATGGGAAAGCCTGAAACAAACAAGAAAAGTTGAGCAACTCTAGTCATGCTAGTGCCCGAGATGCTTCTCGCATGTTCATTTTTATGTGGAATTCCTTGCTTAACAATGCAGACAAAACTGGTTTGCTATCTTTTCAAAGGTGAGGATGGATGGGAAAGTGAGGTGGTTTTAAACCACCTTGGCAGTGTTGTTATTTTATCCAAAAAATCAAACTCTTCATCAACTATTTCTGATCTGAACTTCAGACTTCAGCACCACCACAGCTGCAGCTGTACAACCAGTAAAAGAAAAATTTACAGAAAAATACGATTTCAAAAGCATTGAGCAGAGCAGAGGAGATAAATTTGTATTTTTAAAAGTTGCAAACAAGGAAACCATAGAACTGTGGTCATATATTGTTCTCTATACATGCATAGGGGGGATTCTGATGTGTTCTTTTCAATGACTGTGTGTTAACCATGAATTTGGATTAAATGAGCTTGAAAGTATAGTTTGATACACTTTCTCTTCTAGCAAGGCCTATCAGAAAAAAAAAACATGTCTCTCCCATAGCCTAGCCCCTTCATTCCCCTGTGCTCTCCTCATATTTCAGTACCCCCTGGGCAGTGCTCGTGCAGTGGTGTGATGCTCTGCCCTCTGAGGGGACACAGTGGGATGCTCTGCTGTTTCAGGTAGGTTAAAAGAGCAGCTGTGCCAGTGTGACAGACCCGGGGGGTGGGAGGGCAGAAGGTGTTCTTCTGCAGGAGGGATCCTCTTAAATCAAGAATGTTTCTGGAGGAAAGGGATTTTTGCTGCATCCTTCAGGCATTGCATCTCAAGAGTTTGAAATCTGTAGATTACTGTCACAATCTAGAAAGTAAACATAGTGAAACCTGCAGTTGATCATAGCGTGCATTTCATTTTTCCAAGTGATCCTTTGAGTCATCTGAGGAAACTCACTAAAAGCTGTGTGCTGTATTCTGGCCATAAGGGTCTATGGCATTTCTCTGTAGGACATAGGGATTACCCTGCAATTCCTACCTCATTTAAGCTTTAACTTGAAATGAAACTGTTGTTGGGGCCTACAGACAGCTCAGTCAAATCTATTCTGGAAGAGTCTCAGAGCAAAGAAATTAAGAGATTAGTCACACCAGCTTGCCAGGAGACTTTGCCTTATATGTCATACAGGAATTGCAAAGGGCAACTTTGGAATTATGGAACTGTGCACAGCTATAGAAATCCATGAATAGCAGCAACAGCAGAAGGCACAAGTGAGTCAGTGTTGGGGTTGGTGTTGCCCCACAAAGCCAGGATCTAGTGGCTGAAAGACTCTGTTGCTGCTTTGTATTTCTGATAGAAAATGTACTCTCAGGCAACACTGTTCTGTGATGGCTGGGTCACTGTGTGCTCTAACATGTCTCTACCCTGAATGTCTTGCTCAAAGAAAGGTTTATGCTCAGGAAATCTTTGTTTATGCGTCCTCTTTATTACCTGAGAGGAGGTGGCCTGCACATGGGAGGCTGTACCCTGACAGTGGCCTGAGCTCGGTGATGAGAGATGCAGAGTTTGGACAATGGGCCTGGCTTTTTGCATCTGTGAGATTATGCACAACACTTTTGGAGAGATGAATGTTCTGGGATCCATGTGCTGGTGTTACATATGTGCCCCAGATGGTTAAAGTAGCTTAATCACCATGAGAGGAATGGGGAAGCAGACACAGTTCCTCCCATGGCAGCTGCTGACATGAAGAGGTGGGCAAAATGGGATCCCTGATAAATGCTGGTATCTCCTTTAACGAATTATTATTGGTTTTATTATTATTTTGCTTAGATTGGTAAACACCAAGTACTGAACAAATATTAGATTTTTGTGGGTTTTCCCTACATAGAAACACCCACAATTCTCTCTGTAGTGTAACATCACTTTCCTTCAGGGCAACTGTTGTCAAGAGCAATCAGTATGGTCAAGTATTTTCCATTGCCTCCACCCAGTCAGGAGGTTGTTGAATAAATCTGATTTAGGATTTAACCTGTACTCAGAGGGAAGCAGGATACTGAGTTTGGGTTTTTTTCCTCCTGTCCATTGGTAGCTCAAAGAAACAGACCTGTTAAACTGAGAAAATCTAATTGATTCCAGCTTCAGTAGTGCGCAAAAGGTCTAGAGAACGAAAAGTCTGCCTCTTTGATTTTTCTCTGTGAGACAGTAGATATGAATATTTTCATTTAGAATTTAATTTTTTGAGTGCTGATGAATATAAAAATCAATTATACTCAGGTAAATTAAACTCTTCCTTATGAGGACCTTTTGATAAATCAGGGTTTTTTTCCCTCTGGAAATGAAAACTTCCTACTGAGACACTGGCCAACATTTCTCACTTCCAGGTTTTGGACTAGGGACTTGAGCTACCCCTAATCTTATCAAATATCTATTTGACAGAATGCATCCTCAAAGGAAATTAAGGAAATTTAACCGAAGTAATCTATTACAAACCTACACTGATTACAGGATAAATTTTCAATGCTAAAGAAAATCAGCCCTGAGGTTTTGCAGCAATTCACTGGGAATCTTAGTATGATACAAACAGATTTGGGTTAAAAGCCAGACATATAACAGCTGTGTTGTTGGCAAACTAGGAATCTTATTCTAAATATTTTAAGCCAAAAGAAGTATTTTTAAAAATCTGCTGTGCTTCAAAATTGTATCATTGTGAGCAATTTAATTATCTTTAGGGGAATAGGGACTATTTAAGTGTTTCTGGATCTTGTCCTTAACTGGTGACATGTTTCTATTCCTAATTCAGGAAGAAAAAAATTAAGAAACCCTTGCATTTTAGAGATTATAATTAAAGTTACTAGCGTCACTTACAAAAGTAACTCTTTAAAACACAACATCCCCCTACATCTGTCAAAAAACAGAGAGGATTTAAATTCTAACTTTGGCAGAACCAACAGATCTAGGTATTTCTGATGATTTTTTAAATTAGTAAAGCACATGCGGAGTGGTGTGTGGAGGAGCTTGGATGTCCCTTCCCACCCTTTCCCACCTCCCCAGGGCAGGAGGAGCTCTGTCAGTCCGAGTCCAAGGTGGTGACTCCTGTGCCAGGTCTCAGGGAAGCAGCAGAGAGGCAGATGTGAGCTATAGGGGTCAGTGAGTTGTGTTTTCTTACAGCAAATGGGTCACTCTGTGAGAAAAAAACCAAAAGAATGTTAATTATTCATCAGGGACTCGGTGCTGAACTCTGTTCATCATGGACTCATCAGCCCTGAAAAGAGATGACATTTACCAGTAACCTGCTGGGTGGCACAGAGCAGTGGAACCCCCAGACTGGGAAGAAATGATCACACCTTGATCCTACTTCAGTCATGAAGAGCTGCTCTGTGTTCTAGCTTGAGGAAAGTCATCTCTGCTTGGTGAGGCAGAAATGAGGAGGGCCGCTAATGCATGCTTGCTTGGATATGAAATGAGATGAAATTTGAGGAGAAGGATTTGGAAGGTCTGGTCTTCCATGAATAGCAGGCATATGGATTCTGCCACCAATACCATAGGAACCCCCTTTACAGGGAATTTTGTAGGGTTGAACACTTCTATTCTGCCTTCTGTACTAGCTAAACTTAAAAGAATTGGCAACTTTGTTTGTAAAATTTATTCAAAACCATCCAACTATCCCTCTCTCTCTTCCTGAGTTCCCAAGGGTGGAGATAACACTGCCTTAAGCAGGCAGTGTGAAAATTCTTATCACTGTTATACTCAAGCTTTCATGCAAAAAGTGAACCAAATGTCTTGGACTGGAGGAGTGGACACGTGTTCCTACATTTCCACTGACAAACGTGGCTGTTCATGATTTGGTGAAGCAATTCAGCCCAATTCTTTTAGAGGCAGGGGATTTGCAAATATTTTCTGAATTTAGCATGTGGGATCCTCTATGGAGTCTCTTGTTGCTTAATGCACTCCATTTCCACAGTGCCCTTGAGTGTTCAGAGAAGGCAGGTATCTTGCCAGGGTCAGTGGGGCTGTCCTAACCCAGGACTCGAGGGCTGGGCAGCCTGTCCTGAAGCAACATCTCCAGATGTTCAGAAACATTTGGGGTCCTTGGTGCCAGAGCTTGAGAACAAGGCAGCCCCTTGTAGATCTCAAAAGTAAACCCAGCTCCTCTTTCATTGCTCATAGCAGACACCTGATTAGAAAGCAAGCAGCTTGGAAATATTTGGAGTGTAGAGAAGCTGGGATAGGAGTTAGAAGAGAAGGACCAGGGCAGGCTGACTTTTGTGAGTCACGTTCAGTTGGAACCCTGCTCTCGTCTGTTCTGCTGCTGCCCTGTGATGTACAGGAGATCTGACAATAGTCACTGCCTATAGGTGCAGTATGGTGTCCTGACCTACTCTAAAACACTTGATTTCAGCTGAGCCCCGCTCTGCCGCCTCGGCAGGAGGCTTGCTTCAATGCCTGCCTTATTTTCCTTTCACAGACTAACTCTTTAGTGGAATAATTACTGTACAAACTCCAAAGCCCAGCAAGCTGCTCTGCATTCCAGTTTCACAGGAAGTAAATTCCGAGCTTGCCAAGTCTCCTCACTCATCTGCGGCTGCTCCGTATCCCAGATCCCTCAGTCTGTTAGCAGGGGGTTGCGTAATAGGCACACGCAGGGTCTGTGGCTTTTTATATAGAAAACCAGAAATGAATGAGTGTGATGTGGCAGGAAGCAGCTTGTATGAAAGGCCCAAGTGGAGACTGAGAGATGACAGTAATATGTTTTCAATACTAAGTTAAAGCAACACAATACTTACTTGAGCAGCAACTCTAAAGTCCCTGAGGCTGGTTAAAAAAGGTATAAATGAAGTAAACCTCAAAAATTTCATGGTCAATTTATTTGACAGCATGAGCTTAAATTACCCTAATAGCTGGTTTAAAAACTGTTCTATTAAGAGAGAGACAGAAGTATTTCTTTTTGGAAACATGATGATAAAGGCAATAGGATTACAGTAGTAACAGCCTGCTGCAAGAGGAGCAGTTAAGGTTTGAACCACTACGTTGGGAGTGCAGCTGCTGGCCCTGGGGCTGTGCTTTCCAGCTTCAGCTCAAGCTTTGTCAGTGTGTTTGTCTCCAGCCCATGCACCTCTGCATTGTGGTCTTGCTTCCAGCTCTGCCTCCTTTTGCACTGACTGGAGCCTCTGCACAGACCCTGGAGCTGATTTATACCCCTTCAGGGATGCTGATGTGCCGGCACCCAGCTCCCTCTGCCCTGGTCACACATGGCAGCACTGTGGTCTGTGTGTGAGGGGCTGGTTGCTTCTTGGGATGAGCTCAGGCTTTTGTTTAACAAATTTCCTGTTGTTGGGACCAGAGCAGGGGCAACTGTTTATTCAGTGTTCTTCCTATAGTGTGTTACCAGGCTTTGGGGTTCTTGCTGAAAGTCTGAACCTTGCTGATGTTTGCTGAGAATTATTTTGTGTGGTGATATTTGGAGAGCTTCAGAGTTCAGTAGTTATAATGCAGATATGTTAGACTTGAACAAAAAGAACTCTTAAGCAAAACACTATCTCAGCTTCCCTCAAGAAGAGGAGAGATGATACAAGGAGGAAACTTTCAGTTTTGCTCTGTAGCAGGTGTCAAATTTGGGGGGGATCCTTGATCTCTGACGGGTAGGATTGGGACAATTTTGATCTACTGTAACAGAATGCAAAATGACATGCATCTAGCATAATCGACCTGGGGGGAGGAAAAAAATCAAGCAGAACAGGTTAGGCTCCTACTTGCAGCCCTGGTGCATGGAGGCTGGCATGGGTGTTGAGGAGCAGGCTGTGCTGTACTAGAGCCTGGTGTTGTGTGAGTATTCTCTTCCCTCCTTCCCTTGACCTGTCTGGACCAAAATGTCTTTCCCCCACGAGGCAAGACCTTCCCTGGCAGAGCCTACCTGAGCTTTGGGAAGTCCATGCTTACCTGCCAAGGTTGTTCTCATGGATCATAGACAGGCCAACCCAACCCCACCTTAATCAGGACCTGCAGCTCCAGGAGCACAGCAGTGTCTGAGCTTACCTGTTTGGAAATGACTGGAAATGGAAATGCCGTGTAAAAGCAAACCTATGTTTTGAAAAGAATATGTAGTAAAATCTTGCTAAATATCAGCAAATATTTTCAGGTGGTTTTTGGTCCTTTCAAAATAGTAACTAGAATTAAGAAGGAGGAGTGGAAATATTGTGCCTACCATGTAGAATTAGAATTGAAACAGAGAAAAGCTGGAGAGGAATTGGTAATAATTAATTTACCAGGATGCTACTGCTCTCATTCAGTGTACTCCAGTAAAAAGTAAATGAAAGTCCAGATTATATCTGAGCACATGAAGAAAAAAGCAGTTCCTGTGTATCTCAGAGAAGAATGAATTTCTTATTGCTGTGGTTCCCAATGGTTCCCCAGTTTACTCAGAGATGGTCATTGTCAGTACATTCTTTAAGCATGAACTAAACTCGTTTTGTTTTGAAATTACGTACTTCGATCATCATCAACACCCTAAGCAAGACACTCTGTAAACTTTTCTCATATTACAATTTCATAATGACAAAACCATATATACTAAAATACATATATATAAAATTTAGAAAGTCATCTTTTGGGGGTAAATTCTCTGGTTCCTCTGAAAGGATTGCTAACCTAACACTGCAGAATTCTGGTGCCTCAAACAGTGCCCCATCTGAGCAATCACTTTAAAAGTATAGCTCTCTGGGGATGAGAAGAACTATCTTACCTCTACCATTGTTTGTTATTATGAAAGCTAATGGAAAAATCAGATTTGGAAAAGATATTATGCAGATTCTCAGCTACTAGAAATCCAGCAATTGTAGAAAGAATTTTATTCTTTCAGCTACAGGTATCCTGTTTCTTTCCTTGTGCTTCACAGTGTCCTCTCTTTGTACAGAGGCAATGGAATTTGTTTGAAAATCCAAGCAGGGCCTTGGTCCTTTGTACTGGCCTGACTGGGCAGGTACAGCCAACACTTACATAGGCTGCTGATCATTTTTAGATCTGGTTTTAGAATCATGTGTAGAGCATTTAACAGAAGGAAATTTTAAAAAATATAAAATGTATCTTTTCTAATTTTATAATTATTTTTGGTTTATATTTTTTAAAAGCTATAAATGAAAATGTTTCCTAGTATGCTTAAGTGCTCTGTATTGCATTAGTTCATATTCCCGTAGTTCAGATTGCTTGCACTTGCATGTGTGCATTCATCCCCATGGTGGATGACCTTTTTCTGTGCAGCTGAAGTTTTTGGGAAACTGGAACTTAACCATATAGAAAAGGGAGAATGTGCACTTTATCACTGCAAATGTCACCTGTGAAGGAAGTAAACACATTTAACGCTTTAAGAGAAAGGCTTCTCTCATAGAGTCCTCTTAAATGGAACATTTAACTGGCTTCTTCATTGTATGATTCAGAAACTAGGAAGGACGAGAAAATACTTCTTTTAAAATTGTGACTAGACTTAAGTATTTTATGACCCCTTTATCTCTTCCTCCCAAATGATATGTGCATGTGCATCAATTTTTTTGAAAAGACAACTATAAGAAAGCAGTATTTTCAGTGTAACTTGATTAGGAAGTCAGTTGCTGTGTGTCTAGAGCACCAGAGAAAGATCTGTGTGCCAGTTTGTCTTTGTAGTCAATAATCTTTTGCAGGAATACGCTCATGTATTCACAGACTGCTTATGTACCTCTGGCATGGACTTTAAACCAGGACATCTTATAACCTGTTTCACAACCATCCTTGTCTCCTATATGTGTTTCTTGCCAGCTGTAATTAATGGACTGAGTTTTATAGCAATGCATGAGCATGTTCTCTGTAAATGTCCTAATTCTTGCAAAAGTTGTTACCCAAGCCTCACTGTGGAGGGTATTTTTGTATGAAATCCTAGCATATGTGGGTACCTTCAGCATGCTGTCGAGATGGCTGCTGGAAACTTATCTTTAAAGCTTTATTGCAAGTCAGACTATTCTGAAACTTGGCATGCAGCATTTGGAGTGGGTGCAGTTCTTTTCGTTAAATCCGGGTCTGTCTCCTGCTCTCTTTTCATAGTCCAGGTTCCCTAGGGTACCTAATTGCAAATCTGTCTTGCCAAGTGCTTGGCAACTAGAGCTTCCCCCACAGTGGAGTCTATCTCTAAAGCAGATAATGTCCATTGGAAGAACCTGACATTTTAAACTAGAAAAGGGCAAAGAGTTTTGAAGAATAATTTAGAGATTAAACTCAAGTAACACAGTTATTTATAGACATTGTGGATAAGACAATTTTAAATGTCATTGGTTGAAAAGAATGTCTTGTAACAAAATCTGTATTTTTTCCTTTCTCTTGCAATTTTTGTCTTTGGACACTATTGCTTTATTGTGACATTTTAGGATATTTGGGTGAATGATAATATTGTGAAAATGTTTCCTACTTATGTATCACACAAATATATCTATATATAATCAAGAAATTTATGTGTTTTATTTGAATCAACTAGATAGTTGGAGTTTGAGAAGTACTTTTATGGCTTTGTGTATGTTACAGAAATCTGGCATCTGGGTCAGTGCTTGCAGAGTGTGCATACCAAGGAGCAGATATCAGCAGAGCAGAGGTACAGCGGAATTAAGGGCCTGGGCTTGCTGTGAGTCAGTGCTGTAAACCAGCAATCCTGCAGAGTCAGCACAGGCCCCACCAGCAGAAACCTAAACATCTGGCTAACTTTAGGCTTGTGCTTGAGCTTCTTTGACGTGAGCTGCTAGAGGGAGGGGGGGTGGGTTTGCTTTTAATCTCCGTTCCAAGAGCTTTGCTTCACAAGGTTACGCTTAGGAAGTACTTTGCCAGCAGCATGGAGTTTTTTTCTTAGCTTCAGCCTGCCTTCACATGGTGGGGCAAGAGGCAGGCATACAAGTCCCCAGGTTTCTCCCTTCCTTTTCTCTCTCTCCATATGCAAGCTTTGCAGAGTGGAGAGCCAGCCTAAAAGAGAGCTGTAGCTTGTTCATGTAAATATCCCAGCTGGAGCATCAAGGGATGCAGAGGTGCTGGGTGCACACCTGCCTCAGTGTACAAATACTACAAAATGTGTAATGTTGAGATTTCTCTTTTGGCTGGGGTGGTGTGCTCAGTAATACCTCAGTGCATGGGCTGACCAGTATTTGTGCAATTATCTGAGGCACTCTGGCTGTAAACATTTGCAATGAGCTTGTTCCTTTACTCCCCCAAGATATGAAAACAAATTTCTCTTCCTTTTGGATTGAATTCCATTCCCATTTCATTTTATTGCTGCTCTTCCTCTGTGTTTCATTCTCACATGTTTTCATCTGCTTTTTGCCTCTCAAGACTTTCTGTATTTATACTAATTATTAGCTGCAATAGTTGGTATACATATATTCTCTCTATATATTAATTTATAATAAAGTTCTGCATTAAAATTTCAGTTGTCCTAGTTCTACTGGTAATATGGTCAAAGAGAACATTTGAGAACCAAGAGAACAAGAACAACCATGGCTGAAAATGCTTGGGGGAAATTATGTGCTTGCCATGACACTGATGTTCTATCTGAAAAGCTACCAGAAAAATAGCACTAGACAATAGTCTGTCAGCCTTTCAGTTGTGCTCTGTTCCCCCAGACAGTAGAAAATGTTGCTTTGATCCATCCAAATAAAGGACCTCGGCTTGGAGGCCTCTTCTGACTCTTTGGTCACCAGAGAGTTCAGTAAAGTTCTTAAAGATCCCTGCTGTGCTTAGGTCTGATACGTGTAATTACACATTATAAACATGACAAACTCATTTTTGGGAAGAAGAATGTAGAAGTCAAAGGAAGAGAGTGGGAGGGAAACACCTTTTACTACTAGAAAGACTTAATTATGAACTGAGGGAAATAAAGCTTGACAACAAATGCTGTTTCTGTTAACAGACCAAGAGGATGATCTCCCTCCATCCAAGGGGGAGGATGTTAATGACTCATTACAGTTAGTTTGATGGGAATTGGAATTTATTGTGGTATCTGGTAGCATCTATCTTTCAGTTCTTCATCTGTTTTGATAAGCAAAAAATCCTGTGCTGCTGTATCCAACTTCATTCCTCCTGATAAATAAGCTGCATATCTTTATAAACCATCAATTACCCTCTGTTTGTCAGTTTTATAAACTGGAAAAGATTAGTGGGAAGAGAAAGGGAGGGTTGTGCTGTGTGCAGAGCCCGATGGTGTCAGGGAGACAGTTGAGGGCTCCTGCTGAGCAGGGAGAAGGGAAAGTGGACAGGGCACACCCCAGCAGGGCACTTCCCTGCTGCTGCCTCCAGACCTGCAGCTCCTGCCCAAACCCTGCATGGCCCGAGCGTGACGGGACACCCGTGCACGGCCCTGCCCTGTGCTGCGGGGCTGGGGAGCTGATTGCCTGGGCCAGGGCTGCTGTTCAAGGATGGTACCTTCTGCCCCACATGTAGCCACCACCTTGCAGCCTGCTGTGGGCAGAGCTCCTCCTGCATCCACAGCTCCCTTGCTCACTCATATGCGTTGCTTTTTTGACTGTGCCAGCTGCAGTACTTTTGGGACCATTGATTCCCCTGCCACAAACACTGAAACTAGCAGAGGCAGGTGTATTTCTTGTGCTACCTGAATTTTACTTTTAATCTCTTATTGAATGTGATCCTAGTTTTTACAGAAGCCTGTCTCATCCCTCCCAGTAAATTCACAAGGAGCTTTTTGCACTGGAAGATAGAAAATAGACCTGCTGGGATTAATCCAGACTACATGCAGTTGGGTGAATTGCAGCAATGTATTTCTCCTCTGGATCTGTTGAGACTTCTTTGAACATTTCAAATTAGCATTTCACTCAGGCTGATTCTAGTGATAGGGGATGAGTGACATTAATATTTGAAAATTCTGTAGTAAATCTAATTTTCAGGTTTGCATGCCAAATCTTAGCATGTACTGAGGCACTTCAAGCTGACATATAGATCTTGTAGTTACAATTTAAATATGTGGCTTGTCTCAGCATTTCATGCCCCTGATATACAAATGTTACAGGGTTAAAACCAGTGCATTTTAAGCAGGATGATATGGTTCTTTTGAATAATTAGTACCTTATAGACCAAAACAATACTGTCTCAAAAACTGTGATTATGGTCTGTCACCACATGAAAAACAATTAGGCTGGTAATTTTAATATTTTACCTCAAATCTTCCTTTGAGGCCATGGGCAGAGTGATGCACGTCCAGATTATGCTCTGATCTCCAGGTATCAGTATGTATTCCTAAAGGGGCTGTGACAGCAGGAGCTCAGTTCTTCAGCAGCCATCAGCTGAAGTGGCTCAGTAATGTCCTACCATATTCATTAGGTTCCAAAACGGCTGGAAACAGGAGGCCTTGATTAATCAGTTTTAGGTGCTCTAAGAAAGTTGTAGGTGATCAATCTCCACGGAAAATACTTCAGGGAAAAGCCCAACATTAAGTCTCCATTTTAAGCCCTGAAATACATCAAGGGGATGCAGTTCTGGAGCACTGCTGGTCCAGTATATTTGTATCCTTGTCCAAAGTAATTTACCATGGATTTTACAGTCCTCTTTTTGCTGTCATGATAGAGGACTTACCACATGTAAGTCATCATGTAGCAAATTAATAAAAGCATTGATTTTTAGCAAACAAAAAGCTGAGCTAACAGGAGGTATTTAAAACAGACCTTTCTCCTCTCCCAGCATGGGTTGCCTGTAAGTGAATATTTCAGAATACTGTGAGTTTTACAAAGACAGCTGGGGTAAATACCTATAAATTCAAACTGCACACTGTTTTTTCATTAAGCAACTGCAATGAACGTGACTCAAGTTACAGAGTTACAGAACTAGTTGCAAGCAGATCTGCAATGGAAAACAGATGCCAGATTGTGAAGGATCCCAGCAGGCAATCACTGCTTGGCTGTGGGCTGCATGCAGGACAATTCTGTGTCCTGATGAATTGTCCATAGTAAACTACCACAGTTTAATCCATTAAAAGTGCTAAAAGAACAAAAAGATCCTCAGTATGTCTGAGTTCAAGAAGCCTTTGGACAATGCTCTCAGGCACATGGTGTGACTCTTGGGAGGATCAGGAGTTGGTGGTCCTGATGGGGCCCTTGCAGCTCAGGACATTCTGTGATTCTGTGTGTCTTCTCTGCTGCAGCAAGTGAGCCATTGTAATCCCCTCACGAGTAGCTAACACAGCCCAAGGGAGGGGCTGGCTATCACAAGCTGGAGTAGCTTCTGGGAGTTTTGAAAGCAAGTTTGAAAAAATTTTATAGCTGAATATCAATCTGGTGAAGCAAAAAGTTGTGGAGTTGTTTATAGAACAAGAAAAAGAGGGTTGTAGGATTTTGTGTCCTCTGAGATCCATGCTACTGCCTCATCTCAGTAGTCTCCTCCTGACAGGTGTGTATACTCACGTAGTAGAAATTTCAGCAGTTCTCTTTGAAACTGGCATTCTCAAATCTGACAAGACAAGACTGCAGACAAGAAAACTGAAATGCTACAGAGAACTCTAGAATTTGTTACCTACACTGCCAAGTCCAGCTGGGGGGTGTTGATAAGGAAACAGCTCTTTGGAACAAGCAGACAGAAGAACAAGAGCAGGGCTCAAGAGGACTCCCAGGACACTTGGAAATAATTGGTACTTTTCACATAACAAACAGTAACACCTAAAGTAGCAAAAGAATAATTAAAGACAAATACCTTATTGCAACAGAGCCTGTCTGATCCTCTGGTAGGATTTTTTGGGGCAGATGGTGAGAAAAAACAGGAATGGGCAGTACAAGGGAGGTTTTATCAATGAGCTGCCTGCTGCTACACATGATCAGTGGCATTCATTATATCAATCATTTAAGCTTTCTTCATAAGATCCTGATTTTCTTTTAAAATGTCAGGTGTTAGGCTACATCCCTATCTTGTCACATCAAGATGTAAAACTAATTATGCATTATTTGTTACAATTAGTTTGTTTATGCCATATAAAATTCATGGATCAAATGAATACCTTAGGCAAAACATTCTTAGCACTAGAATTTTTGAAACAAAAGTTTAATTAGGTCTTAGATTAAAATCTGACTCTTCTGAAAACTATGGAAGAACTTTATGCAAGAAACCAAATAACATGTAACAAAACCACTCTCTTCCCTGCCATATCCCCATAGGAAGATGTGAGTTTTTCCATAAATGGAATAAACAATACTCTGGGGATACTCTGGAATGCATAGAGTGGTTAGTTTTTAACATGATACAATAAACCATTGTATAGGGATAACATTCTAGCAGTCAGTGGAGATGAAAGCAGAAAGGATCGAGTCATGGGAGAGGCATAATTAAGCACACAACAGGCATATTTAAAAACCCTTGGTTATCTAGGTTATGCTGAGGGAAAATATCCAATTTACTGGACCCTCAGCTCAGCAGTACCAGAATTTTTTTGTTACCAGGGTAACAAAACTCTATATGCTGGCCTTTGTAAGTGTATGATCAAAGGGACTATCCAATTTCCACCCACTGTGTGCAGTCTGCCAATTTAAATATTTACTACCCCTTGAACTGGCCAGCCAGGAACACAGCAGCAGAGAGGGGTGTGAACCACGTATGTACTGCCACTGACCTGGGACATGTCCTGTTTTCTGGATAAGCTACAAGAGAACTCTGAAGTGAACATGCTGTGGCTGCAGTAGTAGAATAATTTACTATGTGCTCTAAAAAGACAAACATCAGAAACACCCAACCCAACCGAAAAAAACATTGGCAATTGTGCTGCAGTAAGAACACTGCTTCAGTAATGTCTCAAGAGAACTGTCCTTGCTATCAGCCTACCACTGGAGCTGCATAGTTTCATTATAGACTCGCAATTCATAAAGCATTAATTTCCTCTAAAATGCTGTTGTTCTATTAAGTGATCTGAATGGTTAGTCATTTTCTCTATACAGCCAAGCTGTCTTTTAAATGTGGTGCAAAACTGACCAAACAAGAGAAAACTGGCTTGTTGGTTTTTTTTCTTTTACTTCTGTTGCCTTGTGTGGTCTGCCTTAATGAGGCAGAAAAAGTTCAGGTGTCCCCTGCTAAATGCAAACACTTTGTTTGTATCACCTCATTCAGAACATACCTCTTCATCACCAACAAATATATGAGGCAAGCTTTAAAGAATTTTTCTTTGTTTGTATTTTGCTCACTAGTAGAAGGTAATGGCCAGAAAGGTGCCAGGAAAATAATTATAAATATGTATTTGTTACCTTTTCAACTAGGATGAACATAATAAACACATCAGTTTCCTCACTTAGTCTGGTTTAGTACTGACAATATGCTAGTCTTCCCTGTGCTACATACACAGACATATTTAGATTTGCTCCTAGCATTCTGTTCCCAGAATTCCAGGTATCAGTTTCTATTAATGTCTCCAAGTCCATGCATCTTTTTGCTGCCGTTTTTGGTTTCTGCCCAGTTTGTTACTAACCTTGTCATGAAGGGTGTCCAGAACTTAACACTAACCCAGCTGTGGCCTCACAACCACTGAACATTTGTTGAAGCAATGTAATTTCTGTGCAGAATTTTTCTAATTGCAGCTCTCATGGTACAAGATTCATGTTCAGTTTATAAATATCTCAAATCATGTATTTAAACTTTAAAGGAATCTTAGTATTTGGCTCATACCTATGGTTTTTAGAGATTCTTAGAAACACAGCAGAGAGAAGCAGAAAATCCAGTGGCAACCACTGCTTAGCCCTAGTTTTTTTCTTGCCCTTTTTTTTTTTTTTTTTTTTAAATATATTTTAAATTTTTTATCTCAGTGAGAGCCCATTGCATTTAACATCTTACTTCTGGCTTTCTTCTTCTGTAGAGTGCAGCAAAAAGTACTTCCTTAGCAGATGCTAGTTCAAACACACTTTTCTTCTTACTTTATCTTTCCCCTTGAAAAAAAATTCTGCACATTTTAAATAGTTGTCTGGAAGAAGGAATACCCATGTGTTCTTCCAGCTTGTTATGGAATACACGGAGCTTATTCCTTACAAATTTTATTTACTCATAATGTTTTGGTAAAAATACCACTAGCACTGATTTTTCCTTTTTGGCTGTTAAATGAATGCAGAGGTTAATTGTGGGGCTGATGGAAGGAGCTGCTGAAGGCTGTTAGCAGGGAAGCTGAAGAGCTGAGGTGGCTTAGAAAGCTCACAATAGATAGCTGACATATTTTTGCTTGTTGTCAGCTGATCCTCTCATAAGATCATAGCCAGCACGAGTGAATGTAGGAGGAAACAATACATTTGCAGACACTGGCAGACAGCACTGCTTGCCAAATTTGGCCACAGTTCCTTTAGATAAATAATTTCTCAGTGACGTTCTGTGTTGAAATTATATAAACAGCAAAAATTAAAAGACCTGGGCCCCAGAGTCTTGAGGGTTTCAAAATTTTCTGCAATCAATATTCTGACATCTGCAAATATTTTTCGCTAACAGCTGATGCCAGAAACAGAGCAACATTACCATTATTTGCTATGTATTCAAGGTTTTGAAAATATTGAAATCTTGTCTCTTCAGCCCCAGCGCTGGTCCGGATTGTTGCACTATCATAACCATCAGCTCATATGAGAAGGCTTTTACAAGAGTTATCAAAGCAGCAATCTTTACTCAGAATGGCCCAGATCCTCTTACAGCAACTCCATCAGCATCTCAAGAAATGTACATGCAAAAATGCTGTATTATGCTTCAGTCTCCAGAATTATTAAGGAGTTTAGAGAAAGTTCTGTTGAACATGATGTAGGTTACTTTCCACATTGAAGGTATGGGATTTTCCTCCTTAGGACCACACAAAGCTAGCTAACTCTGTGGTAAGAGTTCCTTGATGATTAAGATAGTTCCACTGTAACAGCCATACAAACTAGAGCTATCCAAAAAGTGTCTTCTATCACTGAGGTATTTATGCAGGAAACCAACATGCAAGACTCCCTGAACAGAAACATCCCACAGGAAAACCTTATCTGACTTTTATAGACGCATCTCTAGACAAGCTTCTGAAGTTATAAAACCAAATCATTTATTGAACAGGTATTTTTTAAGAAATCAAGTTTCCATAACACCAATCAAATCTATGCCTTGCACCCAAGACATCTTGAAGGCAGCAGCTGTGGAATATTGACACTTACCCATGGCACTGAGGAAACATGGGCTATGCAAAATGAGTGGCTGCATTTATTACTATTGCCTAAGAAGGAAAGGCCAGACAGGAACAAAAATGCATTTTTAAAAGTTATATTTTTCTTTTGATGATATAATCTCCAGCACCTGGCCTTTCCTCTAGCAACATTCCCAAAACAGTACCGTTCTCTGAAAATAGTCTGAACAAAATGAATACACTTTGTTCCATTTTCAGTCCCCCATGTACTAAATAGGAACAAAGCAGAGAGATGCAAATACAGAAAAAAATCTCTTAAACACTTTCTTATTTCAGTCTTACCTTAAGGCAAACTTGTAAACTTTAAGGGAATATCTCGAGAATTAAGCATACAGCTTATGAAAATCTTTCTTCTTTGTTGTTTTTGATCAAAGTTAACTTTTTTAGAGAACAGGTATGCACAGCAATAACCTCTCAGAAGTTAATAATCCTCTTAGGATAAGACCATGTTAGTGATGTTTATGTAACTTTTGCATCTGCAAGTATTTCTTAAACTGACATTTGCAGTCTAACTGTACAAGGCTGCACAAAATTTCAGTAGTTCAGAGCACAGTGTGATGTTATTTCAATGAGTGTAAATATTGAGGGCAACAAGGTAAAACTGCCTCAGTATTCCATTTCCACACAGAACATATGAAAAGAATAACAGAGTAAGTTATCTTCTCAGAGCCTTATGCCTTTAAAAAAAGGATGCAGCAAAGCCTCTTTTGCAGTTATTCTTGTTGCAGGGTTTAAGTCTAGTAGCTTATCAAGTAGGTCATATGCTTCATCAGGAACCTGATCCCATCCTTTCATGTCAGTTGTCTTCATTTCCAAAGCACCATCACCTTCTTGAAAACTCTCTAAGTGTTGAGTTTGTTTTCCAAGTGTCTCAGGAGCACAGGGTTTGTCTGCCTCAACTGGCAAAGCTGTGTTGTTTTCAGACCTGCTGGGCCCTTCTCCCTGAGATCTCTTACAGCTGCTATTTGTTCCTCTCAGCTTTTCACAGAGGGTTCGTAGGTTTTGAGTTGGGACAACTTGGGTACACACAACTGATTTTCCTAGAGAAAAAAGTTGTACAAGCCACATTTGATCGTAGTTCCTATACAACTGTAACTTTTGTTTCAGAGAAACTTCATGCCTCAAAGTATAAGCCAGCACAAAAGAAAAATATCTCAAATCTATCAAAGAACCAAATCCACCCCCCAAGCCTCCACACCAGCCCTGCTGTTACAGCAGCAGCCCCTGAAAGTCAGAAGAGGTCATTATCTCAGTTCTGCTCAGAACAAAGAGCTTTGGGTTATGTGAAGTTAGGCAGTGACAGGTTGTCAGCCACCCTGTACACCAACTTTTTGCATTTCACTGTTATTTTAACAGAACTGAAGACAATTAAATACCCTGATTTTTACACCTCTGTCTGGAGAATGAAAATTGATGCTGGCAGTTACATGTCCAGGTAGCAAGTGCTGCAGCATTTAGCCTGCAAGCAATTAGGGGAATGATTATTTGGATATTTTGTGTTTTGTGGTGATTGTGTCTCTTTTAAACAGGCCAGCTGTTGGGTATTGGGTTTTCAGGGTGTTTGTGTTTTACTAGGCCTTTTGGGGGAAGGGCGGGGGAAAAAGCAAGGTTTACATCATTTAAATATTAAGTCATATTGACTTAAGTCTCCAGGCCAAATTTTGTAGGAATAGAAACACTGTCTCAAGAATTCTAACCAAATGCCAGTAGGAAACATTTAGTTGGCATACTTCACCTCAAGTAGCCCCGAGTTAGTGAAAGGCAGTAGACAGGTTGGGAAAACTATGACATAAAGTACCCCATACACACATTGTAAAAGACAGAAAAACACAAAACTGTCTTAAAAGTCTGTCAATATAGACATGCAAAAAGTGTGATTTACTTCCAAAATTACTCTCAAAGCTAAAAATGTATTTATATACACAGAATTATTGATTGTAAATCACAGCATCAAGTAACCTTTTCCCCCTTCCCCCAATTAAGGTTTGCATACCAAAAGTTCTAGCAGCCTGAATGGTTTCTTTGGATCCACGAACTGTCATGATTTGTGCCAAAGCAGTTAAATCATCACTTGCTTTGAAAAATGGATACCGTCCACTGAGTAGAGAAAGGAATATGATTCCTGCAGACCACATGTCTATTGCTGCAAAGGAAAGCAAATTTATTAACAACTAAACTTGTGATTTCATCACAAACAAAATCTCAACTTTCTTTAAAAAGAAATTATGATCTGTAGAGTTTCAATCAGCAAAAGTCATGTTCTGAAGTACATCTTCACTTTGATCACATAGATAATACTACAGACAGGAGTGGAAATTACTGTAATTACATTGAAGAATAATTTCCTACTTTGATGCAGAGGGACTGGTTTTCATATGAGTAATTCCATTAACTTGCTAAACTTAAAATGGACCAAAACAATGTTTGAAGTTGTTTCACCTTGGAATATGACAGGGGGCAAATGAAATAGCAGGTTTGATACATATTTAACTTTACATCACATGAAGAAAACCTTATATAAGGGTCATAAATAATAAACAACTCACAAATGTTCACGAAAATATTTTTGGGGAATGGAGGTTGGCATAGGTAGGTAGTACTAAGAAATTTATCTTATTATGAACTTTGTTCCCCTCTAATATGAACTCACTTGACAAGATAGGCAGTTTAAAAAGGGTAATAGTTCAAAGTTATTCATCACTTTCATTGTGTTATGAAGAGTACAGAGAGTACTCTGGGGATAGAGGCCAAAGCCTGATGGAAACTTCCATCTAGAAGTTACAAGAATACCTGTCTGCCATCATTTTTTTGGCTCACTAAGCTGAACATTTTGAGAGGTGGCAAGGAAAGTGAAGGAGAGAGTTTGAAGATCTCAAACTGAAGAGAAAAGTTAACAGTTGGGAAACAGAGGCATATTCATCTTAGTCCTATTCAAAAAAGTGAGTAGCAAAATAGGCAGTAATTAATTTGGACACTTTAATTAGAAACACTCTTGGCACAGGACCTTGATTTGAAAAAAAGTATTAGGTTGAATTTAGTTGCAAAACCAGATTTTATGTCTTTTATTAAAAAAAAATCCAAGTTTATAATTTGGCACATTTTACAGTGGAAAGGTTTTCTGCCTTCTGCACAGTTCCTGTACAAAAGTTTTAGTATCATCTTTCCAACTGTGATGTAGTAATGCTATCTGTTTGAGGGGCTGTGCATCCCCCTGAGGATGTGGTTGGAGAAGCTGGAGTCATCAAGGTCAAGACCTTTGAAAAGGTTTAATTATGTAACTCTTGCTGAAATTAAAAGGCATTATACATCTGAGTGGGCAGCAAATCCTGGCCCCACAATTGTGGTAGAGCTGTGATCATCAGCAGAGTGCAAGGTCTTGTGGAATGACATCAAAATCATGACTCCTCCCTCTGCTTTTGTCTAGTGTTACACAGCTAGTGAGGAAAGGGGAACAGAGGGAAAAAACAAAGGAAAGTGTAATTGGACCTGTGTAGCCTCAACTTGGGAGTTTAGGCTGTACTCCCAGCACTGTGAACCTGGCTCAGATGTGCTATGGTAGCTCAGGTAGAGTCAGCTGGATTGAGCCAGTAACATGGTCTCAGCACAGAGGCCAAAACTAGGGGATACAAGGCAGGGACTGGCAGGGATACAAGGAGGTGACTCCAGCAGCCCCAAATGAAAGTGGACAGTGATACTTGCTAGTTCAAATAAAACATGATCTCATAAATATTACTATTATTCTACCCATTTCTAATTAAGGCCTGTATTGACATACTGCAGCTCAGCACCACTGACTCAGGCAAGGGAGGCCTGTGCCACACCCAAGGGTGTCCAGATCTATCCCTACTTTTTGTAATCCTGCTCTTCATTACCCTAGAGAACCTAGGATGAAAAACGAATTTCACAAGTTAAAAAATCCTCCCATTAAAAAAAACCCCAACAAAATATGCATAAATGAGAAGGAAGAAAAGGTGAAAAAAGCCATTTGTTTGAGTCTGTTGGGCAGTACCTGTGGTCTGAGTGGGGCACTTTGTTAATACTTCTGGTGCTCTGAATCCAGGTGTTCCTGCCCTGGGAGCCACTTGCTGACGTCTTGTAATAAGAGACAAACATATTTAGAATATAAAACTTGATAATTAAGTTCTAAATTCAATAATATTTATTAATTTTAGAATATTCTTGTGTAAGATGTGTAAACGGCCTAACCTTGCTTTATTCAAGTTTTACAGAGGTTTGAAGCATCCTACCTAGCATGAAATCATAAGATACACACATTGTTATCCTTATTATCTATACACACTTATATATTATCTTATCTATATGCACATTATTAGCCTTACTATCTATTATATTTGAATTATATTATCTGGCATATAATCCCAGAGAAATACTTGTTGTATACTTAATTCACAATGACCTTTTCTTAGTTTCATCTAAGAGAAATGTAATTTTTATTAAAGGCTTCTCTTCATGGGAAACCTTGAAGTTGAGGCTAATTAACCCAAGGCAAAAAGCATGTGAGATTCTTGAATGTGGATGCTATGGCTTTGTGTTAGTCCAGAGCAAACTAAGGGTCACTCAGTGTTGTCAAGAATTTACTTTTTGTTAGATTAACTAAAAGGTGCAAGATTATAATTATTTGAAAAATCATGTGTGGATAAAAGGCAATAGTAGATCATAATCAAAACTACCTGCAGAGGGATGGAGCTTAACTGAGCTACTAAGATTCTTCAACACCAGGCACTGGCACAGGTTGCCCAGAGAAGCTGTGGATCCTATCCCTGGCAGTGCTCAAGGCCAGGTAGGATGCAGCTCAGAGCAACCTGGTCTAGTTGTACCTGCCCATGGCAGGGGTTTTGGAACAAGTGATTCTATTAGTTTTTTAGATGAACAAATACAAAACAGTTATGCTTCCTTTTCTACATTTCATGATTTCTAGAATCCCAGCTGTTGGTATAATTTAGGCCTATTAGATAACTACTAAATGACAGAATTTAGAACACTTTTCTAAGTGTAATTAACTTAAGTGATTTTCTATAACACATGTAGGTGAATAAACACAGCAACAAGAGAATAATTACCAGTGAATTTTTCTAGCTGCAGATAGCAGTGAACTAATCCATGAATTCCATGAAACTACTCATGGAATGAGTTTAAAAAGAGCATACTCAGTGTTTTAGGGGCTGCAGAGATCAAATGCTATCTTTCACTTACTAAATCAGCAGTCTAGTAAATCTAAGTTTCTGACTCTGCTTGACAGCACAGCAGACAATTTTACAACATTAACAAAGCAAATTACCTTGAAAGGCAAACACTGCAAACTCTATCCGTTGCATAACAGTCACAGGGCAGGTTTAAAGGGCAACCACTGGCAGCTTTCCTGGCTGCCCCATTGCTCACAGTTTTGGTAGAAATAATCTTCTTCTTTGTTACTAACTTCCTAGATGAAACATCTATCATCTTTGATGGTTTTATGAGCTGCAATGGAGATATTTTAGAGAAGATGACATATTTAAGAAGTTTCCCTTTACATATAGATATGACAGTTCCTAAAATACTGACTTAACAGGTGCTCATGAACAAGCAGAATTTTAGAACAGATAGCAAATCTCTTTAACAGTATCAAAAATACTATAAAACAGACACTGGAACTTTCTAGATAGCTTGATTTCCTCCCCTTACCCTTCAGAAGACATTTTCAGTGGTTACCAAAAAAAAAAAAAAATTAGATATTCTGAAGCTATAAGGCAAGTATTTTTCAAGTTAGTATAGTGTTTCAAGATTGTTTTTGGCTCAACACGAGAATAAGAAAAAAAGAATATGAAATGCCACAGCAAAACACAGACACTAACTCTAGTTCTACAATAAAATACTGTAAACCAAACCCTCTAATTTAGCTGAGGTTTCCCCCTTGTCATATTAAATACTAATTACAAAAAATAGTTACAAGTTTTATCCTCAGCTTCAACTGCTAAATAATTTTTTAAATTTTTTTTTTAAATTTTAAGTAGGGGGTGTTTGAGCAGTGGAAGGCTCTCCAGGGCAGTGGTCACATCACCACAGCCTGACAGAGGTCAGTCAAGAAGCATTTGGACAATGCTCTCAGGCACAGGGTGTGACTCTCGGGGTGTCCTGTGCAGGGCCAGGAGCTGGACAGGATGATCCTCATGGGTCCCTTCCAACTCAGTTTAATTTGTGATTCTGTGACTAGCTGCACAGATAGATGTATAGCAAAAAAGATTAACTTAGCATCCAAACAAGATCAGCTAGAGAGACAGCTACAGAACTCATTGTTTAAGAGCTTCAAAAGGGACTGAAACAGAAAAGAAAAATTCTTTGAGCCTTTCAGGAAAAACACATTTAACAGTCTGCTCAAAACCTTTTAGTTCCATAGCATTCTGGAGCAGTGCTCAGTCTTACAGAACAACTACTTCCATAATTTTTCAAATATGCAGCAGATTGACCCTGCTGATGAGTCAATACTTCTTACTTTTGTGCTTGAGCTTTCCTGGTATGTGGAGCTATAGACATTGAAATTCCTCTCTCCAAAGACAGAGCGCTGGACAGAATGGTGCCCAGAGTCCTCCTACAACACCAACAAAAAGGACAATGAGGATCCTGTTTAACAGGCATCTGGGTACTGATAGCTCAAAAAAAAAGTGTGGAGTGTCACAAAACAAGAACAGCTGCATGTAAGTCATTTTCAGCCATCAGTTTACTGTGGATGAAGAAACATGGTCTAGACAGAACAGCAAACATGTTTACAAAAAGAATCACGCCTCCGAAGTGCCCCAAGACAATCTCAGGGTAGTCTGTACTGCATTTGTTATGCAACTAGTAACTAAACATAGGTGAATGATTATTGGCTTGGGGAGGAGTTTCACCGTCCATGTCTCTAAAAAAGAATTTAAGGCTGTCTAAATATTAACCCATGCTAGAATCTCATACAGCCTTCAGCACTGTATTCCATCTAACAGATAATGATGGAGCCAATAGTTATGTGTAGAAGTATCTCCTTAGACATGAACACTGTGATACTGTGCAGGTTCAGCTTCTGTGCAAGTACTGCATCTCCCCCTGTTGGATGAAGGAACACATTAAACATATGCAACAGCATTAATGAAAGACTGAGAACCTTTCCTCCTCTTCCTTGTTTCATCTGTACTTTTGAAAGTGAGCTGGACCTTCTATCAGCTGCTCTTGAGGCTGACTGTTGAGCCATCTGTTTAGGTGCTGTGACACTGGCAGAAACTCCATTTCCCAAGGCTACAGTCGGATTAGTTTGCAAGCAACTTCCCTGCTGGTCTTCAGACTGGGCAGTTTTAAGAAGCTCAATTTTTGTATCAGGGGTTCCTTGTGCCAAGCCAAAATCTACCAAGGCATACCTGAAAAGACACAAATTCAGAATCAGGAGTCACAAACTATCTATTAATCATTCAATTTACTATTCATTACTATTTATCTTTCTTTCACATTTCATTCCATTTTACTTATCTGTACTGTTGCCAGCATCACAGTCCTATTTTCTTCCTTCTCCTCCTAGTGTCCCATCTTACCTATCCCCTCAATACCATTGTTCATTGTTTCTTGTCCCAAAATCTTCTCAAGTGTATCCTTCCTCCAAAAGTGTTAAAAAAATATTTCCAGCAACCCCTTTTTGAAGTTCTTCTAATCCTACAGCTCTGACTATCCAGCCAGCAGTCACGTCCAAGTGATGACTCTTGCAGGATTCCCAAGGGAGAGGACAAAGGCAGCAGTGAAGACAGACAGGGTTTTAAGTTTTGAAAGACTTCCGGCAAATATTACTGGAATTTACTTTAGTCTTCAAACAGGTAAGACTACATTAGTTCACACTTCAGATCTGTCTCTAAAAGAATTATTTTTTGCTACAACCAGTACAGAGACAATGCATCTGTCCCTGGATCTCAAACTCAACTCCATGCCTCTAAACACTAAGTAGAGATTAAGGCTCAAACAAATGCTGGAAGACCAAAATGAGAGTACATATTCATTCCGACAGATTAAAAAAAAATTAGTATTTCTCAAACTTTTACGCTTGTGGTTTGGCAAAATGCGATCAAATCTCTCCTGCAAACTTTCACTGCATAGAATCACAGAAACATTCAGGCTGGAAAAGACCTCTAAAATCAAGTCCAACTTTAACCCCCCTCTGCCAAGTCCCACAAAACACGTCGCTAAGTGCTGGATCTACAGGTCTTTTTAATTCCTCTAGGGATGGTGACTCAGCCACTTCCCTGGGCAGCCCATTCCAATGCTTGATAAACCTTTTTCTAATATCGAACCTAAACCTTGCCTGGTGCAACTTGAGGCCATTTCCTGTCATCACTTTTTACTTGGGGATGTGCATCCTGCTACAACCTCCTCTCAGTGCTTTGCTTTGGACACACTCCAACACCTCAGTGACTCAACTGTACAAGCACAATGCTGACAAACACAGATATAGGACTGCTAGCACTGAAGCATTCTGTCCATTTCAGCTCTTCACAAAGAAGCAGTATCTCACTTTTTATAATCTTTAAAGTTTGTAACTTGCAGGCAAAAGAGCAACCCTACTAGTTATGAACATTAATTCAGTGTAAAGTGAAAACAGCCCAAAGCCAGCTATCTTATCTGTATCAGTTTTACTCTATCCACTATTAAAAATGTACACGGATCATCCTATGCACCACAAGTTACAATTAACATTCTTATTTAAAAAAACCCCCATATTTTATTCTTCTCATTCTTATTTGAAAATGTAGTACTTTTACTCAGTAGTAAAATCTTCTTTTTATCAGGTATTTGTTACTCTATGAAGCAGATATTACATTAAGTTTAAAAAAAAAATCCTTCCCTTCTTAAGTCTCCTAACAGTGAAAGAAAAATTTTATAAATAAAACCCCACGTTTTTAGCTTTATTATTTAAGCACATGTTATGCAGCTGGAAGGAAAGAAACCTAAAAGCCTAATTGACTCTGTTCTGCCAAGGCACACATCCCCAGATGAGATCACAGTATGGCCAGACTCACTTTTTCAGCTGCCTGTTGTAGAGGAAGTTGCTGGGCTTGACGTCACGGTGAACAATCCCAAAGTGATGAATGCGCCTCAGCGCTTTCAACAGATTGAACATGTATTCCCTCACTTCTTCAAAGGAAAGGGAATTCAAAATGTCCTGAAAGATTATTTGGATATTGTAATTTATAGAATCATAGAATAATT
This sequence comes from Brachypodius melanocephalos, assembly GCA_013398615.1. NCBI lineage: Eukaryota > Metazoa > Chordata > Aves > Passeriformes > Pycnonotidae > Brachypodius > Brachypodius melanocephalos. Next base: position 3,511,619 of record VZSR01000245.1, read on the forward strand.
ATAGAATAGCTATACATCTGCTTTTAATTAAATGTTTACTACGTATCGAAAGTCTGAGACTCACCAAGAAGGATTCATGCTCCAGATACGGCATAACAATAACAACATGATCATTTTTCCTAAAGCAGTATTTAACTCCCATAACATTATCTTGTCCCCTAGAAGAAAAGTCATGTTACTGAACGAAGACCAGAAGATGGATGTTTATTTTCCCTTATTTCTTAAACAACTTCAGTCAGGCTTTCTTTTATAATCCTAATTTATATTATGACAGCACTCTTATCAGCAGTCAGTAGCTGTGCTCTTGCTGCTCACTGCTATGTTCCATTTGAACTCCATTTTATGCTCCATTCTGCAGTTTGGAATGACAACTCTACAGAATATCTGTGGGGCTGTGGTTTGTAGTTACCACTGCAATTAATACAGACCCTAACTTTCATGATTCTCCTACTTTAAGAAGGTGCTATTCAGCACACTCTGCCAACAAGTATTCATTCCTAAAACCACATTCTCTAATGAAGTGATTATTTTTTCCAAGCATTTCAGAACTGGAACTTGTTACCACAGAGACAAATAATGGAATTTCTCAGCTGGTAAATACAGCATCCCCCTCAAACTGGGACTAGCAGCAAAGGGCATCCACTACAGGTAAGACACTCCTTTTGTTATTTGTTCTCAATAAAAATAATATACATGTGTGTGGTTAAAAACAAATCAAGAGAAGTGCCAAAACTTAAATAAATACAGAACAGTGAGACAGTATTCAGCAGTTTAGTCATGACAATCATAATTTTTTTGTTTATGTACCCTGCCACTGTGAGGCACTGAAGTTCAGCAGCTATTCGCAGAGGGTGGCTGGTTGGAATCAAGTGTTTCAGAGCCATTTTTTCCTCATATCCTGTTTGTAGCTGTGCTGTGGCCAAGTAAACAGAACTAAAAGTACCTGTAAACAAAGGAGAAAAACACTGTCTTCGACATTTTTAATTAGGTCAATGCAGATTTTTACAGGAGTGATCTAACTGTTCACAATCCTGCAGTACACTTGATATTACATCAAAAGCAGATTCTGGAGGAGAAAAATCCAATTCCTTTTTTTCTACTACTGAATATACTGATCTTGTATACAAGTTTATATGTCAGTAAAAATGCAAATATAACACTGTCTAACTTGCCTGGGACACAGTGCTCTTTGAATGTAAATTTCCTATCTTTGATTTGCTTTCTTGTTTAGGTAGCTTACTTTCATCTGACATATAATTCCTCTCCCTACAATGTAAGAGGACTATATAATGCTAATCTGGAAAACACTGCCAGTGCTATTCAAAGGACTTCTGAAATTGCTACCTTTTCCTTAATTCTGTACTTTATCTATAAAGTAAGGCTTCCCACACGATGTGTAACTGCACTGTTTATTTGCCCAGAGCATTTTACCACATCCAGTGTGATACACTTACTTGAGAAAGGGAGTATTCAGACTGTATGATAAGCTCACCCAGCCATTTAATTTTAATATAATAATAATTTTAATATCCTAATAAACCTCTTAGGAGGTGTATTTATCCTAATGATCTGAGATATCTGAACATACAAGTTGAAGTGTTCTTCCATATGAATAAAGAATAGAAATTATTTTTGATCATGTTTTAAGTAATCTAATGTAAGTAATGTTTGCATCATGCTGGTTCAACAGTCTGAGTGCAAACACACATCAAAATGCCAGCAAAACCTAAATACTTCATGCAACGGTTAAAAAAAATCCCAAATAACCTACAGACTCATACCTTCAACAGAACTGATTGCAGCAACAAGGGTTACCAAATTTTACAGAAAACATCATTTTTGGTGGTAAGAACTGCTAAAATGAAAGTGATTCCAGACTGGAATACCAAGTTGAAGCTTGTTTTCTCATAATGCTGCTGAACTGCAAATGGTATTTTTTAAAACCATTGCTCCCAGAAGTAAAATCAGTACTATTCATAACCAGAAATTTTGTTTAGTTGCACTATCTTTTTTATGATAGGTCAAAAAGTTGACCTATTTTTTTTTTTTAATTTTTGAAATTTTACATTTCTGTGGGAAATGGAGCTGAAGGTTTTTAAGTAATTGAGTGGTTTTTGAAATAAAAACTCTTAGGCATCTCACCTGCTGCACAAGAAATTCCATCACACAACTGATGCAAAACAATCCAGCTTCCCATCACAATCTTTTGTTTTAAAAGTGCAGAGTGTCACAGAGCATTTCAGAGATTAAATGGGTAAAGTTTCAAAAAGTGCTGAAATCCCACACTCAGAAGTACCTGAATCTATTTATAGTCATGCCTGTCACTAATTTAAGGTTAATTTTTTAAGTAGAGCAGCTCCATCCTTTCAGTTTCCTCATCCACTTCTGCCAAAGAGATTTTAGTGAAAACAAAGCTAACTTAAGGAACATGAATAAAGCATGTCAAAACACAGCTACATATAAGTAGATTTCTCACGTAAAGGAGAAAAAGAATGGATTTTTAAGACTATTTACCTGAATCTACCTCAAAAAATTTTATGTGCTAAAACTGGAATGCTGTTTTTTAAAAAGGCTTTAATATACCAGATTTCAAAAAAATATCTTGAAAATGTTCTTAATTAATACACCTATGTGCTCAGCAACATATTACAGTTCCTACAGTGACCATGTAGTAAGTCAAAAAAAAGCATTTGGCTTAAATTGTGTATATTGGGATCCTAGATTTATACTTTTAAGTTAGAAATGCCAAAAGAAATCTTAACGCTAAGCAAGAGAAAATGAAACATTTACCTTCTCCAATTTTTTCCTTTATTTTGAACACATTTACAAGCTGTGGCACTGCTTCATAAAGTTTTTCAATATCTTTTTTTACTCCTGCTGTGGAAAGAACGGGGAAAACAAGATAGGAATTTTATTACTTGATTCAACACCTGATCTGTTTTGGAGACCACAAACTACACTTCACATATACAGAGAGAAAAACAGCACAAAGGTATCCTATCCTGCTGACATTACCATGTGGATACTTGATATTGTTGTTCTTCATCACACTCCTTTATAAGCTGCAGCATTTAAACAATTGTTTTTTATTTATGTGACATACAGCAGATTCTGAGAGGGCAAAAGCCTTCTGGTTCATAGGACACCTACAGCTCATGCCTAAATGTTTACATGAGATTTGCAACAGCAATTTGATGAAAGACAAAACTCTAACAGTTGTTTCTGTAAGCACAGATGCAAATCCATGGCATGCAAATCACAAATTCAAAAAAACAATTCTTTTTTAGATATTTTTAAGCTCGGTAATGCAATCTTTCCCACTGTTACTTGAAACAGTTGGCACCAAAGCCCACGTTAGCTGTTTTTTAGGCTGCTGCACTTCATGCTGCAATCACTAGATGGCACGACAAGGATGCTGTACTGTATTATTTCAAAAAAATCATGTACTTTTCCATTCAGTTTACAAATCCTTTTTGTCCAAGTATTTTCTATGCCCCACATAAGAATTCACTTCTTTTGGAGCTAGAGGACTTTCTGAAGAGAAGTATAGAGATATACTTTTTAAAAATCAGAATCCATTATATCTATAAACATGCTGACCATCAGGGATTCCTGAGCAAGCACTGTACAGAAAGTGGAGACTCAGGTACACAAAGAGACTCAGAAAGAACCAACAAAACCTCTATCACAACACACCTTCTTAGTTCAGTTTCTACAAAGGAAAACAGAAAAGTGTTTTTATGGACATAAACACATCTAAAGATATTGAAGCATAAGGCTGGTGATTATAGGTTAAAAGGCAAAATACTAGGTTTGTGTACTTGTCTGGTCAGTTTTATTCTCAAGGGCTGGTGGTTTTTTTCATTCTGGTATCCTCTTACATGTTCAGTAATATATAAATAGTAGGTTTAGCAAATTGTGACAAGCTATGGTTGCTGAAGTTTTGTAATGCACAAACAGCAGAAATAAACTTAAAATCAAAAGCCACCTCAAATGGTTTAATTTCATTAATTCTTTATACAACAGGATCATATACAGACAGGCTTATAATTAATACTGAAATTCCCCTAAGAGATGAAGCAGCATGTCAATAACAAAATGGAACGTTCACAATCCCTGTTTCAGCACATACCTGAAAGCTTGCTGTTCTGCTCAGGATTCCCGTGGAGGTCTTCAGCCTGCTGAGGGTGCTGTTCATCACAGGGAGACTTCAACACCGTCTCCATCACAAAACAAATCTCAAGTAAAAAAATCCAAGACTTGGAGGGCCACTTCCGGACACCTGGGGGAGCAAGCACATCTGGTAAGACACTTCCTAGCCCTGCACTCAGCTCCTGAGATGAGATTTAGGGAGTCTGAGGAGTTCCTCTGTGCTGCCTAAAACAAAGTGTCACCCACCATTCCAGTGAAATAGTAAAACCAGTAAAGCAACGAGGACAGAGGGGGGAAGGGAAGGAAGACTACAGGATAAGCTTAAATACCACTGATTTTCATCTCTCATGTTTCCTCATTCACATGAAAGCGTTGTCTTTTCCCTGAAGTTTGCTTTGAAAGGCAAGGAACTGATGTACATAGAAATAGCTGTACTGCACACTGCAAAAGCTATAGAAAGCCAGAAAAACTGAGAAAAAATGTAAGAGAAAAAAAAAAAAACCTTCTCCATACAAGAGATGCCTCCCTTCAAGAAAAATTCAACAAAATGCATAATTATTCATTGCCTTCCCACCATAAGAAAAATAGAATATGATTATTTTGAAATGCTTCTTCCCAAATCTTGGAAACAATACATAAAACTGTCAAGTAGTAAAATCCACTAATATTGTACAATCAAAAAACCCCTGATTCTCCCTTTTCAGGAGCAGAACAGTGGTGGGGACTCTCAGGGCAGAACAACCAGTGGTAAGTGAGCCTGGAAGCAGCAGCTTTTACAGTTACTCAAAACCGGTTCCATCCCGAAACCTTCCTTCCTTGTTACTTTAACAAACCTTAAAAGTTTTGGATGAGCTTTTCCACATGGGGAAAACATTCTGAAAAACTCTTGATGAAAGAATTCATCTGTTTCAGCTATGGAGCTAGAAATACATTTTGTCCCCAAAGAATGTGAGCTATCTTTAGTCTGTCATCCTTGTGCAACAACAGGGACAAGAGGCAGGAGCCGTCTCTTTTGAGCCCTGTTTTTTTTTCGGGAGCTTTGCTGGAGAGGGATTTAGAAACTACTGGAACGCGATTAGAGATGGCTCTAGTCTCTTACAGGTAGCCACTCCCTCTGCTAGTGTTGAGTAGGCAGATCAGCCTGTTCCAGACGTGTACCACCATGCCCTCACCAGCAGCACAAGGACTGCCAGCTAACACACATTGCTACAGAACATTGTCTGCTACAGGACGGGCAAGAGCCGTCACACTTCCAAACACCCGTGCGCCCTGGTGATGTCACCGGTGCCACACAAAGCGGGAACACCCGGAGCCCGTCACTGGCTTTATGGGACAGCCCCCGCCAGCCAGGCCCCGGGCCCCGCGCACGCCGCGGGCCTCCCCATCGGCCCCGGGGCTCACGGGCGGCCGCGGCGGGGTGCACACGGGCCCTGTGGGCGGGGTGCAGAAGGGCCCTTCGGCTCCCCGCGTGGAGCCGTCGCTCAGCTCCACTCCGGCCGGGCAGGGGAGCCGCCGGCGCGGGGATGGCGGGCACTGAGGGGCGGAGGGTGCTCGGAGCGGGGCCCCCCAGAGGATCGGGGCGGGTGAGGGAGGGGGAGGGAGCGGGCGCGCGGACGGGCACTCACGCGGACACCGGCGCGCGCCGGGCTTTTGCTGCTGCCGCCTTTCGCTGCCCGCGCGCCGCCGCCAATCCCGGCCCTCGGCGGAAGCCGCGGCCCCGGCCAATGGCGGCGCCGGGCGGGGAAGAGCGCGCTGCCATTGGCCGGCCGGAGGGGCGGCACCCGGCCGGAGCGGCGCGCGCGGGGCGGGGCGGGGCCCGGCGTGGGGAGCGGCCTGTGCCCGCCCGGAGCCCGATCCCCGGCCGGGGCGGGAGCCCTGACAGCGATGTTTGTCCTTTGGGCTGCCTTTTCTACGTGTGGGTATTGCGAAATAACCCCAAGTCCCCAGTAAGTGCTTGTTCTCATTCGCCCCGGTATAAATCCAGTCAAATGGCCCAGAGGCCAAGGAATGGCTCCACCTACACCATTATAACGGGGAAACAGCTTGGCTTGCAACTTTGCCTTACTGCCTGATCACACAACAAAAAGGATCGCCCAGAATTCAAAATTAAATTTGCATCTTGGCTCCGTTCTGGGCTGTAACTGCTGACCAGCAATGAGTAGGACTAGGAGATTTAGTGGAACTACTGGGACCATTCACTATAATGTTTTGCAGATGTTTGGAGGAGCTGGATTTTATTGAAACCAACACAGTTGTATGTTTGTGAATAAAAGGATTCAGCACTTCTTGTCTATTACCCATTTTTGGTCAATATTTCTTTTTTTAAAGAAAAAAGAATATTACTCTTGTTGAAGAGTAGGTCCACTGCACTTGATAATGCATAGATGTCTTGTTCACTAGGATATGAGCTGGAATACTCTTGTTTATTGCATAATTCAGGTAGAGATCTGTAACTGCGGCCCTGGGTATATAACAACCAAGCCTGGGGTTGCCAAAGTTCCCAAGGCAATGTTCTAGCTTTTTGTTACCTTATAACAAGCTGTATTTAGGTTAACAAATCATTAAATGCAGAAGCAGGTTCCACCACTTTCATTGTGTCCTATTACACATTTTAGGAGAGTGCTGAAATGAGTTGCTGAGCTGCTTTGTTGGTTTTTGCAGATTTTGGGTTGATGTGTGGGTTTTTCTTTTCCAACAGTTGTTCTCATTTGCACTTTCTGTTTAGGGCTCTAAGAAGTCAGTGCAGCAGCTTGAGATTTAGTGAAGTTAAGTATGCAAGCTCAGTAATTTCAGTTAAGTGTTACTGTATTTAAAAGCAGATCATTAATTAAATGAGTTATAATGACAAAATAATGTAGGCCAAATTCTGTTCTTTCTTTTGTCCTTGTAATCTTACAGAAGTTCAAAGGGCACCACCAGCATTCATGAGTGCAAGTTTGTCCTCGTGCTAATGACAAGAAACATCATTCTAAATTAACCTCTTGGGACAATCTTACCTACAGCCATTTCTGAATACTGTTGAACCAGGAATTATATTTGCCAGTTAATACTTGCAAAATAGCTGCTGATTGTTTACAGGTTGCATACTTAGCTCTGCTGCCTCCTGGCCAGGTCAGAGTTTCATCCAACTTCCTTGGCCTCTCTGCCTTGGAGTGGTCCTCATGTGGAATACCAAATCACCACCATTTCTATACAGCTCCCATTACTGGCACTTCTCTGTCAGTCATATCCATACATAACTTCCTCCTCATCACTTCAATTGTGCTTTCACACAGCAAGAAATCTGCTTTCTTTAGATCTTCTTACCAAGACCCTGTCTAGCTGTGGTTTCTTTCCCTGCAATGTCTCTTATCTTGGTTCCAACACCTAAAATTATTTTCATTTAGACCCAGGTCATTTTTCTAGCTTGATCATTAGCTTCTCTTCATTTCCTCCTTTCTTATTGATCTGAATGTGTTGTGCTTTCTTATGCCAATCCTTCCAGTGACTCTGGTTCTCTATCATGTCAATTTTTTTATTTGGTTCTCACAAATATAACTGGCTTTGTAGTATAATCTCATATTGTTTCTTAATTTATTACCCTACTCTTTAGCCTGCCAGAAATGCCAGCCTTGATGCTTGCCTTCATTTATTTCTTGCAAAAGACTTTTTACCTTCTTGTTTCTGCTCTGTTTAAAGAGGAAGTTAAGTCAAATTGGATATGTCTTTTCTCATACCTTCTCAAAGGTCACCTCTTAATCAATGTTTTTCTCCATGTACATCTTCACAGGAGAGAGATAGATTATATGTACCCTTTCCACTCTATTTCCTCAGTACTTGCTTAAGTACCTTTAGCTTATTTTTGCTCTATTTTGAATGAATGTAGAAAAGGTAAAGGTATAGCTTCTGCTTTGCATTTACACAGCTTCTGTGCCTTTGCTGTAGCATGAGACATCCTTCTTTGCTGTTGGCTTGGATAAGCAGAAACTCCTTCTTCACTGACGGGGCAAAGAAGGCTCCACCTTCTCATTCCACACAGAGCATACAGTTCCAACCACGCACCACGGTAGGAGCTTCTCAGAAGGAAAGAGAAGAAATTGCATAACTAAAAATGACAAAGCAGCAGATCTAATGCTCTGTGAGCCAAACTGCTGCACTGTCTTCTCTTTTGGCTTTATCTCTAGGCTGGATATGAAGGAGGAGAAGCCAAATGATGAGCCAGGCCCATGCAGAATGTTCCCTACGGCTGACAAGCACTCGCCAAAGCCCACATCTGGGAGCTTGCCAAGAAAGGATCCAAACATTGCTGTGTGATTGCATCCACTGCAGCTGAATCAAACTTTTTGTATCTGCTGACAGGCCTAAAAGAATCTGTGCTGACACTAGAGCACATCTATTAACTGCTTCCTAGGTCAATTAAACTAGAAGCCTTCCCGTGCTTGCACAGCCTTACAAAAACAATAAGCAAGGTCCAGGAAGGTAATTGATGAATTCTATCCAGCACAAACAGAGGCAGGAGATCCTTAAGATCCCCTTGCTGCCAAGAACATCTCTTCATAAATTAGAAGTTAAAAACGACTTAGAAATTAGCAAAGAAAAGCAGTTGTTGCCCTGTCAGTATTAGAAATATACATAAATACATATAGACAAAATTCAATTTTAATGACAGTAGAGAGTGTTAAATGTACTATTCAGTTTTCATTAGCCTAAATGACACATGCTTTCCTACTTCTAATTACTCTTTTTGTTAGCAATATGATTGTATGGCAAAAGTTTGCTCTCTTTGGCACCAGGTTGAGACAAATCTCTTCATGCTATTGTGCCCTTTAGGAATACTGTCAAATTCAATCATTCAGGACTTATGAGTCTTGCACTAACATGAAGAGATTGATTGGACTAAAGTCCTTTTTTTCTGTTTTTCATTTTCCATTTCTTAACCAGGAAAACTGAGATTGCCAGCTTTGCTCTCACATGCAAACAAGTGCAGCCCGAGAATAATGCACTCAGATGTGTCAGTGACTGTCTCTGCCAGCATTTTCTGATCAGCTATATCTGAAACATCAAGAATTGTTGAGGTGTCAGAAAACATACTACAATAGCAGTGTCTACAAGCTATTTAAAGGCAGTTAAAAATAGACATAAAAATTACTTCAGGCAAAGATACTGAGGAATTCTCAACCTTTTGTAAACTGGGTCTCATTCAAACAAAGTATGTTTTAATAAAATCTATTGATAAATACCTAATAAGGAATCTAGGCCCTCCTACAAAATGGAAAAGTTCAAAAAGGCCAAGCTGAGTAAGCTGATGAGTTTGCTGTAGCAGAAATGGTTTGTGCAAACCTTGACTTACAGACAGAGTACATGGTAACAATTAACAGAGTTAACGGTAACAATTTTTACCTGTACGTGCAAAGTGCTGAGGGTGGTTGGGCCATGGTGTGCATGGTTCTGATGCTCACATTGCAAGGTGGATACTGAGAAATTAAAGTGAGTGTAGAGAAGAGCTAGAATGATCAGGAGTCAGAGAGAATGCTATGTGATTGAAGAACTAAGAACCTTAATTTACTCACTGAATCAAAAAGATTGAAAGATGAGTTGATAACTCTATACATATATACACAAAAAGAATATTGAATGTAAGGGACATTTGAACCTACCAGACTGAAATAAGAAGAAATAATGTCTAGTAGCTGGAATCAAGAAAATAAAATAGATTTCAGTACCTAGTTCAGTACTGACAAGAAGTATTCCTTGGAATAGTTAAGGGCAATCAGTGATTACTTGGCTTTGGGTGTCCTCAGACTGAGACCCAATGCCTCCCTGGAAAACACAGGCCAGGCAAACACAGGCGCAGTTCAGGGTTGAATACACTTGCCTGTAATTTACAGATTGGACTATATCCTCCTATAGTCTCCTTTAGACTTTATAAAGAAATTTCTATACTTTGTAAACTCTCCAAAACATCTCTAAATAATACTGTTCCTCCTACCACCCCAAGTTTAGCTTTACTTTCCATGTATGCCTTGTCTGTATTTGACTATTTTGTCCCACTTGCACAGCACTGTGGCTAGAAAAATATCATTGAGAGGTTATGGAGGCACCCACTTCTTGTCTCAGCTGCTGAGACTGCAAAACACCTCCCTGAGAATTTTCTTAAGTAGCATCATGGCCCTCACTTTTATTTGACCTCTAGGAGAATGTGCTTCATCTAGTTCAGCCTTCTCTATAACTGGTCTGAGGTTGTGCTTCAGAGATTTTTCCACCTTTCAAAGAAAACGGATAAAATCAAAGCTTTCCTCAGCAGCAACAGTCCATCTGAAGTCATTTAGGTGTTTTTATAATTGCAGCAGCTATTGTGATTGCTTACACTCAACAGGAATATTTGGCTTGGCTAAACTGGTACATGTGTAACTAAGGGCAAATCTGTCATCTTATGTGTATTAGCTGTGTGCTTTTCCTTTCCTCATGTTGTATATTGTCTCTCTGAATGTAGAGCTGCAGTTTTTCTTTGTTGTTCTTTATATTTTATCAACACACAAGATTTTCCTCATGGTTAAATAGGAGATTCTGGTCTCCTAGTAGATATGTTGATAACACTGTGGTTTTGCTCCAGTAGCTGACATTTAGCTGAATGTGGTAACCTCACTTACTGAATGGTTCTGTTGTCATTGGGAATACTCACACATGTAAAATGAGTAGGACTTGGCCCTTTGGTCATATTTTTGTAATAAAAGATAAAATGAGATTTTTAGGAAACTGCAGCTTATGACCATAATATTTATGAGGCTGTCAGGACTGCATTGTAAAAATTCATATTATTTAATTCTTCACTCTGACACTAAAGCATCATTTCATTTATATGCAAATAGGAATGTGCTGCTTCTTCACTGAAGAAGCTGTTTGAATTATTCAGATTTTATTAATAAAGCTTCATAAATAAGTATTTTTTCTACTCAATTGGTAGTAGCCAGGGGAGAGAATCTATTTATCAGACTTTGTTATTATGAGCTTCATAACAAAATATGAAGATTTATGGAGTACATAATTAGACATTATGTGATTCTAATGGAAACATTGGGTTATCCAGAGGAAATACTGTTTTCTTTATGCATTTCTCCTTGGCAGAGGCACTTTCTGGAAAATGGACAAAACCTGTCTCCACCACTAAGTTCCAAGAAATGCCTATGAAAGGCAGAGAAATTTAGTACCTTTTAAAAATCATATACACCAAAACAATTTTGAATAAAAAATGCCTAAGGAAGACTATAAGAAATGCCAGGGAGAAGCAGGTAGGGAAAATTCCTCCACTGCAGCCTGAGGTTTAACTCTGTGTGTGGCACCACAATCCAGCCTGAAACCACCTGGTTTTTAAACCATCATTTAGGTGACCAGCAATTAATGTTCCCTTCAGGTACCCATCCTAGTGAGAGTCCAGATGTGAAATACCTGCTGAACATTGCAGAGCAGCCCACAGGGATTTATTACTGTATGCTGTAACCCAAGCAGAGTTTTAATCTCACCCACAGAACCTCTGATATCCACCATAACCAAACTACTGTAAATGAGCAGTAGAGAACATCCAGGCTGCAGGGGCGGTGCAGAGACCTGAAGATGTTTTGCAGGAAAAGTTGCTGGCTGGAATTTTGACACTGGTGATTGGGTATGGACTGAATTTACTGAATTTAGTGCTTCTCTGGGAGCACATCTTGGGGAAATCTCTCAGCATCTCAAACTTGGTGGCTACATTCTGATTTTAATTCTGTTCTTCACTCTGTGGTATGCAAGCCACAGGACCATATGGTACAGCCACAGAAATACGTGTGCTCACTACGAAACTGCTTCCTATTAGAGCTACAAAATATGGAAACTATGAGTTAAACTCATCCAAAGTTATGTCACTATTCAAGAAAACAGCAAGCCCAAAACACTTACCTATGAAAACGGAAATGTTGTCCAACAGACATTTCTAAAATATCTAATGTTAAGAAGAAAACTGCAAATTAATTTAATTCATGAGTAGCCCAAGGAGTACTCCAGATATTTTGCCTAACTGGAAATAGATTTTCTACTAGCATTCCCTGAAAGGGGCATGAGGGATGCAGTGGTTGCTGTTCATATTTTGTCCATAGGAATTGTCAGCTACCTTGTGACTAGTGCCTGCATTCAACAAACATGGGATGTTGAAATGTCCCTGGTTTTGATACAAATGTGGTAGCAAACACCTTTGTGCAAGTCCATGGCATTCTCAGACATTGCTCTCTGTCACCCTCTGTTAACTGAAATTTGTATCAAAGTACAAAGAGTCACTCAGAAACAGTGAATTTTGAACAGTATGAATTTTGAAAACAAATGGAAAAGCATTAGGATTGGATGGAAGGACTGAGAAAAGGATTTTTTACAGATAGCAGAAGCACTTTTGTGAACAATGCTGGTAAAACTCTAACAAAAGACAGAACAGACTGGAGACAGGGGTGCTAAAAAGGGGTAGGAACTCACAGGAACACTCCAGTGCTCATTTGGAGTGGCTGGGGAGAGCTGAAGTCTTCATGTTTGTTCTTCTAGCAAGGATCGTGAAGCTGCTGTGGAAACACACAACTTAGCAGGGTGTCTTCCTTCAGAGACTTGAGTAAGGGAAAGGAAGTAAGGCAACTGTAATGCTTCCCTCCACTATGAGCACTGCCTTTCATGCCAGAAGAAAGGCATAGCCTCTCAGCCTTTCTGATCCCTGTTATATTCAATATTCTTATAGCCACAGGCTTTGTGTCCTAACCATTCCCTCTCAGCTTGGAAAACTCAATTTCCTCTTGTTTTTTTTATCCAAAATACATCCTTTGGACACAGTTAGGGGTATTCTGTGTTGTAGATGGTCTGTTTATCCCAGTGCACTCTTGCATAGCACTGACCTGTGGGACCTTATTCTCTGCTGATTTTATCTGCATTTGCATATATACAATGCAAACAAAGCTGTGTGTAACAGTTTTACTTGATAGCATTTGGTATCCACACAGCTCTGATGAAAGTTACTTCCTAAGGAGAGGTGGAATGAAAAGTCCAGCCTTAGATGAAAAGGTAGTCTGGAGAAAATCCATGGAGGAAAACAAGGAGAGACATTTTTAAACAGATCCTGCAATCAATGAAGAGCTGGTAGGGATAGCTGAAGATGAAAACTGTCATAATTTTACATTAAAATTGGGCTTTAGAGGATTAATTTTAATGTTTCTGCAGGGTGCTTATACTGAGAAGCATTAAGGTCAAAATGCAAGTATTTCAAATTAGGAAAGCAAACAGATTCAATGATAGCTTGAAATAATCAGACTTCTTCATGGGAGGCTTCAGTGAGGATGAAATTACAGTAAAAAATAGATTGCAAAAGCAATGAGAGCAGTAATGTGCAGCCACAGGAGAATTGGGGTGTGGAAGAAAGCCAGGGTCAAGGATGAAGTCAGCATCCCAGCCAGCAGGGACAGCCAATAGGTCAGACTGGAGCAAAACAAGAGAGTGAGCAGCACATGTATAATAAATGTGAGAGGCAGGGCCAAATCCTGCCTGAGCTTACATCAGTACAACTTCAATGGCTGAAACCTCTTAACACAATGTCACTTCCAATATGATCTAACAACATACATGCAGGCTTTTATTTAAATCAGTGCACAAGGGTAGATTTTCCACTCTCCTATGCTGTTTCTAGGCAATTGTAACTTCATTGTTCCACTGCTATTACTGTTGTGGTCTTAAATACTGCTGAATTTCTTCTCTTATTATCTTCTATGAGTACAAATGTACCTGTTTCTTATTGGCCTTCTGTTTTAGCAAGACTAAATTCTTCAAGTTAAAAGATCATTTGAGGAAAGCATGATATTGTACACTGTTTCTTCAACAGTATACTATTTTATTCAGATTTTAAAACTGAATTCTTTGTGCATTCTACCTGCTGATTGTCATTTTTAAAAATTTAGAGGTTGTTTTTCTTTTTTCTGCTGCACTGCCAATATTCATGCTTTCCATATTTTGGCATCAGTGTTTTAAAAAAAAAGGTAATAAACAGGAGAGTCAGCTCCCAGAATTAATAAGCTGGAAAACTGACTTTGTTTGAAACACCTTTCTTGTAATATCTTTTATACTTGCAGCATTTATATTATTTTTGAAGTTTCACTGATGTGAGAACGGTTATTTTAATCTAACACTTAGCTTTCCATACAAGTAATCTGCAAGTAAGTATGCACACAAGTATTAACTGCTCTAAACCCAGAAGAAGCTACAGGTATTTATGCTTTTGAAGTCTAGCTTTTAAAACTCTGGTTCTTTTATTCTTGTTGTTGAAACAAACCCCTATGGGTGATGTTACAAATAAAAATCAAAAAATTGCAAATCTCTAAAAGCCGCCACATCCCTGCCCCAAAACTCTAGGCTTTAGTTACTCTTTTTTTATGTGTACTTTGTCTTAGATTAGCACTATAGAGAAGACTGTATTTCCTTCTTGTTTACAGCAGTATCACAGAGGCAGAGTTAACCCTCAGCTCACTGACTGGGGCAGAGCCACAGTGAGACTGTGGGGTTTGCACTTTCATCCGAAGAGCTGCCAGCACAGGAGCAGAGAGCCATGGTTCCTTAGAGGAGTGTTCTGTTCCATAGCTGCATGCAGGAGAAGGTGGAAATACACACAGGAAAAGCTGTGCTGTGCCCAGCTGGCAGCACCCCTGGCAGAGCTGTGCTGCCATCCTGGTGAGCACAGGGAAGCTCCTGGGAGCCCCCAGCAGATGGTGGCACCGGGCGCTCTCACCAAAGCAGCCTGTCACAGAGGAGCTTTATACTGAGAGTAATACACAGAGCACTTAAGGCATCTAGCTTAACATATTAAAAAGGAGGACTATTAAAAAGACTATGTCCTTTTTCTTTTTCTTTTAGAAAATTGCCTGTGGACTGTATTTTAATGTTCTGAAGCTGTTCCTTTGAGCTATTTTCCACAATATCCAGTTTTCTTGAGTTTGAGAGGTACGAATGATTCAATGGATGCAGAATCACAGAAAGCTCCTGAACTCATACTTTCCTCCACTGCCTTGAAGTCCTATTTTCAGGTAGTGCTTCAGAACTACAGAGTATTGCAAAGGGGCAAAAAATTCTCTGTGGTGTTAACTGATACCTTCTTTGAAAGAAATTAATTTTAAACCAGAGAAATTGGATGTATATGAATGAAAATTTTGTTTTGTTTTCCTGAAAACTGCCAGATTACTAACGTAGATGCATGGTTTAATGCAACAATTATAGTAATGAAATGCAGCATTGTCTTTTGGGTTTGGTAGGCTTTTTTCCTCTCTTTTCCAATATTTCTGTAGATGTTTCTTGAGGGTTCTTACGTTTAAAATAGGAATTACTTGAAATGCTGTAAATATGAATAGAAATCTGGTGAGTAGCAAGCCCCTGTCCCCAATTTGAGGATAGTCCTTTTTTAATCCTTTCCAAACATATGGCAAACAGTTCCTTGTATAATGTCAAAATGGTAGAAATACCATTTTGTGCAAATTTCAATTTTATTTGACTTAAGATGCTTGCTGCATATTGTCTACCTATACAAATCATCATGGGAAAGCTGGCTTGTTTTTATGACAATGGCAAATAACATTGCTGAGCTTTTTCCCTATTAAAGTAAAGCTAGGAAAAATTTAGATAATGCAAAAAATATAACTGAAATTTAAAAAAATTCTGCACCTAAAAAATCTCACTTTAATGACTTTTTCTACAAGACTGTTCTGAATGAATTAGAAATTACTGAAGTACTGTTGAAGTGAATCCATAATCTACTGAATTTTCACCATAATGAGAATATTCCACTTGAAGGTACCAACTTGGACCAAGGTTTTTATGGTAGCCTCAAAACAATAGGATATTTTCAAACAGAAGTAGTCTTGAGTATTTACCAGGATGAAAACTCTGTTTTTCAACCTGCCTTAGGTTTTAATTCCTGTGTCATTTTAATTTCACTAGCTTTTACTTACCTGTCCCATCAGCAATGAAAAATAGTCTTGGTCTGGAGAACAGACTTCACTCCATCCTACTCCACCATATTGTTTGAAATAATCTTTAGCAGAAAAAAGGCAGTTTTATGAAACTAAAGCACAAACTCCTCAAACATCATCTTAAATCTGTACCAAAGTGTCCAAATATAAAGAAAAAGCCAACCAAACTTTCTAACATTAGTATCATATATGGTAAAATCTTTCACTGGGATTATGATGCCAGTGAGCTTCCCAAAAATCAACAGAGGAATCACTAGGTATAACCATTAAAAATAAAGCTATGCTTTACTACCAGAGAAGTGAGGTGACAGTAACAGGGAAATCAGTCTGAGTCCTTGAAATTCCTGGTTTTCCAGTGACACACTGTAAATCTGTTTAATTGGCAGGAAAGGAATAATGGTTAAAATGCTTATTTCAGCCTGAATGTGCAGCAGTGGTAGTTTCAAAGGGGAAATTGTGCTGCTGTCTTGTTCCCTAAGAAAATTACTGTAGATTAGTTTATGCTCTTGGAATGATATGTACTAGTACATGTGTGTGCTTATATTTCTGGGCTTCCCATGTATAGGGGTCTCTGTGTATTGCTGGGGGCGTGTTTCATGATAAAAAGGACCAGGTGACACCCAAGCTGTGTTTTCAATCCTTGAAAGAGACACAATGCACACCCATGAGCTAATGACAAAGACAAAAGACAGGTTCCCTTCAGTCTTTGGGAAACAGATGACAAGAAGCAGTAGTAATGACCTTTATTAAAAGCTTGGAACAGATTTGGGGAAATAGGAATTTACTTTCAAAATGTAAAATACATCTAAGTAAATGTAACCAGATCTTTCTTTGGGAGTTAACCTAGGCAGGTGCTACAGAAGCTTGGACTTCAGGATCCAGGTGCCCTTCCCAGGAGCCCCAGCCACTCTTAAATAAAAACAAATGAAAAACAAAACCAAAAGCTCTGCTTTTCTGATGTCTCTGCTCTCCTCTGGCATCTGGAAAGCAGTGGTTGGAGCTGCCTTGCAGAGCTCTCAGCTCTGACTGGCAACAGGATAAATATGTGCCCTAAAACTGCATGATTGCTGGGCTTTGTCTTAACATTTTAGTGCATTTCTCTTGCTCACACTCCAATTTTTAATTACTATTATTTTTAAAAATATTGTGAGTTTTAGTTAATTCTGAAGTTCTGTAGATGTATATTCTATACCTTGTGCACAGTTGATTAAGATTCTTCCCCATACATACAGAGTAGCTACAAGGAATACCTTGGCACTGTGATTTTTGTTCTTTTTTCTTTTTTGTTAAGAGGAGATTTATCCTAGCACTTTGTTTTCCTTGGTCCTCCTGCTGTTACCACTTCTATTGCCCAAGGAAATGTTTGTACCTCAAATCCCTCTGCTTCCACAGTCTATGCACAGACTGTGAATGTAGGCCATAGGTCACACTTTGGAGAAAACAGAAGGGTGGATGGAAAATGAAAAGTTACAGGTCTCAAAAAGGGGGTGACTTAGTGAACTTTAATGGCTTTTTACATGAAGCAGCTCAGGTTGGGGATTCTTACAGCATCCTTGGTCATACCACTCTGGCTCTGTAGAGGTAAAGCCAGAAGAGAGAGCTAAAACAAGGAGACAGGAGATGGATTTCTTTTCATATATATATTAATTAAAATACTGTCTGGATATAACAAAAAGTTTATCAGCAACTTCTCAACAAAGAAAATAAGACTTTTCATGAAAAAAAAAAATTCATTTTGGGTATTTTGTAGTCAGCTTATGAAGACCAAATATTAAAGTAGTTTGCCTAGATGTTGCAAATCTAGCTTGTTTAACAGGAAAGCAGAACACATTAAATAAGTACAAAGAAGTAATGAATGGCTACTAAACACTTGAAATTCACTTTGTAACACTTTGTAACTTTTAGCAATGCTTTGTAGCATTTAGCAATAGTTAGGTTAGGCTGGTATTTTTTTTTGTAAGTTAGTACGACTTGCAGAAACATTCTGTTAAGGCATGAGTTTAATCTTTAGTTTCTTTCATAGTAAATTAAACAATTTTAAGACCTATATAAAATACACTCCTGCAATTCAATGTTAGTAGCATGTGAACAATGTTTCACTTTTAAATAGTGATTTGACTTTTTGGCTTTTCTCGCAAATGTGATCCAAACATCACTGATGTCACTAGAAATACTTTGCTTACTTACAGTGGGTTTTGGTTCCTGAAAATAGTGGGTTTAATTCCTTTGCATGAATTAAATATTTGGACAAGAGCACAAATGACTGTATTCTCTTGTAGCCTAGGAGAATGCAGTGATTTGGTTTGGGGGGGGTGGGTCTCACAAGTCTAAGGTGATTTTCCTGAATCAAACAGTGCTATTGGCACATATGTGCTGTTTCTACATAAAGTTTAATTATTCCATACAACTTTCAATGGTTTTACCCTCAAAGAGCTGGTACAGGCTTGGATTGCAAAAACCAATAATGGAGTAACTGGAGCTTTCACTCAGGAGATGGGAGATGCAGACTGAAATCACTTCACAGAAAGGGAAGGGATCTTGAGTGAATACTATAATGCTGTTTGGTAAAATGAGAAGGGAGAACCCTACCATACTTTATAGTGATGGGCTAGACTCAATACAAGTCCTCTTTAGAAATACATAGGAAGCCAGGGCTTTCAATTTTCTACAGAATGTTCCAGCAGAAAACACACATACCCACCTTCCAGAGGAAGACTCAATAAACTGTCAGACCATTATGACACCCTAAATTCTTCTGTAGACAAAGTCCAGTGATCATCCCATCTTTTCTTTGTGTATTTAAATATATATGTGTCCTCTTCTGAAGGTCTTAACCCAAAATTTACCAATAGGTCTGTATAGTCTGAATTAATACATGAAAGGGTTGGTTAGTGAATAGCTGGACTAAATATGCAAATTACAAAGTTTTCTTTGAGGCTTTATATGAGAAGAGGTTTTAAAAACTTTATCAATGTCAACATGTCAGCCTGCATTTCTCTGTGAAATCTTGAAACTGCTCTTTCATCTATGTTGTAAACACATCAACAAGTATGTAGAATGTCTTGACTTTGAAATGCTGTCACCTACTTTCTGTATCGTTGTCAGTAGTCAGCTTGTTATAAAAGTGTTTCATATCTAACTCTGTTTCTTTTGGTAGTGTGTCAACATGCTGCATTCTTCAGCTGTGCTCCTTGCTGCCTCTTCCATTTTATCAAAAATTCTGTGTGACAGAAGTTTTTCTCTTTCTTTGCAACATGTTGATAGCTCAGGTTCTCCAATGTCACCAAAGCAGTTGTGCTACTTTGAGGATAAGTTGAGTCTGTGTAAACCATCTTCAGTGTTTTGTGCTAAAGTGCAGTGGGATTTTGTACTCAAATGTTTTTGTGATGATGAGAAGTCCCCAAGCTTCAGTCATTGTCTTTACTTCTTCGTTTGGAAGTTTCCCGGAATGTGTTCTGTTTAGTACTGTGCCTACTCCTGAGATGCTCAGCAGTTTGGAGTCCACGGTTTGCTTGGAACAAACCCATCTGGTGATGGACAATTTCTTAAATGGGAGTGTTCTCAGACATTCTATTCTGCTGTTTCTCATGTATTTTTTTTGTTTTGTTTTTAGGTTTGTTTTCGGAACATATCAGGAACTGGTACAATTGCCTCAAGTGCCCCAATTGGAATCTGAACATCTGTATTTAGTTACTGCATTCCAAAATGTAAGACTTGCTATTTTAAAGTTTTGAATTATACTGTTTCACAAGGATTTTTCGGTCCCAAAATACAATACTGCTGGAGTTTACAGCAGTACAAATTTGTTTGAGTTGGAAAAAAATATTCTGTTCAAATGCCTTTGAGACTTGTGCAATGGAATTGCATAGATTTGTACATGAAGGGCAGTGAATCCATGGATTATGCTGAAGGACTGAACAGATAGCTTAACCATAGAATTCTTTAGGTTGGAAAAGATTTAATATTGTCACGTCCAACTGTGAACTCAGCACTGCCAAGTCTACCACCAAACCATGTCCCTAAGAACCACATTTTAAATCCCCCCACAGACGGGGCACTCCACCACTTCCCTGGGCAATGCCTGATAACGCTTCCCATGAAGAATATCCAATCTACATCCTGTCTGGTGCAACTTGAGGCCATTTCTTCTTATCCTGATATCAGATACTTGTGTCATTCTCGTGTGTTGCATCTTGCTGCATCTACAAGAGCAGTTTCAAAGGCCAAGTCAAGTTCCCACATCAATATGGTTCCATTGCTGTAAAACACAATTTCCTGGTATCTGAGTCAGGAGGGTTGGCTTGTGTCCATTCCATCATCTGCAAGGATGCACAATACTTCTGCACTTGTACTTTGTGTTGTGTATTACTTGCACTGCAATAATATCCCAATGCTCTTCTCAGGACTAGACCACAATTTGTTACAAGATACACAGTTTTGCACTTAATCTTTTTATGATGTATCAGTAAATATATTACATCATTAATCATTGAATTAGTAAATTTAAAATCATAAGGCTTAAGGCAGTGATCATAAAAGCTGAAACAGGGAGAAAATATAAACTTTGAAGAATGTATGCTTTCTACCTTAATGCAAGGAGAATAAACTTCATTTTTGAAGAGAGAGCAGTGCATGAACTTGTTTCCTCCTCTATCAGTATAGATCACATTCCTGATAACTAACATATCATAAAGAAACATTTCCTAGTTATGGTATGTTTCAAAACCAGGTTGACATGAACCTGAGATCAAACAAAATCTGTATACACGGACCTACTTTGAAAAAGCTAAGGATCTGTAGGGTGTTCAGATCATATAGTCTGCAGAAATTTAATTGGCATATTGTTGCTGTTTAACTTAAAATGCACAGCATAGCTACGGTATGGAAGGTTATTAGAAATAAGTGAGTAAGTAGGCTGTCATCCTAAAAAGACAGTTTCAAATTAACAGAATTATCTTTGGAATACATATGTGTCTTAGCCCTGACTACATCAAGCCATTAATCATACTGGCTGGACCCCCACACTTTGCATATGGAACACACTGCTGCTTTAAACACTGTTTGTGGTTGAGTTGTTTTATTCTGCCTTAATCAGTATAAATTTAATAATTAGTACGTGACCAGGGAAGGCAGAAAGTGAAGGCGAAGTTTTCTAGAAATCTTTGGATGAGCATTTCAAAGAGAACGGTACCTCAAATATTTGTTTTTTTTTTTTTTTTCCAAACAAAATGGAGTGGACACCAAGCCAAGAAAATAAATTCCCTTGAGTATGAATCAGACACATAGTTGGTAAATGGCCATACTGTCATGGTTTCCTCAAATCATTGTTTGCCAAAATAATTAACTGCATTTGAAAAGATATAAACTTTCTTGGTGAATAAAAATACTACGTGTAAAACAAAATGTATTCTAAAAATTCATCATATATCAGACCTGTATTTTCAAAACTCATAAATTTTCTTCTGTTTCTTGACTATTGACAAATGTTTATTTTTTACAAATGAAAGAACTATTCTAGGAAAATAATCTATAGATTTCTTAGTACACTTATCTATTTAAAGGAAAAACTCCCCAAAAGTGTTACTTTTCAGGAGTTCTGAATATTTTAATTATAGAATTACAATTTCCAATGCAAAGCAAGAAATCTTGCTGACAAGAAATATTTTCAAAGTGCATGAACCATCAGAGGATCTGGAATCCAGACGTTAGCTGTATAGCTATAAACAGAATTGATTCATAATAATTTGAAATAAAAAGCTAATAAAATAAGAGCATTTGTTGTACTTCTGTTGAGAACTGACTTCAAAAAAATAGTTCTAGCTTAAAAAAATCCATTCTATCCCTACCTTTAAAAAAGTACATTATTGGAATTGACAAGATGAAAATAGCCAGATATTTTCCAAAACAGTGGTTGCAGATATAACTTTCAGGTTTGCCATCTGTACAAAAGCAGACTCCATGGACACTTTTCAATGAGACATTTTTTGTTTCATTTTTAAGGGAAGCAGCAATGAGTTGGCTCCTAGGAGGTACATTCCAAAAGAGCAAATATCACTACAGCATTAATCTCATTTTCTTTCCTTCTGCGTATGTCTTATTTTATCAGCTGAGCATTTGATTCAGATATACTGGAATTGTAAAATATCAGCTGTATGAACTATAAAATCTATACTCAATATGATATCTCCTTTGTCTATGTGCAGAATTGCTAATGTCTCTATAGGACATAAAATAAATGCTTGCACATGACAAGATTTGTTCAGGGTGGAGTTATAAATGTGGAATGTGCTTGTTTTGATAATTTGAAGCGTAAGACTAATACAATACATAATGAAAATAGTTCTTGGTTAGTATAGACCTGAGGGGTTCATCTCTTAAAAGTGTAAAAGGTATATGGGAAAGGAATTGAAAAAGGAAATAAAGGTTAAAAAAATACAGGAAAGAACACTTTCTCCACCTCACCATGAAAAAAAAAACAAAACCTCAATAGTGCTAAAAATATTTTCATTTAGCCACACAAAAATCAAAGTTGAGGAGCTAAACTTGCCGGAGCAGCATCTGTTGGCTGCTGCAGGCTGCTGGCCGTGCCCTGGGGAGCAGCAGTGCCTGGTTCCAGCGCTGGGACAGCCCTGGGGCGGACACGCAGAGCAGGATTGCCACGGCCCGGCGGGAGCCGCGTTTAGCTCTCCTAAGACCCAATCTTGCAAACACTTACGCACGTGAGTAATTTCAGCTGCCGCAAATCAACTTATTCACCCGGTTTAAGTTTTTGCAGGGGTGGTGCCACATCTGGCCCACATTTGTAAACCCTAGCCAACATGATAAAATGGAAGAAACTCCTCCTTTTCCTCACCTAGCTAGGTAACTTTATTTTTGCTGTATTATTATTTGTAGTTTATTTTACTGGAAAAGGTTAGAAGTGCAAATATATTTTTAAAATTACTGAATTTTACAATTTCTTTAATAAATTACTGATTGCAACCACCTTGAGCACTGATAAAAATAATGCAGTTCAGGGGTTGCCTGTGATTTTGTGCCTTCAAACATTTCACAGTGATTTCTGCCATGAAGAAGGGTTTGTAGAGGCCAATGGTTTTGTCATGTCTCTGAAATTGTGGATAAAG
Source organism: Brachypodius melanocephalos (assembly GCA_013398615.1). Taxonomy (NCBI): domain Eukaryota; kingdom Metazoa; phylum Chordata; class Aves; order Passeriformes; family Pycnonotidae; genus Brachypodius; species Brachypodius melanocephalos. The sequence goes on from VZSR01000245.1 coordinate 3,534,888, forward strand.
CTCAACACAGTAAACTGAGAGAAGTCACCACCGATTGTGAGCTCACTTACATCTTCCTACTTTTCTACACTTAATTTGTTTGTGGCTGATTTGTTCAGTTTGTAAGTTCTGGAGAAAACTGAATGTTCTAACAGCTCTATTTAGCAAGTATGAGAATTATTCTGTTAGCATATGGATCACTGACCAATGTCTGGTGTTCATGATTTTCTAGTTGTGTTGCTCCAGAACATGCAAGTTTATGACTAAGTATGTGATCTCCATGAGCTGGAAAAACTCAAAACATATGGCAGATCAGATGTTAGGCTTGGGGAAAATCAAAAATTAAACTGTCTCAGAGCAGTTGAGAGACTGCTTTGCTATATATTTTATGTGATTTGTGCGTGTGTTGAGGGAGATGTCACCTAGGGAAAGGAATTGAAGAAAAAAATAGCTTTAAAAAATGAACTGTTTGTATTATGGCTTTAAACATTAAAGTCTGGTCAGCTAAAAGCAGATGTTGTGAACTAAGATGGAAACTTGCCTGAGGCCAGAATCAAAGAAGGCATTCACTAATAGTAAGAAGTAAAAATGCTTTCTGGTTTCAGAATTTAATATTTGCAAAAAACAAATGCCTATTGCACGCTTATAAGCACAAACATTTTCCTATTTTTATTCAGATTACTGAATAAAATTGATGGCTTCAGGATCTAATTTCAGACAATGGGTTCATTATCAATCCTGATTGTATTCTAAGCTCTTCATAAAATCTTTCGTTATTCCATGTTGGCCAAGATCCTGTCATGTTGGGAGTAGGAATGAGGTGCTTCTCACCTTTGGCTGTCTGCCCAGTATCTAGATGGGGAGGTGGGTTAAAGCATCTAAAGGTGTGGTATTAAACTCAGAATATTGTAATACACAATTCTGATGCAAGTCTTTTAAAGGGAAGAACAAATAAAGGAAAGACCAGAATATACACTGGATAGTAAAAATGAACATAATATTTCTTGCATTGAATTCTTAACTGACCTGGGCCTGCACAACTTGAGTGAACATACATTATGTAAATATACACAATGTCTAAGAATTTGAAATGGAAGGTTAAAAATTAATATTTTCAAGAAAGAAAAACAAAAAAAGTTGATTAAATAAAAATTATTTATGTTGAAATCAATCAATATTTGAGAAAATATTCTCCTTTTCATCTATTTATGTATGAGGAAATACATATTTACAGTAGCTGCCTCTATAGTATTTGTTGAATGTCATGAAGCTTTGAACCAGCTTAAAACTTAGACTTCCTTAGACAGTTGTGCCATTTATTTAAAATTTGCTAGTTCAAAAGCTATGCTCTAATGGCAAGTCCAGAATTCCAAGTTCCAGTATTTCAGAACTGTAAGCAACCTAGTTCTGCATTTTGCAAATACTTTGTGTTTTTGTTTCAATTAACATAATTTGAAGAATTTTGTTGCACCAATTGAGCAGCAAGGAAAAAAAACCTTATTATTTTCAAAAATTCACGAAAATATCAATATTTTTGGTATCTTTATTTCTTTCAGCAGGAATACTTTTCCTAACTCAGTCGTATGGTTTAGGAATCAGCTGTCTTTTCTAATTTACACCGCGGTCGAAGTGAGTAAGGACTTTTTAAGAGAGTAATTCCCACTAAATCCACGCTTGGACGAGCTCTAACTCCAGCACCAGTGGAATGTCTCCACACCCCTCTCTGGCAGTTTTTATGGGGAATTTGGGCCCATCCTTTCCCTCGACAGGATTTCCGAGTAGGGGTGTGTGAGGTGCTGAGCCCGGGCCGCCCCTCAGAGGGAAGGCAGCGGGCTGAGGCGGGTCCGCGCCCTCCATTTCGCGTTGGCGGGAGCCCCGAGCCCCGGGGAAGCCCCTGAGGGAGCGCCGAGCCCCTGAGGGGGTGCCGAGCCCTTGAAGAGCCGCCGGGCCCCTGAGCGAGCGCCGGCCGAGCACCGTTCGGGAGGCGTGGGCCGCCATCGCCGCTTCCCGCCCGCCCCGCTGAGGCGGCTCCGCGCTGCGCTCCCCGTGGCCGCCATTTCGCGCGGTAGAAGCGGCGGGAGGCGCTGTTGGTGAGGCGGGAGCCGCAGAGTTCCCCTTCCTTGTGGAAGGAGCGGGAGCCTGGCTGTGAGGGGCCTCAGCGCCTGGCAGCACCCGGGGAGCAGCGCAGTGCGCTGTGGATGAGCTCTGCGCCTCCGGGGCACGGGCAGTTGTGGTTTGTTCGGGTCAGCACCCCTGAAGGTTGTGACCTTCACTTTGGGCCCCTGGAGAGACCTCTGTCAGTCCGGTGCTGTGACCACTGCCCTGGGGAGCCTCTGTCCAGTGCCCAAACTCCCTCTGGGTGAAATCCTTTTTGTAATGTCCATCCTAAACCACCCCTGACACAATTTCAGGCCCGTCTCTTCTCACCACAGAAAATAGTCATTGCCCGCCCCTCCTCTTCCCCTCATGTGGAAATTGAAGAACGTGATGTGTCCTCTCAGTCTCCTCTAGCCTTCTCTAGGCTGAATCTTGTTAGAATTAAATACTTTAACGTAAACTTTATCTGGATCTTCACTCCTACTCACTTTTTCTTCCCAGATACATGTCATGGTAGTAAAGCTTGCTTCAAGTGCTACCCTACAGGGCTTTTTTAACAGAAGTAGTGGGAGACATATTTTATCAGAAGAGGGATGCTCTATTCAAAGAAGGCTTAAGAATGCAGTCAAGAGCTCTAAAAGAAAACAATATAGAAATCAAATATTGGCACTTACAGCTAATAAACTTTGTATTGCTTTAGATGGGTTCAAGTCCAGTAATTTAAGTTTTACATTTTCTTGTGCCGCACTTTGCAGGCTAAGAGACTTCACATTTGATCTAAAAATGTTCAACTCTGCAGACATGGTCTTTTCACTGGATAGTTTATTTTATGAAAAACCAGATATGAGACAAAGGTAAATCTTTATTATTAGATAGATGTAGTTGATTTCCAAACTGAATCATTTTATAGCAGTGTTTTTTCTAATTACTCACTTTTTGGTTTACCTATAGAAATATAGGGCTAGAAATTTCTAGGTTCATGACCCATACTTGGAAATGTTTCTCCAAGCACATTCAACGATGCAGGTGTATCTTAGGGCTAAGATAGCAGAAGTTTTTCCTCTGTAATTTTATGTTATTAGAAGTCACTTGAATTGAAGAAAAAGAAGATGTTTTAGCAGGAGAAACAACAGGTTATTTATGACTAGAAATTTTGAGCTAGTTGTTGTGGAGACTGCTTAAAAATGCTTTTACCTCATGTTTGCGTGTTAAAAATAGGTGTCTGGAAAAAGAAGAGCGTAAGACTTGGTTTATTGCACCTGCTCCAGCTATTGCTGAAATTCCAGCTGCAGAGGAGTTACAGAGGGAGCTGGAAAAAAACTCAGCCAACACTCATATGGGTAAAGTATCATAGAATAGAATCACAGAATCACTGGAATGGGAAAAGATGTCCACCCATAAACCTTACACTGCGAAGTCTGACTACACCATAATACTTGGCATTGATATTAAATTACTCAGCACGTAATTAGTGTGACAGATCATTCCTCTTTTGCTGTGAAATATGAAATATTCTGGGTATGCAAGTAGAGACAAAGAATGTATTTGAGTTGAGAATGATGGTGTTAGATGTGCCAGAAGCATAGCAGTCCTCTTGAGGCATATACATGCCTCAAGTTTCCTGTGCAGAAGTTGGCAAGGTAAGAAGTATAATCAAAATTTCAGTTACTGCACATTGTTTCATGAAGCATTGTAACACAGTGGGAAGTGGCTGTAAGAGCATAATGTTATCACGTGGATCTGATGGCCTGTCTCCCACCCAAGGAACAGAGAGTTTATATGAAACTCACCTTTTTCTTCCCTTTGGGGCCTTTAATCAAATTACTGAGGCAGCTGAATTTGAATCTGGTCATTAATTGCTGCCAAGTGGCATATTCCTAGACATTCAGGATTATCTTAAGGAAATTTATTTTAAAGGATTTCATTGCCTTATCTCTGTCAACTAGATTTGTGCATTTCTTTGCTGTTGTACTGATTAATGATATTCTTTATTTAGGAATTACACTACAACAGAAGGTGGGTTTTTTCTACTTTATGCAAGAATAATTGCATTATTAAGTCAAATAAACTTTTTGATATTTGTAGAATTAGAACTTTTGGGGTTGTGTAACAAACAGGGCTTGGTAATTGTGAGTTTCTAGATGGATAAGGTTGAAATTAAGACAGCAAAATAGAGCTGTTATCTTGTTGCATTTAGTTGCTTTTTTCTGTTCCTGCCTTTGCCTTCCTGCTGCCAACGGCAATGCTTGTTGATCTGGTCAGCCAGACCAAGACACTGATTCTACACTGCAAAATGTGATAATTAACCAAGAAGGTTATGAAACCAGCCTGTCACCAACATCAGTACCAGTTCTGACTGTTGAGATTGCAGTGTTTATTTCAGCTGTTTTGAGCAGGAACTTCAAGTCATTTTTTAAAAGAACATCTTTATTCTGGGACAGGGTAAAGAGTTCTGTCATACAAATTATTTTGTAGTTCTGAAGAAAAGTTTTTATCCTTTACTTTGCATAGGAAGGAAAGAAAGGGACCTTATCTTTGTAAATTTTTAATTGAGAATGCATGCATTACATTCATTGGCATAAGTCATAAAATACACACTAAAGTTCTTGCAATAAGATAGAAATATCAGTTTGTATAATAGATGTGAATTTGGCCGATTCTGTGTGAAAGATACTTGATTAAATGACTGTGAATAAGAATATGAATGAAATAATAATATATAGCTTTTGTAGGTGGGAGAAAGCACGAGAAGTTTGCACAACAATGTAAGAGTAGTACAGAGGAAGCAGAAGATAAATCATCAGCACCCTTTCATTTTGGCATAGCCCCTGGAAAAGAAGTCCTACAATTAAGTCTAGGAGGAAGAGAGAAAATTAGTTTTCAGCATGAAAATCTGAAAGTGGCTTCATCTTTTCTCTCTTTTGATGAAAATAAATCTAAACGAGTAATAGATTTTTGTCAGCAACTGCAAAATAAAGCATTAAGTGAAAACAGTGATGATGAGAGTGTCCATTCAACATTAAGAAAAAGGTATGTGTCTAGTCAACTCAGATAATTTATCACTGTCAGAATCATATTCTTACTTTAGATAAGTCTGTTGAACACAAAGTTTGGGATCCTTCAACTGAAGGTACTTTAGCAGGCTCCAGATGCTAATTCTTTCAGTCTAAGGAAAAAAAATATTTCTTTTGGGCAATATTTTAGTATTTTAATTAAATGTGTCCTGGGCTCAGCTTCATTCATGAGAAAAGTAAGCCTCAGGTTTGTTGCTTAAATTTTAAAGAATTTTTAAATTAACAGAGCTTTTGGAAAATACTGCTCTGAATTCTTTATCTGCATGGTGACAAGGAAAAAGGCTGAGATGTTTTGCTTTGCTGAGCAGAGGTCAGCCAGTCAGGAATACCTTGAGCAGTTCTCAGCATGATTTCAGTGCTGCCTGGGAGGAGAGGTTTTATTGATAATCTGCTCTTCTGTGTCCAGCTCCTCCCATTCCTCAGAACCTGGATGTCCCTATTGGTTTTACTGATGTAAAAATTCAGAGTTAATCTGCTATTGGGAGTCAGAGCCCATCTGGACAGGCAATTTATTCTTTCATGTTCTTTCTGGAATGAAAGTAAAGTTAAAATGTATCTTGAAAGGAGTCTTCTGGTCAGATTACATAAAGTTTGATACAATTTTATTATTTATCTTAAGAGTTCCGCTGCTAATACAAATGTATAGCTAATATTTTTCAAATATTAGATAAACTGTAACATTACAACAAACTAATGAAAATTCTGGATCTTCTGCAGCTTATTTAAAAAGTCCGGCAATATTAATAAAAATACAGAATTTAAGGCTGGTTCTGTTGATGTGAAAGAAATTGCAACTTACTTAAATACAAGTGAAAACATGAAAGAAATGACAAAAGAAGGTTTTTTGAGAAATAATCCTCATGCTTCAATAACTAAAGACTCAGATTTTACTTTGCATAGGGTAAATAATGAGGAGATTGTGTCTGAAAATGGAATTAAAATTCAATCATTTTCTAATGCTTCAGAGATTCTGGATATGACAGGTAATTATTTTTACTCTATTTCAAGAAAAATAGTCCATTGTCTGTCTTTGGTATATAATAATAAAGGGTATCCAAGATTTGAGGTAGAGTGAAGAACATTTTCCCACCAGTTCAGGGTGAGATAATTGGCTAAAATTGATAGAATGTATTGCAGTCCTGTGGAACTTAATTGCGTTGTTGTTTAATATTAACTGGCTAAACAATTTATGAAGACGATTCACATTTTCAGAAGTGCTAAGTTGGGTAAACCTATTTGAAAATGTCACTTCACACCCCCTCAGCAAATTGAAAAAAAAATCAGCCTTGTCCCTTCATGTGGTGAGGAGTTTCATCTTCATTTGAAACCAGAAATTGAAAATGAAATGTTAAGTTGCGGTGTGGCTCATATTTGTATCTTTGCAGAAATAGATTTTATGTAGGAGATACGTAGAAAATGGAGGGAAGTGGTAAGATTTTGATGAAATTATAAAATACTTGGTTTAGAAATTATTTTTGGCTTTTAATACTTTTTAACTAAGTGCAGTTTATTTCTAGATTTTAAACTTTTTGGGACATGACACATCTGTGGACTGTACCTTGTGTGCAGAGAGAGGTGGTGAACGGGTCACACTGCCCACGTACCAGCAGCTGACAGCAATGTCATGAAATGCAGCAGGAACAAATCCACAGTCCTGGCCCAGGGAAAAAGAAGAACGCCGGGGTTCCCCTGGGTTGTTTGACTGGGGGTAGCTCTGTGGAAGAGTGCTGGTCTGGTGAATGGCTTGCTGAACCTGAGTGGGCAGTGTGTCCCAGCAGTAAGAAAGGCCAACAGCCTGGGCTTTGTTAACAAAGCCTGGGAAGCTAAGAGAAGTGATTGTCCCTCCCTTAGCACTTTTGAGACCACACCTAGATACTGCATCAAGTTTTGAGTCTCTGGTATGTGCAAGATGCCCTTAAACTGGAGTGAATTCGTCAAAGGGCCACCATGATGGGCTTTTCAAAGGATGATCTAGTGATCTCCCTGTCCTATCCCATAATCTCCTTTCTATTACCTGGACCTTGTTACAGCCTTGAAGCTCCTTACAGAACACACAGCTTGGGGGCAGGAAAATATTTGTCATAGCTACTGGTTGAAAATGAAACTGATGTTATAAATGTACTATTTTTACTTCTTTAGGAACTACAGGAAGAAAACTGGAAATGTTGAGGGCTGTTACAGAAATACGTATCCTTGTATTTGCTGTATCTGATTTTCCTGATTTTATTACAGTGCTTTTACATTTGCAAAATTGTCGTGTTTAATTTTTAGCCATAGGAATTAATGCATTGCATTGTAATACTTTCAATTTGTTGCATAATGTTGGGAATCAAGTGTTCAATAGGTGCTTATCCTTTTGACTTCCAAAGCCAGCATGAAAATAAGACAACTCATAGATCATTCATTGCTAAGAAAGCTCATTCTTATTTCAAATGTTCAAATTTTATCCTCAAAACTTTATTTTTAAAACATAAAATGTAAAATTTTAATTTGCATAATATATATTTCAGCCATTTTCTATGCAAATGCACATATACACATATATCCCCATACACTTTAAATAAAGGAAAAATGAACCATTATTTAGGCTTATTGGGAAAACTGAATCTTGCTTTCTGTCACATTTTCTTAGAAGAAAATTAACTTCATGTACTCCTTCTTGGTCTGCCTTTATGTTGCAGTGTGCCTATACTGTATTTCCATTCTTTAAGCAGATTTTCTTTCTTCTTTGCTCTGCCATGAACATGTAATATAACTGCGCATTCATTTATATCTGTCAAACTTTTGGGTTTTTTTACATACTCTTCAATATCTTGTTTCTAGTAACCTGTCAAATGGTAGGTTAAATATCAGGAAGAGGAAATGTCTAAATTTAGGCACCTGAAATTCATGTAAATGGCTTTAAAAAGTCATGATTTTCAAAATGAGTAAGGATTCCACTGTTGTGAATTTACCAATTTCAGATCGTTAATACTTTGCAGTTTGAAAACAGATGACTGATTTACAACATGGGTTTTAAATATTTTTTTTTTAAATCCTTCTTTTCTTTAGTCTAATGCTACTTGCTTATTTTTACCCATTTTTAATGTTAAACTGCTTTTATTTCTTGCTTTACTCCTGTACCTTTTCCTCTGTAGTTGTTAAATGTAACATGGATGTGAGGCCTTAGCAGTTCATTGTTTGTGTTGCTGTCACACCTTGGCTGTGTGCTCACCCTCAGCCTGATGAGAGGGGTCACAGCCAGGCCCCTCGTGTGGCTGCTCTGCAAGTCCAGACACAGATCAGCTCACTCCTTTGGAGCTGTAACCTGACAATGCTCTTTTCATCTTCCACATATCTTAGATAAGAATGTTGTCTGAAGAACATGCATTATTGCCAACTGAAAAATATCTTTAAAATCACAGTCAGCACTGAGTGGTCGTAGGTGAATTTCATTGCTATTGTTATGTCTGGGCATACAATATTATGCTAATTAATTTGTGTTGTATTACAACTATTATGTGACCACTGACACCTTAGGCTAACAGCAGTGTTCTGCTTGTTCTTGTGCCTGGTTTGTCCCTTGCAGCTTCACATTCCATAATTGTCTGCCATTCCATGAAGCCTGTGCTAGGGAGGAGGTTCCTGATTATTGATATAATCCCAAGACCTCTCAAATGGGTTGTGGTTTTTTCACTGATAGGGAATATATGGCACACCAAGAATATAAAACTACTGAATCATTTAATAGGTTACTTTTGGGTAATGTTTTACAAACCTGTGAAACAGTGTGGTATGTTTTAAATTTGCATTTAGTTTGCAAGAACAAGATGCATTTACATTCCTAAAATTTTATAATTTACACTCTAGTATTTTAAATTCCTTAATGCTCTCAAGCAAGCCAATTTAGAAGTATTTTTAAGGAGTTCCCATATTTTAACTATGCACAGTCAAAAGCTTTGGATGATGTAAGTATAGAACATAAACTACTGCAGCTGCAAGTAGGACTTTGTAGATAAATTTAAGTGGTACTTTGATATACAGAACATAAAAGGGGTTAGAAAACTGTAGTATATCTGGAATCTCTTCCTGGAGTAGTTTATCAGAGTTGTGCTTAGCTGGGAGAAGAGACCAGAAGAACTTTAAGAAGTGTTTTTCTCATCTTAAAATATGCTTATGTGAAGATGAGAATTATATTTCTATTTATGCATACAGATTAGTAATATATTTGCATGGAGGAAGGGTGGGTGGATGACTGAGTGAGCAACAGGGGTGAGTGACACTGTGGAGGAGGAAAGAGGGAAGAATCAATCTTGTCAGAGGAAAATGAGGGAGCCTGACATGGACATACCTGGCTTCTAAGACGGTGGAGGATAAAATGTGTGGGAGGGAAGCACAGTCATGCAGAATTTTCATTTGTCATTATTGAAAACTTAACAGGACTTGGCAATTCTTTTCTAGCTTTTATACACAGACAGGAACTTTGTGATTTGTGCTCCGACTGGCTCTGGAAAGACTGTAATGTTCGAGCTAGCTATTACCAGATTACTCATGGAAGCCCCACTGCCTTGGTTAAATATTAAAGTTGTTTACAGTAAGTATTGTGAGGCTTTAAACATTTTGGTGACAGAGCAGAAAATGTCATTCTGCGAATGCAGAGATCTGGAGTGAGTCCAGGAATAATATTGATATTAAATACATTAAAAAATTGCAGCCTACTTAATTCTTTTAAAAGTTGGTTTAATGTTTATTTGTATTACCATTGTAACTATTATTAGTATTTAACAGCATTGTGTAATTGTTGTGTTCAGCATTGCCTATACAAATAAAAATTAGAAAATCCTGTAGCAGTTTGTCCTCCAAGAAGGCATGATGTACACAAAATGGTAAGGAGGAAGCAAAGGAAACTAAAACAAATTCAGCACAATTTCAGGCTGATGCTATCTTTAGTATGGCTGTCTGTTGCTCTGAGATGAGGATCAAATTTTCCAGTGTTCACTTACCTGGTAAAGTTTCCTGCTGTTTTCTGTATACTACCTCAGAGGCACCAGAACTGTGATCTTCATGAGTTTAACTGATCTGGAAATATGAAAATACTTGGAAATAGTCACACTAATTACACCTTTTTTCTTTCCTTCCTGGAGAACTGAGTTCATATCATGTAAATTTGATTAAATTGGTGAATTAGTCCCAGTTTTAATTTATTCGTACTCTGTTATGTCAGGTATTGCTATTAAAGTTTTCATCCTTATATTTACAATAGCTTCATTTTTAAAAAAAAATCCACTTTGTTCAACTTCTTACAATAAAGCTAGTGTTGTTTCAGAGTTTACTGTGTATTGTAAAGTGACCTTAGAAGCAGGCATGTGCTACAGATGTGTCAGCTGCACAGGGTTGAGTGTATGGTAATAGTTTCTGCTTGCCTTGGTAGAATTGATACAACTTGATTGGTTGGAACTGTCAGTAAGGAAGCAGTTACCTGCTAGTGCAGTTGCATCTGCTGACCTTTCCAGATTCCACAATGATGGAGAAGGAGACTTGTTAGTTTCCTGAAAGTTGGAACAGAGGCGGTAATCAGACTGTCCTGCTGATGTGAGCACTGGTGCCTGGTTCATCAGTGGCCCCACGTATGTGAATTAGCCTGCAGTAGTTCTGTAGAGTGGTTTGCCAGTAGCTTTACATTGAAGGACTGGTGACTGTAGTTCCAGAAGCAATCACTTGCTTTTCACATTCTTGCATTGCTTAAGATGATTAGCTATGTGATTTTGTGAAATACTTGTTGTTAGCTTAATCAGTTTTCTGGAGCTACTTTTTTCTCTGATACTCTTATGAGATTTTACACCTCTTTCTGAAGCAGAGACTGGTTCTTTAAATCTCTTCATTTTAGGGATCATTTGTGAGCTAATATGCAGAAATCATTCGTATGCCAGTGGCTGTAAATAAGCTAGAATGTCATCACTGCAAGATGTTATACTAGGAGTGTTTTCAGCTCATGCATAGATTGCCTCTTTCACTTAAATCACTGCATTATTCCATATAGATTAATCATGCAGTATAGCTTTACATATGTTGTTAATATTAGTCCTCACTGAGAATTACATCAGATTTCTGAAAAAAAAGAATTGCAAAAGTACAATGTGTATCCTTAGGAAAAAAAAAAGAGTAGATTGTTTCAGGAGTCTGTTCATGAGAAGCAGCATGAGGACTTCTGCTTGCTCTGTTAGCTGTTCAGTATGACCCTGCATTTAACTGTACATTTGATTTTGATAAAATAACAGAAGAAATAAAAGTCTGTCTCTTGCTGTTGGATGATTTCTCACTTATAACATCTTTTTTTCTTTGAATACAGAGTACTCAAATCATTCTTAACTGGGAAAAGGTTGGTATTTGTATCAGCTTCCATTAGAAAATATGTATTTCATGTGTTTTTTTCCATCTGTGAGAAAACCCTTGATAGCTGAATGCTTATTTCCATGTGGTACTGCAAAAACCTCAAACCCAACAGGATACAGGATTAAGAGAGAGCATAAATAATCTTAATTAAAGGGTTCTGTTTCTGCTTGCTGATGGGAAGAACTAGGGCCCAAAGCTCAACATTGATTGTGCACGTGGAGTAGGATAATAAGGACAGTAACACCAGTTACAGCTTTTATGGTTCTGGAAGCAAATCTGAAAATTAGGGAAATTAAATTCAAGAAGGCATCTTCCTAAAGAAAATAAATGCATACATTTTTAAAACAGTTGAAGATTTGGTTTTCCTGATTTAATTCTCATTATTTGGTGTTGTTTTTAGTGGCTCCAATAAAAGCTCTGTGCAGTCAGCGTTTTGATGATTGGAAAGAAAAATTTGGACCTATAGGACTCACCTGCAAGGAACTGACAGGAGACACACTGATGGATGATTTATTTGAAATACATCATGCTGACATTATTATCACTACACCTGTAGGTTTCATCCTCAGTTCTTACGAGAACTTAGAATAAACAGACATTAGCAATATTCTAATTGTATGCTGCAAAGACTGCTCCTTTTTCTTTGGAATGCGTAGTAATGTAATGATCTTTTTGTTTGCCTGTGCCCTGCCGTACATACTCTCAGTTCATGTAAACAAAAGTTAATATAATAATGTGCCAGATGAAACATAGAGGGCATTAGCTTGAATTCATTTAATTGTCTCTGTTTAAAGATTTATTAATGTTCAGGCATGTCTGCATGTACTCTAGTTGTGGCATATGCTGGCCTTTAAAACATCATGCAGCTTCTGTTGTTGTTTTGATCTGTTGGTCTTTTCCTCCCAGGAAAAGTGGGATAGCATGACTAGAAGGTGGAGAGACAACTCTATAGTCCAGCTTGTACGACTATTTCTCATTGATGAGGTGAGACAACGAATGAAGGTTTATGCACTGGTTTTGTATCTTTTGTGAACATAAATGGAAACTTAGAAAATATTACCTGTATTTAGCAAACGTCCAGATTGTAACTGGAAAATATTTACCACATCTTTTAAAACTCCTGATAGGTACACATTATAAAGGATGAAAGCCGTGGTGCGACTTTGGAAGTTGTGGTCAGTCGGATGAAAACTATTCAGTCTTCTCTTTGGCGTCTCTTAGAGAAGCATGACACTGTTCCTCCCTTGAGATTTGTAGCTGTTTCTGCAACAATCCCAAATACTCAAGATGTAGGAGTTACATTTGAACTGTATTTTGATCAAAAGAGTTGTATTTTATAAAATTTATCTGGAATTACAATTTTAGATTGATAGCAAAATTGTAATTTTTAAGCTGTCATCTGAAGACAGCTATGAGGCTTCTGCTAATGTAAGATTACCTCCAACCATATGGAAATATCATCCATGTGTGGACATACTTCAGTTTTAGATTCCTGCTTGTGATTTTTGCCTCTTACGTACAAATCATAACAGAATTGTGATTTCAGTCCAAATTATATTGGTTGTGTATAAGCAGAACGTGGGATTTTAAATTCTTTTTTAAATGTGTTACTTGTTTACATGGGACAAAATTAATTATTCTGTGATGTTATTAGAGCAGGAGTGTGATTAAAAGAATAAATTCATGTTTTCTGTTCTACTTCTTTTTTAAAGATTGCAGAATGGCTTTCAGATAGTAAGATGCCTGCTGTATGCCTGAAAATAGATGAGGATCAGCGACCAGTGAAGCTACGCAAAATTGTTCTTGGTTTTCCTTGCAGTGACAATCAGACAGAGTTCAAATTTGACTTAACTCTTAACTACAAGATAGCTAGCATTATACAAACATACTCGGAGCAAAAACCAGCACTTGTGGTACAACAGCTTTTTTTAATCACATTTGAAATAGTTTCTTTCTTGAAAGTGTTGATTTCAATAAAACATCTTTTGTTTATAGTTTTGTGCCACAAGAAAAGGAGTACAACAGGCTGCTTCTGTTCTTGCAAAAGATGCTAAATTTCTACTGAGTATAGAACAGAAACAAAGGTATTTTTCTATTTAAATTGGAAATAAGTGTTTGTACATTTTAGCAAACCTGTGATATCTGTGAAGAAAACTGTTGAGCTAATACAGTTTCTAGCAGAGGAGTGTGCAACAAAATCATCACCACAGTTGACTTTCTTTATGGTAAACTGGCAGTCTTCTTGGGAAGTTTTTGCTTCTCAAAGTTTTAGGATACCTTCACAAATAGTTGTTTCTCAAAGCTGCTTCCTAAACATAAAAATGCTAATTCTTACGGCCCTCTGATACTTCGTAGTGCAAAGATTAAGCATATGAATAGTTGAACTAGATGTGACTTTACTAGTGTTTTAATTTAAGCCATAAGATCTTTGCTTTATCAGATATTGTTAATAAATACAGCCATATGAATTATTAATTACTTCAGGGTTGTCTAGTCATGGCAGCTGTAGAAGCTGTCTCCTGACTTTGGACCTAAAATGTGATCTTGTTTGCTCTATGTGAACAACACATAAGGATTGTAGATTGTCACTTGGAAAGATGACCAGGCTCAAAAATTTACAATAGCTGGCCCAGAGAGCCAGTCTGTTCCCTCTGTGAAGATGAGAAAGGTGGTGGTTGAAAATGTCCAAAGAATGTATATATTTTAATTTTTTTTGTTTCTGTGTGTTGCATAGATTACAGGGGTTTGCAAATTCATTGAAAGACTCCAAACTGAGAGGTAAATATAACCTGCTACTTCTCTGCTCTGTGATTGAATATTTGCTTAAGAAAACTTAGTTAAATGATGTATATAATAATTTTGTTATTAGACCTTTTAACATATGGTGTGGCTTATCATCATGCGGGTATGGAGATATCGGACCGAAAAACAATTGAAGGAGCTTTTACTGTAGGAGACTTGCCGGTACTTTGTAAGTAAATTTAACTTTGAAAGCCAAAATGTCATTTATGTATCCTGAGAAGACTGGAGTTTGGAAGTGGTAATATTTTATGTTTGCTTAGCCTTTGGAAGTTGTGAAACTCAGGTGAAGGTGTTTGTGTGTTTCACATGCACTCTTACCCTGTGAGCCTACATAGGCACCGTTGCTATGACCATAGAACTCAATTTCACCACACACGGAGCTCATCCCCCTTATATATCCATGGAGGTCTGGCCATGGCCATTTCTTTTTCCTGTCATTGAACCCTCCCACTGAGGTGGAGCTCTGTGCTAGGGAATCTATCCCCTGAGTTCCCAAGTGTCTGAGGCCTTTGCAACTGCAGTTTCCCTGAAGCTAATTGTCTACATTTATGTGTCTTTGGTGGGCAGGATGATATTTTCAAACTCCCATGCAAGGTGTTGTGACTGATGGGGAGGTCCCTAGGAAATATTCCATCTGTTGTTATGTGAAATGACAAGGGATCTGAGATGTGATTGTGTCATCTCATCTGGGTTTTCTTTTTCTGTTAAAAAAAGGTCCAAACCCTATGGGGAATTGTCTATGTGGCTCATGGACAACACTAAATGATTTGTGGATATTTTTCTTTCCTATTAAAATGGTCATTAAAAAATACATTAAAAATATACAGAAATAATATAACCACTAATTTTAATTTTAATTTAATTTCAAAAATAATTGGGAACTTCATTAATCCTTCATTTTCCTAGCAGAATAGTAATATCAGTTGGCCCATATGACTGGCTTTCTGTGTTGAAATCTTGCCATTCTATATATTCTTTAGAGAAAGTGAATTAGGAAACATGAGTGTAAGATTACTTGCCACATACTTGTCTGATGTTTTCCGTGTGAGAGTGTGTATTGGTAAAGTGTTGTGATAGTATTGGTGGTGATTCTGGTTTGGTACCATGGATATAAACAATTCTAATGACTTATGACTTAAAAAAATGCATCTTAAAAATACTGACCACTACTAAGTAAGATGAAGTCATGGCACATACCCTTGAAGAAATAAGAATAAGGTTTCTCCATTGTGTATCTGTTATATTGAACATGGATCATATTCTGATTATCTCCAAATATAAAGGAATGTTTAAATAAAAGTATCTGGGACATAATTTGTTAAAGAACTTGAGAACAAATGAATGGTGATTATCAGATACACAGAAACTGTTATTCAAGTGCTTGTCTGTAATCTACATCAAATTTGTTGTGCAGAATGCCCACTGTTTCCACTAGAAACTAGGAACTCTTAGGCATCAATTGTTAAGTCACCTATTTGCTGCTTGTTTAGTGTCTGCCAGACATTTTGATGGTGTTCATATGCTTTGATCTCATGTAGTCACTACTAGCACCTTAGCTATGGGCGTCAATCTACCTGCACACCTGGTGATTATAAAATCCACAATGCATTATGTTGGAGGAGTGTTTCAAGAGTACAGTGAAACTGATATTCTGCAAATGATTGGGAGAGCTGGAAGGCCTCAGGTAAGTGAATGTTTTATTGTATTGATGCTTTCTATAGTCAGATTAGTAGAAATTATTCTTGTCAAAGAAAGTACAATGCCAGGAATTTTACTGCAACATTTGGTTTTTAAAGGGTTATTAATACTTAAATTACTCCTAGATAACTTTTCTGTTGAGAAAGAAATCTGTTTGCTTTTGTATTGTCCATCAAAAATTACTGCTTCACCTTACAATGGAAAAAGATCTGAAGATTACAATTGGGATTCATAGTGAATGGTGACTAGAGAAAAAGTAGGAAGCTGGCATACAATAGCCATTTCAGACAGGATTTTAAGAAAAGAGTTTTAGTGGATTCAGCAGGTATGTGATGCATATTCTACTGGGTTTTGTTTCTTAGAATTAGAGAGGAGGTTTTATTTGGAGTTTTATTTTTCAGTTTGACACTACAGCTACAGCAGTTATTATGACTCGTTGCAGTACCAGGGAGAGATACATTCAGATGTTAAATGGTGCTGATGTAATAGAAAGCAGGTAAATAAGTATTTTTATAAGACTCTGTAGAGAGTAGCAAAACTTCATAGTTTCTACAGAATGTGGATTTTTTTTCACATAGCTTTTGGTCTATTTAGAAGAAATCAAGAAAGAAAAATAAACCCAAGCTATTCAGGAGTTAATGGTCTCCTGTTTTATCAGACAGAAGAATTTTTAGAACATCTTAAGCTCAAAAAATAGTTTTAGATTCCTGCTGGAAAACTGAGGAAGCTGAAAGAGTATTTATTACAGAAGCAAAAGGCAGGAATTGAATCCAGACCATGTCTCTGAATTTCTAGATGATAGAGTCTGGAAAATACAAGACCTATATTTGTTGTTAACAGATTATCATGAGAAATATGTGGGAAAGTTAAGACATTAAACAGTAAAATAGAAAATTTTAATAATGTAATTTTGTTAAAAAATTAATTTTTCAAATATATTTAGAATAACAACAGCACAGAATGTCTGTGCTGTAATTTTTAAAAGTCTGTAACTTTGTTTTCTAATGAATGTGAAACTTCACACTTGACCGTTTATTTTTGCTAGCTGGACATTATGCCGTAATAAATTACATGCTTGATTACTTAAGTAATCTTTATTGTACTCTATCAATTTCACTGATTACAAGTGAACAGTTGTGGTTTGGGGGGAGACGTTTTTTTGGTTTTGTTTCTCCCCAAAAAATTAATTTCAGCACTTTTTGTATTGCTCATTGGTAAATGTCTTTAACTCTTGTTTTTTTCCCTAGCTTGCACAGGCACCTTGTTGAACACTTAAATGCAGAAATAGTGCTACGCACTGTGACGGATGTCAGTGTAGCTTTGGAATGGATACGGTCAACGTTCTTGTACATTAGAGCCTTGAAAAATCCAACTCATTATGGTTTGTTTGTTTTCATTCTTTTAATTTGTCTAATTACGACACGAGGATGTGTTATGTCCATATAACTTGTTTCTATAATTTTCTTATGGACTGTTATTTTATAATGTGATTAAAACAAGATGTGCAATGTGGCCTGTAACATTTTGTTCTTTAACATAAGGATTGGGAGTTTCAGTGTGGTATAACATTAAAAAACTGTGAAGAAGCCATTTACAGCTTCATAATCTTATTTCTTTTGATCTTAATATGCTGGAACATGTATTAATGCAGTATCAAGCTGTAATGTATTTTTCACTGCTGAATATGTAATCTGCTAAGAAAAAGAATAGTCTAGTATTTCATAGCTTTTTTCAAGAATAAAATTTTAGTTCTCTTAATTCCAGTGTCTTCAATTTGTCTTATACAGAATATTAATCCCAGTCCTCAACCCTGGCCATATCTTTGTTCCTGCCCACTTGCTGATTTTTGAAGTCACTGGGTAATTCCTGGAGACAATTCTTTGTAAGGATTTATAGCTGGGACTGGAACATATCACATCTAGTACTTGAATGGAAGTTAAAATTTAGTGGCGTCCTATATTCCAAAATAACAAAACTGTACCTGGAAGTTTCTACTGACATTTCTGAAACTTTTAAGACTCTGATATTTTACATGGGGGAATGCCTGCAGCTTTTACCTTTGCACATCTGTTCCAACAGCCTCTTACTGACACTTAGATAGTTACACCCTGTAAGACTTCTGACTTGTTTGCAGTATAATAAATATTCCCACATTTTTCACTTTGGGGTATTTGTCTGGTTCCTAAAAATCAGCAAACCAGTTTTAATGGGTAACAAAATTGAGGAGGAAGCATATGATAGCACTAGGTTAAAACAACTTTTGTCTTTTCCATGAAGGTATTTCATCTGGATTAGATAAAGTTGGAATTGAAGCAAAATTACAAGGTAAGTGGGTTTTTAGCTTTTTTCAGTAAAATGATACAATTTGGGGAGATTCACCTATGTTTATTATCTATATCCATTAATTTAACAGATCCATTTGCAGAACAAGTATAATTTACTATGATGTGTTATTTGTATTATTATTAATATTTTTAAATACTATCAGTACATTTTAACAGGTAGAAAAGCTTTTCTTCTCTAGAGGAACATAATTAAATGCCTTTACCTACCTCATCTCCATATCCATGCTCAGAAATATGGAGCAAAACACTTTAATTTTTACTGTCTGTCATTCTTCCTAATTTTCCTTTGATTAACCTCATTTGCTTCATTAATATTCTGTTGCTTTTCCTGTCTTTTACATCAGGACTTTTCTATTCTTGCCATGTAGATTGAAAGGAATAGAGGGAATAAAGTATGATACTACATAAATAAGCCTTTATGGGAGAAGACATGATTTAAAATCACCTGTACAGATAGTGCTAGAAGAATTCAATTAATGCTTTTTTAGTGTGGATTATATTTCCTTGAAGTTCTGATGTTAAAAACTACCTCTTTTAAAAAGTTGTTGGAGCAACTAGCTCCTCCTCCCTGTAACATGAAATACTTTGTAGTAATGTATATAATGTTTTCATATATTTCATGTGTAAAGTGAATGATTTCTGGTTGCTAAGGGAACTATCTCTTTGAGTGCTGTTCTAACTGACTTTTAAATTCTGAATATTGCCTTGGTCTTGAAAAAAGAGAGAACAAAACTACTTTGGTCATTCTTCTGCAGATACCCGACACAAAGGGCTCAGAGAAATAAATACAAATGCAACTGATACACTATGAAAAGTTCTAATGAAGGATTCATGAATATTTGTGGGTATTTGAAATCTGAACCATTTAGGTCTTAATTCCATAGCAGAAGTTATTTGTATAAGTGCTGTGGGCTTTCTGATCTGTCATTCAAAATTGAATATGGCAATCTACATTCCAGCATCTAGTTTCTTTTCCTTTGCAACTTTTGCCTTACTGAAAAGGAGTTGGCTTGTCTTGTATCAATTATCTTTGAGTGAGTTTCCACAGGCAGAAGTTAACAACCAACTTTAGCAGAAGCAGGATCATATTCCAAAACCTTTACTTGAATTCAGTGGAATTGGTTGGGTGTACATTCATTGCAATTTGATGATGATGTTTCTGGTTTGTACATAGATAATGTATTTTTAGTACATGCAGAAAACATTTTTCAAATTTTTGACAGAACTGTGTCTGAAGAACTTAAATGATTTATCATCTTTTGATTTGATCAGGATGGATGAAGCAAATAATTTCAAACCAACAGGTAACACTTGTTTCAAGTACACTAATTTTCAGAAGTGATGTAGAGATGGTGGTGAACTACAGAGGGTCTCAACTACCCTTCTGACCCATTAATAAGAGTACACAAATGTAGTAGAGAGTACAATCTGAAGGATTGTTTGAGTAGAATATATGGACAAGTTTCTTGACCAAGTCATGGATGTTCATTCTCTCAATCTTGTTTCGTGAATACATCTTCTCTTGTTGTTGCTGAAAATTTGGTGCAGATTAGGAGAAGATGGCAGAACGGTGTGACAGGATAATTATGACAGTGCAATGAAGGACAGGTTTCATCAATACCTGCTCTTTCTCTGCAGTCCTCTGATAGAGGTGGTTGACTTCTCAGCAACCACAATTCACTGCCTGGGGTGTTAGTGTGAC
Source organism: Brachypodius melanocephalos (assembly GCA_013398615.1). NCBI lineage: Eukaryota > Metazoa > Chordata > Aves > Passeriformes > Pycnonotidae > Brachypodius > Brachypodius melanocephalos. Next base: position 3,554,957 of record VZSR01000245.1, read on the forward strand.
AATCTCCATTGGAGAGAACTGTAAGTGGCACATGGTTCTTTCTGCCAGGCCATGATTTGGTCAGTAATGTCCATCAGACAGCTGAGGGCAATGACATAGAGAGGAGTGGTGGTAAATCTCACAGAGGCCTCTAGTAAAAAAGTTAATTTGATTTTGTGGCTTAAGAAACTCCAACCCACTGAAATATTCTTGGCGTATTTATTTTTTTAAGGTATATTCTTCTTTTACAGAGACTGGAAGATTAATGGCATGGTATTACATTGCATTTGATACAGTGAAGCAGTTTTTCACAATTAAGGGAACTGAGACACTAAATGAATTGGTAATTTGACCTTTTTTTAAAATTACATATGTTCAGTTGTTTTTAAACAGGCTAAGAAAAGAAGCGTAAAATGTTATTTATTTTAAAGAGCTCAGGCTTTGTTTATATAACATTTTAGAGAATACATGTAATTAAATTCAATATGGAGTATTTTTGAGGTTTTGTACTTTAAGATCTATTGATTTCCAACTCTTTCTCCCCTCACTAACCTTGCTTATGAAGATGCAAAGTTGCTGAAGCTGTTCTGTTTCTGTATTAAAAGCCTTAATGTTTTCTGGTTTAGTAGGGTTTTTTGTTGCAAAAACCAGCTGCATCAAGAACAGGTTTTACTTTTAAGGGAATTTCCTTTCTGTTTTGAGCAACTTTCCTCATTCAGAGAAGAGGTTGTTATCAGAATAATTTTGCTTTTTAGCAAATACTATGCTAAAAAGATGCTACAGATTTGCCATGAAAAAATGGAACACTTGTTTTCCTGTGACTATCTTTATTGTTAAAGTGTGAGGAAAGCAAGGTGAAATATATAACAGAAAAAGTTGTTTGTATTTGCCTTGTGTGTAAGCAATGTGTGTGGTTGACTTTAGATAACCTCAATGGAAATAGTAATCTAAAAGCTGAAAGAAAAAATTTCCCCTTTCATTAATAGCCTTTATAGGAAAAAGAAGGAAAGTTGGTCAGTATTAAAAAGAACTGATGGATTGTGTCTTCATGATCATACTGCTGAGACAATAAGTAATCTTAAAGTGTTCTTTTTTTAAAAAAAGTTAGAAGAAGTTATAGAAAAAAATGGCTAATTAAAACAATTACTAAAAAAATTTAATTATTACAGATTACAATGATCTCCAACTGCACAGAGTTTGTGGATGTGAAGTTAAGAACAAATGAAAAGAAAATATTGAACACTTTGAATAAAGACAAAGACAAAATAACTATCAGGTATTAAAAATGCATTGAAAATTGAAAGTACCTTTTAAACAATAAATAAAATTAATTGTAGAAAATATGTGTGTTTTCATGCGTAGGTTTCCAATGGAGGGGAGGATAAAAACAAGAGAAATGAAAGTAAACTGGTAAATATTATATTGCTTTTTTATTTTTATTGAAAAGCTGTCATTTTATGGCTGTTGAAGTCCCTGCTAATTTTTTTGTCATTTTGCAGAGGACCAGATCTTGTATTTTGTTGTTTCTATTCTGAATTTCCTTTTTTTTCCCCCCATTAAAAACTTCTTTGTTGCTCTTTGTTTACAGTATAGTTTATATATCAAACCCCTTGTTTTTCCAGTCTCATCCAGGCTCAGCTGGGATGTATTCCTATCCAAGACTTTACTTTGACACAAGATACTGGCAGAATATTTAGAAATGGCTTGAGAGTTACTAGATGTATGGTAAAATTTAATCCTTTTTTTTGGTACCTATACTAATAAGCTACATTTTAATTTATTAACATAAGTCAATCTTCCTTTTACAGGGTTATCTGACTTTCTGGCATCATCTAAGAACAACTTCTCTGCTTTATTAAACTCTTTGATTTTAGCAAAATGTTTCAGGTGCAGACTTTGGGAAAATTCACTTCATGTGTCTAAACAATTGGAAAAAATTGGTAGGTACTAGTTAGAAATGATAGAAATGTAATCTTGACAGATAATCAAAACTCATAATTAGCCTGCTAATTTCTGTGATGTCTGTTTACATTATTGAATTAGTCTGCTAATTAATTATATGCCACAATTGAGTACCACAGTTGTCAGAAGAATCTGCCGTAACAAAAATAAGCTGTTTCATCATTTTCTTCAGGCTTTCAAAGTATTTCAGAATTTTTCTTATTCCTTAATGTTCCTCTCAGTATCGCAGACATATTCCATATTGATGTGATTGTGTGCCCCTGCCTAGGCTGTGCCTTCCTTTCCAAGCAGCTGTTGCTGTAAGTCCTCTTACTTGTATGCATGAAAACCTTTTAATTCCCACTAAAAAGGATAGGAATCATGAAATAGAAATCAATTTATTTTGCATGAGGTTCTTATACACATGATGATCAAAAGTTTCTAATGATCTTCTTCCTTTCACTGTATCCTGTTATTGAATGAACTTCTGGCTGGAAGTACAAGCTTGTCATAATTATTTGAAAAGGAGTTCAGAAATTTTTGAGTCCTCTGTGTTATAAAAATGTAGTCATACTTGTTTGAGGTAGTAGTGTATCTTCCTGCTTTGATGTCTGGTGTTATCATACCTTCATGCTTTCAAAATTCACTGCAACATTCTCTGTGTTTCTTCTTTAGAGATACATCAGCTCTGCACTGAACAGTGTAGTACAGAGATCTGCAAATTAGAGAGTGGCTAAAGGTCCATGGGGTACAGTACCTTGCAGCCTTGCCTGCTCAAGTGCAGAGGCTGTAATGCTTCATTCATGTGGATTCAAAGCAAGGGCAGGGCTTGTTAGCCTGTGCACAGCACAGTGCACGGTGCTGGGAACACATTTCCATTATCCCACACCTGTGGCAATGTCGACACAATCATCTGAGAAATCTGCCTCATGTTCAGCATTTCTGTGGAGTTAGGATGAGTGGAATAAATATGGCACTTGCAGTGTAGACAAATCCTTTCCTGTACACTATATTCAGTAGAATAAAGTCACGTTTAGTTTTTTAATAATATAAGTGGTGTATACACAGACATCTCTGTCCAATTTTCCTGCTTTTGGGTAGTTTTTTCTTATGCTGTCATAGCTCTTGCAGCATCTGTTACAAAGAACTGCTAACTTCCAAAGTGTCATTCGTTACCCTCACAAGCTTCTTTTGAACACTCTTCTGACAGTTCTCTCTTTTTCTGAATCAAACATTGAATTGATGCCTGTAGTATGATGTGATTTTTAACCTCTGCCTATGGCTGCTACTCTGATTCTATTTCTCTCTGAAGTTAGATGAATTGTTTAAGTTCACAGAAATTTGCTGATACCATGTAGCGTATTCAGAAATCCTTAATTTTTTAACTCTTATCTCAGTATGCTATTTTTGAACCTTAAAAATGCCTTATTAATCTGTATTTCCATTATAAGAGTGACTGTTCTTTGACTGACACTTGGCTGTACTGAGACTGATAATTCAGTTGAATTCTTACTGCATTTCTACAACTCTTGTCCAATAATTAGGCTCCCTCTTGTTGCTGAATGGTATGTTTGATTTCTGTTTGCTTTTTCTGACAGACAGGGTAACGATCAGTTGTCATATAGGATTTATGACGTTTACTACTTGTTCAATTTAATTTCCACCTCCATTTATTTTTTGCTCAGAAGTGTTGATGAAAATAAAGAGCAAAAGTCGTATTTGTATCTGATATTCTCTTCACTGGTGGAAATCCTTCTACCATTTTTAGAATTAGGGTAGAAGAGTTAATCTTCAGCTTCAGTTATAGAGAAACAGGGCAGCAGCTCTAGCAGCAGAAGTAATAAGTGAGAGTTTCCAGTCTTCAGACTGCAGAGCCTCTGCAAAGGAGCAGGGAGATGGTAAAAGATGCTTTCCCTAAGTCAGACCCAAAAGATGTTCAAATACACATAGAAAGACAAAAGCTCTTCTGTTTCTCTAAATTATTAAATTCTTGAGTTAAGCCTTCTCTTATAAGATCATTGTAATATCTTCCAAGAAGCAACCTAAGAGTATCTAAAGAGGTTTCCCACCTAATTTTCAGATTTCTTATACTGTTTTGCAGAACTCTGTGAGAAGGATCCACATACTCATTCTAAGTATTTAGTACTATTTATTACCTACAATCATTGCAGTTCTTATAATAGGGTGTAGTTCCAGGCCAGTTAAATGCCTTTTCATATGCTGTGACAACTCTAAATCTTACTGGAAGTACTGTGAATCATGAAGAGAAATAAAAGTGTACGTGGAATTCTCTGTTTATGTGGCTTATATGCCAGGGGAAAGCTTTTTGCTAAAGCTGCAATGGCTTGTAGAAGATTATAATAAATACATCTTTTTCAGCGAATTTCACTATTAACATGCTCAAAACATGGAGGTCTTTATTATTTCAACATAATTAAATAATTCCTTGAATAAGGAAAAAATTCTGAGACAAAGAATACTGTGTGGCATGCTTTTTTATCATGTATGTACAGAACACATCTTGACCCTTGTAGAACGTGATCTAAAATCTGTTTTCCTGTAGAAAATGCAGAAGTTGTCATCATTGAAATATCGTATATTTTCATGTTTGGTTTGTATTGCATTTCTTTTTCTCTTTACTAATGGAGAAATTAAATAATACTGAAAAACATAATAAAAAAATTAATGATTTGCTGAGCAGAAAGCTGCATCAAATGTAACAAAATTATTTATGCTCTGAGTTTACCTGCTGTAATGCAGTTGTTAGAATAATATGAGGTTATTCATTGTCCCTTAACAGCATAAAATTTGTATACGTGTTTTTCACAGGTGTATCACTGTCAAATGCTATGGTAAATGCTGGGCTGACATCATTTAAAAAAATTGAAGACATAAATGCAAGGGAGCTTGAATTGGTAACTTATTATTTTGTACATAGATAAGTATGATAGGGAAAATACTGAGGATTAATACTGTTACCAGTAAAAGCAGTATAAGTTAATATATATTTGCTATATGATCATAGCAAAATTTAGATATTTAGGTGATTTATTAATTTTAACTAGTAGAATTAAAAAAGCTGTGTAGCTACTGCTAGTTTTCCTTGAAAATGTGATGTTTTGTTGTAGCAAATTTTATGTGAATGATGATTTCATGATTTGGCTGGCTGTGGAAAGCAGATGCTTAAATATGTAGAATTTCATCATTACCATGGTTTGAAACAAAGACCAATATGCACTCCTCTATTAGGAGTGTTGGAAAAATATAAAAGGGAATATGTATTTACAGTTTCTCTTAGTGTATGTTAATCATGAAAATCCCAAATTTCCATTATTGCATGTTTGAGATAGGAGTAAAATAAAATCTTCTAAATCATCTATAAAGCACTTCTTATTTTAGGAAAGATAAATGTTACTCTAGGACTGGTTCTTTGGCTCTTGGCTTCTTTTCTGTGGAAACTGTTATTCCAATGTTCTGGAGGATATAACAGGCTTCTAAATCTCACTTGGGTTTTTGTGTTTTGACTTCGGAAATTTGATTTCTCATTTCTGGCTCCTTTTGTGTTTTTTCTTGTAATTTGTTCTGTTTTAGTTAAAGCTTGTGCAACATAGAAGAGTCATCTCATATAAAACCTGAGTAGTCATTGGTAGTTGATTGGCTGTTAAGTGAACATGAAAAAGTGTTGGAATTTTCTTTTGGTAATGTTGCTATTCTGGGCATCACTGAGAGCAGAGAACCAAGAGTGAAAGGGGCTCTTGTTGCTAACATAATTACTCAGGTGACTTTGATTCCTTGGATTTACATCTTTGCAGATTTTAAACAGACATCCTCCTTTTGGAAACCAGATAAAGGAGTCTGTTTTGCACCTTCCAAAATATGAACTTGAAATTGAACAGGTACATTCTTTTATGTTTACTTTATGTTTTATGGTGGTATTATTAAATCAAAAAGCAAATACTGACTTACAGAAATTTTGAGTCTTCATGGATGGAATATCACACAATATTGTGACCTCTTTCCAGCTTAGTAGGTAGAATGAAAATCCTAAATCTCGAAGGAGAGCCTTGGAACAGACATTCCCCATAATATATTGGCCTCTCTCGTTGATAGCATTTTATGTTACAGATGTAAACCAGTATATTCACATTCTAGCATTGCATGTGAGTCTGAGAGGTCTCTTCTGTCTTGAATTTAAACAAACCCTAGAGACAGCAGAACACCCAAATAAAGCTTACTGAAATGATATTAACTCATGTTTATTTTCTATAGCACACTTAGGAATATAGAGAAACAATAGATTATTACATTAATCTAGCTGTTGCCCTTTAAAAGAAAGGGTACAATTCTGTGTATAATCAAGAGCTTTGAGGTTCTGATATGTATTTTGTCTTTATATGGATCACAAAGACACTCTGATTTTATAAAATGCAAAATCTGAAAAGTAACCTTAAAGTTGGTAGAAATGAAGACACATTTGAAGTTAAAAACTCAATAGCTGTGTGAAATACTATTGGTATAACAATCAGTTCTAGTTTACTTTTCATTTGACATAATACCAGATGAGTAGCTCAATTGGCAGAACAAAGATTTAACAATTATAAATATCTTGTGGAGGAATGCTAGAATCCCAAAATATAACTTCTATATAACAAATCTTATTCTTGCATATTTCTCTTTGCATTTGTCTTTGATTCTCAGTACTGAATCAAACTTAGAATATTCAGCTATGGCCAAGCTAGTACTGAAAATCAGTGTCTCAGAACAACAAATAAAAATTCTACCATAAATTCAAATTGCTTGAGTCGAGCTTTTGTGCTTGTATCAACAGATAGAAATTTATGGAAGGGTATATATTTTACTCTGCATATTTTAGCAGTTATGTCTTCTGTATCATTTTCCCTTAGCTTCCAAAATACAGTGACACACTGGCTGAAATCTTAGTAACCGTCAAATTAACAAACTATGAGCAGCTACAGAAAAAGAGAACAGCGCCAGACTTTCACTATGTTACGTTGGTCATAGGAGATGCTGACAACCAAGTCATTTTTAATCAGAAAATTATGTATGTATGATCAGGGGTTTTGCCTCCCATTGTTTTATGGTGTTGGCTTTTCATCTGTTCTATGACTTGCAGGTTTTTCAATACTTCCTACTGATGTCTAATAGTACAAAATTATTCTTTATCCTACAGGTTTTTCTAGTCACTGTTGTAATTTAAAATGCTACACAAGATTCAGAAAACCCCAAAACATGCCAATGTGCTTGTCAGTGCAGAAAGCACATGTAAATATCTGTTTAACATCAATGTCATATTATGGAAAAGTCATAATAATTTTCTCATAAATATAAAACACGTAAAATACCTGTTAAAAAGATAGGTAAACCAGTTGTTACCTACTCCTGTTACCTCTATTTCTTTAATTATATTTTAAAAACTGATTTTTTTTCCCTCAGAGATGTATTTAAATTCTCCAGTTGGCTGAGATGCTTGGAGCAAATGGGAAAAGAGAAACAAAATCTTTTGCAACTGCTTGACCTTCATGAGAATTCTGGCCAAAATCTGCCACTTTTGGACAACTGAAACTGATCTGCAGGATCCTGGCCCTCTTATGGCCATAAATCATGCATTATTGGGAAGTTATTATTAAGCCAGTTATCAAGCAAAACTAAAGTACTAGGACCAAATATAGGCTCTTTCACTTGGTTACAGATACCACAGTATGCAGTGGTGTTTTGATTGTCGATGTCTAACAACTTTGCTGATGCATTACAGGGATTCTGTGCTGCTGAAAACTGGAAATTGGATGAAGAAAATTGATGTTAAAAGAGCTCTTAAATCAGAAGACATTAGTATCAATTTAATCAGTTCTGATTATGGTAGGTTAGGGTATTCTTTGAATTAAAAAACAATATGCATAGATTTTGGAACAAATTACTAAAACACTTTCTATTAAGCTAAATAACAAAAAAGCGAGCTGGTCTGGAAACAAGGGCAAATTACTTTTAAAAATTTCCATGATCTTTGATTAACGTTCACTTGCTTAAACACTTTAGAATACTGAAGAGAATCAGTAGTATAGAAACAGTTTAAAGCAGTTTTAATATTTTTTGTCTTTTTTCTTCCAAGTTGGCCTTGATATAAAGCAAGCATACACAGCCTTCTACTTAACACCAAAACCAGAGGGATGTAAGGTGGTCACAAATCAAAAACTGAAAGCTAAATCTACACTTGGTGTATGTTATGGCTCACCCCAAAGCCTGCCAGCAGCAGAAGTAGACACAGGTAAATGGTCAGATCACAGTGTCTGGCTAAAACAAAAGTTAACAGAAAAGTGAATTTTGCTTTCACTAGGGAGTGAGATCTTTATTTATCCCTGCTGTTTCTTTCTCAAAGGTAATAAAAATACAACTGTGCTGCTTCTACTTGTCAAGTACTACACTGCAATTCTTTGATAATTTTGAAAGCAAGAAAAATCATGGGTGTTTGGTATCTAATATAACTGTTTGAATTTCTGCATTATATTTATCTAGGAGGCAGATCTAAACAGGAGATTGCTTACAAGAAATATGGAAACAGAGAATGCAACCACCGCTGTAAAAATAAAGATGTGTGTGGGCATGACTGCTGTGAGTTTCATTAAATCTACAACTTCTGATACTTTTAGAAAAATGCAATTTAGAATAGCTCCCATCATACCAATGGCTACATTAACAGAAATAATACAAGCAAGAGAATGGGGCCTGAGTTGTTATGATGCAGTCATAAAAGCAGTTATAAATAGCTTTGTCAATAACCCTTTCATAGGCACTACAATGATTAATAATACTTGTTGTACTTAGCATATGATTTTAAAAAATGTCAAGTTTGTTGTGCTTTTATAAAAATACTGTGTTAGATCTTGTAGTTAGCATTTTAAATCTTTGAGAGTCTTTTAGGAGAAAATACTAAGCTTAGTTGCAAAGCTTTTCAAAGTAATTTGAAAATAGTTAGGATTTATCCCTTATAACTAATCTAAAGATTATTTTGCTTCATTTTCTCAGGTAAAACTGGAGTACCTCCGAAGTCACAGATGAGTGGAGACACAACATTTTCTTTGTACCTAGCTGATCTAAGGAACAGGAACTCAATTTCATCTTTACCCCCAGTAAAACGGCTAAAGGTTCACTCGAATGCAGTCACCCATTTCATAGGTTTATTTTAATCTGTTACATATTTGTAGGCATTGTTTGCAGAGAGAATTTTATCACTAAATGTGAATATTCAAGTTTGACTTTTCTGTGTGGAGTGCAAAAAGTAAAGAAGTACAAAGGTCCAGGGATCTTTGAGAGGTTCTACTGTTCTTTGGGACATTTCCAATGGTCCACTTTTGTGCATGTCCTCTGTATTTTTTTCTTTTATGGCATTTGATAACTTGTGGTTGGTGAGGTTCAGAGGCAATGTTGGAAGGTACTGCACTGTGACTTGGTTTGGCAAAATATGACCTGAATGAAACAAATTGTGGTATTTATTAGTCATGCTACTAAGAGTCTCCTTTTCACTGGCAGGTAGATCCACTTGTTTAAAACCCATCCATATTAGTTTTAAACTTCTGAAAGATTTCATGGTTTGCACTTTATTTCTCTGAATGTGGTGTTAAACTAGGTCTTTCTGCAGCAAGAATGATATTTGAGGTATTGGAGGGTTTTATTTCCACCTCACAGCTTTGTTTGCTTGGGTTTTTTTTGCAATAGGGGCTTATTTAGCCTACAGCTAATACAGAAGAGAGTCAAGCAGGCTTTGCCAGGGTGCTTGGATGCCTTCACTAGAAGCATATAATTCAGAACTTTTTAACTGAGTACATTAGATAAGCAGACACCAGAAAGCTTTTATGACATTTAAATACTACAGTAACTTACGATATTAATGATGTCATTAAACTTGTAAAAAATAACAGTTCTCAGTATGTTTATATCTTAAAAGTTAAACTATTTTGCTTTCTTTGGATGCAGGTGTTAAATCGAGCTGAAAATGCGGATCTCAAACAATTTGTTTTTACACCTAAGTCTTTCTTGCCAGCCTTGCCAAGGTACTGCTAGGAATTGTTTTGTGAATAAAATTATCTTCTGACTTTCTGCAGCTGTTTTACTGACATGTCACTGATTTATTTTTTAAAATAGGTCTAGCAATAAACCGTCATCTTCATCACCTTCAGTGGACCAGATAGATAATATTAATACCTTAGAAGTATCTCAGAAACAACTGCAATCCTGGAATTGTGGAAAGAGTAGTAAGTTATTGCTAATGTTTAAAATTACAATATTCACTGTTTTGATCTTTAAATTAATGCTTCATATTTTTCTGCCACAGATAAAAGCAGATACTGTTTTTCAGATGCTCTGAATGTGAACTTTGAACTGAGTGATGATATTTGGGATGATATTGATGATGAGAAATTGGTATTTGCTAGTAATTTTGTCAGTAGAGAATTAGGTAAGATTATTTCAACAAACTGTTTTCTTTCCTACATACAAATTATTCTATGGGCTATTATTTGAGAATAAATTATTATAGCATACAATGAATAGAGCCACCTGAAAATTTTGGTTAATTGACTTGACTAATTAATTTGGTTAATTGACAGGTTTATTATTCTACCTTAAATGTCACATATATCTTGACAAATCTAATACAGAAGGGAGAGCTGGAAAAGTCACAATTAAAATTTTTTGATGGCCTGCAACGGCATAATTTTTGTTGCATAATGTATACTGACTGTATATCTCTGCTTATCTCTATATTAGCCCAAAACCACAGAAGAAATATTTCATGTGTTAAGACACTTTCTTAATTTTCAAAGTATTATTTATCATGTCATGTGAAATATTTACAAGGGGTTGTAGCTGCTTCTCAACTCTCTTTTTAAAACTTTAATTTTTTTCACAGAACATGGAAATATCTGCCTTCAAATTCCAGATGAATGTCAACCCCTCTGCCAGTATCCAGCAAGCAAAGCCACAAATAACATTTCAAAAGAGTAAGTCTTACATAATTTACTGCTATTTTATTCAGTCTAAAATATTGTCTGAATCTCACATGTATCAGTGTAATCAAATATACAGGTTATTCACTCATAAAAGTGAGGGAAATTTCAGTTTTTAAAAGGTATGAATTATTGAATGATTTTAATTTGTTTTTTATTTAAGTGTGCAGGGAAATAAGTAGAAAATACTGAACTGAAAAGCAAATAATTTTGCTCTTCTGTAATAGCACTGAAATTATTCAATTTGGTGTTTTCAGTTCATGCACAGTACAAGATGAGACCAATATTCAGAACTCAGATACTTCTATGGTCAATAGCACATCAAAAGGGAATTTATCTGTACAGAACAAAAATATAACTTCGGTGAGTAAAAATATATTGATAACAGAATTTTCTCTAATTATTTATTGTGTAAATATATGTGCCATACCTGACTTATGGATCAATTAGGATATCCTAAATTTCTGAACCTCTCTGTGTTGTCCAAACTTGTGTGCGTTCTGTATTCAGTGGGATATTCCTGATACAAAGACATAGGATAAGAATTTACTTTATATAGCATGATCTCAAAACTATTTGCTCAATTTGATAGTTTCTCTATCCAGTATAGAGTTAGACCCATCACATGCTTGGTCCTTGTCAAACACCCTACTATCAATTAAATACCAGTACTACATTCTAGGACAGTCTGGGAGTTTCAGTTGGTTTAACCATATATACTTTTAAACTTTTATGTTGCAGTTCAGTTTTCAAGAAAAAAAGCATTCAAGTCTTTCTCAAGAGCAAAAAAATGTAGAGTGTTCTTCCATCCCAGAAATAATCTCTGACTCTTCTAAATTCAGTAGGAAAGAAGATTTTTTTATTTTCACAAACGAACAGGAAAAAGAAGTAGATCCTAGGTAATAAAAAGTTACATATGTTTTTCTGTTTCCTTAGTGTTCCAGTGCTTAGGTCTCCATGGAACACAGAACTTTAGGCAATGTGTTAGTTTCTAATACTCATTGTTAAAAAGTTTCATTTTCACAATAATAGTAACAATTAACTTTTCTAGAAGAGAAATTACTTAAAATTATTTGTTTTATCTTGGTTCCTCTTGACTCTATACAGTATTCCTGATTCCATAGGTTTTGATGGAATTTATTTATTTGCTTGATCTTCTTTAGATATCTTCTTGATGATGAATCCAATGATGTCAAGCCCTTTCTTGGAATATTTGATGGTATTTTGTAAAGCATGTAAACAAAATACATTGTAAGTGCTGGAGAAAGACCTTACAGCCAATTTTACAGTGAAAGCTTCAGCCAAGAGTATTTGATTTCTGTTGTATACCTATTTATCAGTAGCTGGATTGCTGCACAGTGTATATAATAACAAAACTGATGTCTAATTTACAGAATTTATAGAATATAAGAAATAATATCTTGTTTTGATAAGTACTTAGGTATTTGTTTTGTTGACCTTGCTGTTTTCAGGATTATAAAGAAAAATACTGAAATGTGTCAAAGGAGAGTAGTTCACAAATTGAGGGTGTTTTTATAAATAACAGAAAATCCCATTAGGGAGAGTAAGGGATTTGTAGTAATGTAGTAATTTGTAGTAACATATCCTGCTTCTCAAGTAGTCTTTAAATGGTGGAAAGACTCTTTCCTTGGAAATTTCATAATGTTTTTTAGTTTTTCTTTCAGTTTCTCTAAAGATTAATTTTTCATAGTTCTGATTCTGTAAAATAATTAGATTTATCAATAGAAGTAATAGAATGGTAAATTATTCTAGATTTGAGATATTCCCTTTGACAGTGCTATGAACGTGTTAATAAAAAAGTGCAACTTAAGCATATATGTTTCCAGATTCCCAGCAAATCAGTTGTTAAATGTCTGTAAAAATACTCTAAAATTCTGCTGCCTGTTCACTTTCATACCCAAGGTCATAAAATGGGCATTCATGTGTCCTAATACAGATTGAGGCACCAGGCATTGGATTTGGGTATCTTCTTGTAGCTTTAGTGTTTGAATAGTAGACCTTGTAAGTTCAACAGTTAGTGGAATATATGATATTGCCTAAAATCCAAGAGAATGTTAATTTTTACTGTTAATTATTCAAAATGTGAGGAATTAAAATGTTAAAATCACATGTTATAATCATTAGCTGTCTGTTCTTTCAACATTGTTTGTGGTGCAACTAAATGCAGCCATGTTTTGCTGCACTTGCCAGGTTGTAATTTTCTCAGCTAAAAACATTTTGCTTCACTCCAGTGTTTCCTTACACATTTGACTTGTTATAACTCTTTCTCTGCATGAAAGAATGGCCTAATCTAAGCAGCCTCAACACTCACCCCTCAAAATGTTTTTGACCATGCAACTGCCAACAGGCCCAAGCTTAACTCACTTTTCTACACCTCAAGTTTCTTATTACATTCCAAAGTTATTAGGATGTCAGATCTCTTTTTGTCAGATTTTTTTTTTAATTAAGCTTCCAAGCTGATATAACTCAGAATTACTACACTACTGCTACTTCTAGCCCCGCAGTCCTAGTCACGTACACACTGCAGTTCTGTGTCAGGGTAAGGTTTAAGAATGCAGATATTATCTTCTGCCCATCACCATCCTCTGCTTTCCATGGGAAACGGGTGGCTCCCAGGCAGATACAGGGGTGTTTCTCAAAAGATGCTTCATATAAATGACCAGGCAACCAAAACCCCAGGTCATGTCCCAGAAGGAAAGTGTTGACATAGCTATGGAGAGCTGTAATTGCCATTGTTCAATTGAACCCCATAAAGTGATCACCTGGACTCCCTGTCTAGTCACTAGAAAGATGCAGACACTGTCAGAAGGTATTTCAGATTGTAAGTGGGCTGAATTGTTCTCTGCTGGAACTCTCCAAATTACCTGCAATGAGAATGACATGGAGAAGCTGGTGTGCTGTCATTTCACAGACAGGCTCACTGAATATTGCCTTGCTCGTGCACGTGAGACACTGAGTTCCTTTATCCAGTAAGGATCTAACTTTCCTAAGGTGAATAAAAAGGCAAAAGATCGCTGTGCTTTATTTCAGGTGCTGACCAAATGCTAAGAGACACTAATTAAATTCAACAGGGTATTGTCAAACATTTTCACTAAGCTACTAACAATGAGTAAAATACAGACTAAAGTACATAAAAATATTGTTGGAGTCTAAACTGATCCTTATTTTAATTCTACATAGAGTTGAAACATTAAATGAGTGGCTTGAGTTTCAATCAGTGGGATTGTGTAAGTAATTCTTTGGAGATACAGCAGGATGCCACAGACTTTGGTCTGGGGATGATTCTACAAAATTTACATTATAAAAATACTGTTTCCTATAATGGAGTAGTGAAAGAAAATTCACTGTGATGAGAAATCAGATTTTACTATCGTACTTGTGTGATTCTCCATAATAAAATACATGCTTATACCTGCTTTTAATTTAACTTCAGCTTCCTTACATGCTTCCTTGTCCTATCACACATATTGTGTGTGTCCTATCAAATATTATATTTCAGAATATAAACTGAGGTCAACCATATCTGGCCTGAAGAAAATTCAATATGCACTCAAACCCCGTAATCTTCAAAAATAGTGGGAAAATAAGAAGAATGTTTAAACATGTTGCCAGACATATTTGTGTATAAGGTAAGTTTATAGCGTACAGAATATTGCAAATGTATTGTGACATAATTTTCATTGTGTGATGCGTGTCTTGAGCACATTTCAGTTATGTAGCCTTCATTTATTTGAAGATTTTCATGAGTTAAACATTACAGTAATTCTTAAAATAAGTTAAAATGATTGCAACGAGTCGGACTCTTGTTATTTGGGGGTATTTTTACTTGATATACCTTCACAGAATAGTTATGTGAGGTATAAATTTGGTGCTCTTAAAGGCAGTCCGAATAGTATTAAAGAAGTCACCATATGAACCCCATATACACAAAATAGTTAAAATCAGTAATTTTGTAGAGCAGAAATGATACCACTCTAAAGCATCATTGTAACAGTATCAGTGGTACCTCTTCTGAAAGAAAGGGTGTCTTGCATTAGCTCTTTATGTCACCTCATCTGCATTTTATGTAGATGAGCAAAAGAGCTGTATCATGTCAATTGTTTTACTGCCAGAATCTTTAATTATATCTCTGAAATGAGATCTGTGAATGCCTGGGGTTTTTTTCCAAGCTCCTTTGCTTAACAAGGAAATAGAAAAGAAGGTACTAATCAGGGTAAAATTCACTTCCTGCAGAGGGCTAATAACACGTTGAATTTTTGGAGGACTTCCATGAGAATTAACTGAGGTACATACAGTGTTTTCAGTGATGAATTTCAGCCTGACTGAAAACAATCAGATAGAAAAAGGACAGGTGTTTATTGGCTGCCACTGTTCAGTTGAGATAAAGGCCAACTTGGCTGAGCCGTGCTTCTGTATTTGTTCTTGAAATCTGTGTGACATTAAACTGCATCAGTTTAAGCCCTCACTTTTCTCTCAGTGTTATAACTCCTGGTGTCCATGTGCTCTGGACGGGCGTTTCAGATGGAATGGGCTGGGATAAGGGCTGCACTTCTGTAAGCACTAGGGGCCCTCGGGGCCCTTTTGTCGCCAGTCTAGGCAATGCTGATCGCTGTTGCTCTTCCCTCCGGTTGTGAAGTGACTGGAAAAGATGTGCACTGTTAACTTGCAGGGCTGCCCTTAACAGGAGTCCCAGTCCAGACTGTTTATACCCGTCAGGGAGAGTTGTTTCCCAGTTTGCTTTAGGGTGGTACCTACCACACAGAAACACTGCACTTCCACTACACTTTGGGGAATGTGTTTTGAGTGGTCCCGAGTCTGTCCTCTTGTGCTTTTTAAATGGATGATTTCCATGTGCCAGGACTTGAGGGGCACATCTAATTGGTAGTGTGTGAAAATGTTAACACATTTTGCAGCAATAGATGGTACTGGGTGGACATATTTAACATAAAGAAGGTATATGTCCTTTCAAATATAATACAAGTGCCTAGGTGTAATAAAAAGTAATTTCTTCCTGTATTTAACATATACTGCATGGAACTAGCATGTCTTTTTGACTGCGGCTAGATGGCAATTTCTACATTTTAGATAGCTGAGCATAGAGAATAAGGTAAAATATTTTATTTTGAAAGCTACAAGGATATTTTGTTTATATAAAGGAAACAATGTTTCTTTTGTAACTGTGAAACTTCCTATTAAAGGATGCATATAACTTTCAAAATAAAAAGACGCTTGTAACTGTAAATGGCTATGATATATTTGCTGTTCCCCCACCCACTTAGAGGCAAAACCTATTTATGAGGCTTTATTAAGTGCAAATAATTCCCATGGCTTCAGCACAGAAGAATCAGCTGCAGAATATAGTCTGATTTGCATATAAATTACATGATTTCTGCTCAGAAAAGTATATTGAAAAATACATATTTCTACATTGGAAACCTGTTATTCACACATAATAAGGTCAGCTTGTGTAACTTGTTTTAAGCTACTGCATGTTGATACCTGATCACACTTCCAGCTAGATTCAGGCTAGTTTCAGGCTTTATCCTTTGAAATTATTGATTTCTTCTTTTGATCTAATTAAGCTGTGATTTAGAGAAACAGATTCCAAAACATTTATCTCATCAGTTTAAGCACTTAAAAGTACTCAGAATATTCATCAGTACAAGTGGAAAACTCCAAACTTGGCACTTTTCCTCATCTCCAGTACTGTGAATTTGTGGTGTGAGAGAATTCCTGTTGTTTGGGTGTGGCAGAAAAAGGCTGCTAACTTGCTCTAGTCACTTTAATAAATGGTAAGATGCAATGAAAGTAGACACAGAAATATTACCCTTTTTAATGCTTTAATTTGTGTAGTAAGTAATACAGTGAACCTTGCATTGAACTCTGTATACTTTCACAGATTCTTATTATATCTTGCTTTGCCAATACCTTTGATGGTGTTTCCTTAATCAGCCAAGCCATTCACTGGGCTTGTGACTAGTGTTCACTTACTGACAGGCTCCTGCTGCTTCTTAGATCCATCCTAAAATAAAAGAAAGATGTTGGACAGACAGGCATTAAAAGGTTTGGAAGAGACCTGCCACACCTTGCTTTTCAAATTCCTGCCTGGCAAAGGTCTTAGTGAGCTGAATGCCATTGCTGGAAGCAATAGGTTCTCTGCTTAGATTGATTTGCCACAGTGAATTGTCATTAGTTTTGAATGCCCCAGGGAGAGCTTGACACTGTCTAGTAAAGAAAAGGTGAAAGTAGTGCTATCTAGAAACTTGGATGTGCAACTCAGAATTTCCTTTTTAGCAATTTCTTTCAGTTTATAAAGGCTATTAAATTATCTGAATGAAAATGAGGCAGTATGGTTTATTACTATTTTTCCTGGTTGTGGTGTAATATTTTAGCTGTTATAGTCCAGAATTGTTAGGTTCCTGGGTGTAGGAAATACACTTTTTTTATCCCAGAAGTCTATCCTTGTCTTATGTGTTACACCTAGAGAAGATTTTTCTATCTACTTGGGAATTTCTACTCAAAGAATAGTCACCCAGCAGCTCTATCATTTATCATTTTTTTTCATAGGATCTTCTCAAATTATAAAGATTTTAGGCTCTGAGGTCAGTTTGGTTTCTAAAAAATTGTACTAACAGATGTAAAACGTGCATTGACCAAAGCATCAGCACATTATCAAATAATTTTATTTCCGAAGTATGGCAGCAGAAGTGATAAAGAAAGTGTCGACCATGAAATAGATAAGCATATCTTGTGATACATCCCAGAGATGCATTTCAGAGACTGGAGGCTTGCTTAGAGAGGAAAATAACCTGTGTTAGGAAGATAAGAGATAGAAGTGGATCTCTCTCCCTCTCTGTCTCCTGGGTGTGATTGTCTCAGACAACCATATTAGCAGAAGCTTAGATGCATTCTTAGCTTCTGGAATGGATTTGCTGAAGTGACAGTGCGTACTGAGGATGATGGTAAAAAGATGGGCAGTGTATTCTGGAAGAAAATAAAGTTGGCAGCTTGCAATGGTGGAACACAGCTTCAGATAAGCATGTGGTTCAATAGAAATTAGTCTCTGTCCATAGACTTTATAGCAGCCGATCAGACCTGCTCTTTCAGTTCAAGCAGTTAATAATATCTCAGCACTCTAGCTTAAGGGATACAATTTTCAAAATTATTGTAGTGTGGGACCGATAAATTTCAGCACAAAGAAGGCATTATTCCATATAATTTATTTTAGATTTCCATCTAGGGTATGTTCTGACACTCCGCATGAAAGTCAAATTGTCCATGTAAAATGGTTTTCAGGTGATAAGTTGACCCCTGGGGTTTTAGTAAAATAATAGATTCAGAATTCCATCTGACTCTCCAATCTATAAAAGCTAGTTATCAGCTGTTTGAAGGATTTGATAAGAACGGGAAAAAGGAGAGAGCTTTTGTATAGTGACATTTTTCTCATTAATGGGGACAATGTAAGAATCACAAACTCCTCCTGGATTTGGTAGTAAATACTCTGCTGACGTGTTCTGGGAGGTAGTTGCTCTGTGTGAGGAGTGTGTGTGTCTAATCCTCCACATGCATATGGAACAAGGAATATTTCTAACAGACATGTACAGCCCATCAAAAGAAGGACGTTTACTGTGCCATCATCTGGCCATCATTTCTAAATGCATTCCACCACCAGAGCCTACTTTGGCAGAAGTTTTGCTGCAGAATGACTGTCTTACAGTGCCTAGAGACATGGCAGAAGAATTTTTTTTCCTGCCAGCATTCTTCAATATTGGAATATAGTGCAAAACAAATGGTAACCTGAAAAGAAATGAGGTGTTATTTTAAGTTCTCATCTGAACACTCTTATAGGACCTGCTGTGATTTTTTTTTAGTTTTGTTATTTAATTGTATTTTCTTGAAAATACTTAAAAATAGTTCCTACTGTAACTTGTGGCTTTACTGTCAGTTTAAGCAGATCCAAAGTTGGGTAGAGGCTTTGTTGCATTTTGTTTCAGTAGATGGGCGTATCTGCATGTTCATGCAGCACTAATGAGTAACTTGGGAAAGGTGACAGTAAGATAGGACCAGTCATTGTGACAGTAGAAGCAGCTTGCTTAATAAAATGCTAAAAGCATGTTTATGCTTAGTGCATTTGAGTGCCTCTTTGAATTTTGAGCAAAGAAAATACCTCCTGCTTTTAAAAAACAACTGTGCTCAAGAAAATATGACTTTTTGACCGTCGTTGTAAATAAAAAGGATTGTTTCAAAGAAAACCCAAGTCCCTCCTCAGTTGTGATGTTCCTGTACTTTCCCTTCTTGTGTGGGTGGAGAACACTGAGCTCACTACAGAAGTACTGTTATACTCTGTTGCTGCACCTTTTGCAGGTGTGAAGAAAGCTACAAGGAGGGACCTGTTTGCCTCCTGTGTTCTGGAAGGGGCAGAAACGTCCTCCTCTGAGAGGAACTGAGCAGTGCTCAGGGGTGAAGATACCTCATGCTCCCAAGCTGGGTAGAGAAGGGAAATATTGTGATCTGAATCTTGTAGGCAGTGTTATGTAGGAGCTGGGATTTTGCTTTGGAAGTGACAGGAAAAAAGTAATTTTCCTAGAGCAGGTGGAAAGGTTCATTTCTGAAATGGTTCACCTCTGTGAGCCATTTCAGAAATTTTCAGATTGGAAGGAGGACTGGAAAGAAAGATTTACCTTGCAGTGACACAATGGGAACATTAATTTTCAAGCTTTTTTATTAATCCTAGCTCTCCAACAGATCAGACTTGTCATGATTTAAAGAACATTTCTATTCTCCCATTCCAGTAACACTTGTATTTATAAATCTGAATTCTGTGTGTGTGCTTATCAAATAGAAAAACATCCACCTAAACTCAATTGCTAATTCCGAGTCCTTGTGGATAGGATGAAAAAGAGGTAACTACTCTTACACCTAACCTCTCCCTGGTTTTGTTTGTTCGGTTTTAGCTTTGTAGAGGTATCTGGCTGTTAGTCTTGCAAGTGGGTACATTGTAACAGATGTGGGACAGGCCTGCTCCCTCACCTGAATGAACTCCTGCTCGTTCAAGTGCCTGTGTACAAGGAGCAAAGCAGACGCAGATGTTAGCTTCCATGGTTGTACTTCACTCATCCTTGAATTGGAAAGTAGCCTTTGTTTCATGTATGTGGCAAGTGAACTACATAACATTAATGAAACAGAGGTGCTAAATCCTGATTAGAATTGTCATTGGCAGCTATTAATATATTTTCAATAGTATTTTTTATTTGGAGCTTAGTCATAACTCACGAAGATGTAGTTCTGCTTGATAGCTATAGAGGTGCTTGAAAGGCCTTGGGATGCTCCAAGATTTCATTCCAGTTTCATAGCATTCCTCATTGCCTTGAAACTGTGCTAGGCTTTGTAGTGAAAGAACTAAAAAATAAAGCAGCACTAAATTTACATTTCCACTCCTAGTGTGGATAGAATGGGAAATGAGGAGCTCTTTGTCACCAAGTGGAATGGGTAATACAATTCCAAGTACTGGTTACCATTTGTAAATAGCTGTGTCTTCCTACAGACCCTGAGAAGAAATTTCAGGCCATATTTCTTTTAAAAGGTCATTGAGGAATACAACCCCCAGGATGCACCGCACACTAAGTGCTTTAATGTTTTTCACACAGGGCTCACATCGGACATTTCCCCTCCATTACTGCGCTCACAATCGCCGGCCTGAGGCGCCCTGAGGAATCGCTCATCCTCCGTGCAGGAACCGTGTGTGGAACGGGCGCTCATTCACTGCGCACCCGCAGGAGCTCCGCGCCCCCGGCGCAGCGCGGGGAGAACGGTGCGGGGCCGGGCCGGGGACAGCGCGGGGACCTGGGCTCCGTGCCGGGGACAGCGCGGGGACCTGGGCTCCGTGCCGGGGACAGCGCGGGAGCCTTGGCTCCGTGCCCGCTCCCTGCAGCCCGCGGGCCAGACAGGGCTGAGGCCACTGCGCTGCCCCTTGGTGCTGGCACCAGGCGCAGGGTGAGACCGAGGTGTGCCACAGCTTGTGCTGCAGGCACTCCATGGTGTATTCCAGGGTGCTTGTCCAGAGCCGGCACTGCTGGGTAGGTGACACACAAACCCGCGGGCAGGGACTCCGGGACAGACCCGGCCGCCACCGCCGCCCACCCGCGCCCCGGGGGCACCTGGTGGCAGGGCACACGGCTGTCCTTGCTTTGGGCAGGTGTTTCCGGGCTTTAAAAAAGGGAGCCCTAAATACTGAACACCCATGCAAAAATGCAAGTTAAAAGCAAGGGCGCCCACTATACCGTAGCATCGGCAAGAGCTGTAAAATTTTAAATGGAGAAAGGCCTACGTAAGATGGGCAGTTCTGTGGGCTTGCAGTGTATTGTAACCATATTGATAAAATGGTTAACAAGGGAAGGTGACATGCCATCCTTTAGCGAATTTTCCAGACGAGAGAGTCGTGTGACCCACTCCGTACCGCAGTTCCCTCCTGACTCTTTGTCACTCTCGGGGTGACAATTGGGCCAGCCAGAGGGGCCGGCCGAGCCGGGGCACCATTTCCAGCCCCTGCTGCGTGGAGCGCCTCGGTGTGCGGTTCCTCTGCACCGAGCCCATCCGCGTGTCTGCCCGCCCCAGCCAGCCCGTCACCCTTCCTGTGGGAGAGAAGGGAAAGAAAAGAGCCTTTTCCTTAATGCAGAAACAGGTTATGGGATCGTTTTTGTCTCAGAATTTATGTTCTCCTGAAGAAGGAGGTGCGTGCCCAAAGCAGCTGTTGGGCTGACCTCTCCTCCCTACGTGCAAGGTCCCCGTTGCATGCCTGTGGGGGAAGGGAGAAGTGGCAAGACTCGCCTTGGCTCTGCGACCTTGCTGGGTTTGGCTCTGCAGACGGGACCCGAGAGGTCGGCGGTGGGGCTGGGGAAGGTTTGAGTGTGCCTGCGGTCGGAGTGGGGCGGCACGCAGATCCTTCCCTGCAGAAAAGTTGTGTCAGCACATGGACTGGTATCTGGCTTCACATTCCTTCCCAGAGTTCTCGAGATGTTAGCTTTCAAAAGGGAGGTCTCCCTTGTGGATTATGTCAGTGATTTTGGGTTTTAAACTATTCATGCATGAAAAATGACTCTAAGAGCTCAATACGCCCATGTATGAATAATAACTGCATGGGAACACAGATTACAGCAGTTTTGCACTGAGACTGCTGCAGTTTACATGCTCTCTTTGGGAACATTATGAAACGTTTTTAAATGCTGGTTCATGTTAATGCATTGATTTCAATCAGTCTCTTTTTGTCCCTTTTGGATTTGTTCAACTTAACAGCTAGCTCGTTTCATGTTTGCTCTAAGATATGCTTAGCAAATTAGGCAAATAAAAAAAAATGCATGCAAAAATATGGTGCTATGCACATGTATCAGATTTTTTATTTATTAATAGATTCCAATTTCCATACCATAGTCTACTTTTTTTTTCTTTTTTTATTTTCTTTTACTTTGGCTCGATGGATAGTTTATGCCAATTACATGTAGTTTAACAGCTTTTAAATCTGTTTTTGCTTTTCTAATGCATAAAGACATTGGTTCTGTTTCAGGTTTTAATTAAACTCTATACTGACTTTAAAGATTCTATTGTCCTTTTCATTTAAATAGGATTTTTGTTAGATCTTTAACAAGACCTCAGTGGGGTAATAAATCTAAGCAATTGTCCTTATTAGGAGTAGATTATCCTCAAGAGATGGAAAGTCACAGAAGTAACTAAAACCATTTGCAGAGACTGAACTAAGGCTCTTTCTTCCTAAACATTAAACAGACTTGGAAATTACCTGCTTGGGCACTCAAATTAAATTAAATGATATTTTGTTTATTTTTCACATTTTCAGTGTAGGCTATTTGCATTTACTTAAAATTTGAGTTTCATTGAGTAAAATTCACTCCTGAATAAGGATCCTTACTTTCAGTATACAAGCTGTAACTGAAACTCAGTATATCCTGCCATTTTTTATTAACCCTTGCAGTGCTTCTAATGTATAGGACCTGCTGACACAGTGAGTGTATTCTTAGTTCATTGTTTTTGCTTGGCTGAAGAATTGGTCTTGTGTTTGTCCCACACTCCAGACAAGGAGAAGTGTGGAGAATGCAGGAGTGTGGAGCATGTGCAAAGATCTACATGCTGGATGGAAAACACAGGTTCTTGGAGAAAACTTGTCACACACTCAACAGTTTGACCCTACTGTGTTTATATACTGTTTATATACTGCTAGGAGGTGAAAGGGGATGTATTTTTAATGGTTTGTTGGATTTCCATCCCCCCACCCCAGCTGTTTGCTTCATTGTTCTGTATGTGCTCCACGTTTGCTTTGTTCCTGGTTTTAGTCATCGGTTGATTTCTGATGGGACAAGACCTCCTTCATCAGAAATTCACAAGATCCTTAATTTCTCCCAAAAGCCTAATTCCCAACTTCGTCATACACATTGTGGTGCAATTTCTTAAAGCATCCAGTTGTGTGGAAGCTTCGTTTTGGGGGACACTCGTTTCTAGGACTTAGTTCTACAAACCGACGGCAAAGGCAGTGATGTTGTTCAGGGTCATCATGGCAGTGAGCCGTGCCCACACAGCGGCCTTTCCCCGCAGGCCGCAGCCGCTGCGCTGGCTAAGCCGCTGCTCTCCGCGGGGGCACCGCAGGAAGCGGGGCCAAGGGGACACGG
>VZSR01000245.1:3578691-3605320 GCA_013398615.1 Brachypodius melanocephalos
TGAGGGGACGGGGCCGCAGGAAGCCGGGCTGCGGGGACACGGCCGCACGTGACTCGCCCACGTCCGCCTCCGCCGGGAAGGAGCCCGCCGCCCTGCGCAGCTGATGAGGACCAGCCCCTCTTGGTTGTTGCAGCTCTACCGCCTCTCAGCCAGCAGGTATTTAATGCCTCGGAGCCCTCCTGTCCGTGGGCTCCTCTGCCCCTGCCCTGCAGGCTGGCGTCTCTGCAGAGCCCTGTCCTGTCAGCCTCCAGGCTGCTGCTCCCCACTTGGCATCTGCTGTGTTTATCTACTAAGAGACTTCATCTCCTTGTCTTCCAAGTGATACGCTGGTGATACTTTGGGGCAGACCGAATTATGTTAGAGGAACATAGCTCATAATTATTAATTTCTAATTAGACTCTATTTGCTGCATATTCTAGGCAAAATTTCAGGCTTTGAGCCTTCATCTCCCACTTTCCGTATCACTCAAATAGCAGAGATTTTGGCATGGTAAATCACAGAGGGAGGTGGAAAATGTGATGCAAAGTGAGATAATGTAGTTCTTCATTATTATGGCTCTTCTGTGCCCTGATAGAAAGCTTATAAACATAGAAGGTGCTGACAGCAGATAAGTCACCTGGTTTCTGCTCTGCTTTAGGTATAAAACCTGGGGAAAGTGGAGGAAGAGAATGCACACCTTGGTTTTTAGGTTCAGATTGCAACTCACCCTTCCTTCTAAAGCAGTGCACTGGAGGAAGTGTGGCAAACCCAGGCTGAGTCCTGCAACTTATTTAATATGACTTTAATAATCATATCACAAGATTATGAGCGCTAAGAGTGCTTAGCCTTTGGGACAGATTCTGGGCAATTACAAGATTCTTCATCCTATCTTGCATGGCTGTTAGACCTGATGTAGGCAATGCTGCACCTCGGACATGGTTTTGCTCTGGATTCTTATCAGGATGTGGGATTTTTTCCTCTGTTTTCTCCAGCAGCAGGGCCAGGAGTTTGTGGCTCTGCAGGGTGAGATTGAGAGGCCCCAGCTCTGTCCCTTGCTAAGAGATTTGTCTTACCTCCCTGTCTCCCCTCCACCCCTGTTTCTGGGGATGTATGCCGTAGTCATAGGCAAGTGCTGTGACTCTGCCTGCAGTGTGAGGGTGATGTGTCTGTAAGAAATGCAAGGCTAGCTAAATGGACTTGCACTGCTTGCTGATGTGCATTGAAAAGATTCCCGTCTTGCCTTGCACTCTGCAGCAATGTGTGTTGCTTTCCAGTGCCAAGAACATACCACAGCATCAGATGTGGGGAGCTGCTGTTTGCATCTGTGCCATGCGGTGAGCCAACAGCATTCCCCCTGTTCCAGCAGCCTCCCTGGAGGGCAGCAGGCTGCTTAAAACGTCGGCCAGGTACCTGTGCATCACAGGCGTGAAAAGCTGCCCTCTTTAGGCCCTGAGGCAACAACCTGCTTTCACTTTGTGAAGCTGAGCAGAAAAGCTGGGGTCTGACAGTGGCAGCTATCCCTGAACACAAGACGAAGGCAGCACGAGGGTATAAGAAATCCAGTTTGCTTCTCAACATGAGCAGGTGAGGTTTGGGTGGGAAAGTAATGGGAATGCTAAATGTTAGCAGCAAACATTTACTAAAATGACAGCAAATCTCATGTGTATTAATGTTTGTCTTTTGAGATGCAGTGGAATTTTATTTTGTTACAGAAAATAGGAAGCCTAGAACGAGCTCTTTAATCTTCAACTGGAAAATACAATTTTGAAATCCATTCTCTTAGGGATGGAATAATCAGAGTGATAACAGATGTTCAACCTACCCTGAATGTTATTTAAAGGATTTCTCAGATGGAAACAAAAGTTGATACATATGGTGTCATGTTCACATGGACATCACCTTTACTTACACAGTTGTCTACATGAAGAAGAGAGGTTGATCAGCATGTATTTTCTGGTTATATGATTGTTCAGGAATTATCAAAAGTCATTATGTGGTTCTTAAATACTTCCATTTGCTCTTCGTTCCAACAAAAGGCTGTTGGAACTGTATCCATGTGTTTTATAAGCACAGCTCTATGCATGAGGACTTCACCACAAAGGGTATCCAGTGTCCTGAATCTGCAGGAGTCTTCAGCATTGAGGAGAAAAGAACTGTTAGTCCTTCCCCTCCTAAAGCTGAGCTGTTCCTCTTGGCACACTTTTGATCTCCCTTTTGATCAATCTGTGCCTGATACAATGTATACGTGTCTTACTGTTCTCCACACTGTAGTGCTCTCCTGTTTTTCCCAAATGTTGTTACATTTCCTTTCTCCTTCCCCTGTTTTTCATTTCTCTTTCCCATTTGTAATGCATCTGCTGTCTCTGTTGTTTTTCACTTCTAATTTAATACCACCAGTGGATTTGTGTGTCTCTGCAGATCATTTAAAAGGGGCTATGTGGGACTACTTGTAAAAGAAAACACTGCATTCCCAAATTAGGTACAAACTGGTGTGTGTCAGTACTCTGTTTTGGAATGTTTAGCTTTGTTGAGTTCTTTAACAGGTGCAAAGTGATCTCTGGACCTCTTGTTTGCCACTCCAGTGTGAGAGTAAAAGGAACAAATTCAAGAGTTGCAGGACTTGAAAGGACCTGTGAAGCCCTAGGAAAAGGGCAGTTTCCTGTGTAAGCAGAGAAAAAAATCAGATTAACAAAATCTGTGTCCAGCCACAAAACTAGTCTGTGGGCAGTTTGCAGGAGTCCTTTCCTCCTTCCTAGCCTCTGTACAGTCTGTTTCAACCCACCGTTGGGATCAGTGGCTGGCGGAAACGGATGTGTGCCTGAAATACACACAGTCAAGGGCCACACCTGTGGTGTGAGAGGAGTTCTGCTCCTCTGGGAAGCCAGGAGTCATGTGATTGCTTCAATCCAGCACAAATCTCTGTAGCTGATGCAGCCAAAAGGAGCATTTGTTTTCTGTGGTGGGTGGCAGAGTTGGATGAGGGAACAAATCCAACTGTGAGCTGCCACGTTGCCTCATGAGGCCAATGTGAATGCTGGTGTTGACACAAAGGAGGGAGTTTTTGGGGCAGGAAGGGACGATGGGCTGACATAGACTGAGCAATGTCCACATGGCCAGTGGAGAGAGAGGCTCTTGGAGCATGAGTCTCTTCCTGGTGCCTGGCTTTAGTATGTGGATGGCTCTGCTGTGCCTGTGAGGTCTGTACATGTCAGTTGATGCCCCAGGTAAATCCGTGCCCAGGTGCTAGAGCAGCATTGGACAGACCTATCCCTTCATTTTACTTGTGCTCCCTGCTGGAGTGTTTCACTAGGAGAACTCACATTCTCAGCCCTGTTAGGGAGGGCAAGATGGGCTCACAGTTGAGCTCTGACTGGGTTAAAGGATGGCCTTGGGCAGCAGCAGGATTTCTGAAAGTCCCTGTAGGCTGCATCTCCTGGCACAGACTCCCTGCTGCCCTTGGTCCTCCTCAGCTGCAGTGCAAGAGGCAGCCAGCATTGCCCGGGTGGTAGTTTTAACTCTTCGTTACCTAAAATTCAGACACTTTCAAAGCAACACAGCAGTAAATAAACCACTGGCCTCTTTGTACCGTTACCTCCCTCATGTTGCCCCTGCCACCAGTGTTAATAATGTTGTGCACAATTTCCCAGGCACAGACTGGGTGTTAGGGAGTGTGAGGTGTGCCTTAAGGGGTTGGTAGCAGCAGTGAGTGTTTGAGGCTGGATGGTACCCACTGGTGCTGCGTGAACTTGCTGTCAGGGAACTGTTTAGGTAGTGCTTAGCATTGGTCAGTGGCAGGACTGTAAACTGAAGCAAATAGCTTGGTCCTGATTACATTTTCTAGAGGGGATGATGCAGAAGAAAATTGAGTTAAAAATAAGCTTTGAAATGGGCCCAAAGTTTTTTTACCAACCAAGAAGGACTTTGAAACATCTGACATTAACAAAATAACCTATTTGAAGCAATAGTAAACTGCCATCTGCTGGTAAAAAAGTAATGCACATAATGAACATGCAGACTTAGGAAGTGATAATTCTTTTGTGTTTGACATGCTGCAGTCAAATATGTACATGACATGGAAGCTGCATATATTTATTTAACGGGTTTTTTTATCTCTATTTGCATTTTCTTATAGAATATGCTAAACAGATGCCTATAATATAACTAACGACAAGCACAGAAAACAAGACAATAAGAATAAAGAATGAGGACTAATAAAAGCAGATGAGCGATCAGGATGATGACAGGCTCCAAATGTGTCCTATTTACATTGCTAATAATGAATCACAAGCACTTCCTTTTATTGTTTCTCCCTGTCTTAGACCCTCCTGTATGACCAGAATTGTAGCACTGAGAAACATTTCCTGGCATCTTCATTTTGATTTGTGTGTGTGGTTCTTTACACAAGCCTGTAAATAGGAACTGGGTCTTAAATTGTTCCTGATTTAAGTAGGTCATCTTTGCCAATACACAAATCTCTTGTCTCCTTGTAAGCCAGGTCAGCTGTTGAAAAGGATATAGAAAATGTTAAGAGAATATGATTTATGATAAAATATAAGAGAAAATCATTTCACAAAGGACCACTCCCAAATTATATGGCATTACAGAACCAGTTTCATAAATCAGCAGTATGATGAGAACACTGCAGGGGAGAGACTATCAGATTTCGTATAGTGTGTACCAAGTGGGTGTCCTGAGCATGGCTGGGTCCCTAAGGTGCTGCTGCACTATAAATAGCGTGAATTACTTCCAGTGCAAACATCAGGCCACTTGCCCTTTTCATATGCAGTTTTGTTCATATACAGTTTTGTTTTATGATTGGGATTATTCCAAACTATATTTTTAGCAAACTGATCTTCTCATAGGAAATATTTTAAATGAGCAAAGAAAAAATAGGTCAGTTCTTCCTTTGAAATCAGAGAGAAGTGTGTATTTGTAATATTTCCCAGGCTTATTTCCTTGGAACAGGTTTGGCAGGTATGAGAGGAAGTTAAAGATTTATTTTTGGTGCTATGTACCAGATGTCATACCTGCTCTTCTGAGACAGTTACTTTTATCTCCAGCAGTACCTGCTCTAGTAGCAATGAAAAAGTGACTTGAATCCCTTTTAAAGCATGTAGTGTGCACTGTTCTCGTGCCACTAAAGGAATGAGAAGGATTGTTGGGGAGACTCCAGGCAGAGTCCTTATGCGTCATTATAAAGCAAACGTGTTTGCATCCCTCTCAGCAGTGTTTTTGCCTCCTTGAAGATGTGGTGAATTAATATGCCCAACTCCAGGGCTTGTGACCCCAGCAGACACTGAAGGGCTACAAAGATGTCCAGTTTGAAGTGCTGTTATATTTATGAGATCTCCACATTTATGGCTCATTTTGTAGCATCCAGGGGGTTCTTTCTAAAAGACCACTTCTGGGGAGTTTGTGGTGCTGTGAACACTCCACTCACATTGGCCTTAATCAAATGCTGTTCAATGTCTCACCAGAAAAGAGCCCTGCTTGGTGGCAGGGTAACATTAATACTGTAGGGACAAATCCTCAGCTTGGGAAAACGCCACAGCTTTTTTTGACTTTTAATCTGTGGAGGATTTAGCCTCGTTGCATGGTCACAGAGGCAGACGCCCTGCTCTGGGTCCTGTTTACTGAAATGCTCCAATAGCAACACAACGTGATCAGATGGAAACAGAGCCAGGGGAACAGTGGTGCCCATGGATACCTGTTAACAGGTGGGACATGAAGTACACAGTTACCATCAAAGGCACCACTGTCCTCTTCTTTGCTCTGCAGTCTCCCTGCCAACAGCACTCTGCCTTACAGCTGAAGAGTGACTGATGGTTGAAATAACAGTCCCAGTTTATTTCAGGTATGCCGGTGACCCACATGACCCATAGGAAAGATAAAGTAAAGGCAATCAAAGCAGCATGTTCCTGTAGCCTCTAAGGGCTATAAAAATGGAAACATGGGAAACAAGCTCATAGATACATGAAATGAGGATGAGGGTTCACTGTTACCTGCTATAGGCTAAATCAGGAGTTCAGTGAGACTGAGATTTGACCCAGCAAGAGAAAGGAAATGAGTAAGAAATGATCAAAAGATAAAGCTGGTATTTCCTTCATGTTATGCTAGAATCACTCAGTTCAAAAAGGCTCCCAAACCATGGAGAGCTGGGGCGGGCAGGGGTGAAGAGGTGGGTTATGGTGATGGAAGGGTACTGTCATTACATAAATTGGAGCATTTCAGGTCTGTTTAACTGTTTAGTGCCATATTCTCTTAGCCTTTTCTGATCTTACTTTGCAGTGGACTGGGGGAAACTGTGCTGACAGCACAACTGGTTGGTTGGCTGTTTCTTTTCTCTATGTTTCCAGCAAATTAAGCGCTGTGTCCTGCCTATGCTATGTTCAAAGTTTAGCAAAGGGCTTTTGATGTGTTTGCCATCCTTTTGCCCAACACTTAATCCTGCTTCCTTTTAGTACTGTGGCTTCTGTACCAAAATTCAGTGGTCAGACTGAGTAACAATAAAGCTACTAGTGATTTACCAAGGAGCAGAAAAACCCTTAGTCAGGGGGCAGTTTCTAACAAAGTGTAGTTCTCAAGATGAATTGAGGTCCTTGTCTTTGCAAGGATTACTGCATGGTGGATGCAGAAATGATAACCTAGCAGTTAAGTGCTGTTCAGAAGGCAATAAAACACTCACTTTAAAAATCAAGAAGAATGAAATAGATTGTGTTTTACTGAGGCAGGAAGGAGGGAACACTAGGAGAATCATGAAATAGCTGCATATTGTTAATTTCTGTGAATATAGTGACATTTGGAGACCTCTGGTATATATTTGAAATAAGGAATGAAATAAGACGCATGCTATATGTTTGTCAAAGCCAGGCGTAGGGATGAGCTGATATGCTTATCAGTCAGGCAGTGTACGTGGAGATGCTCTGCTTTCACACTGTCCGCTGATTGGAATTGGGCCCATGAAGAAGCCAGGTGATTAATCTGCAGAGGTTTATTTTTTCTGAACTGTTAACATCCTCCGTTTCAGAGCAACAGCCCATGGCTCATTAAGCAGGGAAGATTTGATTGCAAGTGTGAAGGGCAACACACAAAGATTCTCCACACATCTCTTGTTTGAGCCTTAGAGGGTAGGAATATTAAGTATTGAAGAAGTTTGTCCTGTGCTGGGGCAGAACCAGTACTTCATGAAAAGCAATGGTACTGTTAGAAAATATGTATGTATTTGAGTCAATCAGGATAAAATTTAAAGCTATAATACTCTTGTAAGATAGTAATGGATGCTTGGTACTAGCCCAGAAATGCACAGCTGCCACTTCAGCTCACCTGCTGTGAGAATCATGCTCTTCTTAAATCTGTTGCTCCATTTCTTTAGTGATTACACCTCACTCTTGCTGTGTTCTTTCCACCTGTACTGTTGTGTACTCTGGCATCAAATGTTGAGAAGGCAAATGGGGCTGCTGAGTCCAACTGCCTCAACAGGGGAATTGAATACTCAGTCTGAAAGATTTTGCAATATTAGAAGATTCTTGAGGGGATTATTTTGAGATTATTAGTCACCATTTATAGTCTGTGTTGTACCTGTTGGTAAAACTAATTTCTATCATCAACTGAAATATTTGAAAACGTGTTGATTTAGGAAAAATATTTTTCTGACAGTGTGGTATAATGTGAGCATTCATTTATTAACCTTTGTAACTTTCTTAAGAAGTAGGGAAGTATTTCAACATTTTTTTACAGAGTGGGATGCATAAGGCTCAGATGTATAGATTTAGATCTGTATGTTCTAGTGTCTGCTAACTGGCATTTGGCCCTGCTTACTTTCACTCAAGTCTTTCCTCACCTGAACTCCTGGTCATGGAGCAGCTGCATCCTGTGCAGCTTCTGGCACCTCTGTGGTTGCAGCCTGTGAGCAGGTCCATGCCTGGGGGGGAGGTTAGCAGTGAAGATGGGTCATTGTGGAAAAGGGGCAAGGACGATAAGCAAATGACTGTCTTGCTTCAGGCTCTAAGAAAGATGTACCAAGCTCCCACTTTGAACATGGGAACCAGGGAAGGAGAGTGGCTGCATGGGAGGAAGCAGACTGAGGCTCTGTGTTTCCATTCCCAGACATCCAGATCAGACGAGAGAAGACAGTGAACCAATATTGGGAATACAGACAAAATCATGGGCCTTCTAATAATTTATTGGCTCCAGGAACAGGAAAATGTTGTAAACTGTAATTATGACAGACAACAAGGTCATTGGAAACAGGAGTACCCAGGATAACAAAACAAAGCAAGCCTTCCAAAAAGACTTCTCAGTCTTATGGTGCAATCTTTCCATGCTCAACGGGTTGCTTTAAATGTAACAGTTATATTATTAGATATTTACTAATAATCTAGACTTAAACTGTGCTGTGGAATGCAGTGACAATGGGGAAGGATTGAGAATACTTATTAGAAGGGGCAGCAAGAAAGTGTCAAGGGTTTTTGGGCTTTGTTTTCTTCTGAACCTCTTTTGGGTTGGTTGGGTTTTCTCCCTTTATTTTTTTCTTCTTTTTTGCTTTAAAGGTCTACTATAAACAATTAGAGGAAATTTAGTGATAATATTGTCTGTGGAGGCTAGGAAAGTAAGAATACATTCTACATCACTGTTTTCCTTTGTTTGTCTTTTTTATCTTGTTTATCTTTGATCAGCTGCAGATGAAATAACCAGCTAACTGATTTCCCATACAGGGCTGCCACTCTTGCTGATGAAACTGTGCTGACATGGGAGTATGCTCTGTAGCAGTCTAGCAGTATCCATTTCTTATTCCAATATGCTGACAGGTCATTCAGGGAGACAAAAAACTCTATTCTAAAGTGGAAAAGAAACTGCAGTTTCAATTTTGTTTTGATTTGAAATTTTCCAGCTACCTATCAAGACCAAATCCTTGAACTATTTACTTAGAGTAACTGAAATACCCCTATTTGAAATAGTGGATATGTAAGATTTAGCCATTAAAGAGGTGGGGTAAAATTAAAATCCCTTTCAATAATAACTAAAGTCGGAGAAAATCTTTCAAGAAAATTAAACACTTGATCAAAAAGAGAGAAGGGTTATTGTTGAGAGCATAAAGATTAAACAGGAGAGTTGTCTCAGAGAATAACCATCGATGATAAGTAGCAGGCAGTTAATAATATCCCCTCAGGGATCTTCTTTTACTCATGTAGGTTTTTGGACAAATACAATATTACATTTCTTATAGTTAAAATGTGAGGGAGCTTCATGTCATTCCAGAGTAGCAATAAAGCTTCAGTGGAATAAGGACAAGTGGAATGGTGGGGAAGGGGTGACCCAGAAGCTAAAACACCAGACAATCAGTGACAGTTTTTCCACATAACTCTCCTTTTTGACCCACAAATTCTGAGATCTCTTCTCAGTCTCCCTGATGTGCCTGTTTTTTCATATCCACAGCACTGTATTAGTGCTGAGATTTTATATGGTGCTGGCCCTCAATATGGAAAAGAAGGAGAGGCCAAGTAAATAAGAGCTGGTTTAAATCTTGGTCATGCAAATGGTTGAACTGGCAGGATTAAAGGCGTGGTGATCTGTAGCCAGGGGAAGGCACATAGGGTGGAAAAGATGGGGGCAGGAGGGTCTGGAGAACCTCTGAAGCCAGCTCTGCAGCTAGAGAAACTGTAACATGAAACGACTCCCTTGATCTCTCATTTTCCTTCCCTTATTCTCTCTGCCTATGTAATTGCAATAATAAATCTTTTTTGTTCCTTAACCATCTTGTGGCCATTGCAAACATTTAAGAATTAATGCAGTTTTCACACATGATGCACATGTTCTTCATGTCCCCTTGTGTCCCTCCATTTATTCATTTATCATGTACACACAAAACTCCCATAAAATATTAATCTGAAATACAAATCTCTCTCTGCATCCTGGGAGCATTTGCATATAGTAATGTTAACGAGAGTATTAATTCTGCATGCACAGTCTGTGGACTGCACACAGGGCCAAATCTCTCTCAGCAGCTGTGCTGAAATCAGTGGCAAATTCAGAAACATTATTTTCATATTAAAAGTGCTGAATGGAAAGTGACCGTTTCCTAGAACTGAAATGTTGTCCTTAAAACTCAAACAAGAATATTTGAAGCCTTATTTTTCCTTCTGAGAATTCCTTTGTAAAAGGAATTTTATACTTTTGTATGTGTCTACCCAATGGTTCCTAATAAATTGGTCCAGTCTAGAAACAAAAGGATTTGTTTTTTTTAACAGTGCTGTAATTCATTGGGAATCTGAACGTTTCTTTTGCATTTCTTCCCTGTTGGGAACATCAGGAGTAGCTACACTTCTTCCAGCTAGGGAAGGACATGCAGTTGCCAATGGACCAAAAATAATTCAGTTGGGCTGGAGAGAGGATCATTTGTTCTGGGATAACAAAGTGTGAAAACTGTCTGAGCAGGCATTTGATGAAATGGAAACACCAGGAGGATCTCCTTTGGTGGAAGAAATCTCTACACATCACTCCTGGCTGAAACAGGACCTTTCTTTCTGTGAGGACAGTCTCTGGTGAGAGGCAGTTGCCAAAGCAGATCAGATCCCTGCTGCCAGGAGCTGTGCCCCCAAGGGGGAAAACTGGAGCTCTCAGTGGATCCCTGGCTGCTGTTTATGGATCTTGCAATTCTCTGTCTGTGCTGCAGAAAATCAAAACACTCATGTTTCAGGAACAATGTATTTTGAGTTTGACTTTATTTCTATTCTGATATTCAAATTCTGATGTCTGTAGTTTATGAAAACAGTAAGTGCCTTACTGTCTTCAGGAACAGTGCCATTGATCCCTCAGCTCCTAACTGTAAAGCATTCATTTGGCTATACAGCTTTTAAAAGTATTATAAATGAATCATGTGAGACAACCTCCACAGCTGGAGTTAAGCACTTCCATGTGCTTGCTGAATCAGGGACCAAGTTCTTAGGAAGATCTTTCAGGACTCACTGGAGATCCGTAAGAAATTGTCTTTACTTAACCAAGTTGTGGTATTTCTCTTAATCACTAGTACATCATCATCTTTTTTCTTTCACTTCCTTCTTATTCATGCTTAAGTGACACATCTGTTTCCATTTTCCACATTGTTCTGTTATGTGAGTAATGATATCAAGCTTTTTTCTTTTTTTTCCCATGCACTGTGAAAGAATAAATTAGTGTTAAGTTTTGTGAAGTACTTTAAAACACTAAAGCAAAACATCTGTTTCAGCTGCAGGTCATTAAGATAAAAAATCTTAGTCTGTGTGCAGTGCAAAACTGCCAAAGAATTTATCGGCTCAAACACATTTCTTTACCTGTCTTTTACTATAACAAGTGAAGATGATGAAAGGACAGTAAGTCTTTGTCAGGGATGGAGCAGTTAAAAGTGTTCAGTGCAGTAATCCACAGCAGTACCTTGTAGTAATGAATCTTGGTCTGATCTGGAGATGCCTGGAGGTTGCTGCAGTGTTGTAGGCTTCAAGCTAAGAGTGCCCCTGACCTCCACATCTTCCAGCCAGGCACAACTGTGTGTAGGGTTGCCTTATCTCCTGTAGATGTTTGTGTTACTGAACTTCAGCTATGAATCCTTCTACGCACCCCCCACCCAGGGCAGGTGGCCAGAGTAAAGCTGAGCTGGCAAATCTACTTTACAGGTGAACTGTGACACTCTTTCCATGCCAAAGCCCAAATATAGATGTCTGAGTTCCTTTGTTGGTAATGATCTCCTTTATAAAGCATTTTGAGGTATAGAGATCAAAAGCCAACAGCTACCTGAGAGCTTGACTATTAATAAATAAATAAAATAATCAATATTAATAATGAGTGCATTCCCTGAAATCTATAGGAAATGCCAAACCTAACAGGCAGGTCATAGCAGGCAGGTAATAATTCACTCCTACAAGAGGCAGTGTCCACCTGTGTTTCCCTCTGTCTTTGATTAAAAGGTCTAGATCCTTCCTTAGTGTAAAGGAAGTGTTGGGTATCACAAATGTGCTCCAAACCTGGATATGCCTTTTTTGGCATCTTAAAAGAAAGTACCTATTTGTTCTTCCAATCTGCCAAAGCAGCAGGCAGAGCAGTGTTGAGCAGTTCTGCTCCACTATGCTCACACCCTCCCTGGAGCAAATGAAAGAGGTGTTTGGGGTCTTTAGCAGCCCTGTGCACTTATTAAAAGCAGCACTGTGGCTCCCCTTTCATTTAAACTCTCAGTCTGTGAGACAGGAGAATGTATATATATTGCTGCACTGAATCTGTTCACCTGCAGCTCTCCCCACCCCCAGCTTATGAGCATGATTTCCTTTTATGCACTGCTCTGTCACAGCTTGGCAAGTTTCCCAAGACAATCCATACCAGAAAGGAGAATATGGCTGCTGAGCGGCATAGACAGGAGAAATGCCTTATGTAACAGATTCATTTAAATACTATGAAATGTTGGGACAGGTGAGACAAAGCAAAATGCAGCCCTTAATCTCTAGCATCAGTTCTGCTTGCCCTCACCATCATCAGCATCTAATAGTCACTGCCTGTCTCCATTCACATCTCCATCTTTTACAAGAAAGTGCCTGTGGCAGAATGTATAACAGCTTGGCAAGTGGTTTTAGGAGAAGGAGGTTTTTTGTTTTTTTTCTCCCAATTCTTCATGAGCCTCGTGAGCATTGCCCCACTAATATGCCTCTGGCATCATTAGGTGTTTAATGAGAGTGATGTTGCTTGAATATTATTGTTTTTATAGCTCATTTTGTTTTGACAAGTCTTCAGTTGTGTGGCACTTTATAGTGTGCAGACTTCCCCTTCCTGTATCTTACAGATTTTGCAGAAATATTACCACAGAGACATTGTCATAAAACCTGAAATAATAAATTATCAACATTCAATATGTTTGAGTGCAATATGTGTTCAACACCACAGCAGTTTAATGGCATCAGTTAATTATTTTAGTGTATTTCTTTTGTAATACTGAAGCACCAGGAATACTCCAATAACGACCATATCTCAGACAGCAGTTCAGTGCAAGTCTGCACAAACAGTTCTGTGTGGATTCTTCTAGCAGTTCCCCAAAAGACCAACTTGTACTCCAGTGGATAGTGGATCAGAGTCTTGCTCCTCACATCCAGAATCTGGATCATTATAGGTTGTGCTCAGATGAAAAATGCTAGCATTATACCTGCAGAGAACAAGGCTGCTGAAATTGTAAGTATTGAATAGACCCATACAATGTCATTTTACCCTCTGCATTTTGTCTACATGTTGATGGTACTGCATCCGTTTCTTTACTGATTAAATTAAAGGGATATAGATTTTGTGTACAGACAGCACCATAATTCATACTTAGGAAAAATTTCATTTACCATATCATATGGGTGATCAGTGCTGAACAGTGCATTTATTGAACAGCTGTGTCAGTGCAAGAAAAATGGCTGCATTTTTAACATACTAATTAATACCCATTAAGTTCTCACTTTTATGTTATCTTCCAAGTAATTTTACCTGGTTTAAGCTGCCAGTACATATTTTCTTACTGCCACAGTGGCAGAGCCTTTAAAACAACTAGCTGCTGTCACGAATTTGGCTTGCTGGCCTTTACTAAGATGAGGGGAGTTATGGGGGAGAAGGACAGTGAAGGTGCTCTTGCTGCTTCCTTGTGCAATGTGTCCTGCCTGACATTAAAGTGGAAGAAGCTGCACCCCTCTGCAATCCCTGTCCTCCTCCCACCACTCCACAGTGTGGCTGCACAAATATTCTGCTCTTGGGATTCCTGCTGCAGGTCCCAGAGGTCTGTGCATGTGTTCCCAGCACAGGCAGTGGAGCTGCACAGTTCCAAGAGTAAATAATGTTAACAAAGCAGTAATTGTATACACAGTTACTGTTTCAAACATTCATATACTGGCTTCCAAGGACCCTATTATTATGTCTTTGTTTACATTTAATAGCAGTTACAGTGGTTAACTGGCTTTGTTTTGGAAACTTTGATGTTTCTCATGCCAGTACTGGTGCTGTGAAGATCAGAAACAAAGATGTGTCTTTTTACTCTGTGTCTTCTGATAGGTTTTGTCATTTGGCAACTGTTGTTCTGTTAGACTTTGCAGAATTTGGACAGGATTCTGATCTCCTACAAAGTGACACACACACTTATTAGAATGCAGAAACAGGTTTGGAGCCTTTTTTCTGAATACACCATGCTGAGTGCCATGCATGAAGAATTAGAGGCTGTCTATTACTATGTGGCCAAACAGCTGCAGGAACTTCTAGTGAGTGCTTTTAAATACTAGCAAAATAAAAATCAAAGTAATATTCCCATGAAGCAGAATGTAGAACACAGGCACTCCTGCAAGTCTCCCAGGCTTTGGAAAGGAATGATCAAATCTGGACCAGGCCAATCTTCTTACGCTTAAAGTTCCATTGAAGTAAAATATAAAATAAGGAGAAATTTTGGGTTCTTCTACAAGCTCTTTTGTAGTAGTTCCTTTTTCTATAGGGTCTTTTCAAACCCATCCCAGTGTAAGAAAAAAAAAAATCAATTTTTTAATTTCTAAATTAAATGAAACTTGAGGCTTGAGTTTGGGAGGTTTTTTGAGATCCCATAGCTAGGATGCATTTTATGTTGAGGTTGATACATACTACATTTTATATTAGGTTATTTTTCCTTTTAGGTGTACAGGTGCACATCATTCACATGATATTTCCAGTGGGGTACTCCCCAAGCCATTTAATTTTCCTGTTCCTGCTGGGAAATGGGACTTAGCCTCCTCTCCCAGCAAGTAAAATATCCCCATCCTGCTCAAAACAAAAGAACTGCCAGATGTAGGCAGGCCAACTAGTTTTGTCCTTCTGTCCAGTAAAAGTGCTCCTGTACTACCATTAAGTTCGTGTTGCCTGAGCATCATGTGCATCCCTGGGAGTGCTCCAGCTGGGATACCACAGGAAAATTGCTCAGAAACCTTCTCAGTTTCTCCCCCACATGCGTGGAGTCTGGATCATCTCCACTCAGTGACCTTCCTGGAAGAACCCTGTACCTCTCCAACAGAGCCCTGTGGCTTAGTCTTTACACTGCAGCTCTGCACCTGTGCATGCCACTCTTGCCCACACCTGTGTGTGTACCACGCCTGCCCACACCTGTGTGTGTACCACGCCTGCCCACACCTGTTCAGCACCAGCTGGCCATGTGTTCTTCTTCATCCTCAGTGCAGCCCCCTCCACCTGGCCCTGGGCTGCCACCTGCAAAGACTTTGGGCTTCTCACAGTCTTCTTCCACGTTTGGGAGGCCACAGCTACAAGCCAAGCCTTTTCTGCATCTCTTAACCCAGACCAGGATCAGCTACCTTCCTTCCCAGAAGGAAGAGTGACACCCCCTCCCACCCTTCTCTGTATCGTTTGCAAAGCAAAAGGAGAGAGCACTATAGATTTTGTTTCTGAAGTGAAGGCCTGAGTGGGTCATCTCAGAATGGACTGAGGGATCGCAGAGGTGCTCACCATCCTAGGGAGGAGACCAACTGCTGCAGCAGGATCAGAAGGCTGGTCATGGATGAGTTTTTTAGCATTAAGGGAGGGATGTGTAGGTTGTGGGCTGTATGTGGTACATGTGCGTACTGATGTCACATAAGTACTAGAAAAGCCTCACAGGGTATCATGCTGCTATGAGATAGAGATCTGGAGCCCTAACACAGCATGTAGGGACAGCCCCTGTGCACATGGCATGATTGCCCTACCTTGATTCCCAACACCTTTGCATTCAGGAGCTGCCCCGCTTGCTGCTGCCCCAGGCTGTACTTTACAGTGACCCTTTTTGGCACAAAAGCTACAAAGGGGCCAGAGTTCATGTATGCCTGGGGTTAGAAATGGTGGCTCTGTGTCCTGAATGTTCACCCTCGTTTCCAGCCTGGGCCTCTTGTTAACACCAGGTATCAGCTCCCTGAACTTCCATGAAGCCCTGAGATCTCCTGTTTCTGGGTCCTATGCAGCAAAAGCAGGGTGTGCTCTCAGAGGGCGTTTTCAGCCTCTCTGCTCTCAGCAGGCTGCAGAGCTGTTTGATCAACACAAGCTTTGACAGTCAGGCATCATTAATTTTCCACAACCTACTACTTGAAACTCCTGAAAGCATGGGCTGTCACTGTTCTTCGTAGCCCTTGCTGGCCTGCACTGCCCTCTGCACTGTCCTGCTGCAGCACAGGAGGGCTGCATGCCTTGAGCCACTGCTCTCCTCCCTTGGGCCTCAAATTTAAATTCTGTCAGCTTTGTCAGGGAAAAAGGGGAATTCTCAATATATAATTATTTCTTTTCAAAGGATGAGATAAACTGTAATGCATTAATGGTGGATGTGATCATATACAATTCAGGCTTAGTGAGTACCCATTGTCTTAAATTAATCCTAACAAGCACTGTTTTCCCCAGCATGTGCCATTTTAACAGTCACTGTGGAGAGCTCTGCTTCCTAAAACTATCACAAATGAGATGACACCTTCCTCTTTTGGAAGGCATAATTGATAAAATGGGACAAAACATGGTTATTGCTTTTTCGTAAATGGGATACTTTAAAAAGTACTCTCTTACACTGATTGGGTTAAATGACTTGCTGATTAAGATAGCTACATGAAATATTAAACCACCATTATCTGACTCCTGTTAAAATTCAAAATCAGGATTCTCTTCTGTGCAAAGTAAAAACTTCTTTGCTGTTTTAGAGTAGAATATAAATGTAGCAAGTAAAAGCCAGAGGTATATTTGAATGACAATTCACACATAACTTCTTAAGAAGAAATTCTAATATGCTTGGGATGGAATTAGAAGGACACATTTGACACACTTATAGACAGATTTGACTGCTTCCTGAGTGTTCAGATATAGCTGCCTCTGCTGAAATTCCCAAAGTTATACTACTCTGCTGACTATTTCTGCTTTTGCAGATACCCCATTTTTACTCTATGAATTATCTGCACGATCTAACTAAAAATACACTTCCAAAGCTTTATCTGAGTCCATTTCCACACACTTTGTTGGAACCCAAAGCCAAGGCCTGTGAAACTGGGACAAATTCTAAAACTGAACATGACTGTTCTTCCAAGTTTCCTCACTTTTTCTTTTGTCTAAGAAACCTCTACTCAGCGTGCATTCCAGGATACTGAAATAACTATTTTACAGTTATTTTAAATACGTAGATTTTTGTCAGTAGGAAGATTAGTGCTAGAATTTTCTTTCTTAGAGCCTGGTTAAAAACTTTTCAGGATTCAATTACAAAGATGTCTGGTTTTATGCCCTGAAGATACATACTTATCCATACACTACAATATAGTCTAAAAAAGCTTTTGTGGGTTTTTTTTAAGCTTTATCTCTGATGTTAGAAAACTCAGGTATATTCATAATTAATTGTCTTGATCAAAACCAAACTCCTTACAATTAAGAAACAAACAGAAAGTATGGCATATCAAACAGACTTCCTGCTGCTGTGATCTTACCTAAACACAAAATGAGATCCCCAGTACTTCCACATTAATAGTAATAAAATTGTTTTTTGCTTTCTTTACCTCTTTTTTTCAAAATGATTGCTATGTCTTCCTGTACACAAACCTCTGGCACTTTACAAACAATAATAAAGATTTCTGTAATTGTGTGAAGCATAAGGACAGAAGGTGTATATGTCCATGCAACAGTGAGAGAAATCAGAATTGCTGATGTAGCAATTGCCTACCAGGCAGAGAAGTAGGAAATTGCAGGAAAAAGAAGGCGGTTTGAAATCCTGCCTGGCAATGATTTTGATGGCTGAGAGACACTGTTCATTTTTCAAGTGCTGCTAAAACATATGGAACTTGCTTCTGAAGGCAAACGGTTTTGGTGAAGTTGTCTTCACTCAGACCTTTGTCCTGGCTTCCATCTGGCCAGATGACTTTGAAGTGCAGAAGTGGTGGGGGTTGGCTAGCAAAGCTTTTTCCTTTTGGGTCGGTGTTGAAATGGTCTTTGTCTGAGGGAGATGACTTCCTCATGTTGTGCCACCTGTGTCCTTCACTGAACATGGAGAAGTCACAACTTTGGAGATGGAGTGTGCCTGTGAGGATTCTTGTCACTGATTCTCCACATTGACATTGCCCTGGTCTCTAACGTGCTGCA
Organism: Brachypodius melanocephalos; assembly: GCA_013398615.1. Classification (NCBI taxonomy): domain Eukaryota; kingdom Metazoa; phylum Chordata; class Aves; order Passeriformes; family Pycnonotidae; genus Brachypodius; species Brachypodius melanocephalos. The sequence continues at coordinate 3,596,764 of VZSR01000245.1, forward strand.
GGCACGGGTGTGACCCTGATGTCAGTCACAGAGGGGGATGTAGGAAGTGGGGTGACACATCTTGAAGGGGACAGAATGTGACACTCTCAGGCCTTGTGCAGTTTCCCTCTGGTCACTGACACTCTGCCAGCGTGACACGCTCGTGGCAATGGTCTGGCATGTGCCCATAGTGGTAGGAGCTGGATTAATTTGTGGTGTGACCTCTGCAGGGAGATTTTAAGGCTACCAGTGTGACACCTGAAACAAGGATCTTGAAACTACTATTTCTGTCTTCTCCCTGTGTGTCATTTTGGCACTATAATGTGAACTGAATCATCAGTTAAGCAGAGCTATGATAATTTATACCTATTAGATCTAGGTCCTTTTCCATCATCTATGGAAGGCCAGTTTATTGCCACTGCTTTCTTCCTCTCACACTAAATTATAATTAATCAACAGATTCAGGAAGAAACTTGTTATGGTTTTGTTGCTCATAGCCTATTTTCATATATTAATGCTTCCTGTGTGTGATGCAATTGGCAACTCTCCAAGTCAATGCATTGTTTTTAAGAAGGTCAGTGTTAAAATGTATGGTGGTATTTTCCTACACTAATCTGCTTTCTTGTGATCTTTGAATTCTGTGAGACTTGAGCTCAGTAACTCAGACTTGAGAAGAGAGATGGCAGATCCTCCTGAAAGGAACACAGATGTAGGCTTAGCTGTTGTCTTTTTAATGGAGAATGAATTAGAATAACACCTGATGAAATAAAATAAGCATAAGGACTAAGGTGAATTAATGACTATTGATAATTAATCCAGGATTTGTAATTGATAATGCTGACTGTGGTGGTACCTGTGGAGCAGCAAAGAATGGAGCCTGGTGTGCCAGGCAGGCAGTGCTGCCCCAGCAGCTGCTCCCCTCTGAGCAGTGGAATATGACAGGAACACTCCATAGTGGTGAGACTGAGAACAGGAGATGACTGTGGGAAGCTGGGAACGAGCTGCTGTCCTGACAAAAGCTGTTTTGTGATTGCAAGCACAGGCCTAGCCAAGGGGAGCAGGTCTAAGCAACAGACACGGAAATCTTCGTACCATTGCCTATGGACAGGAGCTGAGCACTGAGAAAACAGAGTGGCAGTTGTCTTTATTATGTAATCTGAGCAATCCTCTCCTAGCTGTGAGATTTCAAACACAACAGTAGAACAGTTCTAAAGGCAATTCACAGTGCCAAGCAGTAATGTTTCCCTAGGCACGCTGTCTAAACGCCCTTCTGTTGCAAAATATTTTATTTCAGGACTAACCTTATCTTGGGATCACTGTTAAGAGAGACATAGGTTTAATGGTTAATGCTTTTAATTTTACCTATATGCTCTTACTGCTCTCTTATAATTTACTGATAATTTTAAAAGTTTAATTCATATTGACAAAGTTTACAAGCATATCTTGATTTATGTCAGATACTAAATTTATAAATAAAATACATTTTTCTGTTCTGTCTGAAAAATAGACAAGATAACTCTTTAATTAACATTGACAACTGTGTCTCAAAAGAGCCTGTGAAACAAGCAAGCCAGTAACACATGGATCAACAGCTCAAACAGCAAAAATAAAATTAGGAAAAGTCACTTTCTTCCTTTTGGTTTTTACAATGTTGAAATAAATCAAACTGCTCCAAATAATTCATTAGTTCTTCTAATATTTCAATTGAAATAATGTTGATTACTGTTTGTTGAAACAACCAGTATATTGAGTTCCTAAATTTGTGGATATTAGTGAAATCAGCATTATGGCATTGAAAGAAGGGCCAAGAAACCAGAAACATCTCTGTAGAGTGTAAAGAAAAACTCTACGGCAAATTGAGCAATGAAGCACAGATATCTTTCATATGTTTCTGTGGGCTTGTTTTTGTAGTTACAAGGGTCTAAAGGCAAAGACAAGACAAACTTTAGACATAAAGATAAGGCATTTTATTAGCAAAATCACCTTAAAAAAATCCATCATTATATCGTAGGTACTCAAAAACTCTACTTTTTCAGACTGTAGTAGTGTATTTAATGAAAGATGCTACTTTTTTCCTGTAGAGACCATTTTTGTCTGAAATTCAGACATCAAGAATCATTTCAATTTTGAAAATGTTATGGAAGACAAAATTTTCTACCAAGGGCTATGGTATAAAGACGAGATTGAAATGTAAATGGAGAAGGAAAATGAATGAGCTAAATGGGATGTATCCATTACATGACAGCATTTTGTAAACCGTACAGCCTTAAACTGTTCTACAACTCAAAATTATATAGCTTAATATTTTATCTGTTGTTGTTTTGTTTGCTGTACACAGGATAACCAGAATATGTGTCAAGTGAATATGGAATTTTCAAGGAATGATGCATATAGTGGCTATATTTCCATGGCGAAGCTTTTTGCATAGAGCTAATGAAGTGCTTGGGGTCCTAGGGAATTAAAGGTGCTATATAAATGTAAGAAATTATCATTAAAAAGTTTTTCCCTCTAGGCATTTGGGATTTTGCTATGTGTTTCAAGGAGGCATTTGCAGTCTTCTTTCATTCAAAATGTTTCAGCTTAAGCCTGTTCCTACTCTCCCTCTGCAGCTTCAGCTACAAAAACGTTTATATGAAGAAACAGTTTCTAAATTGGTTGCAGTTAATCATACTTTGCTGCTAACTTGAAAGAACCTGCCTTGGTTTAAGCTTTTTATAGCCATGTTGAAGACCAAGAGGAACTACACAGCATCATTCTCTCAAGAGACTTTCAAATGCTGTTTTAACCATTATTAGGCCTTGTCTGCATTGGTGGAGAAATAATACAGGACAGCCAGAATTCCTGCAGACAAAAAGCCAGCTATGCAGTATCTGACTTAATTTCCAAGAATCCTATTGTATGATTCTTTACTGGCCATACATGTGCTTTACTGACATTAGAATGCTTCACTGGTCCTAAAGTTTCTGTTTTGTGCAGACATGCAGTCCAAATTTTGTGTCATTTTTTGTCTATTTCTCAAGTCATCTTAATCCATCAGGCAACATTTAAGATCATCTACTACTTTTCACATACTATAAATTGCAACAGAAGTGGAATTAGAAATCAAAAAATACATCTGTCACCACTGGACATAATCTTTTAACACACTGCCATTTTAATGCTGTTAAATACTGCATTAAATACTGCATTTATGTGCTGTACTAATTCTCACCAAATGTGGATTTTTCTTTTGATCCACAGGTTATGGGAATCCTAAGCATTTTTAAGAGTCCACTAGTGCAAATGGAATTGGGCTTCTTAGTTCAAGTATTAAGTAGAGAGATTAAAAAATTGCTAGATATCTTTAAACTATTAATAACTTGTGGGATTTGGCAGCATTAGAGCCGAAGTTCAGGTTTTCTTATGTTAAGCATTTTACTTGTTCACAATAGATGTGAAATATAATAAAACACTGCATCTTCTTCTGTTTGTGGAATTTGGTGATTTCCTTCATGCAGAACTGAAGCAAGAATTGTTGTTCCTTAAATCTTACCTTCTATGGGACAAAATATATTTAAGTAAGTGCGATGACCTTAAAATGATTGCGTGCAATAAAATACATGATTTTCAGCAAGAAGCATAGGGGTAGTATTAATATTTTGCTTGTTCACAGTTTTATTGTTTGCATTTTAGTTAGCATGGAGCACATATGATGTAAGAATCTCAGAAGGATCTGTGGATTGCATAAGATGATAATGTTTCTTGTGTTTAAGGGCAGTGGAAAAACTGTCCTTACAAGCTCCACAATAATTAGAACTTGATTTTATAAATGTGTATTTTCAGAAAAGAAGCTTAATTCTCAGAAGAATAATATTAGCACTCATTAGGGAACTGAATGCTTTAGGGTACTGTTAATGAAATTCATAGCCTTTTGCCTGTGGGCTATCAGTTTGAATTCAGTCTAACTCAGTGGAGATTGAAAATTGGCCTATTTAATGGCCTTTTAGTCATCTCTAATGAGTTGAGTTTGGTGGGTCTCAGTCCCACAACATAAACCACTCACACTGCCTTCTCCTAACTGGCAAGCTCCAGAGGAACCCCTGAATTTAATGGATTTGGGGGAAAATTAGCCTCTGGTACCATGGAGAAAAAGCAAAGAAAAGCAAAAGCTGTGATAGATGATAGTTACATGAGCACTAACACACACATTATTTTTAAATGTGGAATTTACAGTGATATCTAAAGTTTATAAATTAGCAAATTAGCTGAGCATGTGACATATGTTGCCACACAGCTATACTGATTTTAACATGACAAAGACTCTCAAAGGGGATATCTACACCTGTGCATAAGATCTTGACAACACATTAAATATTTGAATACCTCTGGGATTCACTTTTGTCAGAAAAAAGTAGGATCAGAACAGATATCTGGGTATCTGGATAGTAACTGCAGCTACAGAAAATTATGCTGAAAACAATTATTACCTAGTGCACCTCCATTACTTCACAGCAGTCAAATCCTTCTATATTTTTCTTACAGATATTCAACTTAATATTAAAACCATACTAATAACATTTCCAGGATCCTGTAGTGAGTATATGCCAGTTTTATTTAACTGTATCATAATAGAACTGATCCTAATGTCTAACTGAAATTTCTCAGTTTAAAGCTGTTACGTTTAGCCTCGTTGGCAGTAGACTCAGTGAACAATGGCTTTTTCTGCCCATGGTCTTTTATTCTCTGGACTAAAAAATCTCACACATTCCTATTTTCAATTAGGGTCACATCTTTTAGAATGGTGACATTTTTTCCCCCTTTCCTTCTACTGGAAGTTTTTGAAAGAAATTTTTGTTGAAATGCAGAGGCCAAATCTGAACATACAGACAAAGCTTCACCAGTGTTAAAGATGAGGAATTCTTCCTATGTCCTAGATATGACAGTTCTGTTTATGCATTTCTCTGTACTGCAGCTTTTTTCACAATGGTGTGACACTGTTGATGCATGTTCAGTTTGTGATTTACTCTGATCTCCAGGCCCTTTTCTGTAAACCTGGTGTTTATTCATCTGTTCCCAGTCTTGCAATTGTGCAATTGTTATTTTCCTGCTTAAATGTTGAAGTTGGCACTTGTATTTATTCAACTGCATCATTTTTCTGCATCTATTTTTTCAGGAAGGTTTTGAATTCTTTTCTTGTGCTGTAACATGTTTCCAGCTCTGCCAGTTTGGCATTGTTGGCAAATCCAATCCATGTAAGTTGCATTCTGCCACTCGTATAATTAGACTTGGTACCACACTCAGGACTTACCCACCTCAAGGGAACCGTATTTGTTGTCCTGCTATTTGTCACAGCGGAACGTTGCTGGTGTAATTTTGCACCACTGCAGTAATTTCATTATGTCTTTGGCTTGCTCAATTAAGACTTCTCTGAGATGGTGTCAAAAACTTAAGCCATAACCGACTGGGCACTATTCACATCCAAGACCTGTTATTCTGTCACAGCTAGGGATAAGTTTGTCTTGATGTGATTTTTTTGACAAATCTATGTTGGATGTAACTTACCATTTCATTAGCTATCATGTACTTAAAGATGTGTGATTATTTGCTTCAGTACTTTTCTGGGAATAGAGGCTGGAATGATTGACAGTACTTGGCCCTACCTCTTCCCCCCTTTTGAATTATATGTGCTGTTTTACCTCTTCCTCTCTCCTGACATCTGAGCACTCTGACCACCGCTCACACCTCTAACGCTGCCTTTATCAGCTTCTCACTCTAGTGTGAAATCCCTCGGGCCCAGCAAGTCTGAAGGGAAAAAATTAACTCATCTAAGCAGTCTCTACGCACTTAACATTCTCTCCTGACTCCAGGAGAATTCCTTTTGTGAGCCGGGGTTTGCTTCAGCAGCATTAATCTGAGGAGAGAATGGCACCGAACGTGTCTTTTTGTCACCTCGTGGCTTCCCACCCCCCGAGCCGTGCCCGCTGCGCTCCGGTTCCCCGCGGGCCCTGGCACCGTCCGCAGGAGCCCGAGGCCGAGCCCGAGCCTGAGCCCGAGCCCGCCTCTCCGCTGGCTCGGGAGCGCCCCGGCGCAGATCCTGCCGCACCTGACCTGGTTTCCCAGGCCCGTGGGAAGGGCCGCCCGCCCCCTCGCGCGGCGGAGGCGAGGGGTGCCTGCAGGGCGGGCGGCGGCCGCGCTGGCAGCCGGCGTTGTGTGCCCGGCGCGTTTGGGGAGCCGCCCGGGGGGACTTTTCCTCCGAGCCCGCGGGGCCGCGCCCGGGACAGGGAAAGCCGCGCGCCTGCCACGGAGGGGAGGGGGCGCGCGCTCCCTGCGGGGGAAGGGAGGGGATGCCGTGCGCGTGCGCCCTCCGCGGGGCGCGTGCGTGCGTGTGTGCGTGTGCGTGTAGCCGCGCGCGGAACGGCGGGGCGGTCGGGAGGCTTGCGCGATGACGTCACGACGGCGCGCGCAGGACGTAACCCCGGCGTGACGCACAGCCCGGCGAGCCCGTGAGTTTCCCGTTACGATTTATTTTTTGTATCGCGCCCCCGCCGCCCCCGCCCGGCCGCGGAGTGAGTGGGGAGAGCGGGAGGCGCAGGGCCCCGCGGGCCGGGGGGCGCGGGCCGGGGCCGAGCGGAGCCAATCCGGGCCGGGCCGGCCGCCCTAGCGGCGGGTGGCGGAGCGGGCGGCTCTGCCCCATCCTGCCGCATCGGGAACATGGCGGCCGCCTTCGACCTGGTGCGGCACCGCGGCTCGGCCCTAGCCGCCCCCGCCGCGGTAAGTGGCCGGGCCGGGGCGGCGGCGGCGGCGTGGCGGAGGTCGAGCGGCCGTGGCAGGCACTGCCCTCCCCGGCTCTTCCTTCTCCAGCCCGTCTTGTCGCCCCTCTCCGTCCTCTCAAGCGCCCCTCGCCACCTCCCCGAGTCGGCGAGCTGCGTTCCCGGTGCCCCGGCCGGGTGGGACACAAAGGGCTGTGTCGAGGAGGGTTTTGTTCGGTCACATGAAGCGCCGCAGCCAGTGAGCGCGGAGCGGGGAGGGGGAGCGGGGCCGCCGCCATTGCCAGGCGCGGAGGAGCCGGGCAACCCGGGGCCGCCTCTCGGGGCCTGGGGCCGGGCCGGCGGGAGCCAGGTAATGCCCCGCGGGCGGGGGCGGCCGGGCGGGACAGTGCCGTCGCTCGAGGGTGGCCGGGGTCACCCTGGGGGGCCCGCAGGCATCCGTGCCCTGCCGCCGCCCGCCCCGGCGGGTCCCGCAGGGCCGCCTGTGCTCCGCTGCGCGTCTCCTTGGTGCGGGTCCCGCCCGCGCTGCCCCCCTCTGCTGGCAGCCGGCCCGGGAAAGGTGGTGCTGCCGTCCTGGGACAGGGGGAGCGTGCGCTCCTCACCCTCCCCTTCGTTCCCTTCCTGCTTGGCGTGAAGCGGAGAGGCTCTGAAACGCCTGGTGTCGTTTCAAAGGGCGGGCGAGTCCTCGGCCCGCCGCGACGCTGGCCGGTGTGCCCTCCGGGAGCGGTGGTTTACAGCAGCGAGGGGAAAGTTACCACTTCAGGTATTAAAGTCGTGTGTTCGGCCTCCCAGCAGCTTCAGGATCTGGCGATTTCTTGGAGAAAGTTTGTGTTAACAGCTTGCAGTGATGAGCATCATCTTGACAAATGGAACTTGTGTGAAATGTAGAAAGTTCTTTTTCTTCTTACAGCTTGTGTGTAACCTTCAGCCTATTTGCAATAGCTCTGTCGTGGTTGTGTGGTCTGTAAACTGCCAAATCAAGTGGTAATGGAAAACAAGTATGATATATCAAAATAGGTTTCCATCAGTGCTATACAGCTCTAGCCCTTTAAGCAAAACCTCATTTGCGGTGATACTCTGATTCCTGCCCCCCTTCCCAGGGCATAATTTAATTATGAAGATTATGTCATGGAACTTTGCTTTCAAACGCATATGCGGAATGAATGTGCACCAGATTTTACAGTGAGAAGTCATTTCATGTTGTGTAGAGTAATGAATTAACATATTAATTAATTGACAAGGTTTTTAAATACAAGCTGCAATATAATTTTTTGTTCAAATTATAAAACCAATTGAAAAGAGAAGATTCTTCACAGTGAAGGGCCAAGTGCTTCAGAGTTTTGGTAACTTAATGTGATTCTTCTGTGTAGAAGTCTTTACTACCTGACTTGTGCAAGGTTGGTGATTTGAGGACAGAATAAATGGAGTGATTAGATAATGCAGAATAAATCTGGGGAAGCTTTTGATGGGTCACTTAGGTGCAGAGAAAATGCAGCAATATTCTTCCTGGAGAGGAGTTTAAGCAGAGTGCATCAAAGAGCAGTGCAGTGTGACAATCCTGTTACACTGACTTAGAGTCAGAGCTGATGTTGCAAACCTGTATAATGTAACTGCAGAGGGATATGGTGCAGAGTTAAACAGGAATTACAGTGAGAATTGAAATTAATAATCTTCAGAATATCTTCTTGGAATAGTTTCTTCTGATGTCTTGTATTCATTCCAACAGATTCCATTTTTACTAAAAAGACCTACCCAATGAACAGGAATTTGGTAGGGAAAAATGTCCATAATGTCATCAGAGAGACTTGAATTATTTTTTATAATTTTTTTTT